>JAHRHZ010000021.1:22463350-22543812 GCA_024137785.1 Ginglymostoma cirratum | reverse complement strand
TGTAGAGCTGGATGAACACAGCAGGCCAAGCAGCATCAGAGGAGCAGAAAAGCTGACGTTTCGGGTCTGGACCCTTCTTCAGAAACCGAAATGTCAGCTTTCCTGCTCCTCTGGTGCTGCTTGGCCTGCTGTGTTCATCCAGCTCTACACCTTGTTATCTCAGATTCTCCAGCATCGGCAGTTCCCACTATCTCTGGGTTCAAATGTACTTGGGCTGAATACATAAGCCCCTTTCTCATGATGCCCATTCGGGTACTAATTTTTGATTCTAAGTATCAAGAGCCTCTTGATTACATTCAACGTGAAAAGTGATTGGATTGATACCATTGCTGACTACTAATCTACTCCCCCACCAGTCAGTAAACATAGGAAGTGCCCAGCAGATTTGATATGGCTGGACTCAGTCCATAAGAGTTTACAGTCTCTTGGGGCAATCCCACATTTGGCCGAACAGCATCCTTGTGCAGGTTGTAGTAATTGTGCCACAGAACAGGGAGGACTATCATCTGTATAGCACACTGGTAATGTTATTGGACTAGTAAGCTTGTGCCCATTTGTACAATCCTAAAGGTATCTGAGCAATTATGTTACTGGACTAGTAATCTTGTGCCCATTTGTTCAATCCTAAAGGTATCTGAGCAATTTAAATTCAATTAACTAGGTAAACATGAAATATAAAGTTATATATTGTTCAATGTTCTCTCTCAGCTTTGTGGGTATAAAATGAAGCAACAATCAGGAATATGTGCTGCAGGAGGCAAACAGGCCACACATAAGCAAAGTTCTCTTTAAAATGCATGCATAGCCATACATCAGTCTTCAAGGGACAGTGCAGGGCAACAATCCACTGTGCATAACAAATTGAGGGAACTCAGCAGCAGTAATATACAATTAGTCACCAGGTGAAGGTCCCCAGTTTGTTACAATTCCAAATGGGATGCGACTAAATGGTTATGTTCTCAGGTGGCGAGGGTGAATTGCTTTCCCTTCTTAATCCATTTCCGCTTTCCAATGGCCATAGCAAGGTTAATTCCCTTGCCTTGTGGATTTTTTTTCTCAATCCAAATGTATTCATGTTTTAAAAAGAGCTAAACTTACCAGGCTTTCTTAAGTTAAAGAAAGAGTGGTTTTGTTAGCTACTAAACGCAAAAAAAATGTGACATACATTCTAAATGTGAACGGAGTAAAAAAAAAGCAGAGAAAATGATACACAAATCAGTTTCTGTATTTCATGAAGAGAGAATGGTGAAATATTACCACCTTTAATTTGGATGGTGCCAACGTTGCTGAGATTGGGCGTGACACAGTTGATTTCAAGATTTTTGGCTGTGCAGTTAGCTGACAGGTTTTTGTCCTGTTTCCTTCTTGATCGTGACTTTACTCAATTGCCTGGCTTTCAGCTCTCAGAATAAGACACTCTTTCTCTTGCCTGTAGCACAGAGATGTCGAATGGCTGTCCTCAAATTGTGACTGTCACAGCACATTCGTCCTCACCAGCACATCAGCCAGTGAACACGCAGCCCGAAGGTTGCAGGTGGATTTTGACACTTTTGTTGTAAAATTGTAGAAGAGCTAACACATCCTGAGTGCAATTTGGAACGTCATCCACAGGAAATAGCTTTCTGCTGAGAGGGCTAATCATGTTTCTGCTTTCTATCACGTCCTTTTAAGTCTCTCTGTTTGAAGCTTCCTTGACACTCTACAGGTGTAAAATTCCATGGATTTACAGTGATTTGCCAGACAGTCACCAAATTTATAACTGTGGTCATCTTTTGTCTGTAGGTCTTTCTTAAAAAAAAACTTCATTAAAAGTTAAATATATCTGTAAGTAATTTACCATTGATTCATAGTCCATTGTATGATAATAATGATGCCCATGAATATTGTAAATCTGCATCTAGCTTACTAATATCTGTTAGGGAAAGAAATTGGCTATCTTTACCTGCTCTGTCCTATATGTGACTGAAGATACACAACAAGATGGTTGACTCTGAAATGGTCTTGCAAGCCACTTAACTGCATTGATAAAGACGACTTATTAAGGGGTCACAGGAAATGCTGGCCCTGCCAGTGATGCCCATATCCTGTGGATGGATTTGTTAAAACAAAACAATGGATTTGGCTATAATTGGTTATATGGGCAAATGGGATCACCAACTAATTCCCACTGAAAGTCTCAGTCCCAGCTAAGGCACAGTTTTTCACAAGGCATTCAACTTGAAGAGGTTATTGTTTACGGGTTAGTTACCACACACAACGTATCAGTGCTAAAGATAATTATTGTGGTAAATGAAGCTCACTTATATTGCTTAAATATCACATAAAGCAGGGAATAAATTAGATGCACTGTATTTTTAACTTTAACATTTATGTGGAAAAAGGTAACGGATGCAAAGCTTGGTCTTTGAATAATGATCTAACTGAATAAAAGCAAGAAATAATGTTTAGATGCCATTATTGCATTTATGTGGTCAGATCTCCTTAGTTAAATATATCTTAGATAAGCATCTCACAGAGTGGCTTCTTTTGGATGCAATGTTGTACTGGGTAATGCATGTGCATGGTTTGGACTGGATCTGCACAATCAGTATTTGCCTCATGATCTAACTTTAATCCCAGATTGCCTTCCTTCTCGTTCATGGTTCAGTTTTATACTGTAAAGTTGTGGAGTATGTAGCAGGCAAAGATGTTGAAGACCTGTAGAAGTGCTATATTGTACAAGCTCCTAGATCTGTCCATCTGATGTCAATGCTTTAATGGTGGGTTTGTTAATGATCCATTTGTTGCGCAAGCTTCATTGTTTACCCACTCTGCCTCTGACTGTCAGTGTTGCAAGAGCTTTATTAGCCAGGGTTAAAGAGCTAGGTTTGTCCTTGAATAGTAATCTTTCCCATATATTTCCACCTTTTGAATTAAGTCGATACATCGGGTTGATGCGAATTAATATATTGTGATGCTGTCTGGGAAATAAATATTAATATACATAATACTGTGATTGAGGTGATAGGTCTGTATGACCACATGGATGCATCTAACCATCCCATGCACTTTCAGAAAGCTTCCAGTACATTAAAATTGGCATAATCAGTCATAATGTTCTTTCAAAGGAGGATGAATTTGATCCACCTGCATAAGGTATCCATTACCTGCATCAGGAACATCAAGTTGTCTGACACTGCTGACATTTCCTGCATTTGTCTGGATTAGCTGGGGGCATGAAATTAATGAATTTCAATGTCATTATAGCCAGTGCCCTCTTTCAGTGAAGGCTGTCTACAGGCCTTAATGGGGGACTGAGAGTCTTCAGTCTTTTCCAGTCACTTGTGCATGGAACCAAAAGTATGATGGAAAGCACATTAGCAGATATGGATAATGCTGCTTCGGTGGCATTTGATGTCTCGGGGAACTCTGCTTTGCTCCTGCCGATCATCCTGAACTGAATCACATGACAGCAACTCTGAAAGAGTCACCTATAATGAGCATTCTGTCCAGACAAAAATGTGAAACTACAGCATTTTCCTTTCTATTCTCAATATACAAGAATGGCCTCCAACGTAAAGCTCAGTTTAAATGAATAGATTTGGCATATTTATTGATAAGTTTGGAATCACAAATATACTGCGGTCTTAACAAGCAGTTTTGCTGAGGGCATTCCAAAATAAGACACAGTGTGATTGAGCTTGTGGTGTGCAATGGCAAAGGTGCTGCACTAAATTTCTGAGAGGTATGAATTGGGGGGCCTTGGGGAGAAATGATCAACGTGCTAAAATACTGGCAAGTAAATTTTGCGATAAATTCTTTAACATTGGAATAACTGACGATTTCTTTTAAAAATTGAGTTGCTACTTTATTCCTGGTTGTCAAATCATCTGCAATGACTGGGAGATATCTATAAAGCACATTGAGCAGAAAGCCAAGTCACTGGCTTGTTATTACTTGGCTAAGCACTCGTGATGATCTGAAAAAGTAATGGCCAGGTTTATTTGCTGATAGGTCTGCTGGCACCGCTGTAAGCATCAATGAACCTGGTGTCTTTAGGAAATCCTCCTGCGTCATCTACATTATCACCTTATTAACAATTTGGATGCCTACCAAAATCACAGGTGCTGTTAGTGACAATACTGTGAGGTAATGTAGCCATCATCTGATTCACCTTGACTATCGTACCTTGTTATAAGATAGTCACATTGTCCAAAACAAAGACACTAAAATGAAAAACGCACAATATATAGTATACAAACCTCTCAAGCTTAACTGTCACTATGACCTCATCTGAACCCTCTGAGACTAGTTCCTTATGATCACTCTTTCTTATCTTTTATTCACTATCTAAAGTAATTTAAAAGGTTATTGCCTACTATTTCTAATGTAAAAGCAGCAACTCTATCTTCTTGAAAGTTGGTTGATCTGGAGTCTAATAAATCAACAAACAGTCATGCTGATTAGTCATTCTGTTACACAGCACACATTATAGACTTTTTTTACAATGACCTCTTTCATACAGCAATAGAATTCTGTGCAGGTCAGGTCACTAATAACCCTCAACATCAGTACATGACACAGGAACATTTTCACTGTGATTTTCAGGTAGATCAATGCCAGTCTAATTGACTATTTTTTTCTACTGACGTTACAGTAATTTCTGTGATAAGATGGTTGCCCTGTCTTAGAAACAACAAAAGTAAAATCAAGGAATTATACATGAACATTAGTGATTTATTTTCTAATTAACAGAACTTCTTATTTTTGGCCCTTTCAGTCCACATGCCGAGTGTGGACGTTATATTGTAATGCAGCTCTCACACATTTTGTTACTGACTGCAGCACTAATGGACACAAAAGAAAAAGTGTTTCAACACATTGCAACCTACATTTTTCAGGAACTATTTACACAGCGAGCACACCTACAGTGATAGCAAGGAATGCTGACCTCTCTTTTTGAAGTAGATCCCTTTTCATTAGGAGAGACTCCTCGTGCACGAAATATATGGTCAGGAGATGCCAGTGGGAAAATGCAATAGCTCATAAAAGTCTGCTGTGTCCCTTTAAAAGTGAGATGGCCCAGCAAACAACCCAGTTTCTCTGTGAGGTACTGCTGCAAGCAGCAACCTGCAAGAACCTCTTTTGCTAATGATGCCTTAAAGGTCCTGCTTTTAATATTTGTGGCCATGCTGTACTCCTAAAGAATATTTACAGAGTACGCTGTGGTATGAAAAACATTAACATTATATAAGAAACATCTTCAGGCTGCAAGAGAGTGAGAGAAAGCAGTGAGATCAGGTGACTTTGTGTCACTCTTGTGATGATATGGTTATATTAATAAATCGGCTCAGACATGTTAAGATATACCTCCAGGATGGGTAGGACTTGAACATGGACAGTCTGGCACAGAGATAGGAAAACTACCACTGAATCATAGTACTTTGTTGCATTAGCCTATCCCAGACTCAACTACTTACACCTCCATTGTCAAATTTCTAATTCCACACATTATGTACATCTCACCATCACTCCAACCACTGCCACACTACCCTGACACCCCCCATCAAGTCTCTCACTTCAGTTTCTGTTTGACAGAGACAACCTCTGTTGCTAACTTACCCAATGCATTCCCAGTTCATTCGGAGTAGATTGGCAATTCTGGTACTCCAACGGACTCTGCTGGGCAGAAGGAAAATTGGCAAATGACACCAGTTTAGCAATGAAGCTGTCATCTGTAACTGTGTGCAGTATTTCTGGTCTGTGTTGATGACTGCTTTGACCATGTAGAAGATTACTTCTGCATTGAAACCAAGTGCATGTTTGGTTGTTGCACCGGACCATTTTTGGTTTGATTGAGATTGTACTGTAGATGTTCTGCCTGTTCCACCGCTTTTCCACAACGAGCTTGGTTTGGAATCCAAGCACACACTTTGGAATAGAGGTCTGGTAAATTGCTTTGTGTCTTTCTGGAGCCACAGCTTCAATTAAATACTTGAAATTTGCTGCGGGACCTAATTCTTTAGCTGCTTTTTTTTAAATTAGGGACCGCCATCTCCCAATCCCAACACCTGTTCTCTAATTTGTACGGCCTTTTGAAGTCAGAAACCCACTGCACTTCCTAAAAGGCATAAAATTGAGGCTTATATTTTTAACTTAAGGGTGAATAAAAATCTAGGTAACATTCTTGTGCATAAAAGTTATTAAATGCATGATATGCCGAATGTGGGTATTGATGGCAAAGCCTAGTTGCCTTTTTGATTGGTTGAAAATGATGGTGTTCTATCTTTTTAAACAAATAAATAAAGGATGCAGTTTGTTTAATAAACCTGCTCCAACAATGCTGTTAACTACGGGTATTTGACTTAGTGATGATGAAGGAAGAGCACTATTCGTTCAACATCAGTTTGTCTTAGACTGCGCTTTAAAAAAAACTTAATCTCACAAGTCACTTCGTAGCTTGAGATAAGAGCTCTTGTGGTACAATGGTAGTGTCCTTAGCGTGGTGCCAAGAGGCCCAGGTTCAAGTCACACCTGCACCATAAGTGTATAATAACATTAGAATATGTATATAGTGCGACTTGACCGTGGGCCTCCTGGCTCAGAGATAAGGACATCATAACCTGGTGTTGTGTGACTTCTGACTTTGACCACCCCAGTCCAACACCGGCACCTCCACATCATGGCTTTTTTACACAGGTGGGCACTGTAGTTGAAGGAATGCCTTCTCTCCCATTCCAACTCCAATTTAGAATCATAGAATCTCTACAGTACAGGAAGTGGCCATTTGGTGCTTTGAGTCTGCACCCACCCTCTGAAAAGTATCCAACCCAGACCCACGCCTCGCTACCTCCCGTGCCCCCAACCCATAACCCTACATTTCCCGCAGCTAATCCACCTAGCCTGCACATCCCTGGATACTGTTGGGCAATTTAGATTTGCCAATCTACCTAACCTGTACATCTGTGGACTGTTGGGGGAAACCAGAGCACCCAGCAGTAACCCACACAGACATGGGGAGAACATGCAAACTCCACATAGTCACCCAAGGGTGGAATTGAATCTGAGTCCCTGGTGCAATGTGGTAAAAGTACCACCCACTGAAGCACTGTGCATCCCATTTTGATTTAATGTCCTCCCTGGCTCCCTCAGCTTTGGTGTTATTGCATTGCCCTTAATAAACTCTGTATGTATATTGAATAATTGGAGACATGGTCATTTAGTAGTGATGTATAGTGGGTGAAAAGTGTCACGGGTGATTTGATGGTAAAGAAAAAGTTGTGCGTGAAGGTACCTCTGTATGTAAAAGAATGAAAAAGAAATAAAATAAATATACAGAGTCTGTATGAGATCGACTGATACTGAGTGATTCCACTACAAACTATTATTCTTTGTTGAGTGAACTTACCTAAACCTAATTGCAGTTAACTGCCTAAACGATCACTTTTTTAAAAAAAATCTGATGTTCTGATTATGTTAAGTGATTTGCTTCTGCGTTTTGTTTTAAACAGCTAAACATACCCTGGCATACATTACACACATCTTCACTAGCCCACAGTTGAACTTGAATCCTGTCTTTACACCAAAGATCAAAGTGTACTATTCCGAAGTGCCTTTTGATGTGGTGATAGTGAAGATCAGAGCAGAAGCAGCCAACTGCCACTGCCAGGTACACTTGGATGAGAAAAAAGGACCCAGGTAAATGCTTATTAGAAAAAGAAGTGCTCAAGCTCAAGTTCAAGCCCAATCTGATTTTTCAAAGCATTATTATAAGATGATTTTGAGTAACTTTATTCAGCCAACAATATCAATGTCTAAAATGGATGCAGAAGAAGTGTAATTGAATTCTCACTTTGACTAAATAACAAACAGAGGGTTTTATTTTCCACCTTTCAGGGGAATAGAAAGAGCAGCTGACTGGAAATGTTGTTCTTTCAGTTAGTCCAGACCCCTCTGACTAGAATTTGTTTGCCCGTCATCCTCCTTCTCCATCATTTTCAGCAGATTCTTCTTCATTAGTTGCTGTTGCTCAGTTTCTTCCAGCTGAGAACCTTTCTGCATTGGCATGTTTGATGACATGCAGCACACTGCAGTGATGCGTACGGTCAACTACATGTGGGGTATATTGTAGTAAAACACCAGATCAATCCAGGGCACCAGTAGCTTTGCTGTATAACCCTGTCATTTTCTCATTAATGGTCCCAGTGGTGCTATGACTCTGATTAATTCTGGGCAAGTCATGGACCACGAGGCTGTAGAAAAGTGTTATCAAATTTGTCAAGATTGTAGCTGTTGTCTCCATGCAGCCATCTTTTTACTGATAGTGGGGAGCTGAATGAGTGCTGCGTAATGACAGCTGCCTGCAAAACTTGTACAAATCCCCCTGTTGTTTCAACATTGATCACAGTGCAGCTTAACATTAATTGACTGTTCATTTAACCTGTTCTATTCATGAAAGCTGCTGGCTCACCCAGCAATCTTTTGATGGCTACATGCCAGAAGCTGACCACTACCACAATTTTCAGGAATCATTTATTTAATGTGTGGGCATAAATGAGAATGTGATAGATCGGTTGGCCAAACCAAGCGAATCTACTTAATGTGGCTGTGCCCTTCAAACTAATGTCATGAGTGATAGCCACTGTAAAGGCTTAAAAGGAACTAGAGACAAAGGAAGGGTTCTCCAGACACTGCTGCCCTATTGGCATTTGATTGCAGCAGAAAAGCACAATTCCTCCATTAGTCCTCTCATTAATAAAAGGAAAATTGAAGGTAGGACTGAAAAGTGGAGTTGGGTTTTATTTTTGACTTGTATTCTGTTTTCCTTTGTTCTCTTGTTCAGAGGAAAATCTGGCCCATGTAGTCCATGAGTACCAAATCATTGCATGAGGTATTTCTCTCATCTAGCATTAAATATGTTGGAAGAATGGCAATAGCTTTAAAGAACAAGTTACCCTCTTAGTAAGACTGATGATGCTTGCTGAAGAAGGTCATGCCACACGCACAGTAGATCATGAAATAAACAAAGGGTCATTTCACTTCCTTGGACAGGAACAAATGCAAAATCTAACTAATTATTTTATTCTCTTTTTCTAACCTCAGCATTGCCAATTATCCTCTTGGCCTTGGAAATAACAGAATCCACATATTAGTATCGGATGAGTCTCACAACCAACCGACTGTTGTAGCAACATATACTGTCAATGTTTACAGACACAGCCGGCCCAGTCTGCCTGCTCTTAATGAGGCTACAATGTGCAGTTTTGTGCAGGTAATGACTTTGGTGTATTTTTGACCAATTCTTATTACCAACTGTGCTTTAATGTGTAAATAATTAATTAGTATTAAGAATTTGAAATGAATAAAGAGTTGCTATTTAAGCTTGAATCTTAAAGAAAGATAGTGCGCAACTGTTTTAGTTGTTTAGTAGACAAATGAATCTTTGGAAGGTGACACTGTGTTGTATTGATAGATTACATTTGCAGCTGCGACTCCTGTTTCATTTTCTCCCCTATGACATAAGGAGTTGGTGGTAGGCAGAAGCAAACAGCTTTGAAGGGTAAGTGAAAGGAAAATCAGATCATCAGTCATCCAGAATCATTCTGCCATGAGTCTGAGATAATACAGCATCCACCACCATTTTGTCTATTATTTCTACAAGAGAAAAATGTTCAAGGGGTTCAGAAGTCAATTAAAATAAAATGAAAAAAGATAAATAAGTTTAAAAATTATCTCAATAGCCAACAGTATCAAACAGTACATGTTACCGTTAGTGGTCTAGCTTCCACCATTTTTACCCATTTGCATGTCTTTGGGATTTGCCTAAAGAAACCCAAAAAGTAGATGCATGGAAGATGGACGAAGGACAAAGGAAGATGGTTGTGGTTGTTGGAGATAAGTCATCTCATCTCCAGGACATCTATACAGGGGTTCCTCAAGTTAGTGTGCTCAGCCCAACCAAGTTCAACTGCTTCATCAATGATCTTCCCTCCATCATAGGGTCAGAAGTGAAGATGCTTGCTGAGGATTGCACCAAGTGCAGCTCCATTCATGACTCCTGAGGTACTGATGTAGCCATGTCCATGTGCAGTAAGACCTGAACCATAACCAGGCTTGATTTGACAAGTGGCAGGTAACATCCATACTTCACAATTGCTAAGCTATGACAATCTTCAACAATGGAAAATCTAACCATCGCCACTTGACATTCAATAGCATTGCCATCACTCAAATGCCCAACATCAACATCCTGGGGATTACCATTGATCAGAAAGTAAACTGGACTCACCATGTAATTGCAGTGGCTACAAGAGCAGGTTAGCGGCTAGGAATCCTGCAGTGAGTAACTCATGTATCCATCATCTAAAAGGCACAAGTCAGGAGTGTGAGCGAACACTCCACTTATTTGGGCGAGTGTTGTTAACAACTGAAGAACACTAACGTCATTTAGGACAAAAGCAACCTGTGTGATTGGCACCACATCCACTTCTTCCACAGCAGAAGTGTGCACAAGCTAAAAACAGTGAAGGAATTCACCATTCGTCCTCAAACCGCTCCTTCCAAAACTACAATCAGTACCATCTAGAAGGACAAAAGCAACAGATACATGGACCACCGCCAACTGCAGTTCCCCACCAAGGCATTCACCATCCTGTCTTGGAAATATATTGCCATTCCTTCAGTGTTGCTGAGTCAAAATTCTGCAACTCCCTCCCCAATATCATTGTGGGTGTATGCACGCCAAATGGACTGCAGTGGTTCAAGATGGCAGCTCACCACCATTTTCTCAAGGGTAATTAGATATGAGCACTAAATGCTGGCCCAGCCAGCAGCGTCTACATCCCTTGAATGAATAAACAAAGTACTCATAAAGTTGCCTTCCAGTCTCTAGGCAGATGCATCTCCAGGACAGGAAGATTCAACCCTGTATATTTGTGACTTTTATTGTCTACACTATTTCTATACCATAAAGAAAAAATTTAGATTGCTTCTGGTGTGATTATCCTTTTCAAAGAATAGGTATTTTGTGTACATATGCATTAGCAAAGATACCATTTGGTACTTTCTCTGTCTTTTTGAAAAGTTACAGATTTTGTCATTGTGATATTTCTGGTAAATTTTCTGGTATATGATTACTCGAGCTCTTTAAACTAGATATATCCTTCTATGCACAATGCTGGCAAATATCTATTTACAATTAAAATTTGACACATCTGTATAAAATATTAAGCTGTGTGTCTGTAAAAGCAATTTGTATGCAAGTGATGGTGAAAGCTTCCACTGACAGCAGTGTCTCAGCAGTTACTATATCATTTTGGTTGTGCTGAATCTCAGCACTGGGTTCATTTTCTTCTCACTCAGGGTGAGTAACACAAACTGGCAGGATTGGTATGTAACTGAACAGCTTGTTTCACACTTGTCTCTTCAGTAACTGAACATCTGTCCCAGCAGCAAAAGGCTAAATACGGTGTGAATTGATAGAGACTTCCTTAGACACTTGACTGAGCACAACTGGCATCATGCATAGGGGAAAAGGTCAATGACAGCAACGTGGCCTTTTCTCACACTAAAAATCAGTTAAAATTCTAATCCAGGGTCTTTCTTTCTAGCTTTCTTTCATGTTTAATCCCATTTGGATATTCAAGTTTCAGTGCAAACTGATACCATGCTGAAGGTTACAAAGACAGAAGCAAAGGATGTTGTTTCCCCTCTGCTGGTACATTCCAGTAATCCTGGATTAAGTTCAAGGCCATTCAGTCAGAAAGTGTGCAGGTCATAGCAACTCAGCTTCCAAGAGGAACACATTATACTGCTTAGGCATTTCCCATGCATAGTGTTTTCTTTTCTTCTTTAAGCCCTGAAAACTATTTTTTAAACCAAATTAATAATGAACACTTCAGAAGCTTGTTACCAAGCATCTTATTAATGGAATGTTAGGAAACATTTGCCAAGCTCCTTATAGTTATCTAATCAAAATGAGTTTGATTTTTATTCTAGATAATTCTGATTAATGTATTCTGATTATTTTTGTAAGGAGTTCTTTAGATTTCTGTTTCCTAGAGTGTGTGTTTGCTTGCCCAGATATCTACATAATTTTTGTTGTGTGCTCAGGGAGGAAGCAGAAAAGTCTCTTCAGTTTGGTCCATATTTCAGTCACTGGTTTTAACTTGCTCTTCACGTGAAGCTCCTTGACTTCAAAATGTTGCAGAATAACACTGGATTTTGTGTTAGGGACATATGACTTCCAAAAAAAATTAAGCAGTAAAACTATGAGTGAATAATAATCATAGCATCATGTATATATTTTGTCAATTATTGGATTGGGTCAGCTCATTGTATACTATAAAATAGTAAGTTGAAACTGTAATGTTAAACTGCAAAACAAATAATGTTCTTACATAGTGGATCTATTCCATTTTCCTACCATTCCTACCAGAACCTTAAACTCCTAGCTCTCTCTTGCTCTCTCTCTCTTTCCCCCCTCCCCCGCCATAGCTTCTCTCTTTCTTCTCTCTCTCTCTCTATAGCTTCTCTCTTTCTTCTTCCCCCTCTCTCTCTTTCTCCCCCTCTCTTTAGCTTCTCTCTTTCCTCTCTCTCTCTCTCTCCCCCGCCTCTCTATAGCTTCGCTCTTTCTCCTCTCTCTCTCTCTCTCTCTCTCTATAGCTTCTGTCTTTCTTCTCTCTCTCTCTCTCTCTCAGGCTGCAGTCAACTCTCTGACATGAAGAAGGTAGATTAATAGCTTTGACCTGACCCAAGTGAATTTAGATAAGTACTTTTTAAAGAAAGAACTCACCTAGCAAATTTATCTTTGAACAAATCCCAAATGATGTTTCCTGGATGTGCAGTTCCTTGAATACCTGTCTAACTACAATGGTTATTTGCCAAAAAATGTATCAGAATTGATCAGAATGCTTTTACTCAAATTAAAGGGGAAGAATTGCATTTATGTAGCATCACTTCCAGTGCCTCTGTGCAGACTGGAAGGACAGATAGTGCTACGGGCTGCTACTTATGTGGCCCCTGTTTCATTCTTTTGTTATCAATGAAGATATGTAAACATTTTTGAAACTTCTAAAGTGAGACAAAGAATGAAAAATTGAATCAAGAGAGGGAGGAAGAAAGGAAAAGTAAATTAAGAAAGTTAAGTATAAAATTTGTTATTTTGGAAAAAAATGCCAACTGACTAGCAGAACAAATAAGTCTAGACTGTCTGCCAAATGAGACTGATTAACAGTTACTAATGATTGTCACATGGATAAAAGGATGCTTGTGGCATTAATACTACATTTAAGTTTGTGAGGTGCATTTAATTAGAAATGAATGTTCAAACGTATTAACTTTATAAAACTTGTGCGGAGGTTAAGAGTAAAATGTTGCTTTTGCAAGTTTGTGGAGCACAAATCTTCCAACAATTTGTGGAATTGTTCTGCATTTTGCAAAACAGCTCTTCCTCGCCACTTGTTACTGGCCACTTGCCTGTCTGTAATAACAATAAGCATCAAGACCTGGCCCCGTATCTCGTTCTAGTTTCAACTTCCTCCTATTTTCTATCTTTGTGACATTTTTTGTTTTAAATATTGCGTGGAGGTTTCTACAACTTAAATTTTGACCTAAGTAAAAGCAGGAAGAACTGTGGATGCTGTAAATAAGAAACAAAAACAGAAATTGCTGGAAAAGCTCAGCAGGTCTGGCAGCACTTGTGAAGAGAAATTTAGAGTTAACGTTTCAGGTCCAGTGAGGAAGGGTCACCAGACCCGAAACGTTAACTCTGATTTCTCTTCACAGATGCTGCCGGACCTGCTGAGCTTTTCCAGCAATTTCTGTTTTTGTTAAATTTGGCCTGTAAGTTTCAGATGAGCAAGTTATTTTTCCCATTCCCACAAGTCATTTAGAGTTATTACTCATATCAATATTTGAAATTCAAGAGATTTAAAAGAAATCCTGATATTACGCGAAGTTTTTTTTCACTATTAACCTTTGAGTTTAATGCCAAATACATTACAAAAAGATTAAACCAATTAGTCAGTTTACATATGCTGTAGTGTTTTTACAAATTGTATCAACAAATGTTTTTCTTCTTCCAAGTTTTGTCACATTTTACAACCTGTCTACTTAAAAATCCTGCCATGTTTTAGTTCAAGATGTATTTGAATGGTAACACTGAAGGAGATATTTGAGGATACATTGTGCTTGAGTGAGCTAGTCTAAATCATTCCAATAATGCCTTTTAACTGGACACCAACAAAAGCTTTTACTGTGGTATTTATAGTTGTCCATGGATCAAGTGCCATTAAGGCCGAACTTTTTTAATCTAAATTTTGTTTGATGTTTAGTGTGAACTATGGAAGAGACTGGCATTAGCTAGCAGGTGTTAATGCATTCACCAGTAAGTGTATTGCTATTGCATTTGCTCCAGTTCTGACATTACTTCAAGTCATAATTCTAATAACGATCATAATGTCAATTTCTAGTGAAATTTTTAAAAATCTGTTTGCTTGACTAAATAATTTCCGACTAACCTGACTTCTACATTCCACTAATCTCCTGGCCAGCCTCCTTCCTTTCTCCTTCCATTAACGTAATCTTATTCAAAATTCTGCTGCCTGTAACCCAACTTGCTACATACATTTTTACCCATCATCCCCGAGTTCACAGATCTACGTTGGCTTCTGAACAAGCATTACTAGAACTTAACAGTCTCACCCTTGTGCTTGGATGCCCACGACCTCTCCCTGTCTCTGCACCCTCCTCCAAACTGACAACTTTCCATAATCTCTGTAGTCCTTCAATTCAGACCTTTTCAACATGCTGCAATTTCCATTGTCCACTATTGTCAGCTGTGCCTTTAGCAGCTCAGGCCCTAAGCTTTGTAATTCCATTCATAAATCTTTCCACTTATTCACTTCTCTCTGTTTTTTTCAGAAAACCTACTTCTTTTGACCAACCTTTTGGTTCTGTAAAATTTCTTTGGTATAGAGATTTGTTTGATAACACTCCTGTGAAATTAGATCAGAAAGTGAATGGGATCATGCTGTGTTTTTAACCCACACTATTTTTGGAGGCTTTAGCCCATCTCCAGTGGCCGACAGTTTGCATCCCAACTTGCAATCCAAAATTTCTGCCCTATTCATGTTACAGAATTTAAAGTTAACTAATAAACAGAATCCCTATACTGCAGAAAGAGGCCATTTGGCCCACCAAGTCTACACTGACCCTCTAAAGAGCATCCCACACCATCCCCATAACTAACCTATCCTGCATATCCCTGGACATTACAGGACAATTTAGCATGGCCAATCCACCTCACCTGCATAACTTTGGACTGCAGGAGGAAACCGGAGCACTCGGAGGAAACCCGCACAGACATAGGAAGAACGTGCAACCTCCGCAGAGACAGTCACCCAAGGCTGCAATTGAACCCAGGTCCCTGGCACTGTGATTACTAATGATTGAGCCACCATGCCACCCCAGAAGACTTATGAATATATTGGTGTGAAAACATATCTGTAGATTGATTACAATAGTATACTAAGTTTATTTTTATTCATTGATGGAATGAGGGTGTTGTTGGCTAGGCAGCATTTATTGCTCAGAGTCAACCACATTGGTGTGGGTCTGGAGTCACACGTAGGCCAGACCGGGTAAGGATGGTAGTTTCCTTCCCTAAAGGACATTAGTGAACGACATGGGTTTTTCCGACAATCGATTCACTGTCATCATTAGATTCTTAATTCCAGATACTTTATTGAATTCAAATTCCACCATCTGCCATGGCAGGATTCAAACCCGTGTCCCCAGAATGTTATCTAGGTCTCTGGATTAACAGTCCAGCGATAATACCACTAGGCCTTCGCCTCCTCGACATTGGTGTCAAATTATGTGAACAGAAATTTTTTTTTAAAAGGACATCAGAAATGGGTCAGATATGATATTTTGCATCCACTCACAATAAGAGTATACTGCTGTTTTGTAGAAGAGGGTGCACAACAATGCAATTAGAATTCCTTCTAGATATAGCACAATTTTTTTAATATTTGTGTAATATTTAATATTAATGTTTTAATAGATTAATATTTTAATTTATTATTTTATCTCATAGAGCATTTCTGTCTTAAGAAATCATTTTCTAGTAGGTGTACTGTTGCCGTTGTAATTTTGTTCTGTTCCTCCCTTTTGATTCCATCTCCTTCCACCTTTATTCATTCATTAAAGCAATCAACAGTGTGCAGAGTTCTCCTGGGCCTCTGATCTTCCTGCTAATATATGGTGCGTTGACATGATATATACTTCCAAACATAAAGCGAGAAATAGGTTGCTGCCCCACCTAGCAACCAATCTGGAAACTGTTGACACATATAATCACTAGAATCTTAGAAAGAACAATGGAAGAGTGTCGTTTTGTCGAATAGATATTTTCCATGCTTAATCTCCATCGAAATACATTGTTCTCTGCCCCATAAAATGATAAGTTGTCTTCTTATTGCTGCTTATTTATTGAATGATTCAAATCTAAGAGCTTGGAAACTGATTAGATAGATAGTTAAATTGTCCCTTGTGAACTCATTTAAAATTATACTTTAAAATAATGCAAGGAAGGGCACAAGACGATCAGTTAAACTGACTCTATTCCAAGACCGTGGTGGACCTGGAAGCTGGAGGCAACTTAAAATTAAGTGGATTGACAGTTTACTAGTATCAGGTCACCTCTTGCCTCCTCTGGAATTAAGTTTTGGGCAGGAAGATACAAGCATAACCTTGTAGCCTTGCTGTCAGTTGAGGCCCTTAAGTGGTCAATTAATGACAAATTAAGGACTATTCCTGCCAGGTCTACAGTTATCTCAACTCCAGGTGGGACAAAAAAAAATCCATCTGATTGGTTACAATCACAGAGAGGCTGCCAGTTGGCAAGATTTGGCTGTAGGTTGTTGGGGAGTGGGATGGAGTTTGGGGGTGGAGGAAGAGGCTCCCTCAGTCTGCACTAATCTGTGTAGAAGGGAAAGACATAAATAAGAGGGGTGGTGTGTGACAGCCACCTATCTGCCTTGATTTCTGGCACATATAACCCACCCTCCACACACCCTTACCTGTGAAGCAACCCCACCTGTGATACCACTCATCCATTCTCTGGGTCATTCTTCCATCATGGGATGTGCTGTACTGGAACGGCTACTCCATGGCACTGCCAAGTGCTGGAGCAGCTGGCCTTTGATTGGTCAGTTGCTATAGTTGGGCAGGAAATCCTCACTCAGGATCCTAATCCCACTTGAAATCCTATCAGAAACCAATTAAGTGCCGGATTGCTGGAAGTTCTACCAGGCTGTCGGAACCTAACAGAGCATGGGATTCTCCCTATTATTCTTTCCCATTTTTGGACTTAGTTCAAAAATGGGAAGATTCTGTCACATGCTTGGTCAATTCAACTGCAAATAATGCTCTAATTATATCAAGTCCCAAGAAAACATTGAGTTCATTTCTTCGCATCATTCCAAAGTAGAGTCAAGCAAACTTCCATTTTATCTGACGTGACCTCTGATGAACTGAGAACAGCTATACAGAGATACCCAGTTCAGTGAGGGAAGAGTTAATATTGTTTAGAAAATCTCGCCAGACTTTTAATGTCTGCACTTCATTAGACAATCATTGGAGAGTCTGATCTGCTTAAGAAAGTAATAAACTTAGTGACATTCTTTTCATCTAGGTTTCAAATTTTGGTCACACAAAGAATGTACTTTGAGTATGTTTTGCCAACAAAAATGTAAGAAAAACCTCCATTAAATTTAATTCTAAGATGTATAATTTAGTGGGATAGACTTTGTGTGTAAAGTAACTTGTTGAAATGCTATTTATTTAACTTGAGACAAATATCTTCACTTCTGGTGTTGAAATGGACGGAGTGTTTTGTCATTATTACCAATGAATGTGAAAATAGATATGGAAACATGCTTATTTAAAAAAATAATTTGTTCAATTGCTCTAAATAATGAAATCAATACTGTATTTGTGACAATTGCTTCTGTTTGGTATCTAGAAACTTACATTATAAAATTCTTACAAAAGTGAGATATATCAGTTATTGTTTTAAATTGTCTCTTTTAATTCGAGGAAAAATAATGATGTGATCTTCTACTGGTTCTACCTGCCTATAAGCCAATATGAGCTGGTAGCCCTGTGGCTTAGGGCACCAGGTCAAGCCCTTTTCAAATTGAGGTGCCAACAAAGCTGATCTGCTTTGTGTTTACAAAGTCACAGATTGACTCACAGATTGAGTCACAGATTGACTCACTCAGAGACCCTAGACAGAGACAGACAGAGTCCAGTGGAGACAGCAAGGAACAGCGGTGGAAAGAATGTTCTCTGTTAGCCACCAGGCAGAATGTGGTTGGGGCCACATTCTCTGGTCAGAACGTGTAGAGATCTAAGAACACACTACACTATATGAACCTATGAATGTATAAACACTGGTTGATTGATGTTGGAGTGCCTGGGTGAAGGAGTCACCAGAATGGACCTTGCTCCTGAGAATCAGTTTAGGGATCCTCAGAAGACAGAGGGAAATTGTTTTCAGTAGACACAGAATGTTATGATTCAGTGAAACCTGGAGAAACTAGTTCATTGGAAGCTGAGAAAAACTTTGGACAGGTCCCTGTAATGATTATAATTCTACGGTGTGGTATATAAACATGGCATAGGGGTTTCAGTTTTGTTTGGAAAATAAGGGAGTTATCTTTTTTGTAGCTGCCTACTAATTAATGTTTCGTTAGTGTTACTTTTACTGTGGCCATTACAGCAAAAGTTCTAGGACACTGCATCTTCATGTTGTGTGATCTTTCGAGTCGGACGCTGGGAATTTGGATTTCTTTCTAAAAATTATTATCTCTATGGCATTCATAACAGTAGGTTTAAAGATAAAAATGGTAAACAGTGGAAAGCTTCAAAAACATTTACAACACCAAAATATACAATGGAATGTCAGAGGTACTTTGCTCCTCAACATCTAGCAGGAGCTCCGCTGTTGACACTGTCTTTATTTGTGGGGTAGGTGAGAACTCTACTATTTAAATGGCAGGCTCTAACTGTGCGAGTAGTGAATCAAAGATGATAGCTACCTGCCAAGGAAAGTGCAAATTCTCATGGAAAAGTGACTTGCTAAGAGTGGGGGAATGGTGCATTCAAATTTTTAAAAATCCAGAACTCTTCAAATGTCAAACCCATGATGTTGAATGTTGAATTTCTAGCCCAAGGTCTCTGATAATTGATCTTTTTGTTGGTGATTTTTGATGATCATTTATGGAACTTTCCTTTGCCTCTGATAGGTTCAGGCAGGGCAAATTTATCTTCTCGGAAATTCATTAGAATGATCAGGACAGAACATATATTACCACAGGTACCTTAGGTTAGCTGGAGTGGAAATTTGGCCCAATGTTGGTGGTGATTGTTGTGGTAAAAGAGAAGCCAGAGGGCTGATGCTATCCCATAATTAGGCTTCTTCTTAATAATTGAGGCAAGCTGCTACATCTGCAGAGACAAATTGGTGCACCTTCTGAATTTAATTCCAATCTGTTTCTGCTTCACAGACAGTGATTCTCAGCTAAGTCTTGGAGAGGGCTTCGGAGCCCAAGAACATGTCAGTAGCAGCAACAATAGTGGAACTAGGAATAACATATCTTTTTCTGGTTCCATGGATCATAGAATCTCTGCACTGTGGAAGGCCATTCAAGCTATCCAGTCCATGCCAACCCTCTGAAGAGCATCCCCCCAGACCCATCCCCAACCCTGCATATCCATAGTCAATCCACCTAACCTACATATTCTTGCACTGTGGAGGAAACTGGAGCACCCAGAGGAAACCCACACAGACACGGGGAGAATGTGGACACAGACAGTTGCCTGAGTGTGGAATTGAACACTGGGTCCCTGATACTGTGAATGATAGTGCTAACCACTGAGCCACCATGGAGGGGTGTTTAGAATAAATTTCCTTTATGCATTTTTAAGTGGTCTCCAATAGTCCCTTTAAGGCTGATATTAACCTGGAAAACTACTCAGTCTGGGCACAGCCCACACCACATAGCATCTTGCTAATTTTGTGGAAGTATTCTCAAAAAGGAAGAGCCACATTCATTTCATTTAAATTAACCCAATACTACTTTCAGCTTGCTCAGCTTGCTTCAGCATAAAATCAGCAAGGACCAATATAGCAACAGCTATGTCACTAGGGCAGATGGGAGTATGGTTGCATGCCTAAAAATGGGATAAAGTTCATACCCTCTTGCTACAACAAAGAGCTGTCAATTAATAAACATTAGCAAAAATCTAGAAATTCAGATTGAGAGGCACAACCAAACAGCTCAGCTGTCAATTTTCAACAATGCTTATTTCAATAAACCTCACACTGTTTCAAAGCAGTTTGACAATTCCTGGTGCCTAGTTTGCAATAAATATTTTCTCCTGATCTCTTCCCTCAATGTGTGGTCCACCCTCAACAGCAGGACATTGAGAAGAAAGTGGCTGTGACTCCTGCAGTTGTAACCTTCTGCAAAATGAGTAGACTCATTTTAGTGAAGTTGCTGTCCCTGCAGAGGCACCTTCTGAATCACACTTTTGTTTTTGTAACAGTTCCTGGGCCCTGGTTTAAAGTTGTTTTTATATCTTAGCAGTGGTGGAGGCTGGTGGAAAAGTACAGAAGAGTCACGATACAATCTGTCGGTCATAGTTAAGTTGATTGCACTTTTGCCTCATAGTCAAGAGGTTGTCGGTTCAAACCCATTCCTGAGACCGAAGTGTAAAACTTGGGTTGACACCTTGGTGCAATACTAAAGAATGTAAAAATATCACAGCTGGGTTAAATACACCTTTGACAAATGAGAACTGAAAACCATATGAGTACAACCTGACGTACATTTATTAACTGTGTACTCTATTTGCAGAGACATGGTTCAGCAGGACTCTATTAGAACCTAATTCCTTCAGGTCCAAGTTCCATGTGGTATGACATCATCTGATATTACTGATGTTCTCTAGCTATTAGCACAACAGCTATTAACCCCTTATATAACAAAGGGTTGCACTTTTGAAAGTGCTACCATTTGTGCTGTCCTACCTGCCCTCTCGAGTTAATATAAAATATTCAATGGCACTATTTTGAAGAATGGAGTTATAGCTAATAGTTATTCTGCAACCAAAATCGCTAAAACGGATTTTCTGGTCACTATCATGCTGCTATTTCTGGGAGTTTGCTGTGTACAAATTTGTTGTTTTTACATTACGGCAGTGACTAAACCTCAAAAGTACTTTATTAGCTGTCAAACACTGGGACGTTTGAAATTGAAAATGGCTCCATTTAAATACAAGCCTTTCTTGCCTATGAATTGCAGGATTAAAATAAATCAGTGGCAATACATTTTAACCCATTGGTGGTTGAGTCTGTCCTTTTGGGCAATTGGTTTGATGAAAACATTGAGTCGTCCCAATTAAGTATTGAAATATCATGATGTAAAGTATTGCAACAAATCTATGGTAGTAATCATACTTGCCACTACAGAAGATGCAATACCTTCTTTTGATGCCACGTCACTGCAGACATGTCCTGGACTACACAATTCTCCAGCTGGCAGAGTGCTTCCTAATATTATAGACGCAGGTAGTGGATTTCTCCAAATTATCCACTTACTCCACCATATGAAAGGAAGCCTTTTTCAATGTTAGCAATGTACTTTGACCATTTACCAGACTTCCATGATTCCAATCAAAGATGGAACTGGAGAAAAATGGCCACTGAGTAGGGTGCCAGAATTCCCAAACCACTTCCGCCTTGGCCAATTTCACTAGGACGCAAGTGGGAGTGGGCCCTGGAATCTTGGCCCCTAAAAGAGATAACTAACAGTGTCCTGAGCTCATTGAGAACTCACCCCAGATAAATTCTTCTTAAGCATCAGAGAAATGGCTAAACTTTAGCTGCCTTTGGGTTTTACACAAAACGCATGGAAGTACAAACCATAGATTGGAGATGGGAATACTTTTAAGGTAAGTAAAATAGTTGGGTTCCTTTACAGTTTATGATGAAATACTGTAGCATGAGTTGTGCCTACGTTCATTCAGATTTATTATGACAGTACTGTGGTTGGAACGAGTAACTACCCATTGAATAATGTCTTTGTCAGCTTTGAAGTAAAAGATCAAGATTATAAATGTGGAAGCATTTCAATTATGTTAAAATGTTCTTATAATGGATAAGAAGGTACATTACATTTCATTGAGTAGCATAGAAAGTGTATAAATGTTTCACATTTTCCCACTGTTGTTATGTTTTATCTTGGGACTACCGTGGGTTTTCAGCTGCTCTCCAACCGCCTAATCATATTATGAGTACTTGACTTTGTTTATACAGCTTGTTCAAAGTGTCTATCTGTTTGCTCAGTCAGGTTCATGGGCTCTTGGCTACAATCCAACTTCCTAATTGTTTCACTGACACTGAGCTCCTTTTGCATAGCTAAAGAGTTTGAAGAATCTGTTTGTTTACTTCGGGAGTTTTGTGGGCTATTCAGTGGCTTCAACTGTTGTAATAGTGCTTGTGAGTTCTGTTCATTAAGTGGTTAATATGTGAGGGGATGAGAGGGAGTGAAGGGAGTTATAAGGTGATCAGAAGGCTCAACTGTATATAGATGAAGTGCTGATTGCATTGGCAGTGCTGGGCTAAGCCTTTTGGGAATGGAGGTGAACCTCCCAACCTGGGCTGTTCTGTCTTCAGTCAGCCTTAATTTCTGCCTGAAGCTTGCTACTAGAAACTGCAAACCCAATTTCAGGCCTTTTAGGGGCTGGATCCCCGGAAGATCTTATCTCTCAGCAGTCTCAACACAGAGGCAGGACTAGCACAGCAAGATTAGTCTCATCTCCTGATTCCTGCCTCTGAAAATTTAATCTGTCTTTGACAGTTGTCTTTGACTTTAGGATCTAGATTTCCAACCACTTCAGTCAAGGACAGTAATTTTGAATCTCATCTAAGTTTGTTCTGTCTTCATCTCCTCCCTGCTTGTGTTTATGCATCACGTTGTAGTGTATATCTTTTCTGCAGTCTTCTTTTACTGGAATAAATTCTCAAAGCTGTTGTTGAAATTCTAAGACAGAATGGGTGAAAATGCTTCTTAAAATGGTTGCTATAGAGTTGCCAAGCTGTCCTTTCAAGTGGTCATTACCAGTGATCCGCATGCAAGGCAATGCTTTAAGGTAGTTTAATTTTCATATTAACTTGGATAAATTGGCCAAGTAATAGAAGGCCTCAGAATAAAGAAAGTAACAACTTACAGCACATTGTTGATCTGAACCGTTACCAGCCTGTTCCTAGTAATTGTACTTCAGTTCTTGAACTCCCACTGCCTTCCAGGCAAATATTCAATGGGGTTAAAGAGCTTCTTCTGTGTGAATAATTATGTACCTGACCTTCTCTTAGTTGAATGTTGGTGATCTTGACCTTTGTGAAGACAACTCATTTGACTGATTTTTCTCAGGTATTGGGAGACATTCCGCAATGAGAATGCTTTCAAGTGCATGCTATCAATCTCAATTTTTCACTTTTAACATAACTACATTTAAGAATTTGCAATAGGAGACCTAAAATTGTGGGGAAAGGGAGGGTGTGTGGGTGTGAGATCCTTTCTGTGGGTAATCATCCATCAATTAAATTACTCTGTGGGGGTATGATGAAGATGTTGCACATCATGGAGGCTTGATTTGTGTTGAGTAACTTGCTGTAGGCTTTAAACACTTTTCTGCAATACTGTTGCCATCTGTGGGATGGTCATATTGTCACTGACTTCCTGTGATACCTCTGACCATAAAGCCAACACCACCTTTCTCTGAACTTTGCATTCATAGCTGCCAAGTTCTTCCTTGAACCAGCATTTCCTTTCCCTCATCTGTACCCAAACACTTCCACAGGTTCATTTGGGGCGCCAGCAACTGCTAACAGCACTAATGTTACACATCTTAGCATAACTGCATGTCTGTTACTGCTCTCTGTCTGTCTGCCTCATATTCATGTTCTTCTGACCTTTACAACCTTTTTGTGTCTTGTGCCAAATGTAGCAATTAGAAATGAAGGTGCCACTATAAACCTACACTACATATGAATTTTGCCCACTGCAAGAAAGCACTAACAACACCTTGTAACATCATGTGGATAGGTAGAAGTCCCACCCTCTACTACGCAAAATAAAGTTCAACCCTTTAAGCCCAAAGTTCCAATTCCTCTTGTGGTTAGTAAATGCACATGAATCAGGAGACATTTGTCGTCATGGAATTCCAGAAAGGAAAAAGACAGTCTGATTTTCATGGTTCTTTGCTATATTAAAATACATCTCAAGTATTCATTTCTTTGACCGTAAGACCATAAGATGTAGGAGTAGTATTCGACCATTCAGCACACTGAGTCCGCTACACCATTCGATTGTGGCCAATATGTTTCTCATCTCATTCTCCTGCCTTCACCCCACAACCCTTGATCCCGTTACTAATCAAGAACCTGAAGAACTGTGGATGCTGTAAATTAGAAACAAAAGCAGAAGTTGCTGGAAAAGCTCAGCAGATCTGGCAGCATCTGTGGAGAGAAATCAGAGTTAACGTTTCTTGTCCAGTGTCTAATGAACCCACCATTCCTTATGTAATCTATAAACTCTGTTTGCTGATCTCTTAAATCATATTGGTTTTGATATTTCCCCCATGCAAAAGAACGGTTACACTGCAGCCAAGATGTTTTTCTGCTATGTGTCGGTCAAATTATAAATTGAAATACCAATTTGCCTTGAAGTACCAGATAAGTGATGGAAATGTCGGAGGGGAGAGGCACTCCACTACATTGTTTCGGGAGTATCCTCAATCTGAGAAGGAATTCTGTAAATTCTTCACAGTTCTGAAGGGTCACATACCTTATTTGCTAGAAGAAATTACTTTTTGAGTTTCATACTTTGATGGAGGTTAGACAAAGTTAGCCTCACTGCTGCAATCGAAATATAATATCTAAGACTATTAAGATAAAAAATTACCCAAGCAACCTACTGCTTTGAATATCGCCAATATATAATTGATGGAACACAAATCATGTAGTAATGTACAATGCTTTTGTTAAATATGGGGCCTCGCAGATCCATAGATCCATACATTCTGGAATTTAGCTTTGATTGACCAATACAAATAAATTCAACTCTCCACTTTTATTTTGGCATCAGGGTAAATGAGGTATGTATCAAGGGTAGGTCTCACCTCCAGGAAATTGTGAACTCTTTCCAATAAATAAATGACAGCAGATTCAGGCCCTGATTCCCATCCTCCTGTTTGTCAGATTCAGCCTCAATTTTTTTCATTGTTTCAGCTTCTCCCACCTTCCCCCACTAGCTATTTTTGTTTTAATTGTACATGTTTTCATATAAATGCTGGGTGCACAGGCATTCACAAGTGTATTTAGAAAAGTCCACTGATATTTACAGAACAGAAGGAAGCCATTTGACCCATCATGTCTGTGACAGTCAAAGATCTGACCACAGTAATCCCATTTTTCAGCTTTTGGCTCATACCCTTTGAGGCTATGGCAGCACAAGTAAATATCCAAATACTATTTCATGTTATGAGAGGTTCTGACTCAACTATTCTTTATGACACTTAGTTCCAAACTCCAACTACCCTCTGGCTGACAAAAAATTTTTTTTTTACATTAAATCTATGCCCCGGATTATTGACACCTCACGCTAATAGAAATGTGTCTTCCTATCCACCCCATCTATGTCCCTCGCAATCTTATACATCTCTATCAAGTCCTCTCTCAACCTTCCTTGCTCCAAGGAAAACAATCTCAGCCTATCCAATCTTTCTATATAGCTCAGGTCCTCCAGCACAGACAGTATCCTGGTGAATTGACTCTGCAAGTTCTCTACCGTAATTACATCTTTGATATAATATGGTGACCAGCACTGCAAGCAGTATTCCAATTGTGGTCTAACTATCATTTTATACAGTTTCAGCATTACCTCCCTGCTCTTGTACTCAATGCTTTGGCTAACAAAGCTAAGCATCTCACATGCCACCTTAACCATCTTATCCACTTGCCCTGCTGTCTTCAAGCATCTGAGGATATGCACATCTATGTCTCTCTGACCTTCAGTACTTTGCAGGGTCCTACCGTTCATGGTGTAATCCCTTGCCTTGCTAGCCCTCCCCAATTGCAATATATCAGACTTTTGTCCAGATCCAATCAGTATCTGCCTGCCCACCTGACCAGTCCATTGATATCTTCCTGTAGTTTATGGCTATCCGCCCCACTATTCATCACCTTACCAATTTTCACGTCATCTGAAATCTTTTGATCATACCCTCTACATTTAAGTCCATATCATTAAGGTATACCACAAACAGCAAGGGCCCAGCACCATGCCTTGCGGAATCCCACTGAAAATGGACTTCCAATCACAGAAACATCCCTGTATCAACACCTTCTGCTACTTGCCTGTAAACTAATTTTGGATCCGATGTGCCACTTTGCCTTGGATCTCATGGGTTCTTATGTGCTTTACCAGTCTGTCATGAAGGGTCTTAATAAAAGCCTGACTAAAGTCCATATAGACCATATCAAATCCATTATCCTCATAAACACTCCTGGTTACCACCTCAAGATACTTAATCATATTTGTAAACATAGCATTCCATTAACGAATCCATGCTGGCCATTCCTGATTAGTCTGTGTCTGTCCGAGTACATATATATCTGTCCCTCAGAATCATTTCTAATTACTTCCCCACCCACCACTGAGGATAAACTGACTGGCCTATAAGTTCTTGATCTATCCCTGCCAACTATTTTTAAAATGAGACAATGTTAACTCTCCCCAGTTGTCTGATACCTCACCTGTAGCCAGAGAGATTTGAAAATTCCTGCCAGGGCCCCCGATATTACCTTCCTTGCCTCCCCTAGTGTGGTTAGATGAGAATCCCAGATGTAATTAATATCCATACAAGTAATGTCCATAAGGGTTGTACTAATTTATGAGACTGTCATTTGGGGTATCGTCACCCTGTGCAACTTTTCAGCAGACGATAGAAAACATTTTACAAGGTATATCCCAGGTCACCATTTATCTAGATGACTTGCTAATATCAGGGAAGACCAATAAGAAGCACTTAAAGAACTTGAACATTGTCCTTAGATGTTTCTCCCAGGTGGGCATACACCTTCGAAGGAAAACTGTGTATTCGAGGCACCCCAAGTGACCTACTTGGGCTACAGAGTCGATAAGACCACACTGGAAGACATGAGGATGATCAAAGATGCCCCGGCTCCCACATCTGTATCAGAACTTAGGTCTTTCCTTGGGTTGGTGAATTATTAAGGAAAGTTCATACATAACCTGGCCTCCATTCTTGGATTTATGCAATGCATCCTGTAGATGGTAAACTGATGGTATGATGCTGTGCATCAGTGATGAAGGGAGTAAATTTCTGTGGATCTGGTACCAGTTAAGCAGACTCCTTTATCCTGAATGGTATCAAATATCTTCATTGTTAAGCTGCACCCATCCAAATAAGTGGGGAGTGTTCCACCACACTCCTGACTTGTGCCTTCTGGATGTTGGACAGGCTTTGGGGGAGTCAGTTGAGTTACTCACTGCAAGATTCCTAGGCTCTGACCTGCTGTTGTAGCCAAAGTACTTCCAAGACTAGTCTGGTTCTGTTTCTGGAAAATAGGAACTGACGTAGACCATTTGGCCGATTATGACTGACCTGCCATTCAACATGATCATGGCTGATTGAACATTTCAAGGTCTTTTATTTACCCCTCCACATAACCCTATACACTATTGCTCATCAGAAATCTATCAATCTCTACCTTTAAACATACTCAAAGACTGAGCTTCCATCGTCCTCTGTGGCAGACAATTCCAAAACTTCACAACCTTCCGAGTGAAAGAGTTACTTCTCATCTCAGACCCACGTGTCATTCCCTTTATTTTTAAATTGTACAGTACATGTTTTTTGTTTACTTGTGGGTTGTGGGAATCACTGGCTGGCTAGCATTTATTACCAATGCCTAGCTATCCTTGAGAAGGTAGTGGTGGTGAGCTGCCTTCTTGAACTGCTGCAGCCCCTGTGCTGGCTGTAATCACATAGAGCCCTTAGGTACTGACATGTTTTAGGTCCTGGCTGAAGTGCCAATGTGCTAATAAGCATAGCAAGGCAAGGCAAAACGTGAATGTTGCAAGCACGCAGGAGGCGCTCAGAGAACAAGCGAGTAGGCATGAGATACAGTCTTACTCAATCCATAAGCACGGTGCCTGTCCCTGTGTGCAAAATGTCCTTACAGCAGCCTTTCAATGCTAGTTGCTGGTGCACCCTACAATTCAGGTCTTTGCTCCCTAACGACCTACAGATGGATCAGAGAGGTGCCCTGAGGATCTTGAGGGATTGACAAATATTTGATGCCATTGTCTGTGGACAAGGGTTGTATGTGGCTGGTGTCCATGGATTGTGCCAAGATGCTTTTTGGTGCTAAGCACTGTAGAAACTCTTCAAAACCAGCAATGAGCTGAAGTCACCACGTACCCATCCTGATGTTTATGTTGAGAATTCTTAATGCCTAATTTGTTTAGTGCATTTGGTAAGACAGGAAGCTGAATAGTAAAACATTATACCATCAATAAGTCACTTCTCAAGCTACAATTCCCCATAATTGGCAACTTGCCACTGCCTAGTGAGAAACTCACTTCGTCACACAGCAGATATGTAATAGATGCTGTGGGTTTCTCACAACATCAAGATAGGCCTCACCAGATATCTCGCATGAATCTCACTATAGCCTACATCATTCAGGGCCCTATAAGATTCTGCCCTATATAGCAATCGTATTACTCATTGGTTACAGAGAAGCCTCTTGTGTCTCGGTCAGTTTCACCCATGTGCATTACAGTAGTTTCTTAAGATCCTCTCCTGACATAATATCACCTTTCTCACACCCTACATAAGTTAATGTCTTGCTGCACTCATTTATTTTAATTAATTAAAGAGTGTGGCAATTGTGGCTTCCCATTTCATTGTACCAGATAGAGGGCAAAATTACAAAAAGGGATCATCCTGATCCATAAAGATAGAAATTCTGACAGTATAGTAAATTGTGTAGTTTAATTTAGTTGGCATTGTACAGTTTTGCCATCATACAAATGTACATGAATATTAAGGACTAAACTTCTTTGATGTTCTACATTTTAACGTTTGCATTCATTTATTTTGGATGCTTTGAACTTTGATACGCTAGGCACATGACCAAAGCCATACCAGATTTCTGTTACTTCCACATTTCTTATAGGGAGTGGTTTTGGTCAAGCCAAGTCGGGTGGAGTCAATGCTCACTTGTTTAGCACTTGTGCAAAATGGCAGATCTGGTAACTATTCTGCAGCTACAATGTGTGAGTGCAGAGCTAACCAAATCGTCCATTGTATGGCCAAAGTATTGGTTTTGCATGAGACAAATTGGAGGAATTCAATCTGTATTTATTTTTCATATTGATTTTATAACCTGTAGGCTGACCATCCTTTCATCAATGGCAGAGGATTTGTTTTGTCATCTCCAGTTTTGACAATTTTTCCTTTTTATTTATAAATATGGAATTCCAGCTAATCGTGCTTAAATCCTAACACATACAATGCAGGAAAAACAATGATGCTTTCAGAGGAAGAACGGTATTCAGTGACACTTTCCCAAGAGAATACATGATAGTTGTGTAAGCAGATCCTGTCTTTCTAGTAGCCCCTAACTATTAACAGATTGCAAAACTGGCAGCAACTGCTCAGTTGAATATCATCATCACCAACAACCATGGGACACATTATGACACATTGATCAGAAGAAAACTTTTGGTTTTTGAGATGTGTCAGCAGTTGCCTTTCATGTCTGTCAGACCTTTGCAGTGCATATTGTGAGAGCAGAAAGCTCCTGCAGCTGCCATTGCTGATCAGTCAGTATGACCCAGCCCCTTGGGGAGTCAGGCAGCAGCAGATACAGGGTTGCACAAACCTTGCTGATTGGGAGTGAAAGCTGGTAAAATTACTCTGTAGTCCTGTCTAGTTCATCAGCCCCAAAAATGTAATTTAGATGATTATCTATCTTCCCATTAAACCTTGTGACCCATCAGAAGCTGTTTGAAGTTTGCCTGCTTAGACTGGCTAATAGGAAGAATAGAAGGATTAACTCAGAGGTCATGAAATCAGAGACCAGCACAAAAGTTGCCAAAAAAAAAGGGTTTGGAAACTTTTCTTCCCAAAGTCTGTGAGCGGTTGAGAATGGGCCAGAATTAAAATAGTCATACAGTGGTGAGGGATGCTACCAATGGTTATAAAATGTGAAAATGGAAAGAATAAGAATCAGATTACTAGAAATCCAGCATCGTCAAATTCTCTTTATATTTTAAGTAAATTGCCTGACAGAGTTGTACATTATTTTGACAAGAGATTTTCAACATATTGTCTTGAACCATGATGGAAGACTATAGATCAATCTTTGATTATCAGTTTAGAGAACAAGCCATAATTTATTTAGATGCAGAATTGAAAGGCTGGTGAACAAACTTAATCCTGTGTGCAAGGAACATATAATTTCCAAAGGGTGAAAGCCAACTATGTTGAGATTTTGAAATGTATTTCACTTGTTGAAATTCACACCAGTTAAGTTGAAATTTCTATCAGTTTGGCAGTGAAGATATGTGCTATCTTTCAAGTTCTTTCAATATGTAAGTACAATCAGAATCATTTAAAGACCAGTAACTTCAACAATGCAAACCAGACCAGTCAAGCACATCCCATAAATTTTCTTACTGGCTATTCAAGATGTCAGAATTTCTATAAAAAAAGCCTTACTTTGACCCAACTGTAGTCTTTTTTTTAATTGAAATGTTGCAGAGTAGTCAAAGCAATGAGTAAGTACTATAAACGATAATTAAGTGGAGCAAGCGTTCCTGCTGTCAGATTACATCGATAGGAAGCGACCGTCAGTCAGTATTATACGTTGGAGTGTTCCACTACCCGATGAAGGAAATCAGCTGAATATGAAGTTGCACACTTTCATTAATCATTGTCATTTTATTTATGCCATAACTCATTGTTAAAATACTGTCCATGTTTTAAACTACTGTGAAATTTATAGTTAGTAAATAGTATCTTTCAGAAAAATGAATCAAAAAAATGAACTCAAAGCAAGTGTATTTTTCTTTCAGTGTGATTTAATACATGTTTTTTGCATAATTTTGCAGGGCCATGACAATATATTGATTTGATTCAGTGTGCAAATAATTGTTTGAATTGAACTTTAAAATGAGTGCAGAAAGACGGGAGTCATTATGGTGAGAACTTTGAACTACAGTACATGTAAGGCTAATCTCAATGCCCATAGGAATCTGTTTGATATCAAAATAACACTTTGAGCACCACTTACGTTAATTTGGGCAACAACTTACATATTTTGGGCTGAACCTTTACTGGAAGAAACAGACTGGGGTGGGTGAGGGTTAAAGTGACAGAAAAGTGTTTGTCCAGCCAAACCCTTCCTGAACACACCCATTTGTGGGGGGGCAACCAACCTAACCCAAGAAGGTGGGATTGCTATGATCACGAACTGTGGTCCATATTGTCATTCTGTTTTCAACTTTAACTTCGCTCACATGAACTTCCTGAGCCCAAGGTACCATTTCTCAGGGCAAGGACTTGGTGAATTCAGGAGGTGAGTGCATAAGCCCAGACTCCACTTGCCTGCCAGAAGAGTCACTGTAATTGGGTTCTCAAAATGGCTTCTCTCCTATGTCTCTGATGGTCCTGCTCAGCACTAGGCCTCAACTCCCCCAACCAACTTCTAGATCTCTGATGGAACTTCAATCATTTAGACTCCTCCCATCATCACCACATTGACAATCTCCCTAAGGCACAAAGGCTTGCAATTTCCTCAAAACAACTCCCCCAACACCCTTCAGGGGTTGAAATTCCCTTTTGTTGCACCCCTTCCCAGTGTGGATGTAAATGGCAGCTGTGGTTATTAGTGAACAGCTTCTCACCGGACTAATGCCCGACTAATATTCCAGTTGTTAGGGCCCAGAGGTCAAAATTCCACAGTCTGTGAGTTGGTCTGTAAAATTGATTCAGAAGTTGAGGTTCAGTTAGTTTGCATTATTCTTAAGCTACACTTCTTTTATCCAAATGAATTCAGTAGCTTCACAGTGTATTTTTGGTAATACTGAAGAGTGAGAAGTTGAAGTTGAATTTTATTTTCCATACCAATTCATTCCCATTACTATGGAACTAAGCATTGAGCTAACCCACTCATCCTTAAAGAATCTGTTCAGACAAAGGAAACTAATGGAGCCCATGGATGTTCTGGAATTCAATAGTCATGTCCAACCCATCTCCTGCACTTCAGCCCGTACCCCTTCTCTTCCCTCCTACAACAGTGATAGTCTCCCTGGTCCTCACAAACCGTCCCACCAGCATCTGCATTCAAAGGATATTTAGCCACCATTCCTACCACCTCCAGCGGGATGCCTCCACTAGATACATATTCCCTTCCCCTCCCTTGTCAGCCTTTCACAAGGACCGTTCCCTCTGAGACACCTTGGTCCACTCCTCCCCAAAATCCCACAGCACCTTACCATGCAATCATAGAAGGTGCAATAGCTGCCCATTTACTTCCTCCTTCCTCACTATCCAAGGCTCCAAAACACACCTTCCAGGTGATACAGCGCTTTATCTGCACTTCACTCAATCTAGTTTACTGTATTCACTGCTCACAATGTGGTCTCCCCTACATTGGGGAATCAAAGCGCAGACTGGGCAACTGCTTTTCAGAACATCTACATTCTGTCCACAAAAATGAGTCTGACCTTCCTGTTTTCTGCCACTTTAACACACCACCATGTTCCTCAGCAAATAGCTGTGTCTCAGGCTTGCTGCAGCGCTCCAGTGAAGCTCAGCAGAAGCTGGAAGAACAGCATCTCATGTTCCACTTGAAAACTGTACAGCCTTTCGGACTTAAATCGAGTTCAATAATTTTAGGGCCTGAACACCTACTCCCATGTCCTTACCCCAACTCCCCACACAGCAGACCTTGTTATTACATGGGCTGCTATCTCAAACAACCCATTGTCAGCTACTAATGGACCCCAGTAGCAGCTCTTGTTCTCCCAGACCTTTACCCATTCCTTTGTGTGTCCTACTGTTTCTTTGTCTGGGTGGGCTCCATCTCCACCTGTCACTTACTCCTACCCCAACCCATCTTCACTATAGATACTGACATTTTCTGAGCTAAAATCAGTTCTGAAGAAGGGTCTCTGGACCCAAAACATTAACTCTGCTTTCTCTCCACATATGCTGCCAGACCCGCTGAGTTTTTGCAGCAATTTCTGTTTTGTTTCTGATTTCCAGCATCTGCAGTTCTTTGGGTTTTTGTTTTGTTCAGATTTTCATACATATAGGCACAGTAAAATGCCTAATATCAACGCTGATGTCTAAGGGCAGACAAATGACAGGTTCAATGTGATTCATGCATGTGTTGATCTCTCATAGCATTGCACGTGAGGAGTCAAGACCAAGCCCATGAAATTGGATTCTATGGCATCACTAGTGCCATCATGACAGAAGTCCTGAACTGAACAAATGTTGATCAAATGTTTCAGTACACTCCTGAAATGCCCTGACTGACAGTATGCTAGCATACTGTATGATGCAAGCTTCAGAAACATGTCAAGTGCATAGACTGGAACATCAAACAGTCTATAAACTAATTTGAAGCTTGATCTGCCATTTTGGATTGTGCAGATCAGATTAACACTCTGTCTTAATTGTTGACCATCAACATCCATTGACCAGAAACGTAACTGTAACAGCCATTTAGATATTGTGGTTGCAAAAACAAACCAGAGGATGGAAATTCTGTAAGAAATAACCCAACCTCCTGACTGTCAAAGCAGGTCAAAGGAACTTCTGAATTGAAAACCACTTGACCCCTCAAGCCTGCTTCGCTGTTCAATAAGACCATACGATTACTCCACATTCGCACCTACCCCAGATAATCTTTCATCACTGTGCTTATTAAAAATCTATCTACCTCTGCCTGGAAAGTATTGAAGGACTCTGCTTCCCCTGCCTCCTGCAGCAGATGTTCCAAAAGATTCCTGGTCCTCTGTGAGAAAAAAAAATTCTCCTGTTCTCTGTCTCAAATAAGTGACCCCTCATTCTGAAACAGTGACCTCTAATTCCAGATTCTTTCACAAGAGGAAACATTCTCTCCACACCTGCTGAGACCCCCCAGGATCTTAAATGTTTCAATCAATTTGCCTTTTGCATTACTAAACTCCCGTTAACTCTGATTTTTCCTTCACAGATGCTGCCAGACCTGCTGACCTTTTCTAGCAACTTTGTTTTTGTTCCAGCAGATGCAAGCCTAGCCTATCTTTTTTTTCTCTTAAAACAACTTGCCTACTCCAGGGACTCATCTAGTAATGACAAATATGGTGAGATGCTGTTGACTTGATTTTATTGCCGCAGGGTTAGTGGAAGTTTTTTTTAATATTTTTGGAGGAGTTTCAAGGCAGTGATGTTGGATTTTGACAAGAGATTCAGAGGAGTTGGTTTGTCTGACAGTAGTAAGTCTGCAGTAGCAATGCGTGCTGAATTTTCAGTCTCTGTTGGGCTGCAGCAAGATGGAAGTAGAGCAGAGGCAGCAGAGAGGGAAAGATATCCAGAGATATCCTCAGCAAAAGCTTGTGCCCATCAAAGGCCTTTCCGGAGCATTTCTCCCACCTCCCTCTCAGCCATGGGCTGTATTAAAGGAATGCTTCAACAAGTTGGTGAGTGAACTGACACCTACTACAACCCAATCTGCAGTCACAGAACACAGTGAGGACAGTCTAGCAATGACACCCTGAATGTCTATGCCTGTGAATCCTTTCAAGCAGGATCTGGTAACATTAACATCTCAAAATTAGTGTTAAAATTTTTAATTACTCCCAAATAACCTCCTTGGTAATGATAATTAATTTTTGCAAGTGTAGAGTATCCTTGAGATTTTACAGTAAAGTCCCACTGTTCAAGTGTCCATCCCACAAATTTGTTTCTCTGTGCAATGTTCACTTTCTCACTGATAGCAAACTCCATACTTTGTTTAGCCAAGGTTTGAAAGCAAATAAATAAAATACTTACTTACTTGAAGTAAAAGTGTGCATCTATGCATCAACCCATTTGCAAAAATCGCCAATTGCTATGTTCTCCAGAAATGCATCCCTCACAATAGTGGGACTTCAATACATTGTGGAGTATTTGAAAATAAAGAAATTGCAGATAAATGATTTTTATGTGATTTCTTCCCCCTTTCCTTCTCATATCACACTCTTAATTCCATTTGGCTTTATTCATATTATTTCTCTTTCTGTGTCTAATTTGACGTTGAATTTAGTATCCTAACTTGCATTTCCTTCTTTAAACTTGTGCTGGTCATCAACAATTCTTCATTCTTATTGGGTAAGGTTATTGGATAGACAAACAGGAGGCTGAAAGAACACAACTGGGCTGGCAGCATCTGGAGGAAAGGAGCACTCAACATTTCGGGCATTGCCTTTCTTCAGAACTGGATGTAGGGGTAGGGGAAGCTGCAGATAAAGGAAGGAGAAACGGGGTGAAATAGAAAAAAACAGAAACCTTTATCACTCCTACATATGCACAATTTATTCCAATTATACTACCAATCAGAGGATGCCATTCTGATTCCAAATAACAATGACACATATTTATATCATGACTTTAATATATGAATGTGCTGAAAGATGTTTCAAAGAAATGTAAGATAAACATAAACTGAGCCAAAAACAAGAAAGCTGTTCAGAAACTTAGTCAGAGATGGGTCAGAAGGAAGGTCTTTCAGGAAGAGAAAGGTAAAGGTACAGATGGGTTTTGGTGAGTGACTAAAGTCTCTAATGACACAGCTGCCAATAAACAAGCAGAAAGAAGGTAAATGTACAAAAGTACAGAAGCAGAAGGACAGAGAGTTTGTGGGGACAATGTTATGGGTCCTGCAGGAGGTCAGAGAGTTGAAGCTGAGTAACTAGTTTTGACTAATGATAACTGGCGCCAAAGATTAAACATCCCTGCTTCAGTTCAGTATGATAGAAAAGCTCCAGCAAGATACCAAGAAATCTCTTTGTCTTTTGTGTCATATGAGATACTGTAATGCTTTCACCTTCTTAATTCCTAACCTAATCTCGCGAAAAAGTTGTTTCCTGTTTTTTTACAAACATGTACCAAGCCTTTCACATACCTCATTTTTACAAATCTGAGAGATGAAATATGTTCAGTCCTTATTCATCTTGCTAAAATCAAAATCAATCTTTTAATCAAGTCGCCATAGAAACACCCTCTGTTTCCACTTGCTGTAGATACATCTGAGTGATCATTTACTTCTGCTTATGCAATATTGCATGGAGGGGGCAGAATAATTTGACTTCTTTTAAAACCACATCAGACATTGTGAAAAATACCATGATTTAATCCTTTATATAATATCTTAAATGTTTTCTTATGAAGATTTAGTTCAATCCTACAAAGGGTGAGAGAGCTTGTTGTGTTTTTGAAAAAAAAAATGTGGTGCAATGCAAAAGGATCAGTTTGGTACTCACAATTTCTCAGGAAGAGATTATCTTGTCAAGGTATTCTGCACTTAAACTATTCGCAAAAGAAAAATAAGTTCACAGGCCACATTCTGCCATTTCTTGTTCATCATGTCGCCCTACCTTAGAGAAGTGGATTTTGGTAATAATAATCCAGTCACTAAGGTAGAGAGTTTTGCATAAATAGGATTCTGCAAGTTAAACCACAAATGATTTATCTCCTGGCTGTAGTGGAGCAGCAGAATTTTGTAGGCAAGAGTATATTTTCATATTCATTGGCCTTGGGATAGAATATATTTTGTGAGCCAAGGAAAAGGTGAAGTTTGTGTTTAACATTATTTGATAGTTGTGTTCTTTTCCAATGCTAAATTCAATCCATATTCTCTGTTGTGTGAGCCAATAGGGTTCTGTTTTGTTTACCCTGTGGATATACAGCTTTACTTGCACAAAATGCAATATCAAATATCTACTATCATTTGACAGATAATGGCTATTTAAAATGCTACTAGGTCTGGCAAAAGCTTTAAGTAGTTTAAATTCAATGTCCATTGGACCTGATAGTACAACCAGGTCTAGAATGCAGCCAACGTTAGCCTCACCAGCAGAAGGTGGGAAATTCCAACACCTGCATTAAGGCAGTGTTACCTGATTATAGGTAAATCACGTGGTAAAACACAATGGCTGTGACTGAGTTGCCATCAGCTGTTCAGCCAGTAGATGGGTCTACCACCAACACCATTAAGCTCCATTCACTTTCTTTATTTTGCTCTCCACAGATGATACCAGAACTGCTGAGTAATTTTTTTTATCATTTTCTGTGTTTATTTCCTCGACCCGTTCCCCATCTTTAAGGGTTGCTCTGCCTTTGTTTTTGCACCGGTGAATGTTTTGCTCTCTCAAGCAGTGAATTGCCTATTTAAAGCTAATGAAGCCCATCCACTCAAATCAGTCAGGCCTCTTGTCGACATTATGGTCGCCTCACCCAATATATCCCAGATCTGAAATTCAATCCCTTCTACTTTAAATGCAGTCATCAAAAATTACCAAAGGAATGATATACTGAAGACACAGCAAACCTACTTCCAGATGCATGGAGGTCTGACACAGTACTACAATATTATCATGCCATTTCTTCAATCCATGTTCTCTGTAAATGTAGCTTTTCACTGGGAATGAAGAAATGGTGATTGTATCTTTGGGAGAGTATATGGGAGATTGCTTTCTCTGAGCATTTTTGGTGAAATGGACCAAATGTGTTTCGACAATTGATCAAAGTGTAAGACAATTTAAGATTGCAATCCAACAAACAATGTTGAAAAATCCAGGCAAGCCAACTGATACTTTAAATTGATTTGCACTCCTTTTTTAAAACATAACATTTTATTCTTAAAGAACTTTCTGATTACAACCAGCGTCATTCCACAAACTACATGGCTTGCTGATTCTATAAGCTTGGTATAGTTTCATCGGTTTACTTCATTTTAAATAATGGATTTAGAGGCAATCTTTTAGGTAGTTTGCTTTATAGGTGTCTGTCATATGACATTAATGGCACAAGGTTGAACAGAACGTGAGTGCTGCAGTTTGTTGCTGACTTTGGGAGTAAGAGGAAATTTGCAGGTTGATTGTAGTCATTGAATGTGCCCTTAATCCATTGTAAGATTTTGGAAGTGCTGGTTGGAAAAATTAATCAGTTGTAATAAGGGTGGGATTACCAAATAATGTGAACTTTTTCAATATTCTTGTTATTGTGCATTTCATTCTATCAATTCGCAAACTTATGGGAAATAATACATTTAATGCATTAGTCTGTAAAACAAAAATAAATTGGCTCAAGATATCATCAAAATGGACTTCTCCAGATTGTGATTAGAAATATACTGGAGAAATTAATAGTTATGTGAAGAATTAGCTAAATTAGTCAGAATGTATAAATTATCAGTCCAAAAATTATGCAGGAGAAATTACTTAACTGTTTGAAAAATTGAATCAACATGTTAAGAAATTAAGAGATGGATTAGAATGACAATAGAAGTATTTGTATTCAGCCACTCAAAAAGCCATTCTATAAAATAAACTGCACATATGGAAATAAGGTTGCAGTGTTACATAAATAACAGATGACGTAAAATATAATGAAATACTTAGGAGGAAGGGCATTGAGATCTCATCCACGACAATGGAAAAAAACAAATCAAAATCAAAGATTTCAAAAAAATTCGAAGAAAGGACGACAAAGATGTGATGGGTTTCATGTATTCCCTCAAACATTACTGTGACAATGAGAACATATCCATGTGCAAAGAGAAATTAAATACCACATTGACAAAGGCAAACCATCAGCAAGCAGATGAACACCTCCAACTATCAAAAGTGAGATTAGTTCATGCTTTTGCACCAAACTATGTCACACGATGGCAAACAAGATTTTCCCACCCCCCCAACCTAGCATTACATGTTGTAAAATAACTACTGAACATGCAAGATAGTGATGTGAAACATCTGTAAGCAATTGTATAAGATTAAAGCCAACACAAACTTTGAAAGTCTATCTGCCAAGCCATTTACCTTACCATTATATATCGTTTACATGAACAGGAACTTTTTCTTATGGTACTGATTAAACTGAAGTTTTCAAAGGCACAGTTACTTTAGGTCTGTAAATTTACCTTCTGTGTTGCATCCTTGTAGACCTGGAGGGACAGAGTGATCCTTTGTGTGCAACAAGGAGTCTCTGAGCTACACCAAACTTGGAATTGCCTCTTTTTCCCAATTGCCAGCATTGCCTGTGCAAATCTTTACCATTAATGTGAACTGAATGCATTTGGAACCCTGACATCCTTGGACTCCTGTTCCTGTTTCTATTTTGGACTGTTAGTCCTGGTGTCATTCCTGCTGATTTGGGAATGAGACAATGCTGCAATATTTGAATAAAATTGATGGAATTTGCCCCATATGGACTGAATGTTTCTATTTTAATGTTTTTTGTGGCATTGATGAGACCTTTGGGCAGTGCTGTTTGAGAGCAAAGTAGGATTCACCCACCTGGGCTTTTTCCTAGATGAATTCAGTTGCAGATGGGAATGCGTTGGAAATGTAGTTTTCTACCCTACCATTATCACTAGGTGGTGAGCGAGAAAATTGGCCCTATCAATTCAATAGTTTGCTTGTTGTTTACAGTGAATGTGGTTATTACTTAAAAGTGTAAAATATAAATTGTTAGGATCATATGAATGTATCAAAATTGAATTCATAGTGGCATCATGATTATTTCCTGTATTGCCCTTTCACCCCTTGCTTTGAAACTTATCCCAGAATATAATGTAATGAAATATCGTTGTAATTTTCTCTCTCACCGTCTGAAATGGAATGAGTGTGATTAGTTGCAATAGATCTGAAATCATAACATAATAGTTACCATGTTTTTGACCATAATTGTCCGTTTCATTCACAGTGAAAAATAGAAATTTGTTGTGATGCAAGCTGAACATTCTTAAGGAATAAAATAAAACAAAGAACCACAGATGCTGGAAATCTGAAACAAAAACAGAAATTGCTGAAGAAATTCAGGAGATCTGCAGCATCTGTGGAGAGAAAGCAGAGTTAATGTTTCGAGTCCAGTCTTCAGAATGGTCTTTTTGAGGACCTATCCAAAAAAACGCTGTGGGAGGATCTTGGTACTAAATTGAAAATTCATGTTAATCAACCTAGAGATACTTGATTTAGAGAGTTGAAGTTAAGAGTATTACATATTGCTTTTCCATAGCCAATATTCATTTTCTACCTATTACTCTTGAAGTAGGTAGGCATGTATCCTTGTAGATACAGAATGAAACCTGATATAGTTTTGATGGGTAAATAAGGGTTGCAGGTGATGCACAGACTATATCCCATTTTGTAACATAATGGGAAAAAGACTCTTGTTGTGCAATGACACTATCTCTCCTTTGAGCCAGGAGGCCTGGGTTCAAGTCTCACCCCTGCTCCAGAAGTGTGTCATAACACCTTTAAACAAGCTGATTAGAAAATATCCAATGACGCAACATAATGGGAAGGCCAGTTCAAGTCCCATCTGCCCCAGAGGCGTGAACTAAGATTGCTGAACAGCGACAAAATGGGATGCAGCAAAATCATCCTCACATGCAGGAATTGCTGAAAGAAATTGAGTGTTATTGGTTTTTGGAGTGTTTCCCTCAGTCCAGGTTAAGCAAAATGGATTTGGCTTTTTGTTGGCCAAGGTAGAGCAAGTGTACCAAGTGGTTAGCTCTTTGTCCACCCAAAATACACTATAGATCTAAACCACAGACTAGCCCTGAGCAGTATTATTGGTCTAAAGTTCAACATGTCAGTTTTGATAGTGGGGAAATATATTGAGCACGTTAGTGCTGAAGTGCCTTCCCATCTAGTTACTGTGCTGTTCATCATTTTCAGAATTCATTCTTATCGAAATAACTGTTGCCAGACATGATGTGCCACATCTGTTTGAAAACATGTATGGGAAAGTATGTTTCAACAATTTCTGTGTTTCTATCAGCTGTGTAGCATATGTTTATTCTGTGCTATGTTAATCAAGACATAATACAACAATAAATCATCCTGGAAGGTAAAATATTGAGAACTTTGAAGTTGAAAGATCATAGGAAGAAGCAGAGAGCATCTCTTCTCTATTTAAACAGGCTATACAATGACAAATCCAAGCAAAGTTAAAAGTTAAACGGAGCTCAAAAAGCCTTAAAACCTTTGGAGTTTATTGAGGTATTTCCTGCTGTGTGAAACAGACATTTGTCAACTTTGGTAGAAATGAAATCAAGAACATCTGAAATAGTGTTCAGGTGGCCAAAAAGTTATTGGAAACAGATTCTCTTTGCTTTTAAGGCCAAAAATGACGATAATTCCTGATCATAACTACACAAGTAATTTTAAAGCTATGTTCAGCTGATACCAGCTGGATAATGAAGTAATTTCCAAAGGAAAATATTTACCAATATTTCACTTCCTTTTATTATGTCACAGTGACTATTCAGGTGCCAGCACTGTTTTACTTGTAATAATATAAGACATTTTACCACGTTACCAGTATTGCACTATTCATGTGTACCAAGAAGTAAATTATTACTTTAGTTCCACTACAGTTAAACAATAGGCTTTGTTTCAGTCCCTTGCTCTAGATCGCTATGATACTGAGAAAGTACAAGTCTTGGCTCTTGTACAACGAAAACATTGATTATAATCCCCCTTGATTACTAATGACATTTAACGACTGAAAAAAGCTAATGAAATTCTCCTGAGATAGTAGGAACTGCAGATGCTGGAGAATCTGAGATAACAAGGTGTAGAGCTGGTTGAACACAGCAGGCCAAGCAGGGTCGAGGCCCGAAATGTCAGCTTTCCCGCTCCTCTGATGCAGCTTGGCCTGCTGTGTTCATCCAGCTCTACACCTTGTTATCTCTAATGAAATTCTCCTGATTGATCTGTGATAAAGACACTGTTTGCTATAAGACCATAAGACCTAGGAGTGGAAGTAACGCCATTTGGCCCATCAAGTCCACTCCGCCATTTAATCATGGCTGATGGGCATTTCAACTCCACTTACCCGCACTCTCCCCGTAGCCCTTGATTCCTTGCGAGATCAAGAATTTATCAATCTCTGCCTTGAAGACATTCAACGTCCCGGCCTCCACTGCGTTCCATGGCAATGAATTCCACAGGCTATGTTAAGTGATGTGCATGTAGCTGTTTGCTGCATGTTGCACATTAGGAAGGCAATGGAGATACAAAATGAAGCCAGAACCCTTTTGATGGGTGTACTGCATTTCCAACAATGTTTGTTAATTTACCAATCAGAGGGAGGGAGAAGTCCAGTGGGCTGCCAATGAAGCTGAGCTGAGAGTTCCAGCTCAAAAGCGAAATATCAGCCCAATCTCAAAAGTGGGAATATGGGTGATGATAAACAAATAGGTAGAACAATAGTTTTAGTGTCGTAGGAAGAACTTTCTCAGTGGCCTCTGGTTTGGTCACAATCTACAAGGGTTGGAGAGAGCTTGTGTGTTTGACTGTTTAGCCACCAAAGCTGCATTGGGGATTAGTGTAGAGTATAGAGCCCCAGTTTCCACATGTTAATTGGGCTTCCTTGTAGGCAACTATTTAAAGCTACAGGTGATAGTGAGTACAGACTGACTGTTTTTCTTCAGTCCTTCGCCTGTGTCGAGTTAGCCAATCTCAGTTGGTATCATAGTAATGAGTGGTCCATCTGGCTTCAGAGTTCCAGATTAAGCAGGAGAATTGGCCAGGATTCCCATTCACAATCCTTATCTCTATAGAATGTACAGCACAGAAATAAGACAATCAGCCCTGCTGATCTGTGCCAGTGTAATACATCACTGGTCTTCTCTCTCCATGCAGCCTTTCTCAGCATTATCTTCTATTCCTTTCACCTTGTTTCTAGAGTCATATAGTCATACAGCTCAGAAACAGACCCTTCAGTCCAACCAGTCCGTGCTAACCATAATCCAAAATTAAATTAGTCCCATCTGCCTGCGCTTGGCTCATGTCCCTTCAAACATTTCTTATTCATGTACTTATCAAAGTGTCTTTTAAACATTGTAATTGTAATCAGAATAAAAATCTTATACTACTGAATTGAAATAACTAGAAGAAATCTGGAAGCAAATCTAGAAATAAGCCTGAATCTCAGGGGAAGCTGATCCCAATCCACCATTTCAGACCATTTAATCTCGTTCCCTCTTAAATGCGCCAATGCTATTTTTCTCAATTACTCCTATTGTAGGAAGTTCCACATATTAACCATTCTTTCAGTAAAGTGCCTCATGATTAATGTTCAAATTGAACATGTGTGAATATCAGGTGAATATTCAATTAGCTTTGGCTGTCAGAGGCTAAATGGTTGAATACAAATGCATTACACAGCCTTATGTGAGTAATGGTTGTTTAGTCAAGATAGTCAAGTATTGTACCTGCTAACAATATCCTTCCATGAGTCACTATTTTCTGTAGAGTACGGTTGAAGGGTGATATTTACTGAAAAAGGGAAATTTTTCAAAAAAGAAATGGTCCATCCAAAATTGTATCAGAGATAATAGGGACTGCAGATGCTGGAGAATCCGAGATAACAAGGTGTAGAGCTGGATGAACACAGCAGGCCAAGCAGCATCATAGGAGCAGGAAGGCTGATGTTTTGGGCCTAGACCCTTCATCAGAAATGGGGGAGGGGAAGGGGGTTCTGAAATAAATAGGGAGAGAGGGGGAAACGGTTGGAAGATGGATAGAGGAGAAGATAGGTGGAGAGGCCCTCCGCTTCCTTCTGTCCCACAGGCCTGACCAGTCCCCCTCCACTGACACCCTCATCCGCTTAGCCGAACTCATCCTCACCCTCAACAACTTTTCTTTCAATTCTTCCCACTTCCTACAGACAAAGGGGTTGGCCATGGGTACCCGCATGGACCCAAGCTATGCCTGCCTCTTAGTAGGTTACGTGGAACAATCCCTCTTCTGTACCTACACTGGCCCTAAACCCCACCTCTTCCTCTGTTACATTGATGACTGTATCGGCACCGCCTTGTGCTCCCACGAGGAGCTCGAACAGTTCATCCACTTCACCAACACCTTCCACCCCAACCTTAAGTTCACCTGGACCATCTCTAACACCTCTCTCACCTTCCCGGACCTCTCTGTCTCCATCTTTGGTAACCACCTAGAAACCATTTCAAGACCACCGACTCCCACAGCTACCTAGAATACACCTCCTCCCACCCACCTTCCTGCAAAAATGCCATCCCCTATTCCCAATTCCTTTGCCTCCGCCGCATCTGCTCCCAGGATGAGGCATTCCACACCCGTACATCTCAGATGTCCTCGTTCTTCAAGGACCGCAACGTCCCCCCCACAGTGGTCGAGAACGCCCTCGACCATGTCTCCGCAGTTCCCGCAAGTCATCCCTCACACTCCGTCCCTGCAATAACAACCAAAAAAGAATCCCCCTCATCCTCACGTACCACCCCACCAAGCTCCGGATCCAACGCATCATCCTCCAACACTTCCACTATCTGCAATCTGACCGCACCACCAAAGACATTTTTCCCTCCCCACCCTTGTCTGCTTTCTGAAGGGACCACTGTCTCTGTGACTCCCTTGTCCGCTCCACACTCCCCTCCAGCCCCACCACACCCGGCACTTTTCCCTGCCACCACAGGAAGTGCTACACCTGCCCCCACACCTCCTCCCTCAACCCCATCCCAGGCCCCAAGAAGACTTTCCACATCAAGCACACGTTCACCTGCACATCTGCTAACGTGGTATACTGCATCCGCTGTACCCGTTGTGGCTTCCTCTACATCGGGGAAACCAAGCGCAGGCTTAGGGACCGCTTTGCAGAACACCTACGCTCAGTTCACAATAAACAACTGCACCTCCCAGTTGCGAATCATTTCAACTCCCCCTCCCATTCCTCAGACGACATGTCCATCCTGGGCCTCCTGCAGTGCCACAACGATGCCACCTGAAGGTTGCAGGAACAGCAACTCCTATTCCGCATGGGAACCCTGCAGCCCAATAGTATCAATGTAGATCTCACAAGCTTCAAAATCTCCCCTCCCCCTACAGCATCCCAAAACCAGTCCAGCTCGTCCCCGCCTCCCTAACCTGTTCTTCCTCTCACCTATCCCCTCCTCCCACCTCAAGCCGCACCCCCATTTCCTGCCTACTAACCTCATCCCGCCCCCTTGACCTGTCCGTCCTCCCTGGACTGACCTATCACCTCCCTACCTCCTACACTCACCTTTACGGGCTCCATCCCTGCCTCTTTGACCTGTCTGTCTCCTCTCCACCTATCTTCTCCTCTATCCATATTCTATCCGCCTCCCCCTCTCTCCCTATTTATTTCAGAACCCCCTTCCCCTCCCCCATTTCTGATGAAGAGTCTAGGCCCAAAACGTCAGCCTTCCTGCTCCTATGATGCTGCTTGGCCTGCTGTGTTCATCCAGCTCTACATCTGGTCCATCCAAAATTTAGTTTTCTTTCTCTGGATTTGGTGGTTCTGTTTTTAGCCATCTCACATTACTGTCTTGTTGTTTAATTTCTCTTTATTAATGTACACAGGAGTTTCCCTTCATCACCATTTAACATTTAGAAATATTAATTCCTGAGCTTAGCCTGCAGTCTTGTTGCAATATCATTGATGCAGCAGTAGGAAAATAAATCAACCTACTTATTTACTCCTTGCACAGTAAACTAATTCCAACCCTGCACCTAAGTATTTAATTAAACTGTCTCTTCATAATCAATTTTTAAAAGATTAAATTCAATGGCCACAAAATGTTAGGCAAATCTACAATACAGATTATGGTATATAAAGAAGAATTTTATAACCTCTCTGTATAAAGTGGCTTTTTAGTGAGGCCATGGCATAACGCAAATTGATCCAACTTGTCAGGGAGAAGAGGCATCGAATGGATGATCTGATAACTAGAAAGAAATTAAACGCATGGAGAATGTTAATTGAAGAAATGATTAAACTGTAAATATTCAAGTCAAGGGGATATGGATTAAAACTAAGAAAAGATCATTTTAGAACCAAGAACGGATCTATATGCAGATAGTGAACAACACTTGGAGTGGTTTTCTGGGAAGTGTGGTGAAGTTAAAAGTCAGTTAATTCAAAATCATTGGATATGACATGGAGAAAGTTTAGAGATTTATTTTAATGGATGATTTTAAATGGGCCATATGGCCCTCATTTTCCATTAGCATCTTGCATGCTTCCAAACTAAGCCATATTGCTATAGATGAATAAACAAAAATAATAGATTTACTAAAGGATCAGAGAAAAGAGTCGAAAGCCAGTTAACTGTTAGTGCCATCAGTCATAGCCAAGCTCCCCAACCTAATATCTGGTTACAGAATGACAAATGTTTCTACTAAGCTGAGAATTGGTGAGTCCCATAAAACAAACTAAACCATAGGTAAACAAATGAGTCAGCAAAAGGGGATTAAAGGTTTAATGTTTTAAAAGGGCAAATTGTACACGTCAAAGTAAAATTGGATGATTGTATCTTGTGAGTCTATTGGGATAGGATGGGGGTAGTATTTGTGATGGCCCAGGCTGAATTTTACTGGTCCACAGGAGGCAGAGAGGGGTGGGGAGATGCTGGCTTGACACCCCAACCATGTATCCTAAGACATCAAGCAGTCTATTTATTTATGTACCGTTCCTCTTAAAGACTGTTACATCTAGCTGTTCCCAGTGGTGGATTGATCCCTCACCACCAGCTAAATGGAGATAAAAGATACTGCAGATGCCGGAGAATCCGAGATAACAAGCATGGGGCTGGATGAACACAGCAGGTCAAGCAGCATCATAGGAGCAGGAAAACTTGACGTTTCGGGCCTAAACCCTTCATCAGAAGGTTCACCTTCATCAGAAGAACCACCTTCAGTGGTTATCACTTCATCAGAAGGGTTTAGGCCCGAAATGTCAAGTTTTCCTGCTCCTATGATGCTGCTTGACCTGCTGTGTTCATCCAGCCCCATGCTTGTTACCGGCTAAATGGAGGCAGACTCAGAACATCAGCTCAGGGGAGTTTTTTTTATTGCAGACTGATGACCATATATGCAAACATTCAAATTAGGAGCAGGATTGGAGGTTTTGAACCTACTGTGCCATTCAATAAGAACATGGTTGATCTGATTGTGGCCTTAACATTCCAACTAACAGTCTAATAACCTTGGACTAACTTGTTAGTCAAGAGTCTACCTCTGCCTTTAGAAATTTTCAGTAATTGTGTCTCCACAGCAGTCCAGGGAAACGAGTTTCAAAGATTCATACCACTTTGAGACGAAAGAATTTCTCTCCTCAGCTCCATCATATTTTTATATTGTGTCTCCTAGTACCAGTAATTTCCTCAGGAGAAAACATCCTTTCAGCCTCCTGCCTTCCTGTAAAGCTCCCTCAGGATTGAAGGGTGGATGAACACAATTCCTACAATTCCAATGATTTTTACACCAGCCCCAACCCTCAGCATAGCCCCGGTATTTTTCTTCAAAGTTTTGTTTCTCAGTTGCCAAAGACGACAAGATTGGATCTTCCCTTCCATGTCTGAAAGTGTGAGTTCAAGCAATTTGAACACATGACAAGGTGTCTGTTTTTCTGGTAGGGAGTATAAGGATTTGAAGGGTCAAAGGAGATATGAGGGACCTTAGAGGAGAAGTGGCAGAAGTAAGGGGCATTGGCAAGGCCATTTGAACTTGACTGTCAAAAACCTCCTGACCCTTAGCAGTGTCCTCGCCCTGCTTCACATGACGGGGTTTCCACCGATTTAAAAATTGTACACCTTGAGAAAAAATTCAAATTTTTCCAAGGCCTATATAATGACAACCTCAATGTCTCAGAATGGGTGTGTGGAGTCGCAACATCCACATGTTTCCCATCGGGGAGAGGATAGCATGTGTCACAAATGGTGGGCTAAGTTTGAAATTCCAGCCCCAGAAAGCTAATTTTACCCATTCCTGTCAATTCAGGGCATATCTAGGAGGTGAAAGTCCCATCCTCAGTATCTAGCCTTCCTCAGCAGTGGTTATCACTCCTGGTGGCACTCCTGGCTCTCTGATCAGACTAACAGCAATAGGACAGCAGTCCAAGAGCAGCCACTTGATTGGTTCCTGTAGTAAAGTTATGGCGGGTCCTACCAGCATGCCGATGACATTTATTCCCTCCCAATGTTGGGCTACCCACCCAATTGGCAAATTCTACCAACTCAACTTTGTTTCTTTTATCTCCATGTACTGCATTTATTTAACTTAATGATCTAAGGTATATCCAAGGACACTGACTCCACTTTCTTGTAAATTAGTCCCTCATCAGTCACATAAGTATCCTTCCATAATTTTAATGGAATTTGTTTTGATTTTTATGTGTCTCCAGTTGACAATCAGTGGTGACTGGAGGGTCAGCTTTTACTGTATTCGTAAAACTTGATTCATAAAACTGCTATTTCCTTATCACATGCAGTACTGCTTCAGATAGGCTGAGACTGAGGTACAGGCTGCAAGAATTAAAAAGAATATAACCATGAATGTAAGTGCTCGTTAATAATTAAGATAATCATTTTGAGACTATCAAATATTTCGACATAAGAACGTAGGAAATAGAAGCAGGAGTTGACCATCCAGTCTGTCAAGCCTGTTATGCCATTCAAAAAAGTCATGACTGATCACCCAGAGATAGTAAGAACTGCAGATGGTGGAGTCAGACCCGGTTCCAATTCCACCCTCGGGCGACTATCTGTGTGGAGTTTGCACATTCTCCCCATGTCTGCATGGGTTTCCTCTGGGTGCTCTGGTTTCTTCCCGCAGTCCAAAAATGTGCAGGTGAGGTGAATTGGCCATGCTAAATTGCCCATAGTGTTCAGGGATGTGTAGATTAGGTGGGTGGGTTATAGGGGGATGAGTCTGGGTGGAATGCTCTGGGGGTCAATGTGGACTTGTTGGGCTGAAGGGGCTGTTTTCACACTGTAGAGATTCTGTGATAACATCGTGTGGAGCTGGAGGAACACAGCAAGCCAGGCAGCATCATATACCTCTACACCATTTTCTCCAAAATCTCCATATGCCCAATGCCATTTGTATCTAGAACTTCCACAGCCCTCTGGGGTAGAGAATTACAAGGATTCATTCACCTTCTGAGTGAAGACATCCCTCCTTATCTCAACTTTAAATGGCTTGCACCATTTCTGGTATTCTGGGACTGTGTGTCCCAGGTTCTCAATGCACAGTTAGAGGAAATATCCTATCTACATCTACCTCTTCACACCCTCCAAGACATTTGTAAGTTTCAAAGAGATCACCTCTCGTTCTTGTAAATTCAAGATAATACAGGCTCAGTTTCTTCAGTCTTTCCTCGTAAGACAATTCCACCATCTCAGGGATTTATCTGTTGAGCCTCTGTTGCTTAACCTCTATAGCAATTACATCTTTCCTTATATAAATAGACTAAAACTGTACATAATACTCCAGGTATGGTCTTACTGAGGTTCTATACAATTGCAGCAAGACATCTTTATCCCTGTATTCAAATCACTTTGCCATAAAGACCAACATACCATTTACATTCCTTGTCTTTCGTTGCACCTGCATGCCAACTTTTAGTGGCTCATGAACAAGGACATACATGACATCATGACTGCCCAACTGTTCAAAAATATTATATAGAATAGATCTATAGAATGCCTACAGTTTGGAAGCAGGTCATTCAGCTCATTGAGTCCACACTGACCCTCTGAAGAGCATCCCACCCCCAATTCTATCCTTGCATTTCCCACCCTAGACACTGTCGGCAATTTAGTATGGCCAATTCACCTAACCTGAGATAACAAGCATGGGGCTGGATGAACACAGCAGGTCAAGCAGCATCATAGGAGCAGGAAAACTTGACGTTTCGGGCCTAAACCCTTCATCAGAAATCTGCACATCTTTGGACCGTGCGAGGAAACCAGAGTACTCGGAGGAAACCCACGCAGACACGGAGAAAATGTACAAACTCCACACAGACATTCACCCAACTCTGGAATTGAACCCGGGTCCCTGGCAGTATGAGGCAGCTTGGCTAGCCACTGCACCACCTGCAATCCTGTTTATTTTTTCTGCCAAAGGGCATAACTTCAGACTTATTCACATTATATTCCATTTGCTGTGTCCTTGCCCAAACACTTAGTCTGTCCAAATCCACTTTGAAACCTCCTTGCATCATCCTCACATCTCACATTTCCTGACTTATTTTGTGTCATCAACAAGTTTGGAAATATTACATTTGGTCCCCACACCCAAATCTTTGACATAGATTGTGAATAGCTGTGGCCCATGAGCACTGATGATTGTGATACCCCATACCTACGAGGCTTCGATCCTAAGAATGACCCATTTAATGACCCTATCGTATGGCATTATATATACAACATTTCACAGATTGTGCAATGAAATCAAATGAAGAGTCGTGGAAAGATAGGGGCAGAATGAGTAAGGGCCATTTCCTTATTGACATGTTCAGAAGGTGGCCCCTTAATTTCAACAGTAAAGAACTATTGAATTGGGCCAACTATGGAATTGGGCAGATACTCCTCAGTAAATTTCATGCAAACATCCTTGTTCCATTGTAGACATTTTGGCAGTTTTTCAGTTATCATCTATGAGTTGTGCTTCCAATGATTGCCAGCCCTCTTGAATTCCACAGAATCTACAAAATAATGTTGATTCAATAAAATTGGTCTCATGACAAATTTTTCATGGTCTTCTGTAGTTCAAGTCTTGATTCAGAGTGCATTCACTGAAACAGATGCTGAGAGGCCTCTGCAGTTCACTTCAAAAGTTCATTATTTAAAGCTCGCTTGACTGAATTTTGATCCTCTGATTATTTTTTTCTATTTTTGACTTGCCAAAGTGAGCTGTGTGACTTATCTGTTTTGCATCCAGGTTGATTTTCTGCTATTTACTACAGTTTTACTGCAACTCAGAACTTTCTTGGTGCAAATCTGTGACATCAGCAATCTTGCCACTGAGGTGGTCCTTGAGAATACATCTCTCAGTGTGTCATGCAGCTGTCCACTAGCTCTATTTGTAAGATATCACTTTCTTTCAAACTTTCCTTAATGTCACTTCTTTCCAATGAAACCTCCAAATTCTTCTCAGATAGCTATAAGTATAGGAAATCTTCCAATCTTGCTCTATTAGTCAGACTCCAAAAGAATGGCTGCTATAATTACAAGTGTAGCAGCCTTCTAAACATTATTGGAATCCTAGTTCTTTTCCTTTGATGGTAACTGAACACTTCCTATGAATGGGAAAAATGTGCAGAGAGCTTATTCAGATTCAGATTCTGATTCTATAAAGTGTCTGGCTTCATTGGGTCAAGGGTCTAATTGGCATCTACAACAACCATAGCTGGAAACATTGATTATTTTCGATCCTGTTCAGACAATTGGCCTGTGGAAAGCCAGAATTCATGAGACAGTTGTGTTCAAAACACTTTTCTTATAAGATGTTTACTGATTTTATCATTTCCAAACTAAAGTCAAAGCGGACAATTTTGAGTAGATATAAAATAATTTCAATATTACTTATCTCGAGCAGGTTGAATTCAATGAGTCACTTCTCCTTATTTCCTATGAAACATTCACTTCCTTCTTGTAAACTCTTTCTGAAATCCAACATGTTTTGTGCACTGTGCTGAACGAATGTCACCAGTATAGAATTCTCTCTGAAATAATCTTCAAACCATCAACAAACTTTGAGTTACATCTGACAGTATGAATTGGCACTTTTCTTTCCCAAGTCCTTTTATGAATTCACTACCAATGGGGAAAAAAGGAGGCTGTAATCTCTGGAAATTCATGACTTAAGATTTTTCTTGTAAGGTTGGTCTAAATTTAATGTCCAACCAAGTCTTCCCACTTGGACTAGGTAACTTGGAACTTAGTTTGAAAAATCACACATTTCAAAAACATGGAAATCATTAAAATAGATGAATCTTGTGTCAGTAGATATTTCCCTGAAAATATACAGTTGGTATTAGCGAAGATCCTCATCTCCTGCATATAAATTATCAAAGAAATATGTCTCCTCTGAACTGTCATCACAGGGAATTAATGAACTGAAAAATCACTCACATATCACTTTTTTCAATTTATTCTTTCATACAGTGCAAATGTAGCTGGTTAGACCAACATTTGTTGCCCACCCCTATTTATCTTTGAGAATGTGGGCAAGCCACCTTCCAGAATCATTGTATTCTCTGGTGTAATCTACTGTGCTGTTTGGAAAGGAATACAGCATGGGGAAGGAATGGCAATATAGTTCAGGATGGTCTGTGGCTTAAGAGGAACCTGCAGATGCAAGTGTCTCTATGCATCTACAGTCCTTGCTTTCTAGGTGATGGAGGTCATGGGTTTTAAAGCTACTATGGAAAGAAACTCGGTGAGCTGCTGCAGCTTTTAGATGGTACACACTGCTGCCACTGTGCATTTGTGGTGGAAGAAGTGAATGTTTAAGGTGGTGGTAGGGGTTGCAAATCATGTTGCTGGTTTGTCCTGGATGGTGTCTAGCTTCTTAAGTGAGTGTATTCATCCAGGTAGTTGGAGAGTATTCCATCTCAACTCTTCACTTATGACTTATAAAATTCCCAGCCTGTGACCTGCTATTACAGCCACGGAATTAAATGGCTGGCCTAGTGGTAAATCGCAGGATATTGACTGATTGTGGTGGATTCAGCAATAGAAATACTTAAAAATATATTTATGTGTATCAACAAATTGTAATCACCAGAGAGGAGTCTGTACTAGTGTTGTGGTATTGTGCTGTGAGATAGGATTTATCGATGATCTCATGGTGAAGGTGCCTCCACACAGCAGCAACTACAATAATTTAATTTTAAATTCAATTTGAGGAAGAGAGGATTGGGTCTGAGAATATTTTAAAAATTTAAATAAGGAAAGTTATGAGGACTTGAAAGCAAAGCTGGCTAAATTGAATTGGCAAACTAGATTAAAGGATATGTCAGTGGTGGACATCTAAGGGGATGCTTCAGAATACAAAGAATAGATACACTCCAAAAAGTGTGAAAAATAACAATGGAAGGACCCAACATCTGTGGTTAACTAAAAATATTAAATATTGTTTCAAACTAAATGAGAAAGTGTATAATAATGCAAAGACATTTGGCAAATCAGAAGATTGGACAAAATGCAAAAACAAGAAAGAATGGCCAAAACATTCATAAGGAAGGCAAAATTAGAGTAAGAAAGAACACTAGCCAAAAATATAAGAACAGAAAGAGTTTCTATAAATATTTAAAGAAGAAGAGTTAACAATGTGAACACTGCTGTTATAGGCAGTGAAACTGAAGAATTAAAAGCAGAAAATAAGGAAATGGCAGTTGAATTGAACAGGTATTTTGCATTGGTCTTCATTATTGCGGATACAAGTAACATCCCAGGAATAGGGGTAAATCAGGAAATGGAAGGAAGGGAGGAACTCAGGAAAGTCACAATCATCAAAGAAATGGTACTGAGTAAATTGTTGGGAGGTATAGGCTGACAAGTGCTCAAGTTCTGATTGACCTTCATCCTCCAGTCTTAAAAGAATTGAATAGTGAGTAGTCAATTTCGGGAGGGTACCAACAGACTGGAAGATAGACAGACAGCAAGAGTCTACAGGTCAGTATTTGTCATCAGGAAAATGTTAGAAGCAGCTATTGAAGAAGTTATAGCAATGCACTCGAATAAGTTCAAAGTAATCAGGCAGAGTCAACATTATTTTGTAAAAATGAAACTATGTGTGACCAATCTATTGGAATTCTTTGAGGAGGTGACAATTGCCAGATGGTGGGAACATGCTATAATCCACACTGTTCTCAATGAGTACAACCAGTTCTGTTGCAGTCAACCACATCAAGTAGAGAACCATTACCACTCTAGGGCTCAGGAGAAGCAGATAACTTTTTTCAGGTAGCTCTTCTCAGTTCCTTTGTCTTCTGTTCTACCTTGTATTGTGAGAGAGATGGAGAGTGTTGTGCAATGTTTGGGTGATGAGTCTGCCATAGCTGTGAAAAGTGGGTGTAATGCTGATATTATTGGAATGTGTGTGAGGACCAAGTGGAGTGCTTGGATAGTGTGAGTCATATTGTGCTCTGGACTAGGGATGGATGAGTGATGGGAGTGTGTCATGTGAAGCACGCATGAACATAAGCATAACGATATATTCACTGACTTTGACCACCTGCACAAGACCATGACATTTTTTTGTGGCACTGTTACCTTGTCCTAAGTCCAAACACCAGGAATTGACCTCCTTTGGCAACCTGCTGCCACTTTATTCTGAAGGTGGTTCTTAGAGCCTACTGCTCTCTCTACTCACAGTCTCCTCTCCACTTGGAACTGTGGTTTCTCTCCTCCTGTCCACCTTTAACAATAGATGCTCAACCTTATCCTATAAACCTGGCAGTTTATTTACCTCCTGTCTATGCCGACAGATTACCAATTATGGCCTTCACATTCAAAAACAGATAGATTCCAACTGTTTCAACTATATTACAGTTTTAAAATAATTAAGATTAAAACTTCAGAGAATCACCCCTTACAACGTGTACTCTGCAGCACGCATTTAAAAGGCCACATAGTTATTTATTTTCTTTGTATTTTGATCTGTGATACAGAGGAGAAATTAATATTAAACTTAAAGCATACTAGCTTCTTTCCTTTAGTTCATTTTTTCCTCTCTGATAGCCTATGAAAGGTTTTCCACAGAGAAACAGCTCAAAATATTACAAGTTTATTGGATCTTTAAGAAGTATTGCAGATTACACAAAATATATTAAAGAAATCAACACCCCGTATTCTGCTTGCGAGGAGAAAATTTATAAAGATGGAGTCATTTCTGTTCCTTTCTTTGATTCTGTTATGAATAATATCATCATGATAAGGATGTTTCAGTAGTAAGTGAATGAATATTTTACATGGAAACGTGTCTAACATTGTGGATCACTAATTGTGAAGAGCTACTACTAGAAATGTCATAGCAAGTTCTCCTACATTCATTTGCTGCGTTGGTGCTGCCATTACTAATTCTTTCAACTTATTTTTAAACATAGCCAAAATATAGACAATGGATATTTCTCTCTGACTAATTTCAAAATTCATTGAATTAGGAAACATAGTACAGTGGACAGATTATGAGTTTTAAAACTACCTTTCCATAATCAGATTGCAATTTAACTATTCCCTTTAAACTCCGGAGGTTGCATTTTCCCACTTGTAGTATTTGTGGACCCTGATTTTGTAAGAAACATTACAACACTCTGCTGAAGTTAAACCAGAAGTAAGGTTCATCCAAACACACTCCTAGATGCAGGGCATGGTGGAGTAGATGGTGTTGCAACACAAGCAAGCTTACACACATACACAGAGAATGTCTAAGCTAAATATTACAGCCATCTGTCTATGGCCCATTACAGTGGTACATGAAAAGACATTAACACCTTGTAGGACTCGTGTAACTTGCAGTTCCATTGTGTAAGAGTTTTTTTTTTCTTGGAGACAATCATCTCTGGAGCAGCTTATATCAATCAGGAGGTACATGGGGTGTTGATTGTCTAGCTTATGTTAACCTCTGAGAATTTTTTAGAAGGTTATTGTTAAGTCAAGTCCTGTGAATATAGTAGTCATCTTTTAGTTGGGCTCTTTAATGTGTTTTTGGAACAGTCTGTAAATACGTGTTTAAATACGTACAACATCATTTTATTTTGTTTCTGACATTGGAAAATATATGCTCTTCACTTGAGAGTGAAGAGCATAATTCAGAAATCATATTAATAAATTATAAAATGCTACCTTTTACTTTGCTAAAGTTTCAAGTGAAATTTTAGGAGTGATACCATCAGCATTCAAACCTTATTAAATATTCAATACATTGTCCAAAACCCTCAATGTTTCTATAGCGCACTTTGCAAATAATGAATGGCATACAGAATTTACCAACAGTGTTCATTGAATCAGCCAAAAATCATGCGAGTTTCAGATACTTTTGCACATTTTACAAAATATCACGTTTGAATATATGTTCAAAGATGAAAAGGATATTCAAAGATTAAAGGGGTGATCTTAAAATATAAGCTATCATAATAATGATGTGTTTCTCCTAAACAAACAGCAAGATGACATTTTGCTTTCTGCAACAGAGAAACTTGTTAAGTCCCTCTTCCTTTGAAGTTTATTTTTCACCATAACAGTCAAGGGTGTGATGGAATGCCTCATTTTCCCAACAAGAAGGTTGCAAGGACCTTTCAACAGCAAACCTTCAGAAGTGGCATACAGTTTGTCAGTTGATAAAATCCCCTAATTATGGTTTGTTGGAAAAAGGCCTTCAGCATAACCTGTTGGTATTTTAAGCTTAATTTCCCTTTAAGGAACTGGAGAATAGTATTCTTTTCTACTCTGCACAAAATCTGCACAAGTGACATTCCTCTGCCCAGTCATTCCTTTTTCCAGGCCCATCAGTACTCCTTGGATTTCTCTTTACTAATAGAACATAGACTGATAAAATTTTAAGCAGTTACTTTAATCGACAGTGTATATGGAAGTTAGCTGATTTTATAAATGACTTGTGGACTGAGATGTATGATAAATGCCAAATAATGAATGGACGTTTAATCAAATCAGTAGAATCTATATAAATCAAGATTATTTCTCCATAACAGCTCTAAATACAAAGTAGAAATGAAGTGGGCATGTTGAAATCAATGCATAAAGGAATAGGTTTCTTGAGAACTTTTTAATAAGAACCAAATGAAATGCATTTTTTAAAATGAATAAAAAAGACTTGAATAGTGAGGCTAGAAACTGCAATTGAAGGTTGTCAGCAGATGAATGCAAAAGGAGTTCATATAACATTCCTGAGATATATTGAAAAGCAGGTAAGATGAGTTAATATCTTTGCTAAAATTGTGGATAAAGAGGTAGATATTTGCGTGCTAGTGTTACAAACAGTAATTTCTAAGCTCCAGTAAATTGGTTTGTTATCTTAACTTGAATGACAGCATATGGACACACACAAACAATGTTTGGTGCCAGTTTGTTTTTAGATTTTGACCATCTCCATTTGGTTTGCATTAATTGCACAAATTTGGCTTTGTGGATAAGGATTGAGATGTTAGATACCTTGTTTCTGTCTCTTTGGAATGCAGTGGTCCCAATTTTCTTTCCATGACAGAATAATTGGCAGTAGCATTTGTGCCCACTATGCCACCCTCAGTGTGTCCAAATCCACTCCCAGCCTCTCTCTTCAGTTGGAATTTATGTAAACTGGGGTCTTCCAGATCAGCAAGAGTTAGTCTGTCACTGTCTGAAAGTAAATGTTTAGTATGCTGCTGCATCAGTGCAAAAAGAGGAACATTTATTGTGACAGAAGACCTTCCTTTAAAAAAAAGTTGCATTCCAGAAATGGGTGACCATGAGTCTCTGGACTTCACCAAAGAGATTGTGCAATTTCTACCACTGTCCTCATGCCCGATGGCTATGACCTACCAGGCAGTCCCTGGGGATGGTTATGACACAGACATGAAGAAGGGAGGTTGAGTGGCTTGCCTGGTCCTACATACCATCATTTATTTGTAATAGGACAATGAAAGAGAGGTTACTGGCCTCTTCTGTTAGGGGAGATGAGAATAATTTTGGCTGAATGTGCAAGCATTGATAGAACTCAGTGTCCTACTTTACAACTGTTTCTGTCTGATTTTGGACATTTAAACAGATTAAAATCCAAACAACGTTCCCAAAATTAATCATTTTAGAACAAGGGAGGGTGATTAGGTTTTTTTTTTGCACTGAAGTGAAATCTTTTTCAATACATGTTTTACTTTAGATTTATTGTTTCTGTCTCAAAAGCGCAAGGCCATTTCTTAAAAACTTGGTCCTACTTTTAGTAGCAAAGGAAAGTCAAAAAACCACAAAGTGTTATGTTTCATTTCAGAATCAATGCCCTAGTCATTCCTGGGTGCTTAATATTTTTAATCCTTGGCATTTTCTCTCCTGAGCATTGATTCCTGATGGATGTCATTCTATTGACTCATTAAACTACACTGTCCACATGTCTATACAATATGTAGATTCATAGGCTGCATATAAGTCACCTATACAATTGTAGAGGGTGTAATAAGCATAACAATTCTGTCCCCTCTTGATATGCACATTTTCTAATAGCTATCATTAGAGTGACAGAGGAAAATCCATAAGTGATTTTTATTTCTCTTGCCCCAGTATAGGGATTCCAAGGCAAATTGCAATAACCCTCAGCTTAATTCAACAAAACAGGGCATTGGATGATCATTTGAATAGAAACAAGATACAAGGGTATGGGGGAAAGGCAGGCGAATGGCACTAAATCATAATATTCATTAGTGATCCAGTGCAAGCACAGTGGGCTGGATGGCCTCTTTCAGCACCATACAATTCCATAATTCTGAGATTTTACCAAAGCTAAAACCTTTCAAGTGTGTATGCCACAGTGCTACACCAGGACATTACCCCAGTGAGGTACAGCTTAGTTATATCCGTGCATTTTAGGGCTTGACTCAAAACTCAGATTGGTCAATTTCTTCTGTTTTGGGAAATTTATGAGTTAATTTTTCATTAACATCCTTCTTGGTCTCTGCTCTGGGTCTGCTTCCTCAACCCTACAGACAATAATGACTTTTATGTTGTTCTTGCTGGAAACGTAGACTGCCAGTAATTGCCATCTCACAGTAAAACAAGTTCAGTTTGCTAATTTCTATGATAGGTTCTCACAACATTTCAAGGCTCAGTTATGCAGCTGTCTTATCTTTAACCTTGTCCTTAACCCCATGAAATGACATCATTGCAGTTAGTCTTCAATTGGCTTAAGCCAAACAACAGATAGTAATTATAGAAATAATTTCAAACGTGATCAAACTTTTCAGCGTGACATCCTGAACAGTCAAATTTTAACTATGCTCTAACCTTATATTGTTGACTTCATTTTGCTTTTTGCAACTAATCCAATGTTTCCTACAGAATCATAGAATCCCTACAGTGTGGAAGCAGGCCATTCAGCTCATTGAGTCCATCATTTCTACTTAATAAGAGCATAAGAACTAGGAGCAGGAGTAGGCCATCTGGCCCCTCGAGCCTGCCCCGCCATTTAATAAGATCATGGCTGATCTTTTTGAGACTCAGCTCCACTTACCCACCCACCCACCATAACCCTTAATTCCTTTACTGTTCAAAAATTTATCTAGCCTTGCCTTAAAAACATTCAGCGAGGTAGCTTCAACCACTTCACTGGGCAGGGAATTCCACAGATTCACAATCCTTTGGGTGAAGAAGTTCCTCCTGACCTCAGTCCTACATCTGCTTCCCTTTATTTTGAGGCGATGCCCTCTAGTCCTAGTTTCACCTGCTAGCGGAAACAACCTCCCTGCCTCCACCTTATCTATTCCCTTCATAATCTTATATGTTTCTATAAGATCTCCCCTCATTCTTCTGAATTCCAATGAGTATAATCCCAGTCTACTCAGTCTCTCCTCATAATCCAACTGTCTCAACTCTGGAATCAACCGAGTGAATCTCCTCTGCATCCCCTCCAGTGCTAGTATATCTCTTCTCAAGTAAGGAGACCAAAACTGCACACAGTACTCCAGGTGTGGCCTCACCAGGACCCTATACAGCTGCAGCATAGCCTCCCTATTTTTAAACTCCATCCCTCTAGCAATGGCAGACAAAATTCCATTTGCCTTTTTAATTACCTGCTGCACCTGCAATCCTACTTTTCTATAAAATTCTGAGATAAAAAATGTCACTGTTAGCTTTCAGTAAAAAAGTTACCATAGTCCAAGTGGACCATAGAGGTGTTCTCTCATTTGTGAGAGATGACAGGTGGTGGTTTAAACTGAGGGTCACAATTCCTCAGGTGAGGGGAAAGGTTGAGAAGGAGAGTTTTCATGGTAACCTCAGCTGATGCAGGAATTAAACCCATGCTGTAGGCATTATTCTGCATCACAAACCAGCTTTGAGGCAACTGAGCCAACCTAAAAAAAGTGCTGACAACATCATCATAGCATGTGAAATGAACATTTAAGGATTTTAGACTCCATCTTAACTGGGGCCACTTCAAGCTGATGGGAGTGCACTGCCAATTGTAAATGCATTGCTTAATAAAAGCCCATACACTGAAATGCCTGTGACAGTCATGTATGTGTATATCAGAAGCTGTAACAGACATATGTCGAATCTTTCAGTAATTATCCATGTCTAATTCTTGGTTCTAACACCTATGGTGATATGTTTTAAGCATTGAACCTGTGTTGTGACAAAGAAAGATAAAAGCTACCTTTAATAAATTCCAGGTGCATTAAGAATCTCATTGCAGTAAATTCCTGCTCCTCCCTTTCAACTACAACTGTCTCAGATCATAACAATTTGGGATTCACCATAATAGAAGGTTGGAGAATCTGAACTGAGGATTCCCTACATCTGCTCTGAATATTGCCTGTTGCCCAGCAGATAGAATTGCCATCTCTTTAAAGGAATACAATTCTTGACAGTGACAACTTAACACATTAAATATTAAAATAATTGGCTCGAGAATTTTGGAGCTGTTAAAATTTCATCTGTCCGCAAAACAAAACACTCCAGTTGCACATCCATTTTGCCTGAGTTACAGCAATTAGAAATTTGCTGGTTGCAAAATGATCAGAGCAAACAATCTATGTAAATAGATGTGCTTGTTTGAAAAAAAACTCAAATACTTCTGGGAGCATTTCAGCTTAATGAAGTGGAAGTTGTTGGGTTACTGTATGTTGTGTATAGCTTGCTTTTTGCCAGCTTATATTTGTTTACTGGAGCAGTTTTTATATGATCTATTCCCATGTGCTCAAATTGATCTCAGTCTATTGTAGCACACAGGTCTACCTAATTGTTATTCTATAAAGGGTCGATTTTTAGTTTTTATAGATTGTGAAGTGAACATTTAATCATAATCTTTGTCATGACATTTGATTACAACAACAATTAAACATTATTAAACACCTATTCATTTTAATGTATTATCATGAGCTAAAATATGTTCTGGCAATATAAGTAAAGAAGCAATCTAACATATTATAGACCATGCTGTGTAAAATAAGAGTACTGAGAACTAAATCAAAAAATGGTCTCTATGAATGGAGAGACTTTCTTTTCAGCATTGATAAAAATACAAGTTTATGTTCTAATTTAGTTTATGTTCTAAATAAGTTTCCATAATTTTTACCTGAAACATTATGACATACAAATTTTCGATGGATCACTGCTTTAAAACACTAGCCAACCTTATAGATTAAACCCACAGGAGAAGGAATCTGATCCTTTTGATCACCATTTGTGAGCTTTGCTGACTGATGGTAAGTGGCACAATGTTCAGGCAGACTAGGGTCAGATATGTAATTTGTACCTTGTAAGATTACTTTCAAGGGCATGTAAGGGGAGATTTCAGCTGATGGAAAATCTCTGAAGAAAGTGAGATATATGGTTCTGTTTTGCTCTATAAAACTAAAGTACAGTCTTAAGTTGTAATCTTAACATTTAACACAGTCAATTATTCTTTAGCTAAGAGCACACCCAAAATACATAACAGTATAGAGTTTTTTACACTGTTTTTGCTTTCTGTCTTTTCCATTGCTTGCAGCAATTTTGGAGAAAGAAATAGCTTGGTGCATATCATACACCTATAGAGAATGTCATTATTCAAAAATATTGACAAGTTACAATTGTTTGAATCTTCTATTCAAAGAATGTGCTTTTTTTAAAGTTTTGCTAATAGTAAGTCAGCTGCTGTTTGCACCCATTGCTTTCTGTTCCATGAAGCTTTGCTTATTGTGGCTTAAAGTGTTTTGCTCTTTGCACATAAAATGGATTTGCAATGTAGTGATTGGTCTTGTATATGCTTCTGGTCAAAGTGACAGCGGAGTAGGACACTCCAACTGGAGCTCCTCCGGTCCTTATGTTCATTTCCTATTTCCTTCTCTTTTTTCCCCCTTTTCTTCCCCTTTTGGTGCTTTCTCTGATGTAGAGCGGGCTGGAGGCATGAAGCGGAGCGAGGACAGCCAGCATGTCCCCAGCAGGCTGGAGGCTCGTGCGGCGGGCCGGGGTGTGGAGGAGTGTGTGTGGTACGGCCAGTGGGCTGGAGACCCAAGGGATCCGGGAATGGCCAGCGGGTTGGAGGCTCAATCAGAGCAGAGACGGCCATTGGCTGGAGACCCGAGTGATGCGGGGACGACCAGCGGGTTGGAGACTCGAGCGGAGCAGGGATGGCCAGCAGGCTGGAAGCTCAAGCACGGTGGGACGGTTGTTAGATTGGGGATCAGCGTGAAGTAGTCAGTGGCTTGTGAGCCCAGTCAGACCACATGTGGAAGCCCTGTGAGCTGATCTTCTGAAGGCCCTTTATAGAAAGAATGCAAAGCCTATCTTTTTAACTTTATCTCTCATTTTTCTAACTTGTACTACAAATAACTGTAAGTAATGTAACTTCTTTCCTTTTTCTTATTTGTCTATTTTGCATCTAAGGTCTGTACCTAGGTACTTTGTACCTAAGATGGCGCCATGTAGGGTGACATTGTAAACTTTTCACTGTAATCCTGTACTTCCGTACTTGAGTACATATGAAAATAAAGGATATTCTATTCTAAAGATTACTGTTCAAAAGGACTCATGGAATGATTAGAGCAAAATGTAGGGTTCCAGTAATGCAAATATCTACGATGTCTTGAAGCCTGAGGGATTTACATAAATTTGCAGCCCACATAAGCCATTAATCTTTCCTACTCCTCTCCGCATAATGAACAGCCACTGTAAAAGACGTGGTGGTTAATTTTTCATTTTTAGCATTTCTGGCATTGAGGTTCTGGCACACATTCATAGGGATGCCATGACCAAATTCTGAAAATCTGTTCCCAAAATGGAGCTGTCTGCCAGGACCAAAAGCACATTTACTTTATTGATTAAGAAAATGTTAGAAAGTTAACTTAATCCTGATAGCTCAAGACGTGGTTTTATTTGTGAGCTGCCAGTAACAAAATAAATCATTCATATCAGACTTTGGTGGTCAGATATTCTCATGTGGGTTGTTTCAATAGTTGGCTGTCACGTTCCACAATGAGGGTCAGGCCTCTTATGAACATGATGACGAGCAGGTTTTTGGTGGAAAACAAGTACTTCCCAAGGGCAGTCCACCAGGTCAGGGCCACCAGGATCTCACGAGAATACAGTCTGGAAAAATGTGTGCCCGGAACATGTTTTCCACAGATAGGGATCTGGTACAGCAACTTCCCGGACTGGTCCTTGCCAGGACGGCCATTCCCACTGCTCCCAAACTCACAAAAATAAATTAAAACTTACTCTTTGGGCCAACTTTTTTTTGGCCAACTGAAACTGTGTAGATCACACACAGTGCACACTCCAACAATTGAGTCTTAAAATATCATTGTGTTTGAAAGTTATGTGGAACACATTAAGACAAAAATCCAGAGGATGTCACTGAGCATGATAGGACATGTTTTGTGAAACACTTGTCAGAATGCTGTACTGGTAGTTTCTACAGGGATTATTAGCCATGGCAGCAAGAGGTATTCCTCCTTGTCACCTCCCAGCTCATCTATTCACATAATTATCTTCCTTGAAGAACTCAGGGAGGACAGAATTCCTAAGAACAAACATATCATAGCAATTTTGAAGAGATTTCGCATGAAGGATATATTTCATGTTTTCAGGCAACTGAGAAGTAGTCGTATTTATTTTACTCAGAGTGTTTACTGCAGGAGCTAATGAAGTTCAATTCAGTCCTACGTATTGCATCATACACTTTTGGAAACTTAGAGATGCCTTAAAACCAGAGAAGCCCATTAAGCTGCAGATTGCTGTAGTCATTGGATGAAATCCCAGCTCTTGGAAAAAGAATGCAGACTATATGATGACTGCATGATCAGATGGCACCCATATTGATATTACCCCAAAAATGCCTGAAATGACTGCCTCCCTTATTCTAACTCACAAGCACCATTCACTTTTGTGCTTGCTGACTTACAATGGCTACCAGTTCATTGATCCATAAGGTTTGAAGTTTATGTTCTTGTGTTCAAATCCTCCTGTGGGCTCACCTTTCTTTGTATGTGTTACATCATCCAAAACTGCAACATTCCCAGAACTCTGGTTTCTTCAACTCAAACCTTGTAAGAATCCTCCATTTTCTTTGCCCACTTTTATAAAAAAAAGTCATTCAGGGAATATGGGCATTTCTGGCCAAGCCAGTGTTTATTATTCAACCCGAATTGCCTTTGAGAACATGAAGATGAGCTGCAATCTTGAACTGTTGGAATTCTTGGGTCTAGGTATATCCACAATGCTGTTAGAGAGGGAATTCCAGGATTTTGAGAAGCAACAGTGAAGGAACAGTGATATATTTCCAAGTCAGAGTGCTGCGTGGCTTGGAGGGAAGTTGTAGTTTGTGATTAATTCCGTGTACCTGTTGCCCTTGTCTTCCTAGATAGCAGAAGTTGCAGATTTAAAAGGTGTTGTCAGAGAATACTTGGTGGATATATGCAGTGCATCTTGTGGATGGTACAAGCTGCTACCAAATGAAGGGAGTGAATGTGCAAAGTGGAGGATAGGGTTCCAGTCAAGCAGGCTGCTTTGTACAGGATAGTATCGAGCTTCTTCAGTGCTGTTGGCCCTGCACCCCTGCAGGTAAATGGAGAGAATTCCATCATAGTCCCAACTTGTGGTTTGTAGGTAGTGGACAACAATGGGAGCCAGGAAGCGACTTACTTGCTGCAGAATTCCCAGCTTCTCAGCTGCTTTTGTAACCAAAACATTTATATGGATGGTCCAGTTCAATTTCTGGTCAATGGTGACCCCGAGGTTGTTGATTCAACTGTGGTAATGCCATTGAAAGTCAAGGGTAGATGGCTAGATTCTTTGCTGTTAGAGACAGTCATTCCTTGGCATTTGTGTGATGTGAATGTTACTTGTCACTTTTCAGCCCAAGCCTGAATGTTGGCTAGGTCTTGCTGCATATGAACATGGACTGCTTCTATATCTGAGGTGATTGTGTTTTCCATCAACAAGACCTTCACTCTGAAATTGCTTCCTTAAATCTCTTTGTGTCTTTCTCCTCCTGTACAATGATTGTTAAAATCTATCTATTTGATTAAAGTTTAAGTCACATACCTTAATATCTTTTTTGGCTTATTGTATAGGTTTGTCTGATTATGTTCTCTAGAAGGATCTTGGAATTTTTACTGTTTAAAGATGCTACATAAATACAGGTTATCTGATACTCATAGTCTGGTAGCTCCATTGCAGTGACTGACATGTCCTACTCATCCATAATTTTCATGGAGTGGGCCAGGATTTATAGGCAGTTGTAGCTTATACCAGAGTTGACGTGAATCATGATGTGCATGAGGTAATCTTTTGAAAGCTATATTAATAGGTCTTCCTCATGTCAGTATGCTTGACCATGTTTTCCACGTATGCCTCTATTGACCCCTCACGCTTCATTTGCCATGCTATGGCATGTCCATGCACATTTACCCAGTATACACTATATAGAACCATTAAACACTATAGTGACAGTACAATATGTAAAAGAAAACAGCAATTCATTTATGACTTTTCACTGTTAAATAAGTTACTTTATGACAAGGCAATAAATGTGTTAGTCATTCCAAATCTTTAAAATGTCAGTAGTAGAAATGACAAGAAATTGAAAGCTCTTAACCTTGTATGGGAAAATATTGTGCAATTGGTAGCAGAGATTGGAGAGCTAGAGCTGTAAATCAAACAACCTTTATTGTTTACTGGGAAGGTGAATAATCAGAGAAGTGGTCAGATGAGGCCTATAGTGACTGTTAATTGAATACTCGGAGTCTTTAACTAGGGGCAGATTGACAGACTCCTTAAGGTATCTTCTTGTCCAGATTCTAATTGGTGATGTGGCAAGAAGGGAGTGAATAACTCTATAAGTCCAACTCAGCTGACAATTTCCCCTTCTCACTACTAAATTACCCTCCATGGAGATGCAAATTTGCACTCTATGAGGGCAGTATATGTGTATCAGGGAACTTTAAAAGTGAATATGCTTTTCACACTTTAAAGATAGACAATTAAATGCATATTGTTGACTTTTGAAAGATAAAGCAGTTCAATAATGTTTCAGCTGGATAATAATTATAAACTGTTATTATACTTTTTATTCCTAGTGGTTTTACATTTTATTACACTGTGGGTAGCCTTTCATTGTTTGCTTCAAAATTTGTGATGGTTTGGTTATTGGGTGCGTATATAAATGCCATTCTACAAATATAACTTTTAGAAAGTAGGAACAAATGTTCAATAATATATTTCCTGAAGAAAAAATATCAGTTGGAAGTAAATTATTTTCAAAGCTACTTAGATATATTTATCATTACACAGCAATTAACATACAGGGTAACCTTTTTTTGATCATCGTGGCATAGTTTTTGAGAAGAATCAAATTGCAGTTTGCTACACTACTTTATAGATATTGCCTATTCTGCCATAGACATAAATAATAAGTACTTTGCTCTTTACAGGCTCAGTTTGGGTTGTCACTTCAAAGCAAAGATGCATCAGTCTATAGCACAGCTTAATCTTTTAGCTAGGATGACAAGATCTTCCTAATGAATCCGAGCATGGTATTTGGAAACTGTGAGAAAGACTGTGGTTTATAAAATATCACCTCAGGACCTCATGTGTTCAACTAACAGTCACAATTTCTGTGGAAATACTGAGGTGGTAAAGCAATAATTTATTTCTTGCATATTTTTGGGACTGTTCCAATCGTGACTTCACAGTTATTATCTGTCCTGTAGTTAAAAAAGAAAAACAACAGCGATGCAACTTAGTTAGGCAGACATGTAACTATTTGTGGATGAGAGTGCCTTTGATTATCAAACTGTACTGAGAACATGACTAGACATCACTGTCTAGACCAATATTTGTTGCCCATCTATAATTACTAAGGCAGTTAAGAACTAACCACATTATTGTGGGTCTGGAGTCATGTGAAGGCCAGACCAGATAAGGATAGTAGATTGCCATCCCTAAAGGACATCAGTGAACGAGATGGGTTTTTAGGACAATTGACAATGGTTATATGGTCACCATTAGGGGTGGCATGAAGGCTCACCAGTTAGCACAGCTGCCTCACAGTGCCTGGGACCCAGGTTTGATTCCACCCTTGGGCAACTATTTGTGTGGAGTTTGCACATTCTCCCTGTGTCTGCGTGGGTTTCCTCTGAGTGCTCCAGTTTCCTCTGACAGTCCAAAGATGTGCAGGTTAGGCAGATTAGCCATGGAAAATGCAGTGTTATAGGGATAGGGTAGGGGGTGGGTTGGAGTGGGATGCTATTTGGAGGATTGATGTGGACTCGATGGGCTTGCTTCCATGCTGTAAGGATTCTATGATTAAGCTGGCCTTTTATTCTAGATTTCTTTTGAACTCAAATTTTACTGTCAGCTATGGTGGGATTTAAACCCTTGTCCTCAAAATGTTATTCTGGAGCTCTAAATTACTAGTCTAGTGACATTATTACATTAACAATCTATCAATTTTGTAAATGTTTGTTCATTTTCATCATCAGCTATGTTAGCAAATGGCACCTTAGCTGTAACTACACTTATGAATGTAGAGAAGCTTGCCATCCTTCACTCCATGTGAAGTTCTAACCTTGTCAGAGCAAAATCCATCTTTTCCACAGTGTGTGCACTAGCATGAACTTTGTCATGGTTGAATGAGGGAACATTGGATATTGTGAAAATGATCTTAACTTTTATTAAACATGAACTGAATGGAAATATCAAACAGTTAAACTGGCCCTGCAGCTTAGTTTAAATGAGGGATGCTGGCAGCATCAATGCTTTTACAGTCAGTGGAAGATGATTTCATGCAACTCAGTTCCTTTGAATGACATTCACAAGGAAGTTTTGCCTGCATTGCTTTAGCTGACGCCCTTGTGCAGCAGGGTGCTGAAAGTGTTGCTCCGTCTGAAGACCATCCTCTCCCCTTCTTACTTGGCACAACGCTGCAGCTCTCACAGCTTCCCATCATCCATCCCAGAGCCTCAGTATATTCTTCAGTTGTCCAGAGCAGAGATTCCAAGAATCAAGTGGTATCCTCTGTCTGGACAGTAATGGCACAAAGTCCCAAAAATGATCTGCATGGAAATCTGAAGTGGAGAGGGCCATTCTATGATATGGCATTCTGACTGCCACCTCTGGACAGAGTATAGTTCCACTGCCCATCTCTCATCTGTGTGGCGTGGAAGACAAGGGACTGTGGCTCTTCTGCACCTTCACCACATCATGTGGGCACCAATTGTTATAAGCTCTGCAGTAGGGAACAGCTTCATATGCACTGGAGGTTGATGCTCTTCCTGGGCTTGCAAAAGGTTAGGGTTAGCATTAGGGTCAGCTTGTGTTCCTCGTCCATTCGTGTAGAAGCCATTACTGCAGCAGCCAATGAGACAACCACAGATTCTTTGCCTGGATCCATTGGGGATTTGAACTGTGTCCTTGAAATACTGGGACATGGAGATCTACCAGGATGCTTCTACATCATTGCCTGGATTCAGGCTTAGGTTACTCAATCCTTTTGGTGCACGTACAGTAGGTGATTGTATGTATGACAGCAATAAGGAGGACCTCTCTCTTCCCATCAACCCCCATTGTACCCAACAAAGGCAGCATTACATTAGGATAATGGTGTGGATGTTTTATTTTCCAAGTTGTGAGGGGAGTAACTCCTGCACCTTGTGCAAGCTGTTAAACCTTGCAAGGTGGTACTTTGGCAACTATGATGAAAAACCTTCTAGTCCACAATACATTACTTGTGCCTCACAAGCCATTACTAGGATTGATTTGTAATAATGTGGTTAAGAGTACGTATGGCAAGGACTCTTGGTCGATACAGTGTGGGTGTCTGTTTAATGCTATTGTCCTTTAAAGCACAAAAGTGCAGCCCTCTCCCTCAGATCAAAATACACTTAGTCTGTCCATCAGTTACGGTGGCAACCATTTTCATTTCAGTAATGCACTTGCAATTTGGACAAGGGTGGAAGGCAACAATGGTAGTAAGTGGTTCATGAATTGAGACACAGGTTCAGCCTTTCAGTCAAGGTGACCCCATCCCCATACAACATGTTCCTTTTTCCCTCTTTGTCAACCCCATTGGCTTTGAACTTCCCACATTCCCACCGAACCTATTTATTTAATTGCTCAATCCTCATTTTACCCCTTGAGCCTTAGGCATACAAAGTAGTTGTACCAAACATTCCCATGCTTTATCATATCCCACTCTTTATATCCTGAGCTTCCCCCCTTCACAATAGTGTCTCCACTGCATTGCAGCCTGCTGCCTCTAACCCACATAATTGATTTCCCCAGTGTCCCGAGTGAACAGACCCCTGGACTGACCATTTGCAACATCTGATCTGACCATATCTCCCCAATTCATTCGCCATTGCTTATGAGGCCAAAGGGCTAGGAAGATTCATTATAATTTTAATATTAATTACAATTCATTATAAATCTTTAAGCATCAAAGGTGATTAGATGGGAAACATTTGAAAGTAGTAATTTGTACTTTAAATTACAACAGACACAGTTGAATTCCACCACTATCTTTTAACAATTATTCTTTAAACAAGAAAGCTGTGCGGTGCACTGAATATCATTCCTGCCTCTGAGCCATATTTCCAAATGCAAGTTTCTCTGGTTGAGTGAGCTCTGAGATAACACTAATGCACAATCTGTAAACTCTGTCACATGCAGGCCAGGGGGTGCTCGAAGGGTTGGATTGATCTATTGTTTGGAGCTATCTGCACTACTTCCAATGCCTCAACTTCACCTCTGCAGGCTCCGATCAGTAGCTCTCTTGTTTGTTGGAGGAACCTTTCCATTTTGGTCAGGCAAAAGCAACGTTCTATTCAAGCTGCGTGGCTGTTGATCTGCTGGGCAGTTCCATGAATGCCAGTTGACAATACATTGGCTTCCATTCCCAGAAACTGCTGCTGTGCATGGACCTCAGAGGCCCACATAGTGGAAACAAATATTTGTCACAAGTCATGAGGTGCAGGGATATTTGAGTTTTGAGTTTTTCCATTTTCTTCCTTGGACTGTATACTGTCATGATTACTTTCTTATTGGAGCAATTGCTCCAGGATTCTAGTGTCAGGAACACAAACTACATGTCCCACCCAGCTAATTTAGTTTTGAGTGATTAGTGCCTCAATGCTGGGCATGTTGGCTCGGGAAAGGACCCTGATGTTGGACCATCTTTCTTGCACCCGGATTTCTTGTGAAGGCTGTAGGGTATAATCTGAAGAAGATTATATCATGGCACCAATTAGCTAGATACTGCTGTCATGTAGGTGAGGTTGAAGCACCAGTTTTGTTTACTGCCCAACTCCCTCTGAAACAGGCATGCGCAAGTGGTAAAGTGTGGCTCACCTGCGCAAAAATAATGAGGGACACAAACTTCAAGCCCTCAGTCATCAAGTCTAGCAAGAAAGCAGCACAGCACCTTGAAGAATTCATCTTGAAAAGACAGTAGTTCCATTTCTCCCTAATGCTTATTCAGTACCAGTGTATTCCCTGAGAAAATATTGGGATGTACAGCAGCTATTCACATTAATTTGCATGGATGGTGGGCTTTAGTCATGCTGTTGAATATCTTCTTATGGTTTCACAGGTTGATAAAGAATCTGACAAGCCCATCATTATCCAATAGTTCTAGTGAGTTCTTTTTTTCAGTTATGTTATGTTTTATACTTTATTTTTATCCTGGGTAGATTTCTTGTTCTGGTGTTTGTTATGTTTTCTCTAAAACTAGAATGTAACTTTGGATAGTTCACAAAACACATTAACAGTAAATTAACAGTATGTCAAAGACAGCTGCTTCACTATTTCTTTATTTCATAGAACGTACATAATGTATATACACCTCGGGGAAGCAATATTTATCTTTTAATATTCAACTGGCTTCAAGTAAAGGTTTTCCATTAGAGATGGAAGGAGAGTCTTGATTAGGCTTGGCTAGTGTGTGTGGAATTCTGCAGTTATGTCCTGAAAATGTTCATGTTTTGTCTACCTTACCCTCAGCATTTGATAAAATATAACTGAGTTAATTGGTTCACCAGTTATAGAATAGTTGAATCTAGATTCTATTCTTTGTTTCTGTGGCTAATAGAAGTTGAAAATGTTGATGTCATTTTATTTTAATGATCTATTTTCCCACAAAATTTTGATATGCAATTGCAGATGTCTTTACTACGTACAGTACACTTTTGAGGCTCAAAAGCTGTTTTGCATCGTATGCAGTTGAATATTCATAAAAATCAGTCAGAAAGCTAGAATATAATCAAAAGGGAAATTTTACACTCAAAATAACTCTACTTTTAAACTTAAATTGAATGAAATACTGTTAGGGTGAAAGCTTACATTTTATCTTTCATTTCATTTTGCTTTTTTTTTCAGCCATAGGGAAGTTTTATATAGTCTGCAATTTTGGTTGTGAACTAAGATTTACAGTGCCAGTTTGTGGAACATCGTCATATGGTACCATTTTAAAGCTGATTTCATGAGGCCAGAACAACATTTTAAATTACTACATTTAGATTAGTGTTTTAGCCTTGCATCTGCAGCATGAAAACTATGATGAACATATTGTAATAAGTACCCACTGTGTTGGAACACTAACAGGAACTTGATACATAATTAATTGCAGTGAATGAGCTTAAAATAAACACAGAAGCATCCATCTACATTTGTAAGTGCTTATTCTGCAATTTTGTTTTCATGGATATTGCCTTTTGATCCCAATCCAGATGCCTGTAGCCTATTTTAATCTGACTTCAAAAAATGAGTTGATAGAAATAGTCACCATAAAGAGGGAAATGGTCACATTAGCTTGCTTGTTCACATCTCATCTTTAGTATGAATGATAGTTTGCAAACATACCTTATATAGTAAGCTGTTTCATCTCTGTGCAAGGCAACAGGGATGTCATGGCACTCCAGTACCTGTTGATGACATGACAAATCCACAAGCTGTTAACAAAACCCATAATGTATGTCTTCGTGGGATAGTTAATGTGTATATCCTGACCTCCAGCAATGGCTGTACCTCTCTTACACTTTTCATTTTGTATTAGAAACCTCTTTGATCAGAAAAGATTAGCATGCTGTGCAAATAGAATGTTTTAAACCAAAAGGAAAAGACTCCTTTTATTTTTTTTCTCAGAATGTATTATTTTTATTATCTGCTTCTAATAAGTCTACAAACCAGATTGCATATTATCTTCACAATAATGAATTTTATTAGTTTGGCAGTTTTAATGAAGAAAGATACATGGAGTCATCTACTTATTTTTTAAACTGAAACAAGTGGTAATGAAGACTGTTCCATCAAATCATGATCAAAATGTAATTAATGTAAAGGATAACAATTTTAAGGAACACAATGTATTCTGAGGGTCACACTGCCTTACAATTAATGTTTTCTCCATAAGAATATAAGAGAAGGAACAAGTTATTCAGTTTGTCAAATAGTCCAAAATTCAACAAGATTATGGCTGAAGTACTTCAGTTTATGTTTCTCTTCCTTGAAAATTCTAACATACAATCAAAGCTGATTTTGTGTTTGACACATATACCATGCAGTGCACAAGTATGAACAAGCAAATCCCTGTTAAGTTATCTTGTTGCAATTTGCTGACAGCAATCACAGAATGTTCAGAAATTTCATGCTACCCTGTGAAGCCCTGTGCAAATTGTTAGGCTGCAAGGCAGGAACTTTCTAATGTCCATGTTAGTTTGAGTAATTCCTCCAAATAAAATAGTAAGCTCAGTCCTCTAGACATTAAATGAACACTTGCAGTCTGACACAATTGATTCACAGTATGATTCATCTTGTCTGATCTATCCACATATCGCTAAACAAAAGAGGCCTTGTGTCAAGAACAAATTCAAAATTGTTACTGAACTTGTCCAGCTACATGTGCCACATTGTATTTCATGCCCGAGCAATTAAAATTCAAAAAGTGTTACACTTCTATTAATATTTATATTGGCTAACATCATGATTACTACAAAATTCAAGAAGTCTGGTCAACTTGCCATTTAGAATTAAAGAGATGTCCAATACAGCAATACTTCAAACAGTACTTCAACTAGAACGTAAAACACCAGTATGGACCAACTGGCCTGAATGGCATTTTTCTGTGCTGTAATTCATATGCAAAAACACATTTGCATAATTTGGTATTCTTATGAAAGATCTTACTTCTAATTACATCGCATTTTTCGACATATTTTAATTTGAGTTTCCTGAGTTTTATGAAGTATTCACTTTTCTATCATTTAAATGAATTAGCAAACATAAAATTTTAATTCAAAGGTGTTAAAAATAAGAAAATGACGGTTCCCCCTTGAAATATTAAGATATTTTTAACTTGCAGGTTTCTCACCGCAGTTCATCTTGGCAAAAGATGCATCTAATAAATTTGCTGCCTCCTTCCTTTTTCCTGGTAAAAATCTCCAGGGCCTGGTTGGTCTAGTGGGGCAGAGGAAAACCACTTGGTTATCTAATGAAAATAAATCCTTGTTTTAAACAAGATGCGTGATGGTAACTAGCTGTAAATTACATTGGTATGATAGATATTGTTTGTAAGACTATAAGAGAGACCTCAGTGTTAGGTCATATTCCTTCAACGTCCAAAGCAGTTCTCCAACCTGGGTCCGCAGGGTATCATCATATTGGCCGATGCTTAAGCACTTCTCAGCATTTGAGATCCTTACACACACATACAACAATATAGGCAATACGCAATTTCAAAAGTGTACTATTAGTGCTAACTGAGAGACAATGACAGGCTTCAAGACAGGTTAGTGGAATGCACTATGAAGTGCCAATGAATTTGAGCACAGGGAAATTTGAAGTCATGCATTTTCATAGGAAAAGCAAGAAAGGGCAATACAAAGCAAAGGATACTTTTCCAAACAGAAGCAGGAACTGAGGGATCTGAGAGTTTACATGCACAGATAGTTGAAAGTTGAAGGCACATTGCGAAAGTCAAAGAAAGTTATCCTTAGCTTTATATTCAAAGGAATAGAATACAAAAGCAATAAAGTCATGACAATACCTTACAGAACATTGGCCTCAAGTGTAATATTTGACAAAACATTCCCCTCCCTTATATGGTGTGAACAGTGGTGAGAAAGGTGGGTAAACCTGGAGAGAATTTTTAAAAATCAGAGTCTCGATGTCAAAAAAAAAAATTAAGGCCTTAAATAGTGATGTCAGAATTTTGTCATTGAGTGGCATCTATTTTATTTCTATGTATTTGAATCTTATTAAAGCCCTAACTTCCTTATTCAAATGCCACTTTAATTCTCCTGTCCTACCCCAAGAAAGTAGATGGTGAAAATTCCTGAAATGTAACTCAGAGTAGGTACCTGGCAGCTGCAGCTTCCAGAATATTTGTCCCCCTGCCTTCATTTAACTGTTTCTTTCCAATAACATCCTTTCATGCTTTATAGTCACCATTCACCTCAATCTTCATCCACACAGGTTGGCATCAGCGAGCCAACAATCTCAACACATCATTATGTCTGATCTTGAACCGACTCTCAGAATACTTCAGCTCTTCAACTCTTCACTTGAAACTCAGGAACACATACGATATTCATGCTTTTCCCACGTCACTGTATGCACAGAAGCACATGTGCATCTCATGCATTACACATGTTATGGCTCCTAGCTTGTTTTCTTAGCACTCACTCACTTACATGGACACTGCCAGTCTCTCTATACTTAACATTGCTCCCTTAACATATACTCACTGCACTAAATTTTTAACTAAGTGTCATTTTCATCGAGTTTCATGGAGAGTTTCTCTCCACCTAAAATGTTTTCTTGTGTAAGTGTCCCATACCCACCTCATTCCATTGCTGCTAAGCAGCCCTCTTGCCCGATGCTAGCCTAATTCGTCATCTTGCTTTAGCAAGACATACTCACCACTATCAGGGTATACCAGCATCCCTGGTACTGGCACCTTACTCAAAAGGCATTAGCACACCCAGGTAAGTTCTGACAGTCTGAAGCTGTCCAGCACAGTTGCAGAAATTCACCCCAGACATGGCAGACAAGGTCCTGGTGATCAAGATGGTACACAGGAAGGATGCCCTGTTCCTATAGGACCGTTGGTGGAGACCATGCCACCAGATCCTGCCAGCTTGGTCCAAGTGTGGTCGTCATGGTCCAAAGGAAAGCCCAGCAATGCAGGAAGAAGGTCAATGACCTCCACTACAGCATAGTAAATGCCACCATCTGCTCTCTGTCACTTCACATTCACTCTTACTCTGTTTGTGCTACAGCACCATCAAGGCTCATGTTCTTCTCCTCTCACAATTGCACATAACATCTTGTCTCACCTGGTCTCTTTTTCCCTCCTCAATCCCTATATTATGAACCCTGCATGGCCTCTGTGCTGCCTATTCACTCACAGAGGACACCTCATCACCTTTCCCCTAACCAGCATCAGCACTATTACCCACTTTGCCTCCCTCAATCCTTTTTCCCTCACAATAGAAGGAAAATGTCAATAACAGGATCGGGGGTGCACCACCTGAGAGTTTTGGTCATGGCTTTGAAAAGGCAGTTTGGTAAGCACCTCAGGAGGACAGAAATTAACTTGTAAGATGAAGGGAAAGAGAAAGGGAGTGGTGTTATTTTCTAGTAGGGTCTAACAGGGATGCCTGAGGTCCAGTGGAACTAGGAAACGGGTGCTGGTTATGTGTTAACTGAGGGTAATTCAGTGAGAATAGGGCTCAGTGTAGCACAGTGATAGCATCCCTACCCATAGCATCTCTGAACAGGTTGATTAGAAAATGCTTAATTCAATGTTATGGTGCAGTTGTACAGTATCCTTACCTCTGTATCAGAATACTGGGTTCAAGCCCTATCTGCTCCAGAGTGGTATAACATACATGAACAGGTTGATTCAAAAGATCAATTCAATGAGAATTTGGTTGTGTATTTTCAATTCCCTTTAGTCTGTGCCAAAATGTCTCCTTCTACTTTATCTTACTGTATCTTCCATTCTTTGCTCACCTCAAAAGAGGATTAGATTGTGGTGCTGGAGAGCGTGGGAAGATACGCAGAAAGTCTGGCTCCAAAAATACAAATAGCTGCTGTGCTATGCCTGCCTTCTGAATATTCAGTTCATCACTATTTTTCTCCCCATCTTAGATCCTTTTCTGTACCTCTTCCCCTGTGGTAATGAAAAGTTAGTTAACAGATCCGCTAATTAAAATGTAGGGTGATTACATTTGCAAAGCCTATACTCCTTTACCCCATGTTAATCAGGTCTCAGTAGGGGTGCTTCTAGCTTTCTAAACTGAAGTTAAGATCCACATTGACATCTCCACTTCACCACTTAGTGATCAGAGATCAGTGATCGACTTCACAAATTTCACCAGCAAAAATCTACAGTGCGTTCTGCATTTTCAAAGTGTTGACTCCTTCAGCCACTAAGGGCTGGACTTCACAGGGTGCTGTAGTCCCCAATCCCTATTCCCATCCCCAGCTAAAATCCAATGGCGTTTTCAAGCAGACATTTAACACTGGGAGCAGTGTTTATTAATTTCTTTAAGGCATGACTTCCACCCCTTCTCATCTTAGAGAGATCCAAGCCAGTTGGATGGCAATCAGCTCTGTAGCTCTAACAGTGTTACCAGGAGTAATTGCCACTGCTAAGACTACAGGTCATTCCAGAATGCTGAGGAGCCCAGGCAAGTCTGAAGTCTTGCAACTTGTGTAGGGGGCTAGGTTTAAGAAGTCACGGTAGAGAAAGTTAAAGGGGAGGGATGATCTTAAAGGGGAGAGATTGTCTCCACTGAGTTTATTGGTGTACAAAGGAGGCTCCCACTACCATCACCAGCCCCCCCACCCCTTACCCTGATCCCACCATCAACCTGTGCAGTTTAAGTTGCCAGACTTCCGGCATGGTTTGGACCTCCACTCACCCCTCCCCCACCATGAGTAACATACCTCCAACAGGGGAATGAAACCCTTGTTACCATTAATTCACCCAGGTACAAGCAGGGTTTCCGTTGTCCCGAACCCCCCTAACCCCCAACAGCCCCACCTCCATCACCCACAAAATTTCAGATAGGTTGAGGGACTGCAGAAAATCTGTTTCAGCACATTTCAGCCTTTGAAACACTTATTGCCCTTCACCCTACAGATGACAACTCAGTTTTTTCACCTTATCCCATAGCTTCTTCAGTTTCTTTAAGGCTCATATTTGGCCGTACTTTTTCTTCCAACCCAATTATCTTTATCTCTTACCTGGCCAATGTCCATTCAGTATCCATATCCTGTAAAGCTCTCTTAGAAGTTAAGCTTTACAAAACAATTATAGAAATACACATTGTCTTCTGTTCACTGTTTTAGTCAAATGATTTAATTGAAAAGAAGTGATATAATGCTATTATGAAAATTTTGCTCGGTGATCTATCAATGCTACCATATGCCGGCATGAATTTGCCTAGTTAGTACAATCACAGATCTTACAGCACAGAAGGAAGCCATTCGGCTCTCTGAGCTTTGGTTTTCTCTTTGAAAAGTTTGTCCAACTCTGTCTCACACTCCAACATTTTCATCATAACTCTGGAAATTAGTTCTTTTGGAACATATGTTCAGTCGCCTTTTGGAAGTTCCTATGATATCTGACTCCACAACTGCAATAACAACTTGCCTTCATAGAGCCCATTTACAAACTACTATTTACAGGGCACATTTAACAGTGTAAACAATTCCAAGTCACTGCACAGAAGGACTACTGAATAGGGTTTGACCTAGAGCCACATGTTAGGAGATGTCGGGGTTCAAAATAATCTTTCCATAAAAACTAAGCCGTTCCAAACCCAATAAGTTAAAATAGGGATAATTTTATGAAAATGTGCTCCTGTGATGAAGCATTGCAGAATATGAGCCAAATAAGGAATGTCTCATAATTTTCCATCTTTTTATATTAATGAACAGGAGTATACCACTAAATCCATGGTATGAACTCGTGTTGAAATGATGGGTCTAAGTGGCTGCATATGTAGACATTGAAAAATGATCGAAGGGATTATTGAATACATCAGTCATACATGATGGTTCATGCTCTGATAGATTTAAAGAGAGAGTGTGAGTATCTTCTGTGAAGAAACTAGCTAAGGTTTATTAATGGTGAGGTTTGCATGGATAAATATCATTACTTTGAGAAGCTATTTATGTGTGAAACCTTTCCATTTAAAGGTTCAGTATTGACATGGAATCCATGAATGGCATGCTGTACACAATCTATGCCAAAGGTTTAATCTCAGTCCATATTATTGCTTAAGCTACCAGACTTTCTTACATTATTATTCTTTTCAAAATACATGAACTAGAAAGTTAGTCATTTTGTTCTTTATTTTCATGCAGGACTGTGAATTGATCATTCGGCCTGAAGAACCTTGTGGCATTCAGCCAGTGTCAAGCCGTTACTTCACAGCAATTTCTCAGATGCAGCTTCAAAACTGCAAGACAGGCGATGCCAAAGGTAGGTAGTCATCACAAAGTGATTGAGACTTTTCGGAGAAATTATAGTTGGCAGGAAATCCCTGTAGTGCATTGTAAAGCACAGGTAAAATTTCTGATTGTATATAATTTAAGCTGTGTCTTCAATGCCTTTCTTCTCAGCAGAGATAAGTATGACATGGACAAAAAAAGTTACCGATAGTTTCTGCCTCCATATCATATTAAAGAAAGGTGCAAATGAATGAATTTTAAAAGAACCAATTTAAAATACATGTAAAGAATAAGGAGGCACCTTGACAATACAAACTGTTCTTCTCAGAATGCACTTTACACTTAATCCTTAAAACCACTTTGGTGAAAGATATTTGCTGGAAAACCTCAGCGGAAATTGCAGGCAAACCTCTTTGTTGGCTAGATTCATGGTGGCTATATTCATGTGACTAGTTGAAGAGTATAAAATCTTAAATGCTCAATAGCATAGGAAAGATGGAGCAGCCATTGATAAAATTCAGCTAATATCACTTAGATCATTGAAATTATTTAGTAGGTAAAAGGATGAAAGTTGCCTTCTTTAAAGATCTTACTGTTCAGTTTGTTCACATGTTGGCTTTTGCAAAAACTGTCGTAATCTTTAATGCTTTGCTTTTACAGCCAAACCTGCATAGTTCACAACATGTCTGGTAATAACAGTGAGAATTATGGCTCGTCAAACAAATGTTAGTGACATTATCCAGATCTGAAAACAGCTGTGGTGGTGGGATGCTTGCCATTAATTTTCAGATTTAGTTCTATGTGCTTGAAGGACTTTTCATGTGTATAACCTATGGAATATATGACAGAGACCCTGAGACAACGATTAAACATTTCTGTTCAATATCAGCTTTGGTTTGCTTCATCCATCCATTCATGACACGTTGGCAATCCTAGCCAGGGCAGCATTTATTACCTATTCATAATTCCCCTGAGAAAGTGACTTGCACTTGCTTAAGTGTCACTGCAGGTACAGTTGACCTCAGGAAGATTATTAGTGAGGAGTGTTACTTGGAAGTCTTGATGACAACGAAGTAGATGGAAATGTCTTGGCAAAGTCCCAGCTATTGCTTGAAAATGTGGGGGCAGCTCACCAACCATAGATAAATGAGGCCTCACCATCAAAATGGTTTGGGACTCTGATTCATTCCATTGGCAAGTGGCCTGATTGCCCTGTCAGTCATACAACAAAATAAACAACTCTTGTTAAAATGGAAGCCCTGTGTGGAACATCATTTTTCAAAATGTTCCTTGCTAGTTTCAAACTCTCAAGACAGAAATGACCATGCTTAAAGCTTATGTCATGAAATAAATCAGTTACTCTGTTGTAATTTCTTCTATATATCTATTATTCTCTATGAATCTGAAGCCTGCAATTTTGCAATTGCAACAAAAAAGTGCATTGAAGGAAGAAGTCCCAAGGCTAGTATACTGGATCAGTAGAAAAATCTGAAAAACTGAAAAGAGCATGCTCAACAGTTCTGAGATAACAAGGTGTAGAGCTGGATGAACACAGCAGGCCAAGCAGCATCAGAGGAGCAGGAAGGCTGACGTTTCGGGCCTAGACCCTTCTTAAGAAAAG
>JAHRHZ010000021.1:22445571-22462950 GCA_024137785.1 Ginglymostoma cirratum | reverse complement strand
TTCCCCTCCCCCATTTCTGAAGAAGGGTCTAGGCCCGAAACGTCAGCCTTCCTGCTCCTCTGATGCTGCTTGGCCTGCTGTGTTCATCCAGCTCTACACCTTGTTATCTCAGATTCTCCAGCATCTGCAGTTCCTACTATCTCTACTCAACAGTTCTATCAGCCTTTGGAAAAAACCTGTAAAATGGGCCCGAGGGTCTTCAGTACCATATGGAAGGGAATGACTGTTGTGTCAGGCTGCTGCCAAGGGCACCTTAATATTACTCAAAGCAGAATGGCATCAGGGGTAACCGTAACATTGTTCAGGTCAGGGACTTGACATGTGAAATAAGTACTTCAGTGTCCAACAACATGGAACACAAGCATTCTAATGTGTGTTTTACCTGTGATCGGACTATAATAGGGCATCAATAATTCCAATCTTTTCAATAAGTTAAGAATACCATATAATAATAGCGGGGTCCTTTTTACTGCTGTTTCAGGACAGTGGGTTGTTCCTTGTCTAAGCTGCTCAGACAACCAAACTTGTGATTGGCAGAAGGCACGGTGGCAGGCAGAAAAATGTCAACACCTTACACCGACTAAAAGTCAACTTCAGCAGTGTATGAATGGAAGGAAGGTAAGAGCTTGTTCCTTATGGCTTTCATTGCTGTTAGCAACATCATACAGTCATGCAATCATCCTACAAGCATGAATGTACAATGTACTTAGAATGTACAATGTAGAATAATACATGTGATAAAAGTTTGAAGTGATATTTGCATGTAATGAGTTAAAGTTTAATGGAAAGCCGTACCATAATGAAATAATATTGTACATTTGAACAACCTGCTGAATCCATTCTACTATTATAGAAAAACTACACATTGGTGGGAGTTATGTTGAATGGAGGTTGATTTATTCACAGAGAAAGAAGAAAATAAACTAAAAGCTTTATCCTACTGCATTAATAATAGAGCAGTGTTATTGTTATTTTATGAAGTCTTGTTTGTTATGTTCTCATTGCTGAATTAATGTAGAAAATAGCTCATATGAGAAAGGAAATAACTTTTGCAACAGTTAACTTTGACCACAGTTAATACTTTTACTCAATAAGGATATTATTTTGTAATTTACTTAAACTTTAAATGCAAATGAAGAAGATGTGAAAGGCAATAGTTTTGCTTAAAGTCTTCGATTCCTTTCAGTCGTAATGTGTATGCAATTTTATATGTCCAAATGATGGATAAATTTATCTAAATACAACAGAGTCTTCAAAGCCACAAGCTGAACCAAATCAATCCCCACAGACATGTGGTACTACATACAATTCCAAAGTTCCCTAAACTGGCTGTGGCATGCAAGGGGTTGGTTAGCTCAGCTGACTTGTCAGCTTGCAATATCACCATGAATGTACCGCTTTCTCAAACTCTCTCCTTTTCTGAAGTGTGGTGACCTTCAGGTTAAACTCACCACCAATTGTCTTTTTGTAATGAAAGAGGACTGATGGTTTACTACTAAGTATGCAGCATCTCTCTTTCCCATTTTCTTAATTACCACTTAAGTCACATTCACCAACAACCAATCAGGTGCTCAGAAATGGTTAACACCCAATTGATACTCTCTTATAGAATCTCTCTAGTTAGTTCATGATAATTCCTGCCAAATGGTCTAAACAGCTCTGGTAGAATTAAACTAGCAGCATTCACATTCTTTCCACTAACCCTGTCTTCAGATTTAGATACCATAGAAATGATAGAGCACAGAAGGGGGCCATTTGGCCTATCTTCTCCATTCCAACTCGAAGACACCCAGATGCTCTTTCTAATTCCATCTTCCTGCACATAGCCCAAAGCCATACAGCTTACAGCACTTAAAGTGCAGATCCAGGTATCTTTTGAAAGAGTTTAGAGTCTCTGCTTTCGACACCAACTCAGGCAGCAAATTCCAGAGATTTCTGTTCTGTTTAATTGTAACACATACTCACACACCTTCCTCCCTGTAAACTCTATTCTCCCTTCTGCTGTAACGCTCCTTTTTCCTTTACCACAGTAGCTTGCAGTAACTTGCTGCCTCTTCCCGGAGGCATGGTTAATGTGTTTGCAGATGACACCAAATTTGGTGGTAGAGTCGACAGTGAAGAAGATTATCTAAAATTACAAAGGGATCTTGATCAATTGGGCTAATGGGCTGATGAGTGGCAGATGGAGTTTAATTTGGATAAATGCAATGTATTGTATTATGGTAAAACAAACAAGGGCAGGATTTATATAATTAATGTTAGGGTCCTGGGTAGTGTTGTTGAACAGAGAGATCTAGGGGTTCAAGTACATAGTTCTTTGAAAGTTGTGTCACAAGTAGACAGCGTAGTTAAGAAGGCATTTGGCATGCTTGCCTTCATTGCTCAGACCACTGAGGATAGAAGTTGGGATGGCATGTTGAGGTTGTATGAGACATTGAAGAGGCCACCTTTAGAGTATTGTGTACAGTTCTGGTTGCCCTGCTATAGGAAGGATATTATTAAATTGGAGAGGGTTCAGAAGAGATTTACCAGGATGTTGCTGGGACTGGAATGTTTAAGTTATAGGTTCAGGCTGGGACTTTTTCCACTAGAGTGCAAGAGGTTGAGGAGTGACCTAATGGAGACTTATAAAAATCATGAGGGCCATAAATAAGGTGACTAGAAAAGGTCTTTTCCCCAGGGTGGGGGAGTTGAAAACTAGGGGGCATTTTTTAAGGTGAGAGGAGAAAGATTTAAAAGGGACCTGAGGGGCAACTTTTTCATATAGAGACTGGTTCATTTGTGGAAAGAACTACCAGAGCAAGTGGTAAATGCAGGTACAATTGCAATATTTAAAAGACATTTGGACAGGTACATGAATAGGAAAGGTATAAAGGGATATGGGCCAAATGCAGGTAAGGGGGACTAGTTTAATTTGGGAAACTTGGTCAGCTTGGATGAGTTGGACTGAAGAGTCTGTTTTGGTGTTATATAACTCTTTGGCTTGGAGGCTTGGATCTTTCCCACCCAAGCAATAATGAAGGCTAGGCCAAATTCTGCTTGTAGAGTATATTTACAGTCAGCTGAGTTATTTTGCATAAACCCAGTTAATTTCTGATGTACAGTTCAAGGCCAAACCCTATTTGGAATATTACATGTAGTTCTGGGCACTGTACCTCAGAAAGGATATATTGATCTTATCGAGAATATGAGGTAGATTTGCCACGATGATATTGGGCTGAAACGGTTTATTAAACCTGTCTTCATAAATTAATTTAAATAGCATTCAGACACCGTACTCAATTGTCTACTCTTGTTCCTATGCTCATTAAAGATTTAACACTGGATCAGTGAATTAAAGTGCTTTATGCCTTGTTTAATTTTGGATATCTCTTGAGGAATATGGATAAAATAATTGTGGCTGTTCTGTTTACACAAACATAAAATTACAACAATGCGCAGTCCCAGAACATCCTCTTATATTCATGCACAAAGCACTTTGACTTCCACAGAATTGACTACTATGAGATATTGGCACAAATCTATTGGTTAACTTGTCTTCTCAACTTGCAATTCAAACTAACCACCTGACTTTGCCAAAGTAAATAAGGATAAAAGTTATAATAGAACTCATTCCAATTGGGCAGTGTTTAATGTGTGCCTGAACTTTGGTAATTCAGTGAAATACTAATTGTATTTAATAAATATTTATCATTTGACAATGTATTTAATGGAGAAATAAAATAAATATGCAAAAAAGTCATCAAATAATGGATTTAACATAGTTTATATGAAGTCATCTCCATCTCATAATATGATAAAGCAGTAGAACATTTCAGGCTATATATCTCCCAATACACAAACATTTTTAGGCTGGACCACATACTTGAATTAAACTACATGGCTTATTTCACAATCTAAATTCTGTTAATAAAATTATTTTGACTTATATCCCATCCAAAACCACTGTGGAACAATTTTGTTTTGCATGTTCTATGCAGTGAAATCTTAAATATATTCCAAAAATGGAACTGAATTACTACAGTATATTCTGAATGCCCCTTTCATTACATTGCCAAATAAAAACAAATTAAACACAATGACTTCCAACCTAATCTGGTAGAAAAAGACATAAGGAGTTGCAGTGTTAAGTTGCATCTTCACAATGTACTGAGTACTTAGTGCATTAGTTAGATGAATATATTAGCTATGGAATTATTACACGTAATACTATAATTTAATGAAAGCATAATCTTATAGTGCAAGAAGCAGTTGTGCCAGGACTAGCTTTTTAAAAGAATTTTGTTAGTTGCTGCCTTTTGCCCATTCCATTTTACATTCTTCTTCTACAAATATTCATCCAGTTTCTTTTTAAAATTTGTTATGGAACTTCTAGTGCCTGGAATGTGCTGTCAGAGGAGGTGATAGAAGCAAATGCAACGTTTAAGAGCCTTCTTGACAGATACATGAAAAAGCAGAGAATACAGGGATACAAACCACATAGGGACAGAAGGTTTTAGTTTAGAAAGGTGTCGTATATCAGTACAGGCTTGATGGACCAAAAGGCTTGTTTCTCTGCTGTACTATTCTTTGTTCTTTTGTTTTCAGCTTTAATTTTATGGACAGTATCCAAGGCAAGGCCTTTTCTCGTGCTATTTTGGTGATTGTTAAGTTTATGGCCACTGATTCAGTTTAGTTAATATCAGTTTTCTCCTTTTTAATTTATCAAGGCCTTTAAATTTTAAACATCTCTACTTGGTTTCCATTTCTCCAAAGAAAAAAAATCCCAAATTCATTAGGCTTTCTTCACAACAAAAGCTGCTTCTCCATCCTGTTAACAACTAAGACATTACTAATAATTGAAGCGCTAGACATGGTCAAGTTTTACATGTGAACACTTTTTAGAAATTAGAATTTTGGAGCCAAATAAAATTAGACAGGATGTTTAATCAAAATTGAGCTGTATTGAAACAAATATAACAGATATTTCAGGGGTTATTTCAGAATACACAGAATAGATACATTCCAATAGGAAAAATTCCAGAGGGATTACCCACCATCTGTAGTTAACTAAAAAAGTTAAAGAAAGTATCACATTTAAGGAAAAAGCATATAATTGCTCATAGACAGAGATTGGACGGAGTATTAAAAAAACAAAGATTGACTAAAAGATTAATAAGGAGGGAAGAATTATAATATGAGAGAAAATTAGCTAGAAATATAAAAACAAATATTCGGAGTTTCAATGGATGTTTGGAAGGGAGTTAACAAAGTGCATGTTGACCCAATAGAAAGTTATTCTGGGGAGTTAATAACAGAAAATAAGGAGATAGCAGATGAATTGAATGAGTATTTTACATCAATCTCCATTTTGGGGCTTACAAATAAAATCCCAGAAATAGCTGCAACTGAGAAAGTTGAAAGGAGGTAGGAACTCACGAAAACTGCAATCACCAGGGACATGTTACTGAGAAAATTGTTGGAGTTCCAGGCTGACAAGTCCCTGGTTCTGATGGCCTTCAACATAAGTTCTTAAAAGTGAGATAGTTGATACATTGGTATTAATTGCCAAGATTCCTTCAGAATAGAAAGAAGTGAGTTTAAGAACAAAGGAACAAAAGAGGAGTACGGCACAGGAACAGGCCGTTCAACCCTCCCAGCCTGTGCCAATCATCATGCCCTGACTAAACTAGAAAGGGTCTAGGCCCGAAATGTCAGCTTTCTTGCTCCTCTGATGCTGCTTGGCCTGCTGTGTCCATCCAGCTCTACACTTTTTATCTCAATCTTCTACCTTTATTCCTTATCCTTCTATTCCCTTCCTATCCATATAACCGTCCAGATGCCTCTTAAATATCACCAACGTGCCTGCTTCCACCACCTCCTCTGGCAATGCATTCCAGGCTCCTACCATTCTCTGCATAAAATCTTTCCTTGCACACTTCCTTTAAACTTTTGCCCTCTCACCTTGAACCTGTGCCCCCTTATAATTGAAATTTCAACCCTGAGAAAAAGCCTCTGACTCTCCACCCTATCTATGCCTCACATAATTTTGTAGACCTTAATCAGGTCTCCTCTCAGCCGCCGTCTTTCCAGTGAAAACAATCCTAGTGTTTTTAACTTTTCCTCATAGTCAATGCCCTCGAGACCAGGCAACATCCTGGTGAACTTTCTTTGCCCTCTCTCCAAAGCTTCCACCTCCTTCTGGTAATGTGGCAATCAAAACTACACATAGTACTCTAAATGCAGCCTAACAAGGGTTTTATATAGCTATAACATGGTTTGCCAACTCTTGTACTCCATGTCCTGGCCGATGAAGCCAAGCATGCCATATGCCTTCTTAATCACTTTGGCCATCTGTGTTGCCACTTTTAGGGAACTGTGGACCTGCATGCCCAGGTCTACCTGTATATTAATGGTCCTAAGGATTCTGCCATTTACAGTATAAGTCACACCTAAATTTGATCCTCCAAAACCTTCCTTTTGTGTCTCCCTCCCTTTGTTCCATAAAACTACAGCCAGGTAACTTGATATCTGTCATAGGTAAGACATTAGAAGCTATAGTCATTATAGCATGGCACTTGGTAAAGTTCAGTGTAATCAGGCAAAGTTAGCATGATTTTGTGAACGGGAAATCATGTTTAACCAAATTATTGAAATTATTTGAGGAAATATCATGTTCTGTGATTAAACAGAGACAAGTGAATGTAATGTTGTTGAATTTCCAGAAGGCATTTGATAAAATGGCGCATCAAAGGTTATTGTGGAAAATAAAAGCTCACGGCATTGGAGGCAATATATTGACTGTCTAACAGGAGACAGAGAAAGTTGGGACAGGCTAGGCTGGAGTTTTGAACAGGCAATATGATTAAAGTGTGTCAAATCTTGATGGGTCTTGACCAGGTGGATGTGGAAAGGATATTTCCTCTTGTGGGTGAATCTAGAACTAGGGATCACTGCTTAAAATGAAGTGATGTCCATTTAAAACAGAGAAAAGGAGGAATCTTAGCTAGTTTGATGAGTCTTTGGAATATTGTTCCTCAAAAGGTAATGCAAGAACAGTTTTAAATATGTTTAAGTTGGGGATAAATACATTCTTGTTAAGTCAGGACAGTGAATGATTGTTGGGGGTAATCCCTTCAGTGTGAAAACAGGCCATTCGGCCCAACAGGTCCACACCGCCCCTCCGAAGAGCGTCCCACCCAGACCCATTCCCCTAACCCAGCAGTTCCCATGTCTAACCCACCTAACCTAAACATCCCTGGGCACTATGGGCAATTTAGCATGGCCAATCCACCTAGCCTGCACATCTTTGGACTGTGGGAGGAAACCAGAGCACCCGGAGGAAACCCACACTGACACAGGGAGAACACAGGGAGTTGCCCAAGGCTGGAATCAAACCTGGGACCCTGGTGCTGTGAGGCAGCAGTGCTAATCACTGAGCCACTTTAATATATGTTTGCAGATTTTTGCTCTTCCTCAATCATATTTCTGAAAATATGCCATTTTTAAAAGAGCCATTAGGTGTTATTATACTTGCCAGTTTTGGATGGCAAAGGAGGAAGGATGGTGTTTTTGTGTAATGTGAGAATTGTAGTATTGGAGAAAGAGGATGTTTCAGAGGGTTTGGGTCAGAATCTATTTCACTAGAGGTAGGAATAGGAAAGGTGCAATTACATTACTCGGTGCCATCTATACACCAATAGCTAGTGGGAATAGTATAAAGGAAGCAACCTGCAAGGAAATTACAGATGTGTAAACATCGTTGAGTAGTTGCAATGAGGGAATTTTATTACTGGTATATCGATTAGGATAGTGGTAGTGTAAGGGGCCGCAAAAGACGAGTGTTCCTAGATTGTGTTCAGGAGAATTTCATACAACAGCATGTGCCCAGTACAACCAGAAAGGAGGCCTTGCTAGATCTGTTTCTTGGGAGGGAGGCAGGCCAAATAGATCAAGAGACAGTGGGGAAATATTTACAGGAGTGTTCATTGCATCAAAAGATTTGGGATGGTAATAAAAAATGACTTTGATCAATCCAGAGTAAGAGAACTGGAAGAGAGGGGACTACAATGGAGCAAGAACAGAGCCAGGGTGGATAGACTGGAATCAAGTGTTTGTAGGATAATTAAAAGCTGAATGATGGCTACCTTCAAAGAGGAGATGGTTTGCCATAACCAATGTGTATTCCCTCAAAATGGAAATGTAGAATATGCAAATCCAGAGCTCCCTGGATGTCAAAGGAAATAGAAATTAATTTAAAGAAGAAAAAGTATTCCTATTGCAGGTGTCATCTAGAAAATACAGCTGAGAACCAAACTGCTTACAGAAGGTTCAGAAACATGGTGAGAAAGCATGAGATGCAAAGAGAGATTGAAAGAAAAGATTGGCAACTAACAAAAAAGGAAATACCAAAGTCTTCTGTGAGCCTATCAATATTAAAATGGTGGTAAAAAGAGGAGTAGGGCCAATTAGGGACTAATTAGGGGAACTATATTTATAGGCAAGAGGCCTGGCTAAGGTATTAAATGAATAATTTTCATCTGTCTTTACTGATAATGCTGATGATACCCAGGCCATGGAGATTCATCATACCCTCCCTGTTCTTGTACTCAATAGCCCAATTTATGAGTGAAAATAATTCAGTCACTCGAAAGGGGTTAAACATGATAAGGAAGAGATTTTTTATAACTTGTCAGTACTTAAAGTTGATAAATCACCAGGATCAGATGAGATGCATCCAAAGTTATGAAAGGACACGGGAGTGGAAATTACAGAGGCACTAGCAATTATTTATCAAACTTTCCTGAATTCAGGAGTATCCTGGAGAATTGGAAAATTGCAAACATTATGCCATCCTTCAGAAAGGTTTTAAATATTGGCCCAGCAATAACAGACTAATTAGTTTAACTTCAGTGATAGGGAAACTTCCAGAAACAATTGTTTCAGATAGAATTAATAGTCACTTGAACAAACCTGGATTGTCTTGGAAAAGCCAGCAAAGGATTTGTCAATGGAAAATCATGGCTAACTAACTTGCTGGATTTTTTTGAAGAAGTTACAGAGAGGGTCATGGAATAAAAGGGACAGTAGCAACATGGATATAAAATTTACTGGAATATGGAAAATAGTAATGGTTAAATGAATATTTTCTGGGTTGGAAAATGGTTTGTAAAGGATTTCCAAGGGGTTGGTATTGAGGCTCTTGCTTTTACCGACGTATATAAATGATGGGGATGACTGTGGATGACACAAAACTTGTGAAAATTGTAAACTTTGAACAAGTGTGTAGAACTTCTAAAGAACATAGACACATTGATGGAGTGGAAGGAAAGGTAGCAGGTGAAGTTCATTGTGAAGAGATGTGAGGTGATACGCTTTGATACAAAGAGCATGGAGAAACAATCTAAAACAAAAGGTGCTGCTCTAAAGGGTATGCAGAAGCAGAGAGACCTGTGTATGTATGTACATTGGTCATTAATTGTGACAAGACAGGTGAAGATAGCTGTTAATAAATCATATAGTATTCTGGGCCTCATAAATTGGGCTATTGAGTACAAGAACAGGGAGGGTATGATGAATCTATACAAGATACTAGTTAGATCTCAGCTGGAATATTATGTACAGTTTTGGATGCCATGCTATAGTAACAATGTGAAAGCATTGGAGTGCAGAAAAGGTTTACAAGAATGGTTTCAGGAATGAAACACTTCAGTTGTGACAAGAGATTGGAGAAATGAAGACTGTTTTTCTTAGACAAGAGAAGGCTAAGAGGTGATTGATAGAAATTTTCAATCATGAGGGACCTGGACAGAATGGATAAGGAGAAATTATTTCCACTTATAAACAGATCAAGAACCAGAGAGCACAGTTTTAAAGTGTTTTACAAAAGAAGCAAATGCAAAATAAGGAAAATCTCTTTCACGCAGCAAGTAAAGTTGCCTTCTCAGAGGATCACAGGGCTACTCTCTCATTAGAGAGAGAGGATTGGTGGTGAATTTAACCTAAGGATCACCCCACCTTAAGTGAAGGGCGAGATTGAGCAGGCAGCACCTTCATAGTAACCTCAGCTAGGGCAGGGATTGAATCTGTGCTTTTGGCATCACATGCATGACAAACTGTCCTGAGCTAAATGACCCACAACACAAATTAGGGTCTTGAGTGTGCTACCTGAAGGCATGGTGGGGGAAGATTCAATTAAGACATTCAGGAGGGCATTGGATGCTTATTTAAATGGAATCAATAGGCAGTGTTTTAGGGAAAAGATGGGAGATTGACACTAAGTTAGATTGTTCAGTGAACCAGTGCAGACATGATGGACTGAATGGCCTCTTTGTGCACTGTAACAATTCTGTGATTCTGTGATTTGATAACATCATATTTGATGCATTTTTCTTTTTCGTCCATAAGGTTCTTTTTATTGGCGATTCAACTAACAGGGGAATGATGTATTATCTTATGGAAGAAGTGAATGAAACTCTTCAGGAATGGGACAAAGTTCATGACACTAAATTCTATCCCAATTTAAATGGAGGAAGAACATTCACTAGTTATGCTTATTATCCCCAATTCTGGCTGAATTTAAATCAAAGACCTACATTTGAAAATACTTTGGAACAACTTATTCAAAGGTACTACAAACTTGACCTAATATTTTTTCTCTCATTACCTTTCTCTGTTCATCTCATCTCATCTCACTTCTATCAGAACTTGGCTTCATGGGCATCCTCCAGTACCTTACCCAAATAGCTATTATTCATAATTAAGGTTTGACACTGACTATTGCCAGGCTACTTATAAACAATTACCTCCGTTCTGCCTGGATTAACTACTAGATTAAGTGTGGATTAACTAGTTGTGAATAAACTCACTGAGCCACTAAGAACAATTTCAGGTCTTCATTCAATGTCTAGAAACACTGTTTGAGGTAAAAGTCAATTTCATTAATATTTACATTTTAAAAGTGCAGGTTAAGAAAAGGTCATGACAGTATTTCAGTAAGTCTTTTTCTATAAGAGTGAACTATTGTCCTTCAGTAGTACAAACTTCAGTATTTATGGAAAAAGATCAATTTTGTCAATTTTTTTTTCTTACGGTAATCAGGACACATTGCAAAAAATACCAGTTTAAAAGGGGAAACAAAATTTATACTAGTGCTGATAGGTTGGCAAGTGGACTGTGATTAGTAGAGATGCTCTGGAAAATGTGGCATTTTTCTATGATTACCTTCTGCATTCTCCATTCTACAACAATCAGAGTCCAATTGTGAACCAATGAGCACTCCCCTCTCGGGGGCAGCCACATTGCCATAATGGTTAGCACTGCTGCTTCAGAGTGCCAGGGAGCCAGGTTCAATTCCAGCCTTAGGTGACTGTCTGTGTGGACTTTGCACATTTTCCCCATGTCTGTGCAGGTTTTCTCCAGGTGCTGTGGTTTCCTCCCACAGTCCAAAGATGTGGTGTACATGTTAGGTGGATTAGTCATGGTAAAGGCAGGGTTGTAGGGATGGGTCTGGGTGGGATGCTCTTCAGAGAGTTGGGGGAGATAGATGGGCTGAAAGGCCTCCATCTGCACTGTAGGGATTCTGTAATTCATTTGTGGCATAATTTTCATTTTGCACTGGTATTTCTTGCAACTTATCCTGATAAGTGAAGGATAAAAATCTTTGACAAAATGTGTCTTTATTTAGTAATAAAATAGTGAGATGTGTTTGTATAATATGTATTGAAAAACAGAAGAGACTAGAGAAACTCAGCAGGCCTGGTAGAATCTATGGAGACAGACAGAGTTATTGTTTTTAGTGCAGTATGCCTGTTCTTTGAAACTCATTTTATTCTTTATCATCTATCCTAATTTCAGGTATTTAAAGTACAGTTTGCGCTTTTGAATATGTCCAGAGCACAAGATAAAAGAAATGTTACGTTTTCATGGCACTTGACTGTGAAAGGAAAAACTACTTGATTAATGCAATACATATTAAAACTGTTTATTATAATGGTGGACAATAAAATTGACTATAATATCTGGTAACAGCTTGGTTACTAATTTAAAAGAAATTAATTTTTGAGTTGCGACTATTGGAATTAATTTATATTATTTTCACTCTTGAAGAGTGACCTATGCTCCTGAACTATTCCACACTGCTCAACAGTCATGTTATATATCACCCAATTTGTGGTGAAACTTGAGAATGACAGCAAGCCATGCTATCATGGAGAGCAGCAAGTTCTTGCTAATCTTAACTTATCTGAGAACCAAATGCTCCATGCTGGTCAGATTTGAGAATGTCAATTATAACCAAGTGAAAAATCCACATCACTATGTTAGATGAGGTCATCTAGACCAAGTATCAAAACTAAGATTCTGCTAGTTCATACAGCTCTGTAATAAATCATTCAGTATACTTGCAATGAGCCAGTACTGATCCACTTCCTAAGGTAATTCATAAAATACCAAGAAAAATTATTTTGCCTCACCTTTAAAAGTTGTATCAAATTGTAAATATATCCTATAACTATTACAAAGTCAGTTGTGGAAAAATATACACACTGTAATGCAATTAATTTAAGAATCTTGTCTCTTCCTCGTTTTAGGTCACATCCTTTACAAAACAATGATCAGACAGTTCTGGTTGTAGGTGGTGTTCAATGGTTAAACACACATCATTTGCACATTATACGAAAAGTTTTACAAAGGTAATGTAGAATGTATGACATGGTTTCATTCCATTTTTACAACGTCTATTAGCAAATAAGATTATTTTGCTGCACTGCTATCTTTGTTTAAAACAGGCATCCCTACCTTCATTTCTACTCTACCCTCCTTGAATATTTTGACATTTCCTTGTGCAAATGCTTGCTTGGGACGCATTACAACCAGGACTTGCCACACCACATAACTGTCTTTTGTCAAAGGCTTCAGCTGTCCCACATATTAAACAAAACTCTCTTTCTTTAGAAAGGCATAAGTTTGTACACAGAAATTTAGCTGTTCAAATTTAATCTTAATCCAATGGCAACCCAAGACTCAATTCTACCTGAGGCTGAAATCTTGTCGAAGCTACACTCCACTGATCTCTTGCTGCTGAAGATTAATATGTCATTAAAATACCCAAACTTATTCACTTAATTTACACATTATCCAAAAATGCTAATTGGAGAACAGCTGGTTAATCCATTTACATAATCAATTAATCCATTACCAGTTCAACCCAATTCACAAGACCTCAGTACTTCTCATTCTATTTCTTGTTAGTATTATGCATGAGGACAAAAGTACTTCTGAATTGCTGCTGTCATTGCAAATAGAATCTTTTGACATTTACTCCATACAACAAATTCACAGACTCCGAAAAGAGTGCTGACTTGTGGTTAAACTAGTCAATTAGGATATTGTTATTTTTCAGGAAAAAAAATCATCCTTTACAGTTGTTTGATTTCTGTAATATTAACTGGTTAGGGAGATGGAAAGAGAAAGTTCATACAGTGGGTGGGATTTTAATGTCTTGATCAAAACCCTGATGTTGTGATGACTTCTGTATCTTGATCTGCAGTGACCTAAAAATACATATGTACCTCAATTTTGTTATGCAAAGTACTTAATTGGCCAGGGACGTCTTTAACATCCAAGTACCAGCAACAGAATGGAAAGGAGGAGAGGAGGGTGTATTCAACTGTTTCAGACCACAGGAAAGTCAAGAAGGCTGAAGAGAAAATGTTTATTTTTGCTGTAGAATATGCCTTTGATAAACTTTTTTTTCACCACAAAGTGCTTGTTTATTTTTGCACTAGTAATAGTTTCAAATTACTATTGAAACAATAGTAATTGTTTCATTACTATTGTGGGGGACAGACTGATTGGAGGGAGTTTCCAGAAAATGTAGGAACAGATTTCAGAGGCAGCAACACATTCAAGTATTTTCAAGAGCAAAAGGAGATTGGAGAAAGGACAATGGAGTCAAGATGATGACAGGAGATTTATAGGTAAGAGGGACAACATCCAATAACTGCTCATAATATTGAATAAAATGGGGATTGGGAGAGAAAGTTGGGTGATCAGCAATTCAGAGGGAATAGGATCAACTGAACAGCAGTTGGGCCTCATTGGCTTGATGAGCTCAGAAGGCATAACGAGAGTTCGGGAATAGGACAGAGGGAAGATCAAAGGGATGTTTGGCCAGTTAGACTAGTGAGAGAGGGACATGGGAGAGGCAACTGATCTTAGTGACAAAGAAGCTCATGAGCATGCTTGCATTGGTTGTTCAAGGTAAGAGTCGAGAGGCCATGACGAGGGCCTTAAGAAAATCATCATTTAAAGAGTTGTCGATTAATCAAGAACAAGCAACACGGATTGAAAAAGGAAGGGTTCGGCCTGACTTACTTGGTTGAATTTATTTTGAAAAGGTACAAGGGAGGATCAATTGAGAGGAGTATATTTGATGTAGTTTATTTGGATTTTAGCAAGGTTTTTGCTGAGTACACATGTGGCAGAGTGATCACTAATTTAAATGTCCATGCTACTCTAGGGAAAGTGGCAAGAGGCATGCAAAACAAGCTCAATGATAGAAAACAAAGGCTTTTGATCAAAAGGTGTTTTAATAACAGAAATATGGTTTCCGGTGGGGTTCCACAAGGCTAACTACTTGATCTCTTGCATGTCAAGATATATATCAATATACCTTGAATATAGCAGGGTGTTGATTATGATGTTTGCTTTTGATTCGAAAATTGGTCATTTGGTTAAGGGGAAGAAAGCAGTACTGCAGCAAGTTATGAATGGACTGTTCAAGTGGACAGAAAGTGGTGAATGGAGAGGCTCACAACAAAATCGCATTATTGGCTCTTGTGAAACGAATAACAGAGCATTAAAATTGAATAGCAATTTGCAGCAAATCAGAACCCATTACAAACTTTTTTTTCACCACAAAGTGCTTGTTTATTTTTGCACTAATAATGACAGGTGCTGTGCACTCTTTATTAAGTTTCTAATGATGATCTCTTTCTTATTTTTGTGTAGCCAAGCACTGAATTTAATTTCAGTTTTCCTGCACCTTGCAGATTAGCATTTAGTTTAATGTTTGTACTTTAAACAGTGAATTGATTGTAGGAATAGTCATGGAATAAGATGATTTTGTGAAAGGCACAGGTCAGTATATGTCACAAATTGCTATTTACACTTTCTAAGAAATAATTGCAAAGCAGAAAATCAGAGGGAATGCTACATGTATCAAAACTAAATTGAATAAAGGAACTGTAGAACTTTGGACTTTGCCAGAGGTGTGTCAGAAATTCATTGAAGTTGTGGCAGCAGAGTGGAAGCAACTTGATGGATGTTCATGACCATAGGTTCTGTGATTTCAGAAGATTTTATATTAATTCCATCTGATGTAGAACAATTCCTTTTAGATATTGGTAGCATGCTTGGTCACTTTCATCTCCAATAATAAATATTACAATTTCTGTCAGAGGAAAGATAAATCAAAATAATAATAGCAAAACCCCATTCAATATCATGGCATTTGAAATAGGCTGCAGCATTTGTGGGAGTCCAGGACAAAAGCTACTCAAGTAGGCATTTCCCTTATTTAAGATAGATCAGGATTTTGTGAGGTTTCTTCATATTTAGGTTGCTATTTAGATTTATGCTACATATATTGTTCTATATTTTGAGTTTTGTGAGCACTAATTTGTCTCAAGCTCACAAGCAAGTACTCATTTTTGGACTTCCATAAATAAAAGCCCATCTTTATTGTTGGTGTTGTATTTAACTTGTATTTTACAGACATTTCCTAGCAATCCACTCCACCTCATGTTCCTCCACTAAGACACTTCACAAGGGATACTTCTTTCAACAAACCTTTGGAAAATCATTTGGCCCTATCTAATTGATGCGTACACTCAGAAGGACCCTAGTCCCTGGCATTAGCTGTATCTGGATACTCAATCAAATTGGCGTTCTGTCATTGTGTGTAAATGTATTTCCTGTTTTATGTCCCAATTTACCTCTTACTAGTTGGAACATGTGTCCCCTTGTCCTTTGCACATTCCATGCATTTGTAATTAAAGGATTAATTGGGATCTTATTTAAATTCCATAACTGGCAAAATGCTTTGCTTTGGCTGCACTTCACAAGTTTCCTCACCCCAACCCCATATCAAAATGGTGAGAAGCAGATTGGTAAATCTAGAATCACATGCGTCGGAGCAATATCGTGGTGTTCCTTCATGACAGAGATAATCAAAATATAAAGGCATGGTGAGTGAAGAATAAATAAGTTGAAATGTTTAACCTTTTAAGTTATTGACTTCACCTCAAATCTTCATCTCAGTTGTAATTTATATTTTGCAGAGAGAAGTTGTTAAATATTCTTGTAATCGTAAAATCTATAGGAATGGGTTTTCACCTGCCAGTGGATGGAATCAGATCCTTATCTTTGGTAAGCAAACTGGGGCTAATTCATGCCAATTTTGAATAAATTAAGTAAATATTTCTGTGCAAAGTTCAAAGAATGGAAGATTGCATATCAGTATCCTTAATTAAAATATGAATATTGAAGATCTCTCAATATTTCAGATGTTTTTGAATTTTTTTTTAAAAATGGTAAAGGAATGGTTTTATCAAAATTCAACCTCACCAATGATTACTGGTAAATTATTCCAATATTGAGTCCCCATTTCATGACATGATTCGACTTCATAAAATTGAATGCCAGTGAGTCTGTTCCCACACAGTGATGTTTTTTATCCCAATACCTTGATAAACTAGTTTGCTTTATGGAATCTAACACAAGCAGGCAGTCAGCTCTGAAAAGTTATTCCTCACTAACCTATGTACTGTGTTGCAGAAATTTTGAAGTATGTACAGTTAGGATAGGGTCAACAAAAGGTTCACTCATTGAATAGATTGAATTTGTCATTTAATTTGCTCTGAAGGTCATCTTAACCTTACATAGTTTTCGCTGGGTCTAAATTATGAATCATTCAGAGGTGTTCAGAATCATTTATATCTATGGCATTTGCATGACTTTGAAATTCTGACAGCCTCTTAACATGTAACAGAGATTCAAACCAACTTTTAAAGCTCCACTTCATAACATTCCTCTCAAAATAACAAATTGAGCATGAATTTTAAGGTGCAATGCACAACATTTAAAGAAAAACCTGACTTTGATCAAAATTACACAGAAATATAACAAAACCAAAGAACTTTAAAGCATGAGATAACAAGCATGGGGCTGGATGAACACAGCAGGTCAAGCAGCATCATAGGAGCAGGAAAACTTGACGTTTCGGGCCTAAACCCTTCATCAGAAATGGGGGAGGGGAAGAGGGTTCTGAAATAAATAGGGAGAGAGGGGGAGGCGGATAGAGGATGGATAGAGGAGAGGATAGGTGGAGAGGAGGCA
>JAHRHZ010000021.1:22397109-22435571 GCA_024137785.1 Ginglymostoma cirratum | reverse complement strand
CTGCCTGACCTGCTGTGTTCCTCCAGCTCCACACTGTATTCATTGGTGAAGAAACAGTTGGATGATGGCAGGGTATGCATTCTGTTGAGCTACAGGTGCCCACTCTGATTTATATACCGACAATTTTCATCATCTTCTTTCTCAGGCAAGGAGGGGAGAATTAGAAAGTCATGCATAAATAAGGTGAGTGGGGCTTTTAAAAAGTTTATTAAAATGCTGGGTAATAAGGTAATCATCACTCAATGATGAGATTCTGAAGTTGCCACCTAAGGTTTGAGGGAAATCCTCAAAAAACTTACTTTGATGTCAAAATTCCATTTTTTTCATTCCGTATTTTCCCATATGTTTTGTCATTGTTTACATCACATCAAAGAAAGGAAGATTCCACCCTCTGTTACAATTTTTTTGACTCTGATAAAACTTAGCAAACTGTGTGAAGTTCTGAAACTTTGACTTATTAGAATTAATATTACAAAGTTAGAAAGGTTAGCAGTTATTTAACTTGCTTCACAATTAAATGTACATTTCTTTGCAAATTGATGTTCAAGAGGACCAACTCAATAGTCTGATGTAATGGTAGTGATAGAACACTTTATTGGGTGGCTAAAAAATTTGTCAACTGACTGGAATATATAAAATTAGTTTTGATTTAACTCATATTTGAAACTCAAGTTATTTTACATATAAACAGTTACTACAGCACACTGACGAAAGAGCAGCACTCTGAAACCTTGTGATTTTAAATAAATCTGTTGGACTATAACCTGGCATCATGTGACTCTTGACTTTGTCCATTCCAGTCCAACACTGGCATCTCCATATTGCACTGAACCCCTAGTGATTAAAATGTAGATATCTTTGTATATGAATGTAAAATAAAGCCAAGTATCCCAAACAGCTTCATTAAATAAAATAGTAACACTGGATGTGTTTTGTTTCATTTCTTAAGACTTAATAATTGTTTGTACCAAAAGCCTCCACAAACCAATTTTCTTTTTCTTTACAGGCTTGCTGCTAAAACAAACTATGCTGGAAAAAAAAAAGCATGCTATGATGTGTTAGAGGGTTCTGTCTTTGAAGTTACTGGCACAAATTTTAGGAATCTGACAGCACGGTGACAATTATTTTCGTTGGTAGTTGCTATAGAACAGTCTGTAGGTCTTTAGAAAAATTAAATAGTAGAACATTTCCACACAGAATTAATGCTCAAACCAGGGAAATATTTGCACTGATGGTATATTAACAGTTTCAATCACTTGCATTTTCTTCCTTCTCTTGGAGATTTGAATGAGGAAAACCTTAAACCAATTTGATCTTGACCTTACAAAAAACTATAATGCCATCCCATGTTTTTAGCTCTGTGCTCAAATTAATAGGTCAGCAGTCACTCAGCAGAATTGGATTACCCACTTAGGTTCTGAATTCAAATATTTGTGTAAGAACCAGACCTATAAACCCCCAAGACAAATAATGTGAAAGATCTATGAATCTACTGTACCCAATTGCAGCTGTGTCTCTGTGGAAGGATTCCAAATAGACCAGTCATTTCAGGCTGTTATACAGTCATAGAGTTATATAGCAATGGAAACAGACCCTCAGGCCATCTAGTATGCTGACCATGTTCCCAAATTAATTTAGTCCCACCTGTCTGTGTTTGGCCCACATCCCTCTAACCTTTTCTGTTCATGTACTTATCCAAATGTCTTTTAAATGTTGTAACTGTACCTGCATCCACCTCTTCCTCTGGCAGTTCATTCCATACATTAATCACTCTCTGCATAAAAAAGTTGCCCCTCATGTCCTTTCTAAATCCTTCTCCTCTCGCCTTACAAATATTCTCCTCATTTTGAACTCCCCTATCTTGACCTGTGATGTTTTTGTGCTCCTCTATAATGCTTCAAATTAACACTGCCAAAAGCTTAGGAGCAAAGTACCTGCTTAATCCTTTGTCTTAGCTAAGACTCCAAAGGCAAATAAAGAACAGGAAACAAAATAGACAGTGACAAAAACAGAATCATTTTCAAAAATTGAAATGTTATAGCTATTGAACATTGATATCACTGTAGCAAAGTATCTTTTCAACAATTACAAGAGAAATTTACCAAAGAGAATATGCTTGTAGTAGTCAATAGATTCCATTCATTGGGAATTTGTCAGTTCTGTTGACTGGACAGCTGGTTTATGATGCAGAGTGATACCAGCAGTGGGTTCAAATCCTGCACCAGGTGAGGTTACTGAAAGACTTTCCTTCTCACCCTCTCCCCTAGTCTGAGGTGTAATGACCCTCAAGTTAAACTACCACCAGTTGCCTCTCTCTAATGAGACAGCCCTATCGGCTACTGGGACAACAGTGACTTTACCTTTTAATTATCATCCACAATAAGCCACCTTAGCTTAGAACCTTACTTTTTTTTGTTTTTCAACATGATAGTCACAGCTGTTTCTTATTTTAGGAAATATAAGATACTTGTATATTTGTCTATTTCATCTAACAACATGTCCATAACAAGTGTGATATCCATGAAGGCTAATACACTTAAGCAATGCTAAAGGCATTTCTGATCAAACTTTTATTGTAGCGTTGTGACTTTAAGCAATGCTGAATCCTCAGCATTAGGTTTTATAATTGTGTGCTGTTTTCAATCTGTCATTGTAAGTGGTCTAATTGTATTGGTAATTTTTCATATTACTTCATTATTAATTTGGTAACTGGACAATTTATCATTTGATGATAACCTCCCAGTTGCCAGGGACAGCAAACATCACTAAAGACTTGGATCAGCCTGCAGGCCAACTTCCTGGACATAAATGCTAACAAAACAAAAGGAAGGTAAAGTTGTTGAAAAATAATGGATCTGATATTCCAATGGCCAAACAGTCATTGGAGTAGAGTAGATTGAAGTTGCACGTCAGAACCAAGGTATAGATAAGTCAATGGGAATGCCTACAAAGTTAAACTTTCCACTGGACAATTCCCTCACATCTAGAATCCTCTGATTCTATTAAAATCATAAAATTTGAAGGATCCTGACTTACTTAAGCTTAATAGCTACCCAGGAAAGATTAGAGGGTTAAAAACCCAGTATAATTCAGAATCACAGAATTGTTATAGTACCGAATGAGGCACTGCCCTACATTGACTCTTTAAACAGCATTATTACCAAGAGGTAATCTCCTGTTTTATTCCCAGTACCCTTGCACACTATTTCTGCCCAACTAATCATCCAGTGCACTCTTGAGTGCCTCAGAAATGAACTCTTGGATAACAATTAAACTGACCCCCTCCAACCCCCAGCTTACCACTGACGCTGTCCCCAGTTACATCTTCCCTGATCTCTGACACCCCATGAAGGACACCGCACACCCTCTGACCTGACCCTCTGACTAGTCCAGCTGGAACTGACACAACACCACAAACCATAATCTGTCATTTTTTTCAATATCAACTCATAGCACTTTCCAAGTCCATTCACCTAGTGTACACTCTGTACAGAACAAATGAACCCTGTAAGCACAATGGCATGTTTGGAAGAAGTGTAAAAATCAACACCTTAACTTTCTTTAAAAACTGAATTAACTAAAATCCTATAAAAGTGTCAATCAACCAGACCATTTAAGGAATTAATAGCAGGAATTACAAACACATGATACCTCTTTACTTTGTGTAAGTAATCATTGACAAAATATATCAGCTGACAGCCAAGCCTTATTATGAATGCTCATGAGTGGTAGATTGAATTTAAATCCATCTTTACCTGATGACTTAGCCTACCTATTTCACTTTACAGCCTCTTTACATCTTCCTCACAGTTTACTTTCTCCCCTCACTTTTCTGTGATATGGTACTTCAAATACTTGTCTGATTATGTGATGAAATATGAAATACGATGTGCGTTAAATTTCCTGTTACCACCCTTTCAGACTGCAAGTTCCAGATCCCCAGCACCTTCTCGGTGAGATAATTCTCCATAACTCCCATTTAATCCTCCTTTTAATTATTTTATATTTATTCTCCCCGTGATTGGCCTCTCTTCCTACCTTCTAACATCTGCATGGTTTTATATACATTAATTAAATCTCTCCTCAACTATTACAACAAAAGCAACTTCAGTATATTCAATCTAAAATTATCCTTTCCTTGTAACATCCTCGTAAATTTCCTTTCTATCCTCTCAGGGACAATCTGTAGTGTCACCTTCCAGAAACAATGGTGCAGGTTACAATTATCTGTATTGCAAACATACAATATCGCCAGGGCCATCTCCAATTGAAACCTCAAATACATAAGTTGTATGTATGATGGAAGTATCTTTAACAAGTTGTCTCACTACTGCTATAGTTGCTTTGGAGTACATACCCCAAACACAGTTAACTTCAACTCACTTACAATCAGTTATTTAGAGCCCATTCATGCTCATCAATGTGATTTATGAGAGGACGCCCTCAAACATTAGCATGTGAAGAAGCTATTAGTGATCTGCAAATCAAACAATTTCTGTGTTATACAGCTCAGCACATGACAGCCCAAATCACTTCTGAGAGAAATGAACCAAATGGCTGTAGCAAAGAGGATATCTGAAAATGATGTATTCAATTAGGGTTGCTCACAGACAAAAGTAGGGATGTACTGTGTTATCAGGAGGTCACTAAATGGCTGAATAATTGTCCGTCAATACTACATCAAGGAAGACACCTAGCAAGACCCCTCCGAGCATAGACAGCATGGAAAGTTCACACTGCAAATAAGTTCAACAAAAAATTAAAACTCTGCATCACCACCCAAAACAACTCAAAACAAGTTCTGTCTTCAGCAGCCTATGGTTCTTTTACTGTTTAGAAATTTACTTTGTTCATCATTTGGCAAAATTTATTCACACTCTGCCTGCTGAGTCTTAGTATCTTGTGCACTACCCCATTGTCAAAACACAGTAGTTGACATTGTTTTGGAGACTCTTCCATTTCATACAACTGAATGCCTTACTTTGCTGTTTCAAAGGTTGTTAAAAGACTGTTGTCATATCTGAGCCAGACCAGGTAAGGATGGAAGATTTCCTTCGTTAAAAAACATCAATGAACCACAGGGCTTTTAATAAAAGAAAAATCAATTCTTCATTTATTAATTAATTGGACTTAAATTCCACCATGTTGAAATTCAGAAGTATGTTCCCTGTGCTTTATAAATTTGGTTCTCTGGATTGCCAACCATAACATTAACACTACACGACTTCTCCCCACTATTGCATCAGTTCACTAAATTCATAGACAAGAGTAGAGGCTTTCTGTATCAGCCCTTTATTTCAATTTTATCACACGACTAAACATTGATGGGTAGTCTTTTAAGCACATACTGTTTACTTTTAATTTTCAACTATGATTTTCACTAAAATTGTCAAATATTAGAAAATACAATTCTTCATACCAAACAGTTGAACCAAAATAAGTACAAAATCTCCCTAAGTTCAAGATAGGAGATACATTACAACACCACAGAGAAGAAAGTGGAGACAACCTTGAGGAAATCCTTAAGTGTAGTTTCCATGTCTCAGTACATATGAAGTACTGTATATTTTGTGTATGCCACCTGGACATTTTATAAGTTACTTGATACTCTTTCTATGAAGGTTAAGGTTGACAGAATCAATCCTAAGGTATCATTTCAGAAGATTAAATATTTAACGACATTGTGATTCAAACCTTTGAAAGTCTCAAGGTTGCAATGGGGATAAAGCAGCAGGTGTGGTAAACAGAAGCACTAATGGATTGAATTTCAAGTCTAATTAACTGCATTGCCTTTTCATATAGCAAAACTCTTGGTTGACCTTAAGGCCTATAACATGATTAAGATATGTAAGTATCTTGTATTGCAGGACAAGAGCCAAAATTTAAAGTACTACTACTTTTAGTATCATACATCTCCACAGTCTTCACAAATTAACCAACTTACGGAAGTTAACTAACTTCTTTGGAAAATAATCACTGATGTCAAATAGCAGGGCTAGTCTGTTTCCATGTTGTCATTTCTATTGAATTCCATGCAAGAAAATATGATACTCTTGGGGTATCCCTGTGGCCAGTTTTAATGGAAGAAAGAAAATCTTTTGGTGCCTGACTGCTCTTCTTACAACGCTACCCTTGTATGGATCAAACAGAATTTCCAATAACATTCAGGCTCATTTTTTTTCCCACAATTATCTGATATGCACACAAATACTCTATTAAATATGAGCACAAAAAAGCAAGTGGGTGGTGTACTCAGAACTCGTACCCAAAGATATATGCTCAAGGCTCACTATGTTGCTGGGAATATGAACCCAGCATTCTAATAAAGTTCAACAATCGTGGCTCTGGAGAATTAGGTTTTCGCTTTGTATTGGCCTGCAGTTAAGTCCTGGGCAGAAGGATGAACAGGAAGTGGGAGAGCAAGCACAGGCTGGCAGCAGGCTACAGCCACAGAGCAAAGAGGAACCCTCTTTCTTAAAAAAAACTGCGGATGCTGGAAATCAGAAATGAAAACAGAAATTGCTGTAAAAACTCAGCAGGTCTGGCAATATCTGTGGAGATAAAACAGTTATCATTTAAGTTCTGCTGAACCTTCTACAGAACTTTTGCTTTTTTGCTCCATGCTAACACAAATGAAATTGAGTTTTATATATCGTTTGATTGATGACCACAGTTGATTAGACCCAGACAAGCTCAATGAGCACTCGATGCACACTTGGCACTGAGAGTACTAATTTCAAGCATTCAGCCACTCAGCATGTTGCACCCTGATTTGCCCGACCAATGGGAAACCTTCGTCATTCAGCCACTCATTCATAAATACAAGGGTGCCAAGCCCTTCTACGAGGACATCCTGACCAATTCTAGAGGAGATCACTCATGTCCATAAATTGGTTTCCAAATTGTTATCTTGGCAATATCATGGTACTCCCCAACGTGGTAGGTAGAGATGATGTAGATCACTATACTGTAGAGTTTCATGATACAGCCTGAGTTCAGTACTATTGATCTCCTTTGAAAGGACGTTTGGAAAATGTTTCTCAAATTAAGAAATGCATTCACTTGCTGATCTTTTCAGAGAAATGACTTACTTCATTACAGGAAAGCAAATTATAAATCTACGTGACCTACAATGTATTTGTACCACTGGTTCAAAATTGCAGTAGTCTTGAATCACTTTCTGTAAGTCAGTAATTTGTACTGAGATGCCTTTCAAGGACTCTTGTCTTTCAGAAAATTGGGACAACTACAGGGACACAATAAAATAGCCGTACAAGTGTTACCCACATTCTAAGAACAAATACTAGAAAGAATCAATAATGGTCAATAAAAGAGAAGTTTAGACTAATCCCAGATTGAACCTCTATATCCTGTAGTAGACTACATTTTGTTAATATGTGAGAGATGCAAGACATCTCATGTGATTTTTGTTATTACAGAATGAAGTACAAAATTTGTGGAAAGAAAATACAGAAATACTTTCTCAAGCAAAGGACTACGGTTATGATGTTATTGATACATTTAGCATCACTATGGGACGATATAAAGAATTTCTTCAGGGAAAGTGTGCATGTCATTTTCATGAGGTAACTAAACTTGCATTTTTAAGTAATGTTTCCCCTGAGGCTTTCTTGAAATCAATCTACTATACTAATGTTTTAAGTGTAATTATCTTTATATTAATTTACAGGCAGTAACTTGCAGCTTGTTTCATTTATTTGCCCTTTTTTGCACTTTGAAAAAAGTAATTGACAAGTTAATGGGCTGATTAGCATTCAAATCTCTCTTAGTAATAATAGGGTTCCATAGAATCTTGTCCTGCGTATTTATTTAATCATAACACATGAACTTCAGTTTTCCATAATGCTTTCCACTTCCCAAAATCTCTTGAAGGGTCCTTTTCCATCTCCTAGCCCTCCATCAAATTGACTTTGGACATAAGGTGACTTCTTTCTTGGACATGTGATTCAGCACCAAGATAGTACAGGAGAGGAGAGCAGCATGGTCAGATCAGGAGAAGCAGCCAGCATAGCAGAGACTGGCAGTCTATCTATCTATGCATAAACCATAATGGCCTTATTAGGGCCTCTTTGTGGAGCTGTACATTTGACAGCTGTGTCTCTGTAAAGATGCCAATTTCATTCTGAAAATGTGTAGTTTTATTCCATTACCATGACTGTTTTAAGAGGTGACAAAAGGGAATATAAAAAAACTTTGGAAAAAGGCCAAAGGATAACTAGTTAGGCAAAAAGTATACATGATACTAAAATATTTTTTTTTAAATTTTAAGATAATAAAATAAACAAAATGAGAGTTAAGAATTAAAGATATCCACAAAGGGATAAACAATATAACCTCAAAGGAGATATTGCCAAAATAGCACGGTTACAAATAGATGTTTATGCTTCAGTTTCAATGAAGAAACTAACAAAGAGGAAATGACAATCTTATTACAAGAGGCATAGTGCAACAGTTGAAAGTTAAAAAAATCTAACTATCTGATTAGATATTTTAAATCCGCCAGAAGGCTTATTGATGTCAGGATAATATGTTCCAGATTTGGTTGATTCAAATAAAAACTGCACCGTTTGGACAATAGAGTTGAGAAAGTCTTCCCCAAATATTGAATCTAAACTTGTCAAAAACAAATGTTCTTTTAAGGATATAAATTATCGTTTTTTTCTCTTTCTTTTTAGGTAGATAAGTTTGAATTTTCCCAAACAACAATTCACAGAAAAATAAGACACTCGACCTACTCCTTTGGGGGAAAAGGCACTTCAAGTCGTAGCAGTCAGTCAGTGGTACAAGACATTTTACCTGTTTTAAAATCACACTATCATGTCAATGGTCCAATAAACCAGGCTTATTCAGAAATTTTTCTCAGCAGAGTCTGTGTGAACAGATTGAATATTATGACTCCTCAGCTATAAAAAATGGACAGTTTTAAGATTTGCTGCTTCCCTGGAGATCAGTGCAAAATACCACACGGCATGTATTCATTTCTCTCTTATTGGCTACGAATGTTACCATCAAAGACATGTGACACGTTTTAAACCTTTATGAAATCAATATGTGCCTCTGCAAATTTGAGGTTTCGAATGGCAGATGGAAAGCCTGAAAATTGATGTAACTTATTGTCTGGCCAGATGAATTGCATAAGCAGCTGTAGCTGAAACAAAGTATTTTACAGAGGATTAAGCTACACAGGAGACTTGAAGTCCTTAAGTAAGCCAGTTGATCCTTTTGGTGCAATATTCATTCACTTTCTGCACTATTATTGTGAAATCAGTTATAAGACAGTATTTCTGAATAAGTTTTATTTTTATACGTATTGTTCACTTGGAACCACATTCCCTAGATATTGCTGAAGATATCAAATTATATATACCTCACATTTCCTGTATTTATATTGCCTTTTTTTGCTTGCAAAAGTAGTTTAGAATAAAAACCTGCATTCTCAATGTCTTAATTTTTTTTTACACACAGAGATGTTTTATGTTTACAAAGTTTTGATATTTTGTATATCTACTTTTAATAATTTTTATATGCATTTGTAATGTTTTCTATGAAAGTTGATAGTGCTTAAGCACCTGGTACTATGGAAGCTAAATGTTTTGTGATACAGGGATACAGTAAACATTTGGAAAATTGGACTAAAGAATATAATTTGTTTTTAAAAGGCTATTGTAATCACATTGTGGGTTGTCTTTTTTATAATGGATCTTTTTACATAACTGTAAAAATAACTTGTTACATGTTCTAATAAACAAGTATATCTCTCTGTCATTGCCCACAGATTAATTAAGGAATATGTTGTTCCATACTAATTGGAGTATTTATGTCATTTATAGCATAATATGAATGCCACCCATTACTATGACTGAAAATTTCAGCTTCTTTCTTTATTAAGTGATATTCTGAGATTATTTCTATATTTGTCCATTTAATTGTAAATCCATCTCATTTTAAAATATGAGTTTACGTCATGGACCAGTAAAAAAGATATATTGCATTTATTACCATTGGATAAAGTAGATTAGCTCTGTATGGGGTCAATCCTGTACTTTGGTGCTAGTGGTGCCAATGCTGACATTTGGCAGTACTAGATATTGGCTCTGACTTTAGTAGCACAAATGCGTTCTCTTGAGATTGGCAGAACCTGGTAAGGGGAGCTGGATAACAAGGTGTGGAGCTGGATGAACACAGCAGGCCAAGCAGCATCATAGGAGCAGGAAAGCTTGACGTTTCGGGCCTAGACCCTTCATCAGTTCGCAGCATTGCAGTGCAACTGCTGAATTCTGCAAGACTGGTCAATCCTTTGATCCTGCAATTGTATGGAAAGGAAATCTGGGGTTTGATCGATCTATAGAAGCCAAACCTGAGGTTTGGCAGAGCTGGGGATGAGGTTTGGCTCACGCAGTGGATTCTTGGTATCAATCACTATTGAGGAGAGGTTGAAGTTATAGCCTGCCAGCACTGGGTGACAGAACTCCACTACCCTGCAGCAACAACATGTGACCTTGTAGAAGATTTGCACAAACAATTTGTGCTTTTGGCTGGTTGTATATCTTTGACAGTTGCTCTCTTTCAGCTGTGAAAAAATGTAAATACCTTCTTTGTTTATGTTTATCAAAATACAGGTAATAACTGTTTCCTATCAAAGATCAATTAATTTGATCTCTTACCTGGTATAAAACCTCAGATTTTGATTAGGAATAACTCCAAGGGCTGGTTTTCTTATCCTCCCTCTCGTACACCAAAGATAGACAGGAGCAACCGATCTAGTCCAGGTCCATGATAAAAGAAAATAGGATGAAAATTTCATCATGAATGATCCGTGTTTTAACTCTTTTTACTTGCTCTATTACCAAATCTTTAGTGGCCTAACCTAATAAAGATCTGTCTTTCTCAATTTCAAATGTTCAAATGACGTAACCTCAACAGCTTTTTGAGGAAGAGTTCCAGATTTCCACTACCTTTTCTATGAAGAAGTGCTTATTGACATCACCCCTAAATGGCTAATAGAATTTGGTAGCCAAAACATCCTGCAAAGACTTATGAATCCAAGGGAACTTAAGATTTTTGTCTTTCCCCCAGGATCAAGAAATTCTTTCATTGGCATACATTTGAGGATAGGCTGTAGTGCCACATTGATGCACACAAGATCAGAAAGCAAATTAGACTGAAGCTCAATCTACCTATTTTCCTTCTGACTGTTCCTAGAAATGAAAATTCTTAGATTTTTGAACAATTCACAAAACAGTGATGACAATTAAATTCATTCGTGTTTTAAAATTCAGCTGTTTGTTGGAAAAAATGAAATTAGCCTAACAGCATAGCAACAAACAAAAATGAGTCTAACAGCATTAGATAGAATATTACAGAATAGTAGAGCTGAAGGTTATTTGACCCAATTGGTTATATTCAACTTATCTTCCTCCACTTAATTTATTCATTCATAGGATATGAGCATTGCTGGCAAAGGTATCATTTATTGCCCACCCCTAACTGCCCTTAACAAGATGCTGGTCAGTCACTTTCTTGTACTGCTGCAGTCCATGTCGCAAAGGTACTCAAAATCACAGAGTTGTTCCAGTGCAAAGAAAAGGATATTTGTCCCATCGTGACTGCACCAGGTCTCTGAATGAGCATTATGACAAAATGCTATCCTCCCCACTTTTCCCTTAACCCTGAACATTGTTTTTACTCAAATAACTACCTCATGCCCACTTGAATGTTTCAATTGAACCTGTTCCCCACCACATTTCCAAGCAGTGCCTTCCAGATCTTAACTACTCAAGAATGTGAAAAAGTACTTTTCTCCCACGAGGCTTTTACTTCTTTTGCAAATACTTTAAATACATGCCCTCTTGTTCTTGATCCTTGAATGAGTAGGCATAGTTTCTTCTTGTCTACTTTGTCCAGGCTTCTCATGATTTTTAAAACTTCTATCAAATCTCCTCAGAGCATTGTCTTCTCCAAAGAAAGCAGCCTGTCTTCATAACTGAAGCTTCTCATTCCAGGAGCTGTCCTTCCAAAGCTCTTCCGCACTCTTCCTAGTGCATTCACATTCTTCTTAAAGGATGTATACTGTTCTCAGACATTGTTAGCTTACAGTAGTCATTTTTTCCTTCAGCAAACTTTGGTTCAGTTTAAGGCCTGAGCTTCACTGACATCACAATGGTTGCCTGGACATTGAGCTTTGTGAGGCCACCTGCTCACACCAAAAGAGGAGAAAGGTAGATAGATAAAGAACAATGCAACAGAATAGAAGGTCCAGACTTCAGCGGTTCTGTGTAAACCTAAATTGAGCATCTGTAATCATGTTGTTAGTAAATGTTGTCTGATGGCACTGATGACTCCTTCCATCATTTTATGAACAATTGGCAAGATTAGATTTCTTTGTTTTAACTTCTAAAATCTGCCCCAAACAGTTATGTTTCCAGCACCCAGTGCCACACATAGCTCAGTTCAGGCATTGAATGACTTCACTGAAGTACACTGGTTCCCCTATTCCCACAGTAAATCAAATTTGAAATCTGGTACACAACTCTAAGTCCCTCAGTGACCTCACCACACCTTAACCTCTGCAACCTTTCAAATTTGCCAGTGTCCTCCGATCCTCAAATTTTGGCATTCTGTTCTCCATCCCTCTATTTCAGCATTAGTGCAGGAGCCTTCAGATATCTCAATCCTATTCTCTGAAACCCATTCTTTAAGTCATGTTCTACTTTTTATTTAATCATTTAAGAAAACCAGAAGAAAACCCATTTATTTAAACAAACCTTCAATCATCTTGTTTCTCACTTCCTCTGGAGCACGCGATGAAAAGAATAAAAGATTTACACTTAAATAGCAATTTTTATGACCACTGGACATCTCTAAGTGCTTCACAGCCAATTAAGCCCTTTTTGAAGTGCAGTCAACTAGAACAATATAGGAAACAATTTACAAACACTTTTCTACATTGGTCAGACAGTACATGTTTTCCATTCCTAGTTGTTTTGAGAGTATTAAGAGTCAGCTGTGCACCGTAAGATCAGAGACACATGTTGACCAGATTCCCTTGCCTTCACTGAAGGATGTTAATGAACCAGTTTAGTTTTACAACAATCAAGTAGTCTTTGTGTTCATTCTACTCATGACTATCTACTAACGTTCAGATTATTGAACTGAATTTCTTGACTTTCTATGGTATGATTTGAACTCATGAATTTTGAAGTCATCTTCCGGTACTGGACACATCAGACTGCAACCTTTTTAGGAATGTAGTTTATAATACGATGAAAAGATCCTAATGCAGAATCACAGCCCATAAAATATGGAATAGCAATTGATGAAAAGACAACAGGCAGCAGCAAGGAATCTAATTCTAGAAAATAAAAAAACAAAATGCGTTGCAGGTGGAAAAGACAGAGAAACTAGATATTAGGGGAAAGAGCAGAGGATCATAGATTACAGCTTGTGTAGACAGACAAGGTGAGCTGATGATAAATTACAAAAAAATAAGTAAATACATCAGAACGGGCAATGAGTAGGAGAAATTAACATCCAAGGTTTACTTTGGAATGTGACTTTGATTTATATCTAGCTTTAACATAGTAAAATATCCTAAGCCATTTCACAGGAGCATCAAATAAACTTTTAGGTATTATTACACACTTCTGCAACAGGTGGATGTGGGTACAATTACAACATTTAAAAGACATTTGGATAAGTACATGAATAGGAAAATTTTGGAGGGATATGGGCCTGGAGCAGGCAGATAGGACTAGTTTAGTTTGGAATTATGTTTGGCATGGACTGGTTGGACTGAAGGGTCTGTTTCCATGCAGTACGACTCTAGATGGAACTTGAACCCAAGCCTCCTGGCTCAGAAGTAGGGACATTACCACTGTATCACAAGAACCCTTAGAACAAAAGCCTGGTTAGACAGTAGATTTTAGGAATGTCTTAAAGAAGGAAAAAGAGAAACATGGAGAGATTTAGGGAGTGTTAAACTGCAGATAACCAACTGATGAAGGAAGAAGCCAGAACCAGTATTTATTCGAAAGCCCATTTATTCATAAAGTTAAATATTACAGATATGTAGCCATCCCTGTGCCAATTTCCAGGGCAGGAGTAGCCCCACCACACTGGATGGAACCCTTCACAGCAAACTGGTCACTGTGGGTTGCTTCAACCATCTCTCCTTGTCATGAACCAGCCAACAGAGGACTCCTTGATCCTCTACTGACACCACAACAGTTTCTATGCCAGTTTGGATTCCCTCATCAGCTGGCATTGGATGGGTGAATATTTGGCCTTTCACTGATGATGCAGTCTGTTGATGGCCAATACAATCGACTAAAGCTGTCTGAGATTTCCTTTCGATATAGATAGCGCCTGACTCTACCTGTCTGGATATGGTATGAATCTCATCTGAAATTCATTGGTGACACTCCACTGAATCTTAATTTGAATGTCTGAGGGAATTGTGGTCAGAATGCTGTCTTTGATTTGAGGCATGGACGTTGTATCAGCCACTTCCTCCCTCCTGCTGGGCATTGATGAATTCTGTCCTGTGGTCAATCCACTGACTTATGTTATTGGTATTTGCATTGCTTTTCCTTGACCTGTACTGGATCTGGAATCAAAACTGAATGAGTTCAGCAGTCCATTGGGTCTCTGTTGCTCCAAGCTTGGTAGACATTTGAAAATGGCTAAGTGGGTTGCTGTCTGTAAAAACTTCAAACACTGCACTGATTAGAGTGTTTCTGAAGTTCTGGGAAATAGTCCACCTCAAAGTTAACAGCTAGAGTTGCATACTGGCATAATTTTTGATAATACTCATCTGGCTCGGGACTTTGAGTGGCATAAGTGATAACCACACTTTTCTGCTCTTAAACCTGTAATAGCCCTACTCCTAAGCCAATGAAACCAGTATCAGTTTCTAGTATGAAAGGAAGTTCGAAATCTGGGTAAGCAAGGACAGGTGATGAGACAAGCTTCAGCTTGGTGGTGCAAAAGGAGTATTCACATACTGGGGTTCAGTGTGCTATGATACTTCATGAAGAACTGCACCTTGCATGTCCTTTCCCAACCGCTCCTTCATTCTTCCATTTCTTCAGTGAATCAATGGAGTGGGGTAGCCAATGATGCATAGCCATGCAACATGCTCCTATAGTAATTAGATAGATCAAAGAACCCACACAGTTCACTCTCTGCTTTAGTCCAGGGCTAAATCTCTACTGCTTTGAGCATCAGGAGTAATGCTTTCCCTTGTAATAATGTTCTCAAGATACCATACTTGTTTCTGGAAATGTTCTCTGGTATGACTTTCAAGTTAAATAGAAACAAGCAAGCTGACATAGTGTCTAGTCTTTCAAGGGTCTCATGGGTTTGGCCTGAAGATTTGATTTCCTCCATCAATGCTGAGCCTTCAATGATACTGGAAGAGCTTCAGCCTCCCTCATAGATATTTTCAGCTTCAACCCATCTTCCATCCACACCATTTCAGCCTGGCACCTTTCAAACTCATCTGACATGAGTTGTTGCAGAGATAGTAGGAACTGCCGATGCTGGAGAATCTGAGACAACAAGGTGTAGAGCTGGATGAACACAGCAGGCCGAGAAAATTTCTGAAGAAGGGTCTAGACCCGAAATGTCAGCTTTCCTGCTCCTCTGATGCTGCTTGGCCTGCTGTGTTCATCCAGCTCTACACCTTGTTGTCTCTGACATGAGTTGATGCGTGTGCTGTGCAATCCTATCATTCATATTCAAACATACGGAGGGCCCAAACTTCATGAAGCACGCTATCTTCACTCCGCTATCATCAGGTCATGACGAAACATGAACTGAAATTAAGGTTAAACAAGGAAGACACAGTATTTTCATAGAATTAAGCCTGTGGTTTACAATTGGTGGAGGAAATCCTTTGTCTATTTAATCCTTTTTGCCTTGAGGCTTCCTTCCTGCAAAGGCATCCTTTCCTCTGAAAGGGTCTATTCAACTACTCTGCTCAGTGCTCTCCATCACAATTGCTACTTACTACTGGAGATCCCAACACAACTCTTTGAGTTGCCCTATCCGGCCCCATCTCTCACCTCTACCTTGCTACTTGCAGGTTCTGTCACAATAAAGGATGAGAAATGGGAGGGGAGGAGACCAACTGTTATGGATCAGAAGGTGAGAAAAAGTTATGAAAATGTCATTGGGAAAACATATTTCCAAAGACCAGTCAGTTCATAAAAAGGTAACATGAGTTCACAATCACTACCAAAACAAGAGGTTTAAAGATTTTGCTTTTAAAAAGGGGGATTTATTCACTAAAAATCAGAAAAGTATTTAAATTGATTTCATAAGCTTATTTTTAAAATGATAAATATTTGGAAAAAAAGTCTAAGAAAGGAATATGAAGGTGGGGGTCTTAAGACCCAGCACAGGTTCAGTGGACCAAATGATCTCCTCCCATGATGGAAAACCTCGGAACAAGTAGGTTTACATTTGAATAACTGCCAGTCTGTACAAGAAAAAATGTAGTTGTTACAAGGAACTTCAATTTTCTAAGAAAAAAATAGGATATCTATAAAAAATTACACCCCAAAATTCAGAAAATGAACACCCATTTTATGGGTGCAAAGTGGGGGTCCAGAAGTTGGATTTCTCCTTGCAGACATCGAACTTAGTAGTGTTAGTTTTTATCTGATTTGTGGTATAAATCTTTTAAGGATTTAATGCTGTCAAACAGCCAGGCTTCATTAATTTATGCTCAAGGATGCTGTCCGGACCACTGTTCACATAACCATGAAAGGCAGTACAGTTGCTGGAGCTATAACTGGAAATTTTCAACTTTAATCTTACTTCAGTATTGTCTCCAATTCTTAATCCTCCAGATGAAACAAATCAAAATTCCGTGAATAAGAGTTAAAAACAAAAAATGGTCAGCAGGTCTGGCAGCAAGTGGGGCAAGAAACAATGTTCATGTTTCAGATTGAGGGCCTTTCTGCAGGTTTAAATTGAATTTTTTTTCTGTTGAACATTACAAAGTCATCAGTAGCAAAGTTTTACTATACATAGAATACAAAGCCCCAACACCAAACATTTTCCTCTCCAATGCCAGGTATCATCATGGAACATTTGGATGTATTTCCAATTTAGCAAGGAATTTATTTAAAATGATGAATTCACACCCTCAGGAATGTGAATTGGGCTCATCTAAACTCATGAATAGTTCAATTTCTCATCTTATTTACCTGAATTAGTTTCAGCTCCAGAAGTGGATGAGCAATGTGACAATCCTCTGCAACATCCAATCTTCTCTGAAATTTGGTTGGTGTCATTATCCTTTACATGGGCAAAATGTAGGTATTGGTACAAAGATAGTTAATATTTACATTGGTTCTTGGAGGAGATAGGTTTTGAAAGGATTGTGGAAAACAGACTTATTTCAAGTTCTGCAGGGCTGGATGCCACCTCCAGGTGGTACAAAGTCTAGAAGAAAGCTAACATCACTCAAGAAAAAGGAAGTAACTGACTGTCTAGAGATGGCACTGCCTGGATGAAACTGCATGAGCATGTACAATAGAACAAAAGGAGGTTATTTTCTCTTAGCAGCTGCCTCTACTCTCACATTCTCCCTGCAGCTTCACAATCTTTCCACAGCTTTTCCATTAGTCCTAGGCAATATAGGAGGCTGGCCTCCAACTGCACCCCCATACCCCACCACCACCACCTTGCTTCCAGCTAGGACTCACTGATACCATCCCCAGTGCAGGCATTCTCCACCTTCTCCACTGCCATTCCTGGAGCAGGCAGCTTCAGCTGTCCATTCGCCATTCCCAAAGCAAGCAGCCAGGCATTCTTCACCTTACTGCATTGCAGCAGGTGACCATGCTTTCCCCATTCCTAGGATAGCCTTTGTCCCACTCCTGTAAGGGCCCAAAGCTCCACCTCTCCTCCCTGATCCTTCAACAGTGGCACATGTGAAGACATTTCCTGCAGTCTGTCTTGTCTGACATCTCTGGCCTCATCTGTGCATATGGATAATCATTCTGTTTGTGGAAATATCTGGACTATTTTGTTTCAAAAGAGGTAATTAAAATTTACAAGATTGCTTGTAAATCAATTCATTGGTAATAACTACTCGCTTTTCTGCAGACCCCTGTGAAATAACTCCATGGAGGCTGGTATCCCACTACCAAGTTATCCTTTACTTACACGTGCATAGTACTTGACACTAGTCCAGCCTACTCAGAGCCAGCTCCCAGACTGAACAGAACCCTGACACTCCTGTTTATATCTGTCAGCCATGGCTCCCTGATTGGACCAGGTTAACAGCCCCAATTAGGGAACTCATATTCTATGATGTCCATCTGGCTGACCTTGTTACAATCACTACACACTGCTAGGGCTGTTTTGAACAGTGACTGGCTTGAGCAGCTGCTTGTCTTTTCTGGTTCGGGTGGAGGGAAACCTGTTAAGAACAAGCCACCCAACTGATCTTTCCTATTTCTGTAAAGAAAACCTTCTTCATAAGTTCATTGTGAAAATTGTTCAAAAAATGGAACAAACATCTAAAGATTGTATTTCCTGAGCAAACGGTGTCTGTAAGGCTTCAAAAACAACTGTGCATGATTACAGACTTGACAACACCAGCCAGAACATCAGCATAACAGACTCAGAAACATTATATTCGTGGCCTCCAATAATAACCACTGTACAAAGACAAAAATTGCTAGCAAAATCAGCAGGTCTGGCAGCATCTGTGGGGAGAAAGCAGAGTTAATGTTTCGTGTCCACTGACTCTTCATCAGAATGGTTTATTCCACCACACAGAAAGCCAATCTCTGCAAAGGAATATTTCCCTCTTCTCTCCTGAAGGCTGTTCTAATGTCTGGTTTTACACAGATTAACATTTATACTTCATGATTACTGTCTGTGTATGTTAACCAAATACTGGTTCTTTATTGACTCAGTTTTGTTTTCATAATAAACTATTAATTGTATTTATTAAGAAATTGTGTTCATAGATCTTGTGATAACTTGTTATTCTTAATTTGGTAACTGCAGACAGTATTTATATTTTATATTGTGATTTGTACAGCACTGGGACTAGAGCAGTAGAGCACTCCTCAAGCCTCAGTCATAAGAATATACATTTATTAAAACATATTAAAACTTTGGAAAATAAATCTACAAAGAATATGGTGTATATTATGACTTTCTATTTTAATAAGATATTTTACTTTATCCTCATAAAATAAGTTTCAAAAAAGACATGCAAACAAATATAAATGGTCCCTTGAGAAAAATTACTATGGAACGTATTTTAAGTAAACCCATTTCAGGAGTTAGCACTTCTCTGTCCAAAGTCAGAAGTGGGATTAATATATTACTGTGGTTCTGAAGAAATGCTACCTTGTTTTTGATGCTATATTTCAAACACAATTTTAAAGTGGAGCCCCACTCAGATAGCCTGGTCAAAGAGATAAGTTTAAGGAGTGTTTTAAAGGAGGCATGAGAGGAAAGAAGGCAAAGGGAGGTTTAGGAAGCCACATCCACCAAAGAGGTGCAATTAAAAGCAGACATTCAAGAGGCTGAAGGAGATTGCAAAGACAGGCACAGAACAGGGTGAGATGAATTTCAAAACAAGCATGAGAATTTTATGACTGAGGTGTTCAATCAGGAGCCAATGTAGATTCCTGAGCACATATGTGATCAGTGTTTGGAATTTGGTGCAAGTTAGGATTTTTGTTTTGTGTTTTGTTGCTAACTCATGGATGATCCAAATGGGAGGCTGTTCAACACTTTGTTAGATCCTAGTCTTGATTGTTCTAACTAAGACTTGGATAAAGGTTTCAGCAGAAGATGGGCTCAGGCAAGGTCTGGATCGAGCAATCTTAACAAGGTGGAAACTGAAGGTCTTGGGCTTAACCTGGGCTCAAAGGTAACAGTGAGATTACGAATAAACTTGTTTAATCTAAGACAGTTTCCAGGAAGAGAGATAGTCACTAAGGAGTGTGGCAGGGACCAACAATATTGGTTTCACTCTTTACTTACTTAGTTGGAGGCAATATCTGCTCAGCTCAATCATTTATAGACAGTGAAGAAGTCAGGAGGGGTGATGAATAGATAGAACTGGATATGGTAAACGTGAGCAAAAACAGTATTTTGTACAATGTTATTAAGAGACAGCAAGTAGGTGACAAATGGGAGTGGGCAAAAGATAGATCTTGGTGGGTCATAGAGATAATGGTAAAAGTGTGCGAGGAGAAATTATAGCAGGGGGTTTTGCGGCTCTGACTAGATAAACAAGAACAGAGCCAAGTGAGAGCAGTTGCAGATGAACAATGGTGGAGATGTTGGAGGAGGATGTTGCAGTTAACGGTGTCAAAGACTGCAGAATGGTTGAGAAGGATGAGGGGAATTATCTTACCTTTTTCAGACATGCGGAATATAATTTGTACTTTGATGTAAAAAAAAACAATCTTGGAACTGGGCAGAAGTCTGTTGCAGGGATTCAAACATGAAATTTCAGAAGAGGGGTGGGAACACCATGTATTTAGGAGATTACTTGGTAGAACACAGGTCGGAGATGAAGTGTTAGTGTGCAAACATAGCGGGAGTATGGGTTGATTTTGTGAGGGGAGGCTTGCTTTAACAGAGATGGGTTGGCACATGAGCACAAAGAGCCATTAGCAAAATCAGCTAACATGTCATGGAAGTCAGTGTGGCATGGTAAAGAGGGAGTTAATATCAGCATTGTAGTTGGATTTCACATAAGGTTTGGAGTTTATGAAGCACAATTTTAGAATTGCATCGAGACAAACATAACCATCTGAAGTAAGTGACATTTTTTTTAGTATTTTCCTGAACAAATTGTCATATTATATGTTTAGTACAATCCGTTTCATAGACAAAATTCCACAAATTCTAAAATACACAAATTCCACCCTTTTTTAAACCTTTTACACTGCTTACAGATATCGTAACTGCTGCATAAAATATATGACAATCAGGTCATTTATTAGAAAAGGTTCTTATACTTTAAGAAATATTTTTAAGGCAGCGCTTTTTGGTGCTAAATCTTCAAACACGTTCACCTATAATTTTGAGTTCATAGCAATAAAAATGGTTAATTTTTGCAAAATAACCAACATTGCAAATGAAATGAATTGACACATGACAAAAAACTTGTGAAAATGTGCCCACTGAATTCGAGTGACAGGAAAGAAATTCACTCACGCAGAAGTTTCCGAAAGATCCAGTTCTTGTTGAAGATATAGATTAAGTCACACCACTGGACGGAAACAAAACTTTCCGAATGTGACTGAAAACAATTCACCTCGTGATGGAAACGGTGTTAAATAGATTGACATACGGCTGGTTTGGAGTGACGCCACAGGGACTGCATGCCATTCGATGTGCCCCTGTCAGTGAAATCTACACTCCGGGCAGCGACGTGTTAGCAACTTGCTCTAAAAATATAGTGTAGTTTTCATAATTATTTAATAGGGACTGGTTACAAACAGTAGATTCAGCTGGAAGGCTCGGGCAGTTAATCGCAGCGCATTTTGTCTTAAAATCGAATTTTTGGCTCACCTAATCGTTTCCGGAGTAGGGATGGCAGTTTCTCGCGAATTTAAAACAGAATAACCTTACCAAACGACTTACTGCTGCTCACGTTCTTCGTCCAAATAGATAACCTAATCTTTTATTGCTAAATATTCCCAAATAAGAAACAACAGCAGGCCCACTACGCGACATTTTAAGACAATTAAAATTGAAATCAACTGCAAAGTGATTTACAAATATACAATAGAAGATAAAGCTCTTGGAAAGGACCTGGGTTCAGGCCCCATCTGCCCCAGATGTGAGTCAACATTTCTGAACAGGTTGGTTAGAAGGATCCACACCGAAATGACATTCTTTGAAATGCAGTCGTCCAGAAGTGAGAAATCTACTTTTTTTCAGCAGAATGGATAGCAACCTAGTTTATAAACAGCAAAATGTACTTCTGCCATAAGATGTGCTTCTTAACCCCCTATTTATATCGGAGCAGCAAAGAAGTAAACTCTTTCGTGTTTTCAATACATAGGATTATAAACCTAAAGTTTGGAAAATACTTTGTGACTAATAAGTTCTACAGTACTATTCCAGAACTGGCATTTGAAGTCATTTGAACGAACCCAGTGCGTGCTTAAAATGCTCTGAAAGTAGAACTGCAGTTCTTTGGAATTTAGAATTGCAGGTCCAAGAATGACAAGGTTTCAGTTTCCATTGGTCTGAAATACCAAGATTCAGATTTTCGAGAAAATGGCGTGGACGATCATTTGGACTTAGTTTAAGTCCAATGTGCTCATTTTTTGCCTTTGTTTGTTTTTAAATTTATTCACGCTAATGGAGTAATTTATTAAAGGGATTATCTACAAGAACGTGCACCCAAATCTACCACAGTTTTGCATGTTAGCTCATCCGAGGTTATTATAAACCTAAATTGTATATATAATTAAATTTAGATGCCATAAAACTACAATGAGATTTTCTTACGTGTATAGTTCGAGTGCCTGTTTTAATTGTGATGTGATATTCAAGGCGTAAATGTATATATAATATGTATATATAAATGTATATATAATAAAATCTGAAAATGTGATAAAAAGTCTACTTTATCTGTATAATTGATCGATTGTAGCTTTTGCTTATGGCGAAATCAAACAGTTTTTTTTGAGAATACCATATACTTTTCGATGACTGTGCACTATAGTGTTTTTTAAGTTAATCAAATCGGCTAGTTCTTAAGAGGCTGATTAAGTTACATTGCCAATAACGCCTACAGTAGAATCTTGAACTAAAATTGCGTTAAAATACAATTGATGAACTTTTCATCCGATATAAATATATTTGAGAAATTATTAGCTACACTGTTTTCAAGCGCCATTCTGACCTCGCTTCCTCACCTCCACCCCCCGCCCCCCGTCATTTTCTCGAATTTATTTCGGATTAAATTAATTTTAAGCGTTCACTTGTAATACCCGAGGGTTGCGCTCCGCTTATGACTTCTGGTGTTTTCAAGGTAGCTCAGTAATTAAAAGCTTTTATCGAGAAGAACGGAACGTTTTGGAAGCAAATCTATTGTTGCATGGGGTCAGTCTATCAGATGTGGAAGACTGTTATCCCTGGCCAACCATTCACTGGTCAAACTAACGTGTTTGTAGAATCAGCTAACTGCAGCATCTGTACACTTGCATCAAGACATATTTCTGTCTTCTCAAATGTAATTAATTGGAAAGGAACAGGAATCTCCAAACTGTTACTTCCTGGTTCCCAGCGTTAGGAGAGAAAATACATGATGTAAATAGTTAAAAACAAATAAAGAACGTTAAGTAACATGGAAGAAGAATGTTCAACTTCTTTTTAAATTCTGTATTCCCAATGATGATAACGTGCTTTATAAAAATATTAGCTCGCATAATAAGTTGTAATGGAGTCACTTTCACAAGACGCTTCACGCTGACTAGGCGCGTCCTCTCGTTTCACTAAGCAATTTATTACACGTTGCGCTGTGGAAAGATTTGTCAAGAAATCGGGATCACCCTGGAACCACCTGTTATATCACAGAAACAGATGGCCACAAACATCACCGAAAGGAAACTTGGATTAAAAGTCGTAAGTTGTTTGCACAAATACCTAATCAAACTTCTGTTTCCCTAAGATCTACAAATAAATTGTATCAAACTTGGAACTCCTTATTGCTAAAGATGCGACGGCGGCAGCTTTCCGCCAGAAAGTGGAAAGAGATGGGTGCTGAAGGGTTAGCTGTTGTTATTCCTTTTGTCTACTAAAAGATTATTATGTTTACAGTTTCAAGTCCAACTGTTTTTCAAACGTTCGATGCCATTGCAAACAGTAAAAATTGATTAATATCATTGAAAACAGATGTTGCACTAATAACTGAGCTAACACCAAATTTAACATCGTTCGATCGAACTTTCTTCGTAGTTTAAACAACACATTTTCAGAATCAATATTCAAAAGTTAGGTTTTCGAAGGCAGCAATCACTTCAATAACACGAAAAACAGTGTTAATGTTTAAGTGACTACGCGGATGCATTAACAAAACTGACGTTGGCAAGCAAATATACCAAATACAATTTCATTTGCTCCTTGAAGAAATCAATCTATTACATTTCACAAATTCCGGGCAGATTTGTTAACACGACATTTTAGATCACATTAAATCAGGAAGTTTAGAAGAATGGAAATGTAGATGTAAAATGCAAACGCATTAATCTAAACTTTCCAGATGTTGATTCTCTCAATATTTATAAAACATATTTCCAATTAAAAACTGATCATTGCATAAGACAACGCGAGATATTTAACTGCCGAGGTAACATTCTGCGCTGACGGGGTTAAAAAGTATGTTCCCAAGTCAACCTAACGTTTAGAACATACTCTCTGGATTGTATCCAAACCCATTCAGACCAAATTCCAGTCCTACTACTTAGGAACGAATGGAGCAATTTTCCTAAAATAGTTTTCTGCATATCACTTTCATCTAGATGTTGTACAATGTTTGGGGAGAGTCATTTTACATTAAATGCTCTCATTCATCATTTTGACAGACTTTTAAGTGACTGATAGTTCCCCTTTTTCAAACTGGAACTGTATAGACTGTTGGCACAGGATTGTTATTCACTAAAATAATTGTCGAGGTAGACAGAATGTGGCTTCCAATAATTAGATTCTACGAGGAAAAGTGCGGTGTGTATCTCAGGAGCGTGTTAAGTAGCGTGAGATCCATTTCACAATTTAGGAGCGTTACCAATGACCCCAACTGTAATTGAACTGGAGATACGATGATGTTTACTACCACCCGCATCATAACTGAAGCTCCCTCGTGGTTAAATGAACTTTCGGCGCTCAGCTCCATGAAACACCACTTGTGAAGGTGATAACCGACCAATCGCCATTGTGGTCTATTTCACTGTAATTTCGCCTTTATCCAATGGTAAGTGTACGTGGGCGGGAACTACAGAATTGGCAGACAGAGGCAACACAACGCCGAATCGAATTCGTCCTTTCACAAAGATTTGCCCCAACTGTTATCTCTTTGTGAATTTATTATTCTCGATCTATTTCACACTCTGTCTCCGCATCCTATTTTGTAAAAAGCCCTCACAGGATTACAGCATGAATAGTGAGGCCAGTCGTAAGGATAATCCCCTTACATTTGCAACAATCTGGGCCGATTCTCAATTACACTAACAACCGTGACACTTTCGCTTGGCACAAGATAATAAATGATTCTGTCATGGAGAAAGGGGCTTCTTTTGGATTATTTCGGTGTTGTATGTTATTCGCAGTAATCCTAATACGCTTTCCCTACTACTGTCAAGGAAATTGGATGTAAGTAAACCTTGATCATTGGAAGAGTCGGGTTTTGTGTTTGTTTGCGATACATTGTTTATTTGATAGTGATGTGCATTTCTATATACTCACAACAGGTGGTTAGGATCTACGGCCAGTGGAGTTACCGAGAAGATGGGGTGTCTAGGTTTGCCACTTTCAAACAAACAGAAAGATCTATGTAAAAGAAAGCCCAATCTTTTGCCGACCATTAAAGAAGGAGCACGCATTGGTATTTATGAATGCCAGAATCAGTTTAAACACGAGAGGTGGAACTGCTCAATTACAAATGATTACTCTGTCTTTGGCTATGAGCTAACTAGTGGTGAGTCAACCGTACAAACATATACTTGGTCTTTACACCTGGATTTGAGATCCGTATTCAATATTTCAGACAGTTAAGTGGAACAGCAAGAAATCGTTGGTTTTGATTATTAAGTGGAAACAAACCACGTGGAACTACTGTTTACAAAAGTGAAACTGCAATATTTCTCTTATCATTTAGAAATTCCATACAGTCGTTGTAATTTTGCATAAAGCAGCTGCTAAGTACTTTAGTTTTAAGTCAAACCTTGGTCGCAATTGTATTTAACGATACTCTTAGGGTAATCTATTAACTGCCTCGTGAAACATCAATTAAGTAATTCTGCACAGCGAACAGCTGCAATAGGTTGCGGTATTACTGTAGCTTGATCAAGGAGGTCTCCATGTGGTTTCTGTTAACTTTTTCAACAGCCTTTTAACCCTGATCAAGTGTCCGTATTTTGATGGTAAACGTTTTAGAACATGAAAAAATATAAAGAATATGAAAAAAGTTAAAAATAACATTTAAATGAAAATTAGCAGCATCACAACAGCAAAAAAATTACAATCTAAAAACCATAAACCTAAATACATTATTCAACAGACATCGAAACGTTATATAAATTAATGTTTTATTCATGTTTAATTTATATTACAAAATGCAATTACCTAATTAAAATCTAAATTGTATTAATGACTTATTTTAGTATAAAATATTGCGATCGATTGTCAATAACTGGCACAAAGCGTAATGAATTGCGATTATTGTTGAGAAGCGTGGCTTGTAAGGCAATCGAGGTTTATTCAGATACACAACAAATCGCTCGAACTGTTTTACGAAGTCGCTAGGTTACATCCAGAGGGGGGAGAAAAAAAAGCTGCTGCTCATGTCGCTCCTAATCTTCTGAAAGGCCGCATTTGTGGTTCAGTGCACAGCCCGAAGCTGGGGAAAAGAGAATAATGAATTCATGTGAAGTGTTTGATCCGTATCATTCTCCAGCATTGTGTGCAGAGTTTAGACAGGAAGTCACCCGACCATATTTCAGCGAAATGGAAATGAAGATCTGTTAGGCTAAGCCAAGCTCCTTTAAGTAGATGCCGCCCACTTGTTCTCTTAAACCTTTCAAAATGTAAACCAGAGCCATCAAACAAACCGATAAGAATTTATCATTTGTTAAATATTCATTCAGGAAAACACAGTAACCTGCTCACCCGACACGTATATTGTAATAAGTCTCCGCTCCACTGAGTTTTATTCGCGCCTGTTGCGCGGGAATGGACGCCCAAACTCCCGCCAATCGGTTCCAAGATTTTTTGGGGGGCGCAACCGGCTGAACTTAGGGTCACCGTGGCCTGGAGACGGCCTTGTTCCTACCGGGTCCTTTTTGTCTTCCTCAGGTACGAAGGAAAGTGCCTTCATCCAGGCGGTGATGGCGGCGGGACTGGTTCACTCGGTGACCCGAGCCTGTAGTGCCGGAAACCTGACCGAGTGCTCCTGTGACAGGAGCCTGCAGAGCGGCGGCTCCGCCGATGAGGGCTGGCATTGGGGAGGCTGTTCCGACGACATCCAGTACGGCGTGGCGTTCAGCAAGAAGTTCATCCACTCGACCGAGAAACCTTCGAGCCCCGACCTCCCAGGAGAGAAGGAAGCTCGGGAAACCATGATCCTGCACAACTCGGAGGCTGGCCGCCAGGTAGGGGAGGGGAGGAGGTGAGGAAGAGGTGAAGGGAGTAAGGTAACGGAGGGGAAAGTGTAGGTGAAGGATGAGGAGGTGAGGGAGTAAGGTTTCAGAGGGGAGAGGTGAGGGAGTAAGGTAACGGGGATGTCAGGCTCACCAGGACTGACTTGAACAGCGGGCCAGCAGACTTCCCATTTGAGAACAAAAAACATACTTAGGAAAGGAACATTATTATCTGATGGAGGATAAACTGGTTGGTACCAAAGGTTAGAATTCACACTGTTGCCACCTGCCTTGAGGTGGCACCTTTTCACAGCTCATGGAATACTCCTGAAGCCAACATAAAAAATGCTGAAGAAACTCAGCAAGCCTGGCAGCATCTGTGGAAAGGGAAACAGTTGATATTTAGTCATACAGCATGGAAACAGACCCTTTGGTCCAACTAATCCACACCAACCACATTCCTAAACTAAACTAGTAGTACTTGCCTGCATTTGGCCCATATCCCTCCAAACCTTTCCTACTTGTACTTATCCAAATGTCTCTTAAAACTTGTAACTGTACCTACATTTACCACTTCCTCTGGCGGTTCATTCTACACACTAACCACTCTGTGTGAAAAAGTCACCCCTCATGTCCTTTTTAAATCTTTCTCTCACCTTAAAAATATGCCCCCTAGTTTTGAACTCCCCCACCTTAGGAAAAAGACCTTTGCTATTCACCTTATCCATTGTCTGTCATGATTTATAAACCTCTACAAGGTCATCCGTTAACCTCCTATGCTCTAGTGGGGAAAAAAGCCTATTTATATACCTCAAACCCTCCATTCCATGCAAGATTCTGGTAAATCTTTTCTGTATCCTCTCTAGTTTAATAATTTCCTTCCTACAACAGGGCAACCAGAACTGCACATAGAAGAAACCTCACTAACGTCCTTCTTCAGAACTCTATTCTGTGTTTCAGATTTCCAACATCTGCAGTATTTTGCTTTTATTGGAGTACTTTTGAAACTGTTGCAATATAGGAAAATGTGACAAGCCTGTGCACAGCAAGCTCCCACAAAAAAACAATGTTAGTTTTTGTGATGTCAATATGAGAGTTAAGTAATGCCCAGGTAAAGGATAACTTGCCTGCTCTTTTTGAATTAGTGCTAATGGATCCTTTTACATGCATCTGGTCAGGCACACGAAGCTTCTGTTCAATATGTCATCTGAAAATTGGCGCCATAAACAATGCAGCACTCTCTCAATATCACATTGGATTATGCACCTGGATGTTAGTACTCGAGACTCTTGTCCGGGCCTAGAACTAACCAGTTTTCTTTGGCTCAGGGAAGGTTGGTAAGGTGCATTCAACAAGGTTTCTTTATTTTAAGACTTTTTTTTTGTGGCCTTCAATCAAGGCTAAAGAGCTGTACCTGCCCTCTTTTAATGGACTTCACCCATCCATTGCAAATTAACCTTGCATTTGCCTCAGTTTGTTGTATGAAATAGGAGCCCTATTCCACTCACAACTCAGACAGGAATATATCGTGATGCAGTGCTTACTCCTTCCAGACACCAATAGCCTATTGGTAGCTAAATCAATATTTAGATACCATGTTTGTCTCATTCACCAGACTGCCTTGAGTGAGACTACACCCCTTCACCACTAACCCAGAGGCTCAATCCAAATTCATGCCATAGTTAGAATAATTTGAATGGGTTTACTAGGCTCCCATGACATCTGGATATTATAATTATTACATTTGAATAGGGCAGCATGGTGGCTTACGGGACCAGGGTTCGATCACGGCCTCAGGTGACTGTGTGGAGTTTGCACATTCTCCCTGTGTCTGTGTAGGTTTCCTCCGGGTGCTCCAGTTTCCTCCCACAGAGCAAAGATGTGCAGGTTAGGTGATTGGCCATGGTAAATTGCCTGTAGTGTTCAGGGATGTGTAGATTAGGTGGGTTACAGGTGTGTGGGTCTGGGTGGGATGCCCCAAGGGTCGGTGTGGACTTGTTGGGCTGAAGGGCCTGTTCCCACAGTGCAGGGATTCTATGATGAATGTTACAGGTATCATTCAGAGAGTATTAGCAGCTTGGGTTATGTGAAAACTTTAGCTCTTGTAGATAGCTACAAGTTATATTGTAACAATGCAATGTTGTAGCATGAAATTGGCAGGACTGAATGTGTTGAAATTTTAAATTGCATTATTACTTCTCAAGAAAGGCAGACAAGAATTCAAAAATTCAAATTAAGTTCGATCAATCTGTCTTAGGCAATGCATGTTGAAAATATGTTTCAGTTCGTTTCACAATTATTCCTCAATATCAACAATGCATTACTGTTTTCATAATTCTGGACAATATTTTGACTTCACTTGACATTCAATCTCTGGTTAATATTTGCTCGATAATATTCAGAAAGCTACATTCTTGTTAATTTAGTTATAAACATTTTATCTGTATTGTTCATGCCTTAAATTTTAATGAAATTTACTTAATCAACAATTGTATTAACATAATCTGGAGTATGCTGTTTAGTGAAATTAGTGACACTTTTGCACTGACCTGAAACAGTATAAACAGTAACTGGGCTCTCACTCCTGAGCACGTTGCGGGTATGTTCACATTATTAGTAACAATGTACAAATCATTTTTGTTTAGCATTGAGCGCACAGTTAATACCTAAATTCAACTGCAATCCAAATTCCGAGTTTAATTTGGCATTGATGCCACAGGATTAACATTTCCTGATGGTTTGGAGTAATGTCATGTGTAAAAATCTGGTTTACATTCCCACAACTTTAGAGATGATAAAAGGCTTTCGATTGCAATAAATTTATATGTAACTGCACCTAAAGCTAAAGTAAGCATCTAGAAGGCAATTTCTCACACTTTGGGTGTGGATTGTATATTATATGAACCCAGCTAAGTGCAATGCCACAATTTTATAACAACACTTTTCAATGTTAGACATCAGAGGATCCCCTTCCCAGTTTATGGTTTTAAAAGTAACAATTCAGAGATGGTGCGCTGAGCACGTCAAAGAATAAACGAGAAGTGTTACTTTGTGGTGAGGCAGCGAGGCATAGTTAATGGTATAATTCCAGTGATTCCTGTGTTTGAACATCGGCAATTGCTGTACAAGCACAGACTTAAAGTATGGACAATGAATGACTAGTGGTTTGTTTTAATTAACTTGGGTTGCTGAGCAATTTTCAAAAGATTCAAGTGGCTAATGTATCTTTATTTTGGCTCCGACAGGCAGTGTCCAAATTGATGTCTGTGAACTGCCGTTGTCATGGAGTCTCTGGCTCGTGTGCTGTGAAGACTTGTTGGAAGACCATGTCTTCCTTCGACAAAATCGGTCAATTTCTGAAACAGAAATACGAGCACAGCATCCAGATCTTGGACAGATCAAAGAAAAAGGTGCGTCGCAAAGACAAGGTGCAGCGGAAAGTGCCTGTGAACAGGGAAGATCTGGTACATATTAAAAAGTCTCCAAATTATTGTGTGGAGGATAAGAAGCTTGGGATCCATGGGACCCGGGGGAGGCAATGCAACCGTACCTCACCAGCCGCTGATGGTTGCAACTTGCTGTGTTGTGGCCGGGGATATAACACGCATGTAGTCCGGCACGTGGAACGGTGCGACTGTAAATTTGTGTGGTGTTGCTACGTGCGCTGTCGGAGATGTGAAACTATGACTGATGTGCACACCTGTAAGTAGCTGCTAGACACAAAACAATGATAGTTGATAAATAGTTTGGGCTAAAGGAGCGCATATTCAGAGACAAGTGATTTTGTTAACCTCTAATGAGCAGTTGACGCATTACAACACTGAGCAAGCATAACTGCCCGGAATTTAAATAGACAGGACATTCAGTTCAGAAGAAAACATGTCCAATATCCTATTATCTGTATCAGTAAACTGAGCAAACATCAAAGGCCAAAAAGATGAGGCCATTTTGTTTGGAGTGACAACAACCATTGTTGAAATCATTTTAGCTGATCCTTCAAAAGCAACAAGGAAATCTCAGAGGAATAGCAATAATACTGAAGTCTTATAGTAATAGCCCATTTATATCAGTTTAAACAATATAAAGTAGAAATGCTAACATTCCATAATGAACATCTGAAAATTGTGTTAGGTGTCAATAGTGTAACTAATATAAAATGGTTGTACTAAATTTGTTCTAGGATTTTAAAAATAATTAAAAATTCCAAGAAGCTTGCATTGCCAGCAGTCCATGGCATAATATTTACCTCTGGAGGATAAAATCTTCCAAATTGTTGTCTGTTCAGAGTTGGAAGTGAAAATATGACATTTACTCAGTGATGACACTGTATTTCAGTTGCATGGCAACTATGTATCAAAAGTTATATTACTTACAAAGTAAAAATTTAACTTGCTATGCTGAGTTCTAAAAGAATAGCATTTCATAATTTTTTAAAATATATGTACAGAGAACTTTAGTTTTGGATAACAAACATACTAACAGCTTATCTGTAAATATTGTTTAACTTATGCAGATCATGTATAAAAGTATCAAAATAAATCATTCTTTCTGTAAAATATGTAGATTGTCACTAATCTTGTACTTGTTCAATATATATAAAGAAATACTGAGTGAATTGGTAGCATTTTAAACTTGTCTATTTTTCCTTTAGTTTTCTGCAGATTGTTGATAAATGGCAGTTTTAATGTTTCAGTGATTGTGATACATTGACTTATCTTGCAGGAAGTATTTTGAGAACTGGAAAACAATAAATATTTCTTTTGGAACAAATGCATTAACTTTGAAGTTATTTGAAGCTAGGACTGTATGTAACAGTTACCCAACTTCTCTTAAAGCTCAAGATTGTGCAGGGTAGTGATTTGTGAAAAATAACAAGCTAACGAAAAATACCACAAGTCCATTTTTTTTTTAAAGAAAGAATTTTAGTTAAATCATGACTGGGGTTAAAAGTGTAGGCCTGTTTTATATAGTCTGATGTAAAGATGAAAAATAACAAGTAATCGACTGAGAATCAAACAACTTGACATTTGTTTTGGCTGAAATGAACTTTCTAACTGAACTTTAGCAGTCACTGGACTTTTAATTTGCACAATATTTTGATGCTCTGACAGTGTAATGATTTGAAGTCTGTACCTATTGCATAGTGCGCAAGTCAAAAAGTACTGGAAGTAAGAATGCAAAAGCTTGCACTCAAGATCTTGCTATGCACTTCTGTCTATTTTGAATTTTAGTTCAGTTATGAGTAGTGCTCTTTGTCCTCCATCGTGCTGCTTCAGTCTTGCAACTGTCCATTCAGTGTATTCACAGAACCTCAGAACTGTTACAGTACAGAAAACAAGCTATTCCACCCGTTGTCTGCAGCAGCTCTTGGAATATTTTGACTTGTTGCCAATATCCTGCCTTTTTCCTTGCAAGTTGTCTCTATTCAAAATCGATTGCCCTCTTCACAAATTTAATTGAACCTGCCTTCACCATGCTTCCAGCCAGTGCATTCCATACTCTAACTATTCATCATGTGAAATTTATTTTCTCCCCTTGCATTTGCTTCTTTTGCAAAATACTTTAATCCTGTCACTACTGGCTCTCAATCCTTTTGAGTGGGAACAGTTTCTCCCCATCTCTACTATCCAGGCTGAGCCTGATTAAATGGCATTAAAAACCATTTAACCACATTATTGCAATAAATGAAAATGAGTACTTGTGACAGAGTTGAAGATCATGCTATTATTTGGGTAATAGCTTTATTCCTGACCGAACAGCAAGAATAATTGTAAATTGATAAAACTTCATTTTTATGTAGTATGGATGAATTTTGGATAAATCCTAAAAAGATATAATAAGAACATTAGAAACAGAAGTATCCTGTATAGGCAGGCCATTCAACCCTTTGAGCCCACTCTATCATTCAATGAGATCACAGCTGACCTACTTTAATACAATTTTCCTTAAATATTTCTTGATGTTTTGAATATGTAGAAATTGATCAATCTCTTCATGAAAAATATAAGTGATTCTCAGCCCTCTGAGTCAGATAATGAAGAAGTCCCTCTTCATTCTGTTTTAAATATCCTGACCTGTATTCTGATACTCTGTTCCCTGGTTCTAGACTCACCAACAAATGGTAACATCCATGTTTACCCTGTAAACTATATGTAAGTGTCACTGAGATTAATTTTTCATTCTTGGAATCTATAGAATATAAGTGTGGTTTCTTCAATCTCTCCTCATAAGGAAATCCTGCCAGGAATTACTTAATTGAACTACTTTTGCTGTATTTCCTCTATAGCAAGTATGTATTTCTGTGGCAAAGGAGTCCAAAATAAATAAGTGTCTAATATCCTTGTGCTGATTACAAAGTATGATTTTTCTGTAATCCAGCTAATTTGATTCACAATATATGGTATTGTCAACTGTATTTTTAAAATACAAATTACTTGTCAAGTTCCAATAAAATGAAAACAAAACCTTTTAGTTACAACTACCACCATAACGTCTTATATCACACAAATATCACAGGCTACAGCATCAGTCTCACAGGTAAAGGGGAATTTACAGTAAACAAATCAATGCTTCACACAACTGAACGAGTATGTAATATCAGGCTGAATTCTTAAATATTTTGCAGATAGTGGATAATCTGTTTTAGGTCTTTATAAATAAACATTTTCTTGCATTTCAATGGACTTTGATATTGTAGGAACTGTGCTGAGTTGGTGTACTGGAAATAAGACTTGTGCCTTATTTGCAGTTGGTGGTTTTGTAGACACACAGAAATATTTGCTAACAATAGTAAATATTTTGTGGGAGTTACAAGGAACAAAAATCTTAATTGGTTTTATAAGCAGACCCTCTGGACAATTAAGAATGGGCGATAAATGTTGGCATAGCCAGTGACACACTCATCCCATGAATTTAAAAAAAAATGAACTCCATTGAGACCAGTATAATGAAACAGATTTTCTGAAGAAGGGTCTAAGCCTGAAGCATCAGCCTTCCTGCTCCTCTGATGCTGCTTGGCCTGCTGTGTTCATCCGGCTCTACACCTTGTTATTTCTAAAACAGAAGCTGCCTCCCAACACCCCACCATTAGTTTCTGTCATACAGGGTCCATGGAGGATTATTTTCTTAAGGTGTAAACCGAAAAACAGTTCACTTCTTGAAAGTTTTGTGGAGGGATGTACACAACCTTTTTTTGTCCCTATGCTACATTCATTATAATTTGTAATTTTTAAGTTTTATTATTGTTTCTAATTGTAGTTGCAGTGTCTACATAAATCTGTTGTATCAATGGAGTTATCCTTTTGGCTGTTTTCATGTCTTCAACTGCTTGAAAATTGCTTTTCTCCCAATACATCATATTGTTGTGTAATATTTGTATTCTTGTTCTAAATTTGCTTCCAAATGTTAATTTATTTCTAGAGATCAATTTGTTGAAAAGCAGATTTTACTCAAATTATGAATGAAATAAATTGATCTCACAAACTACTGAAAATTGATCTGTGCCTAACAGAAGAAAATAATTCCATTCTAAACTTTGAGCATATTACTAAAACATCAGTAAGAAAAGCAAACTAAAAATAAATTGATTACATTTTGGCAAAGTTGAATAAGCCTGTATCATTATTGCTGCTGAGGTTAATTCTTTACTATAATCTATCATAGGCGTTGAATTTCATTTTGGGTAGTTACTTATTTCAGGCTGTATTAATTCAGCTGCCATTATACACAGTACCTTGATATTCAGTTCCAAATACAACTGAGTGGTGTCTGTACTGGAATATAAACACCTGATCAATACAATCGATTTGGATCACTGCCTGAAACCAATTTTTATCCTATAGAGTTCTAGAGGTTCTTAGCTACATATCTACCCACCAAAAAATCCAATAGTACCCTACTGAATAATCTGAACTTAATATCTCTATGCATAAATTTAATTTTCTGCAGCTTTTATATGTGTACAGTTGATAGGTTAAAAAGTTACATGCAGAAAGAACCTTTAGTGAAAAATTACATAACAGCAGAATCACAATTTAAGCTAAAATCTTGGACTATATAAGAAATTAGACAAAAGTAAAAACGCACACCTATTGGAAGACAGGAGTTAAAGCAGGGCAAGTGCTGAATGTCCAAGGGATCACTGATCCAAATGCTTTTATATCCAATTTCCATCCCTTGGGTTGTTTTTCTTTCATTTGCGTTCCAAAGATGATATTTGTTCAGTTCCTTAATTTTGCATAACCAATCTTTGTTTCTCTATTCCAGCAATAGAATTAAAGACCCAGATTTAAAGTGCAAATGTCATTTTAGCAGAAATCAACTGAAAGAAAAAGACTACACAAGACGATGACAATTTGGGAAGTGGAGCAACTGAAGCTGAGAATGCAGCCCTGCACTTGCAAACTATGTTAGACCAAATGTGTAAGTGGGTGGAGACAGGTTAAATATGAATACAAATATAAAATACTACATAGGAGGAAAATCATTTGGAAGAAAAATTGGCAGCATGTGTAATAGGTACACTTAATGTATGGTAATTGAACATTTAAGGATGAAGGATACTGGCAATCTTGGGTATTGTTATATTCGGCAGTTGGAATGTTTAATTATGATGGAAAATCCATAAAATGAATTGTATACTAAGCTATATAACCAAAGCATAGTCAAAGTTTAAGGCAATCATGCTTATATTGTAGTGTTCCAGTCAGACCACATTTTGAGTTATGTGAAAGTTCTAGATGCCAAAATGTACCAAAAAAATTCAAGTATTGAGTTATTAAATAAATCTATATCATTCTATAGGATTCTATAATTAATATATTTAATTGAAGACACAGAGTTTAGAAATGACAGAATGACCTATACTGTTACATATAGAAATCCAATTCTTGTTTTCAAATTATCAATTTAATTAGAGAAATAAGGATCAAACTTTCCTGTGCCCTGGGGTCAATGTTAAGGAATGTGAACCTTAAAATTGTTAGTAAAGGAAGGAAAAGGATAGGAGAAACTTGTGCAGTGGGTTGTTGGAGCATGAGATGCTTGGCCACAGTACAGGGAACAAGATTTATATAGCAATTCAAAATTAACCCCCATGATGGCTTGTTTTCTGTTCTGGAAACACCAATTTTCTAAAACATTCAACAGATTTCTGGGAATGATTGAATAGACAAACCTTAGATGTCCTGATATATTTCTGCATATAAGTTTTCAAACCAAGCTTTATAGAATTTTAGACAGGCAGCGTTTCAGTTTGCTATGTTCAAATATGAATACATATCATACAAATCAAACATCAGAAAGCTAAAGTGCAGGATTGGAAAATTAAGACTTGGGAAAGCCCTAATCTGCAGGGAGAATCTGCTCAGTGTAACTAGATAAAACCATACTGCCTTGTTGCACTGATACCTGGACAGAATGGACAAGGGCACTAAAGGTATTTAATTTAGAAGCCACCATCTTAACTCTAAAGACGCTAATTTATCTCCCTCTAATAGGGACTGTCATTAGACCACTGAAGCATTGACAACAGGTAGTACTCACAACTGGCATAGTCAACAGTTCAATTTGCAACAAATATGATTACATTGTCATCATTATCAAGATCACGACTTGGCTGTATCCGACCATAAGTTCATAAGAAATAGGGGCAAAATTAGGCCGTGTGGCCCAATGAGTCTGCTCAGCCATTCAATCATGGCTGTTCTGCTCTTCGGCCCCATTTTCCTGCCTTCTCCCCATAACCTTTCAACCCATTACCAATTAAACGTCTGTCTAACTCTTCCTTAAATTTACTTGCTGTCTCAGCATCCACTGCACTTTGGGGTAATGAATTCCACAGATTTACAACTCTTTGGGAGAAGTAGTTTCTCCTCAACTTGTTTTAAATTTGCTAATCGTAAGACTGTGACCTCTTGTCCTAAAAAGACCCACAAGAGGGAGCATCTGCTCCATGTCTGTGTTATCTATACCTTCTATCATCTTGAATACCTCAATTTGATCTCCCTCATTGCTCTAAAACTTCTACCAAAGAATGATTCTAATATTTGGAGCTGCAGAGCATCACTAGTGTCTGTTTGCTTCTGCACCTAGTTGTCGTAGGCCCCAACTCCTGAATTTTTGAGCACATGATCTTATGCTTAATCTATAAGTAACATCTACCAGCAGTTATTGCAAGCCTCTGTTTTCTCAGAAACTATAAAATGCCCAAATGCAACATTCATGGTGGATGAACCAATCCATTAACATTTCATGATGCATCATGCACTTTAATGTTCTTTATATCCACATCTAATATGAAGTAGCAAGTTTACTAGTCACAGATTGCTTAATGTAGATCTTTATGTAAGGGGCTTTGACCCCTATTATATGAAAAATTAAATAATATTTCAGCATAATTTACAAAATTTCAACTGACAAATGCATAAATTCAATTTTAATTAAATACTTGAATTACAATATCAGTAAAATTCTGTGTGGTTGAATAAATGCTTGACCGGATAAAGTGATTTTATCATAAACTTTTTCTTACAAATTTACATTTGACTGCAGGATGTTGTTATTTTGAATACATAGTTCTGATGAAAAGGAAAAAAATATAAATACAAGCCTACTTTACAGAAATGTATAAATACAACATGTGGTTAATAGTAAAGACAATCAATTATTTGGTATAGTAGTGCAAATATAAATTATGGGGAAATATCAAAGGAACTCGCTAGATGGGAAACCCACTGGACTAGGTGAAATGCTAATTTTTACACTTTGACAGTTGGGGTCAATTTGAATACAACCTGACAGTTGGGGAACTGATGGAATTGGGTGTAATTTGAGTTTTACACTACACACAATTTTGTTTTCCATGAACATTAATCAATAATATTGATTGGAGTTTAAAATCAGCATGTAGCCTAATCCTCATTTTTCAAGGACTGCAACTTCCCCTCTACAGTGGTCGAAAATGCCCTCGACCGTGTCTCTCGCATTTCCCGCAACTCATCCCTCACACCCCCTACCCGCAATAACAACCAAAACAGAATCCCCCTCATCCTCACGTACCACCCCACCAACCTCCGAATCCAACGC
>JAHRHZ010000021.1:22351197-22396709 GCA_024137785.1 Ginglymostoma cirratum | reverse complement strand
TAGGAGCAGGAAAGCTTGACGTTTCGGCCTTGACCCTTCATCAGAAAATGGTCTAGGCCCGAAACGTCAAGCTTTCCTGCTCCTACGACGCTGCTTGGCCTGCTGTGTTCATCCAGCTCCACACAATTGTTGAGCTGATGCCCTCTAGTGGAGAACAAAGTCACATTCACATTGTTTGTATAGTTTCTAGTCAGCATTAGAATTGCAGTCAAATAAGAGAAATTCAGATTTCATTTATAAACTTCTAGATCCTAGTTTGAAAATGTACAAATGTATACCTCTATAATTCCTGGATGACTAGCTAAAATAGGCACACCACTTGGGCCAAGTTAGCCCCTGCAACCCTAAAGACACACCATCCTGATTTGGAAATATTTCGCTACTACTTCACTGTTGCTGGGTCAAAATCTTGGAACTCCCTTCCTAACAGTCCCTTCCATGGACCTGCACCAGTTGGATGGCGACAGTTCAAGAATATAAATCCCTCAATCCTTCTCAAGGGCAATTAAAGATGGGCCGTAAATGGTGATTTTGCCACCAAAGGTCACAACTCATGAAAGAATAAAAATGAGGGTGGCAACTTCTGCTTTCTAGTAAACATATTAGAGATTCAGGGCATGAATTAACAATTTATTGGGTAAGTGATCTTGGGCATCTTTGAAAGTAAAAATAATCAGAATCAATTTTTTAATGCAGTTGAAAATTTTGAAGTGCATATATATTTTAAATAGAAACACAGAACTCTTCTAATAGCTTAATTTCAGTAAATCATCATAATTTGATTATTATTGGTCATTATTAATGACAGCTGGTTTGAGCACTGCCCAAAGTCAAAAACATGTACTCTTACCTCTAGTGTGATACATTGCCCCCAAAGGATATGTATGAAAATAACTTACTCTCAATAAAAATAGACTGCATGTTTAAATGTAACTTTAAATTGAAAGCCACAAAAGTTCAAACTCTTAAAAAATGAACAACTGATATATAACTTCTGTCAATATCAATAACTGCATTATAGAGTGCAGTAATCAATCAAAATCTTAGGTTGCAGACACTAGTTTGTGATACAAAATGTGAAACATGTTGAAATAGGAATTATATTGTTGACAGTATTTAGCTGTCTGCTATACTACAGTTGGAAAGCAAGGAAATCTGTGTATCCACGCTCCACTCCATGTGTATTTATTAATAGTCTATGTAAATACAGTTAAGATCTCTTTTAAATTTATAATGATATTTTAAACATAAATAAAAGGCAATTTCAATGGTCCCTTTGCAAAGGAAGTCTGGAGAATGATGCAGTGATTTTTGTCAAGGTTCATCTCAAGCAGCTCCGTGATGCAGGACTATGTGCTCTATGGTGTGTTCCCCAGGACACACACCGCAATAAACATCAGCTGCATCTGGAGGACCATCAACTTGGTAAAAGATGCTCTAGTCTACTTGAAACATGTTGGTCTTCCAGGACAATGTGTTGACACGGACCAAATGCTGCAGACTGGCACATTCCAAGATCCAGGACTATGTGCTGAGGTACGCACTAAAGCTTGGAACAGCTGCTGCCAGTGCACAGTGTGGAAAGACAACAGTCTGAGGTCTTTCTGCTGAAGTTAAATGGGGGTCTGTTCAGTTATCAGGCCCTCCTGGTGCCTCAATTATATGTAAATATAATTGTGCACAAGTAAGTGATGCCTTTGGTTTTGTTTGTTGGATAGAGTCAAACTTCAATGTTTGTTTGTTTTCTTCATATTCTACTGCTGTCATAAAGCAAAGGTCGACTTCCCTCTGAGAACTAAAACTGAAACACCCAAAGAGGAGCACCTCACCCTATAATCTGTAAAAGGAGTGTGAAAAGTGGTGTAACCTTCCTTTCAGCAAATTCTAGTGGTTAAATAAAATAAATTTCTGACACTCACTTTACGATCAACAAGTAACAGTTTAATTATCCAACATTAACAGTGAACAAATTAACTAAACTATTAACAAACCAAATAGACCCCTTCTAACTACTAACTATTCCTGGATAAAACAAGATTCTAATAGTATACTGTTTCGATAAATATAAGTCCCACTTACATAAACTAAAAAAAGACTAGTCTCTCGAAATTACAGCCAGGTTATGTGTCTTCCAGAATGTTCTGTGCCTTCTCCATTGAACGTTCTTTCTGGAACACCTTCTTCATCGATTGTCCTGTCAGGAATATTAACTAGTTGTGTTGTAGGTACCTTTGATTTAGACGGTGCTTTCCCCAAAAATTCAAGAAAACTGTGAGAGTCAGTCATTCTTTCTTTCGAGCTGAGAGATGTTAACTCTATCAGATGGCAGTTAGTTCTCCTGCCTTTGTCCAACTGCCCTCTACTTTTATACTCTTAATGATATATCAATTTCTTCAACTAAGATTGGTCCTATGTTGTCAAAACTATCAGATTTAAATTTAATTGGTTTTTGGTCTCTAAGTATCTGATTTAGATTGATTGGCCAAATTCAAAACCTTATTATCTTAGTAAAACTGCAGCTTGGTCTGCTAACTATATGGTCTTTTGACACAAATGTATCAATTTGAGTGCTATCTATGCATCTGCAAACCCACAAGCTGCTGCCCACAGACATCCTTTTTGAATCTCTAAGCATAGAAAAAGCACATAATCTTTTAAAGGGACCACACAATGTTTTCCCCCCCTAGCATTTTACAAACACCAAATTCCAACTTCCTGCCTTCCAATCCACAAGTATTCTACCCAACTTCGTAACACCTCCCCCTTAAGAAAAAAAATGAACCATCATGGCTTCATTTTTTTTCTTTTAAACCTTAACTCCCTTATATTACTGGATCCATGTCTTATTAATCCAGACTTACACATTCCATACGAATTCTATTTACACAAAACATTGAACTCCACAGTTTCCATCTTAAGTAAACATTTTTCTTTTAAATCCATGATAAAGCATCCACAATAATATTTTCACAACTGCAACATGTACAATCTGTAAATTAAATGCTTGTAACGTAAGACTCCAACGGAATAATCTGGTGTTCTTGTCCTTAAATCTTTCCAGAAATGTCAAACCATTGTGATCGGTATACACAATCATCTAAGGCATTGTTTGCAATTTAAAATTAAAACATTGTAAGGCCATTACCAAATTCAATAACTCCTTTTCAATGGTGGAATAGTTTTGCTGGTAGATATTGAGGTTTTTTTGAAAAATAACCGATTAACCTTTCAATTCCACAATCATCCTTCTGTAACAGTATAGCGCCAACCCCTACATCACTTGTGTTGATGGCAAATTTGAAGGGTTTCAAAAAATTTGGCATGGCTAAAACTGGTGCAGTGGTTAACACTGCTTTTAAATTCTCAAATGTGTCCTGGCATTGGTTTGACCACAGAAATTTTGTGTTCTTCTTTTACAAAGCCGTCAAGGGTGCCACCATGCTACTAAAGTTTGGTACAAATTTCCTGTAGAAACAGCTCAATCCTAAAAAACAACTTCCTTCTTGGGTCTAGGCCCGAAACGTCAAGTTTTCCTGCTCCTATGATGCTGCTTGACCTGCTGTGTTCATCCAGCCCCATGCTTGTTATCTCGGATTCTCCAGCATCTGCAGTACCTCTTATCTCTTCCTTCTTCGAGGATGGTGTTGGAAATTCCTCAATGGCCTTCGTCTTCATGTTCCTCTGTGTCATCTGTCCATATCTGATGTTGTGCCCTAAGAATGTCACTTCCACCTTCGCGAATTCTGTTTTTGCCAAGCTTATGCTTTGCCTCCCATCATCTCTCAAGGAGCTCCACCAAGTGCTCCATGTGATCTTTCCACAAATGACTAAAGATCACTAAGTAATCTATGTAGATGGCACAATTGGTCAATCCCGCAACAACTGTGTTCATAAGTCTTTGAAAAGTGTCTGGTACATTTTTCATTCCAAAGGGCATTACTTTAAATTGATATAGCTCATTTGGGGTTACAAAAGCAGAAACTTCTTTCACTCTCTCCAACAAAGGTACTCGCTAGTAGCTGTGAAGTAAGTCCAAATTTGTGATGTAAGTAGCTTGTCCTACTTATTCCACACAGTCTTCCAGCCTTGGAATTGGGTATGAGTCAGATTTGTTCCAGACATTGACCTTCTGATTGCCTACACAGAATTGTTCAGTACCATCAGGTTTGGGAACCAACACAATTGACGAATTCCACTCACTTTGACTCAGCTCTATGATGTCTTCTTGGAACACTGCTTCCACTTCCTTCTGAACCTGCGCTGCTTTGAGAGGATTAAGCCTGTAGGGGTGTTGTTTTATCGGAACAGCGGTCCCTACATCAATCTCATGTATTATGGTATTAGTCCTACCTATTGTATTTCTATATTTGTTCTCACTGCAGTGTGACAAGTCTTTCAATTCAGTTCCCTGTTCCTCAGTCAGAGAGCTCACTACCCTATCCCATTCCTTAAGGACTTCCTCATTATTCAATTTATTCTGGGGGACATCAAAATCCACATCATCTGGATTTGATTCTTTGCTCTGAGTGGCAGTAATTAATACCTGTTTATCTATCATAATAAGGTTTCAGCATATGCACATGACATACCCAATAAGTTTTTTTTTACCTATCTGGCATCTTTACCAGATAATTCACCTGACTTAATGTCTTCTCAACCTGATAGGGACCACTAAACTTTGCTTTGAAGGGATCTCCTACCACTGGTGACAGCACCAATACTTGATCCCCATGGGCAAACGTTCATACTTTAGATTTCTTATCTGCTTCTTGCTTCATTATGTGCTGTGCCACCTTCAAATGTTGTCCAGCTAATTCACCTTCTCTGTTCAATCTTTCTCTCACCTCAGATACATAATCCAACTGTGAGATCTCTGACTTCAGACCTATCGACTTTTCCTTAATTAATTTTAAAGGCCCTCTTACTTTGTGTCTGAATATCAATGCAAATGGAGTAAACTGAGTCGATTCATTTGGAGAATCTCTAATAGCAAATAATATAAATGGGATACCTTTATCCTAATCATTTGGGTAATCCTGGCAATAAGCCCTCAGCTTGGTCTTTAGCGTCTGATGCCACCTTTTCAATGCTCCCTGGGATTCAGGATGGTATGCACTTGATGTAAAGTGATGCCTCCTTAGATAGTTTGGCAGTAAAATTGGACACTTGGTCTGACTGGATACCCCTGGGTAATCCATAATTGGTAAAGAAAGCAAGCAACTCCTCCACAACCTTTTTTGCCTTGACATTCCATAATGGAACTGCCTCTCGAAACCTGGTAAACACATGGTTAGGAAATACTGGTTCCCACTTTTGGTTTTAGGGAGGGGACCTACACAATCAATTATAACCCACAAAAAAGGTTCTTCAATTGCGGGAATTGGCATCAAATGCGCTGGTTTTATCAGTGCCTGTGGCTTTCCTACCATCTGACAGGACTTTTTTCACCTTTAGCTTTCAGTAGCAGTTGCTAGGGTCTTGAAGCTGGATGTGGAAGCTCTTATTCCTCTCTGATACAGCTAATAGCTGGGGTTCTCTTCCTGGTGCTAGAATTGCATGTGAGACAATCTATTTTACGGAATTTACCTTTGGCAAGGGTGTGTTTACAGGATGTTACTTTATTGGGACAGTCAATTAGTAGTCGTTTATTTTTCCTTAAGGACTTTAATAGAGTCACAGTGAAGCCAATTCTTTTATATTTTTGGCGGTATTTTAACAGTAGTATAAAAATACAGTGTGTCTTGCTTAAAGTTGAGCAGTTTGACCAATTGAGTTGCATCTGTAAGGCAACCTATAAAATAAGAAAAAGTGATCTAAGCTATCTTCTTGATATATTTTGAAGGGTGGTTGGTCTGGTCCATAACACATAGTAGATCAGAAGATTGGACTGATCTTAGAAACAAGCAAGGAATAGCTAAGGCAAAGAGAGAAATCAGAATATGAGAGAAAATTAGCTAGAAATATAAAAGCAGATTGTAAAGATGTTCCCAAATACTTAAAAAGGAAAAGAGTAACTAAAGTGACTATTGGTCCCTTACATGATGAGACAGGGAATAATGAGAAACAACAAACTAACAAAAGCTTTGAACAGGAATTTTATGTTTGTCTTCACTACAGAAGAAGCAAAAAACTCCCAAGAATATTTAAAGATGACAATGTAGTACCTCTATCAAGAAAGGGAAGCAGAAAGCAGGATGCTGTAAACCAGTTAGCCTAACATTTATCATTGAAAAAAATGCTAAAATCCATTAAGGTGGTAATGGTGGGAAGTTGAAGAATCCTATCAGGTAGTCAATGACAATATCGTTTTATGCAATGCAATCCAGGTTTGACTCGTTTATTAGTTTTTATGAGGAACTTACAGGCAAGGTGAATAAAGAGGAACCTATAAAGATGATGTTCTAGGATTTCCAAAAAGCTTTCAATTATAAGGTGTCACATCAAAGATTCCTACATAAAATAAATGCTCATGGTGTAGGGGGTCACAAGTAAGTATCATTAGAAGACTGGCTAGCCAACAGGGAGTAGAGTGTATGAATAAGTGGGTCATTTTCAGATTCACAAGCTGCAACTGGTAGAGTGCTATTATGAACTATGAGCACTACTAACAATGCCAGCATTTGATGCCCACCCCAAATGTCTTTAAGATGGCAATAAGCAGACTTCTTGCACCACGGAAGTATTCACAGTGTGGGTATTACCACAGTGCTGTTTGGAAGGGAATTCCAGAATTTTGATGCAGCAAGTGAAGAACAGCAATACAGTTCCACATCAGGAAAATGTGTGACCTAAAAGGGAACTTTCAGGTATGTTATTCTTATGCATCTGCTGCCCTCGTCCTTCTCTATTGGGCAGGTCAAAAGTTTGGAAGGTGTCAAAGTGGACTTGCTAGGTTGCTGCAGTGCATCTTACGTCTAGTATGGGTTTACTCATTCCACAGATTGCAAAGTCTGATCTGCTCCTTTATCCACGGTATCTGTATGACCACTCCAGTTCAATTTCTGTTCAATGGTACCCAGATGTTGATGCTGACTGGAGATAACCACACTGGACGTCAATGGGATATGTTTAGGTTCTCTCTTCTTAGGAGTGCTCATTGTTTGGTATTTGTGTTGCACATAGAGCAAGAAGGTTAGGATGAATCTGTAGAGAACACTGATTCAGCACTGCACTTTGGGAAGGATGTGAATGTATGGGAGATGGCATAGGAAAGATTTACAAAAATGCTCCCAAGAATGAGACGCTTGTTAGAAGCCAGAACTGTTACCCTTAGAGAACAGAACATTAGGAGAAGATTTGATAGGGATGTGCAAATTCATGGAGGTCTGAAAAGTGTGTGTTTAGGGCCGCCAACCTTTTGGTCTTATCCTCGAAACTGCAGGAATCAAAGATTAATTTCTTGGACACGACTGCCAGTAACCCAAGAGGTAATCAAAGACGACAGGAAAAATAGGCTGTTCGACAACCAAAAATCACGTACTCAAGCACTGAAGGGTATTCCAGTCTTCAATTTAAAAAGAAATGAGGAAGGAGCACCAGAAAACAGACTCACAACGAACCTTCAAAAAGCAGAAGCACAGCCAGCAGTAACTAGGAGGAAACGGAAATGGGTGGGTCGTGGTTAGCGGAAGTGACGTGCGCCGAGCGTGTGTTTACCCGGATTGAGGTTCGGGGGCGAGCGGGTGAGTGAGAGGTTGTGTGTTCCCATAGTAACGGGAGGAGGTGTAGGCCTGGGTCCGGCTTTCTGTCTCACCCACCCGGTGCGACCCGGGATGAAGCCCGGTACTCGGGAGCTTCACGGCCGGCCAGGGGACAGTGCTGTCTTGCTGCGCCGGCCTTGCCATGAAGTGTGGTCTTATGGTAAACAGCGTTTCGGCTTTCCAAGGTTTATCCGGGTTGAAATCGAATTGTCGAAGGTTCACCGCATCCCTTGGGGTGATCTGTCTGGCTGTGTTGGGAGACTCTTTTGAGGCGCTGCTGGTGGATCGGAGACTTTGAGATGCACAGCATTCGTTATCTAACTGAATGGTGAAATAGGCTGGAGGGATTAAATGTCTCTCACCTGTTTCTTTTTTGTTAAGTTTGAGTGTACAGCCTTGCAATAGTAGCAAAGTATTTTACTATAATGTGCATCTCATTTTTAGAAGATGACATGTACATTATTGTAAAATACTCTTGTTGTTGCAAGGCTGTACACTCAAATTGAACAAAACAGAAACAGGTGTAAAACGCTTTGTCCTCGAGCCTATTGATGCATTGCCAAAAGTGGTGAGAATGTGGAGCAAGGTCCCTTCTGCCCTCACAGCTGGAAGCAAATGATCCCATAGTACTATTTTTTTTTAAAAAAACGAGGAGCTGTTTTGGTTCCCTGGCCTGCCTTTACGACTGGACCAGTGTGTCTGTGTTGGTATCACAATTGTTGTTTCTGGTAATATGCTTTCCATTCACTCAGTAAGGTTGCTAAATTTGCTGATGATATGAAGATAAAGTTGTAAAGAGGACATAAGGTGGCTGCAGAAAGATATAAATGGATTAAGTGAGTGAGTTAAGATCTGACAAATTGAGTATAATGTTGGAAAATGTGAAATTATCCATATTGCTTGGAATGATCTAAATGATGTGTAATTGTAGAGTTCTCATGCAAAAAGATTTGGTGTTCTCATATCACGATCTCAAAAGTTGATATGCCAATACAGCAAGTAATTAGTAAATCTAATAAAATGCTATCATTTACAGTGAAGGGAACGGAATACAAAAGTAAGGAGATTATGCTTCAGTTATACACAGCATTAGTAAGACCACATCTGGCATATTATATACAATATTGGTCTCCATAGTTAAGGAATGATGTAAGTGCATTGGAAGCAGTTCAGAGAGGGTCTGCGAGACTAGTAGCTAGAAGAGCAAGTTGGCCGAATGAAATTGTATCCACTGGAGTTTTAAAGTGGGTGACCTGATTAGAGTACAAGGTCTTTGGAATTTTTGACAAGGTGGACGTAGAAAGGATGTTTCTTCTTGTGGGAAAGTCTAGATCGCTGCTTTAAAAATAAGGTGTTATCCAAAAAGACATAAGGAGAATGTTTTTCTCAGATTTCAGAGTCTTTGGAGCGCTCTTCTTCTGGAAACAGTAGAAGCAACATTGTTGAATGTTTGTTTTTAAGGCAGTGGTAGATGGATTCTTGATGAGCTAATGGGTACAAAGTTATTGGAAGTTAAGTGGGAATGCAGAGTAATCATGTCAGCTATGATTTAACCGCATGGTGGAGTGGGATTGACAGGCCAAATGGCATACACTCCTTAATTTGTATCTCATAGTTGCTAGGACTATCCTTGCACTCTTTCTTGAGAAGAGTGTAACATCTGCCATTCTCTGCATATCTTTGGAAGCTTGATAAATGAAAACAAGCCCTCTCGTTATCTCCACTCTGACTTCCTTTAGCTCCTGCGCTACCAGCCATCTAGACGAGGCTTCTGATCTACCCTAAGCATAGCCAGCATTTTTAGCACCTCCTCTTTCAATTTTCACACTATCTGTTTTCTACCAGTACTTTATCAGACTGTTCTTCTGTGGTAAACACAATATAAGGTACTTGGTAGGTATTCTAGTCTACCCCGTACTAAGCATATATCACTGTTTTTGTCCATAATAGTACTGAATCCATTTCTCGCTATCCCTTTAGGATTTGCTGCAACCTTTTTGGACCACCTTATGTGTCGACTGTCTTTACACGCTCGAGCTGTTTTTGCTAATGCATTTTCGACTTCTCACTTAACTTATTGTATTTGACTTGGTTGGCACTCAAAGAATTCACCTGACATCCATCATGCCCCTCCTTTTTTGTTTTGCTTGTCCACCTCCAACATGTGTACGTCTTATATCTTTCCTTAAAAGTGGAAACCAGAATTCCACACAGTATTCTAGCTATGATTTCACCAACGCTCTGTGCAATTGTAACAAGGCTTGATTATCTTTATACTTGTTTACCTTCATTGTAAGTGGATTCATGCTCTTTGTCTTCCTACTTGCTTGCTGTACCTGCATGCTAACTTTGAGTTCCTTGTACAAAAGCACCCACGTCTCTCAAATGCTTAGTGCTAGTTTCCCATTGTCTGATTTTAACTGTTAGTCAGAAGCTTCCTGCCAGTTTCCTTTGATCCACAGACAATGTGCTCAAAGCTTGGCTTTCCAAATCGCCTGAGTCGACCTGCTGTTGCTTTCAGACAGGCACATTGCAAGGTTTACTAGCAAGTGAAATTTGCTTGCAAGTGAAATTTATTCTCTTTTTCTTATTCAGATATTTGTCTCATTTACTCCTGACCTTTTGTCTCCTCATCCTGGTCTTATTTGTATGTTTCTGTTTTCTTTTAGTAAAATTGATTCAAACACTTATTTTCTAATAAATGAAGGAAAATGAGTAAATCATTGACTCCAAAATCCTACATCCGCCACCTGAACTATGGGCTCATCCAAGAACTGTCAGACATGCTGGATCCACAAGATGGTTGGAAGAAACTAGCAGTAAACATAAAAAAGCCTACGGGAGAACTAAGATACAGCCAGTTACAAATAAGGTAGGCAAGACTGTTGAAGGACACAATTGCTTGAAGATGGTATATAATACTGCAGAAGGTCCCAGCAAACACCAAATACATTGAAGATCCTTGGCACACATTCACTGTTTAATTTGCAGCCAGAGTTAATTTATACTGACCAATTACTGTAGTAAAATCAGGAGAAGACAAGGGTTCGTTAACTACTTTTCACATTGATGTAAAAGATCACATGGCCAAACACAATTACTCTAGTTTTCAAATTGACCTGTGGGGAGTTGTTATTACACACCTCTGGAGCAAGTGGGACTTGAAATCAAGGCTTCCTTACTCAAGAGATTGAGACACCACCACTGTGCCACCCTTCAGTTACTTGAATGCTTTAAAGATAGTAATTTGCATATATGGAAAGTTGACTTAAAAAATTGCTTTTAATTAGGACAAAACATCCCATCTAAACCTACAATATTAATTGCAGATACAGATGAAGTTTATTTCAGAAATTATTTTACACTACTGTGCATGGAACTGATCAAATGCAGAAGGTATCCAACTGAAAAGCAACTAAGCATTTAATTCACTTACAAGGCTAGATTTTATGCCTCCAACCCCTCCCAACACTGGTATTGGGATGAGAGGTGTGGGGAAAGGGAGCCTGTAAAATCTACACCATGTTACCTGTGCCATGCCTGCCACCTACCTGCCTACTACAGTTCTACCAGGGGTACATGTGCATTGAGAGGCCAGTCTGCCTATGAGTGAATTGAGACTCTTGCCAGAGCAGGAGAGACCCCTGCCAACCCTGGTAGCTTTCATTATGTGGGGAAAGGGGAATTTCTCCCCAAATCTACCTTTAACTCTAGTTCCGTGGCTCCTTGCCACAAAGTTCCAGCAGTGATAAACACTACCAGCAATGCTACTGGGACTAGAGAGCAGTTGGCCAATAGATTGTTCCACAGCTCTCGGAGGCAGAACTTTCTCTCTAGATGGGAGTGGAAATCTTGCCTTAAACCCATAATGGTCTGGTGACCCTAAATCAACCAGCACCAATGGGTAGACTCATCTACGACTTAGAGCTGCGAAAATATTCTTCTGGGGAAGGAATAAAATTTACTTTCCCTCAACCCACCACCCTTCTTCCCATGCCCAGCACTTCTCTCCCACCAATAGTAGTATACTGGATAGCTTAGAACTCTCAATCAATCTCTGCTGTTTAACTCACTTGAGAGATTGCCATACTAACCACACCAATTACTGCTCTTACGGTGATGCACTTAAACATCAAACATAAGCTAATAACTGTACAATTGCAAATATCTGTTCTGATAGGCACTTGAATCCATTAGTTGAATATACATCAGCTTAATGGTTCAACTAACAGCTTTCTGGTTATTTAAATGAATATTTTACAAGTCCTTTGTAACACAAAGTGGGATTCAGTAGTGTTTTTCCCCATACTACCTATTATTAATATTTCAAAGTACAATTTATTGTATAGTGTAATATACAATATTACAATTTTTAGTAATTTTCATTTTTCAATATTATTTATGTTTAATTCTGTTTATTTGATTGTTCCGTGTTTAGTACACAGTGTAGATTTGAATTATCAAGAATAGATTTTTGCTTAGTTAGCAACTATGACAAACATTGTTGGAACATATTACTTGGTTTGAAGTTTGCAGTATTCGGTTTGTGTTTTTACAATCATTGTAATCCAGTAATGGGCCTGAATCTTTGTCCTGATATGGGGCCACATACAGAGGTCGGCATGCCAGTTTGCTGGCAACATCCTGCAACATGGATGTGGAATGACTACCCTGCCACAACAGGCAGCTGATGGATTAAAATAGGTAAAAGGGCAGTTAAGGTCAGTTATCAGAGTTTATTTGAAATTTTCCATTTGACCTCCAAACCCAAAGTAGCTTCAAGGATAGGCTAGTCTTCAGATTTGACTTCTAGGTGGCAGGTTGGGTTTGAGGGACAATGGGGAGGGTACCTGTGCGACAGGCAGACTTTGACACCCTCCATATCTACTTGGCCATGGCTGTGACTGTGTGTGAGGATTCCAACATGTTGGTCCAATAGTTGCAGCTATTTTTAAAATATATCTTTTAAAAGTTGCTTAGAAGGCACTTCAAAATGGATGTGTCCTTTGCCTTGCCTGCAAAGGCAGGCGGCAGTTCCTTTCACACTGATATCAGAACCAAAGTGACCTCTGATCTGATTTATTGTCACGTGTATTTATTAAAAATACAGTGAAGTGTTGTTTAGTGTCACCACTGGTGCCATCTTAAAATACAGAAAATAAACCAAAACACAGAATACTATTGCCCCTACAGGTGGAGAGCCTGCCCATTGCCTTTAATTGAATGTTGAGTATAGAGACTTTTATTCGGGCTATTCATGGGCGTCAGGACACACTGCTGGCTTAAAGATAGGGGTAATACACCTGCATCACAAGACCCCCTTGACCTAGTTTTTCCTAATCAACCTGTTCAGAGATGTTATTGCACACCTCTGGAGTAGATGGGACATGACTCAGGCCCCTCTGGCCTGGGGCAGTGACGCTACCACTGTACCACAGAAGGTCCCTTTAGAGCCTCTTGAATGTTAGGTATATTCATTGGACACTAATTGGCCAATTTATGGAAAGTCAATGCTGGATGACCACAAGTGATAGGATTATCTCTTTGGTTCTGATATTTGGATGCTGACTCAAAATTCTGCCTATGATTTCTTGTCGAGGAAGAATTAGTTGTTTGTGGACTTTAGCAAAACAGTTTTAGATTTAACAGAACAATTTTTGTGTTCAGGAGATTTGAAAGAGTGATTCCTATGGGCAAGAGCCCTACTGCTGAGCTTCTATTTGATTGGGGAACAGCCAATGCCACAGTTCATGACTTTGTAGAAATCCTGATCCAAAATAATTTTCTAGCTGCAGCTAGCTTGGTGCTTCCAGGTAAGGAATTTTGTTGTTTTTTTTTAAGTTTCCTGTATACATGACTCTCAATACTACTGTAAATATATTTGTGCCAGAATTTGAAAAATTCACAGCATTGAAACGTGTCCTTCTATGCAGCAGCATTTCCAACAGCACATACATCCTTGCTTTTAATTTTTTTTTTCTGAGTTACATGTATTGTAATAGTTCAAGTATTCTTTTCAAAATCAAATTACAATAAAGAATTATAACATTTTTTTATTCAGCCCTTTTTGTCTAATGAGTGGATCTCCCATGAAATTATGGTTAAAAGTGATTAAAGTTGGATAGAGATAAAAGGTACTGCAGATGCTGGAGAATCCGAGATAACAAGGTGTGGGGCTGGATGAACACAGCAGGCCAAGCAGCATCATAGGAGCAGGAAAGCTTGACGTTTCGGGCCTAGACCCTTCTTCAGAAAGTTGGATAGCATTTATTGTAGAAAGATTAGTGATATTTCTGGGCTTAGTTTTATAATTGTGAACAATTGCAAGGAAACTACATAAAACCGCTTTCACAATTATTAAAATTATATTAGCTATATATTTTTATTGATTACAATGTTTCATATAGGTAAGATGTAATTTGTAATAAATTTGTGTAGCAGTGTTGGAAAGTTAGAGATTTGTTGGAGATGGTGTTTGAAGGATGGGCTAGGAGCTTGCAAGAAGTAGCCATTGAGTGCAATTTTCCCCCCTCTTGAGGTGGTAAGAAGGGCAAATAATTGGGTGAGTTAGGCCTGGTGAGATACTTGCACTTGTTCATCACATCAATTACATGTTGAATGAGAATATCCATGGGGGGCTTTGTCATCTTGCCAGTAATTGAAGTCTTTATGTAGTCAGTTAACAGCCCCGATTGCCCCAATGCCACCAGTCAATCACCTGCCCTCTTGGCAGATGAGAAAATTGGCTGGGTAGCCTGCCTGCCGGGTTGGGGAAGGAGGATCCTCTATTTTCACCAATCTGGAGCCAGTTGGGTCAGTAAATGTGAGGGAAGAAGGTTGCCACTGAAAGCTACACCCCCATTCTTGTCTCTGATCCCCTGACTCTCTTAACACCACGACCTCTATCCAGTAAGATTCCAAAGTAAAGCACCTACCTTCTTACAATTAGATCTCAAGGGATGCGATTTTCCACTGTCAGGTGGCAAGAATGTTGGTAGGCATGATGAGTTAATGGGTGAGAATCCAGACACAAGCTGTCAGATATTTTAACTATTTTGGGAGGTTAGAACTGCACTGTTAGTCCTGGTATGTTGGTTGCATCATAGTCATACAGCACGGTCATACAGCAGTGTTGACCACATATCCCAATCTGATCTAGTCTCATTTGTAAGCATTTGGCCGATATCCCTCTTAATCCCTTCCTATTCGTATACCTATCCAGATGCCTTTTAAATGTTGCAATTGTGCTAGCCTCCTCCACTTCTTCTCCCAGCTCATTCCATACACGCAGCATTCTTTGTGTGAAAAAGTTACCCCTCATTGCTGAGTGTGGCTATTTTAGAGTAGGAACAAGTAAGATGCCTTCGATAAAGGTGCAGTAGCAGATATTAGCTCAGTTTGGTGAAAAAGGAACAGGCAGGATCAGACAAACATGATGTTAGAGATTCTAGCACTATTTTGTTGATGCAGCTCAAAGAACATAAAGCTATGTAAACGTAGGGACATTAAGAACTAAGAATCGAACAGAAGTAAGGTTAAGTCTGATGAGAAGAAATAAGAAACCTGTATGACAAAATGACATGATGGATTTAAAGAATGAAATATCATTTGACAGCTTAAAGATGGCAAAGGACACTTGTTGGGAAGATTTTCTTAGGAAAGAAAACTGTCAGTTCAGTCATAATGTCAATTCTACAATGCATACTACTTTGTCTTCCACACATTCCTGAGTTTAGAAACTCATGCACGTTCTTGAATTTAAATTATTTAAAGTAACAGTAAAAAAAAGTGGTTGTATAAAGTCGTTGCAATGAATGATCGTGTAAGAGATAGTGATGGTGAAAATTTTTCATTAACCGTTAAGGGTAGCATAAATGCCATTTCTTAATCTCTCCATTTACTTCTCTGTCCTTTTTACTTTTATCAGATATTTTAGGCATTTTACTTAGCTTCTCAACTTTCTTAGTCTTCCACTGTACTTTCTGGCTCAGTTAATCCCTGCTTCTATATCAAGATGTGCAAGTTATTCATGTTCTTGGAATGAAAGTTCAACACTCCACACTTTCTATCTCTTTGTACTGAGGTAAAACCAGATTACATCTACAATTGTAAGTATACTCGAAGAGGGACATTTTAACGCTCCATAGTTAAAGGACAGAAAATTGTAACGTATTTACCATTTGAATATACAAGCTTAATTTAATGTACCAAATATAAATGAAACAGAGTAGTCTTGATGATTTGCCAAAGCATGTGTGTCTTGTGCTAATGGTAAATGTTGAACTTCATAAATCCTATATGCATGTTGCGTTTTGGACTTGATTTATAAGTCCTGCTGCTTCAAAAATTTTGTAGTGGTATCACACAATTCCCAATTATAGCTTTCTGACTTAGCCACCAACAGCTAGTCAGGTTCCTCTTTAACCATATTAGCTGTGGTTGAGTTGGTAGTCCTACTACCCAAGTAGAGCATTGTGGTATCAAGTTCCACTCCTGAGACTGGAGCATCAAAGTCTAGGTTCCCCCCTGTGTAGAAATTGAGGAAAAGCTGTAATGTTGCAGGTTGACAAGTTAAATCGGTACCCTGTCTGTTTTCTCAGGTGGATACAAAAGATTCCATGTGAGATAACGCTATTAACCTGACCAATATTTATCTCTGTATCAACATTGCGTAAAACAATTTCTGTAGTCATTACGCTGTTTGTGCTAGTTTTGTGCAAAGTTTGTGCCTTGTTTTCTATACTACAACAAGAAAAGCATTTCAAAAATACTTAATTGGCTGCAAAGCATTTTATGATGTCCTGAGGTGATGAGCTATATAAATAAACTCATTTTCAATTTTTTCCAGTAAATTCTTCTTATAACCCAAATTCCAAAGGTGTTGACATTGTCAGCTATGCGCACCTGCAAAACAGCAAAAATAATCCAAAAGAAGAATGCCTTGAAATAGAGTCATAGGGATATACAGCACAGAAAGCGACCCTTCAGTCCAACTTGTCCATGCCGAACCAGATATCCCAAATAAATCTAGTCCCATTTGCTAACATTTGGCCCATATCTCTCTAAACCTTTTGTATTCATATCGCTATCCAGATGCCTTTTAAATGTTGTAATTGTACTAGCCTTCACTGCTCCCTCTGGCAGTTCATTCCATACATGCACCACCCTCTGCGTGAAAAAAATGACCCTTGGATCCCTCTTACCTTAAACCTACGCCCTCTAGTTTTGGATTCCTCCCCCTGGTGAAAAGACCTTGTCTATTTACCCTATCCATGCGCTTCATGATTTTATAAACCTCTATAAGGTCACCCCTCAGTTTTTGCTGCTCCAGGGAAAGTAGCTCCAGTCTACTGAGCCTCCCTATAGCTCAAACCCTCCAATCGTGGCAACATCCTTGTAAATCTTTTCTGAACCTTTTCAAGTTTCACAACATCCTCCCTGTAGGAGGGAGACCAGAATTGCATGCAGTGTTCTAATTGTGGCTTAACCAATGTCCTGTACAGCCACAACGTGACCTCCCAACTGCAATACTCAATGCACTGACCAATAAAGACAAGCACACCAAACGTAGCTTCAGATTAGCAGATTGCAGGTGAGATTGTCACGTTAGCATGCCGACCCATTACAGCAGAGTTGGGCCATGCTAAATCATCATTTGATATCAAGATCTGCCTGTGAAAGAACATTCAAGCCCTGCAACTGTGGCAAAGCCTGTGAGAAAGTCCTGTGGTGATTGGAAAGAAAGTGAAGTTGCTGCAGCAATTGAGAAACCATGGAATAAAGCAAAAAGCAGGCATTGCTAAAAATTGGGAGATTCCTTCATCGAGTTTGTCAATGTTTTGAAGCACAAGGCAAACAAGCAAGCATTCTCTCCAGCAAGAGAGAGGGTGAGAATGGTTCCCTAACATTGAAGAAGCTCCGCTGACGTGGTTCAAGAGATCTACCCTGTATATGGCAGTCCTGCAGGAAAGGGAAGTTGCCCTGGCACAGAAGCTGGGCCCCAAGGAGTTCACCTACCATGATGGATGGCTGGACCGATTCAAGACAGTGCACTGCATTTCCTTCTGCACTGGAAGGGTGCAGTGGTTATGGTAGTATTGATAGATGATTGGCTACAAATTGGTTTTGTAGTCCTGAATAAGTAGAAGTTTTGGACATTCTGCCACAGGTGAATCTTGCTGTCATGATTTAGCGTGGCCTAACTGCTCTTACTGGTTGGCATAGTCACATGGCAAGTTTGCATGTGCTTGGCTAATCCAAGGCTAAGACTTATCAAGCTATTATTCTATTGGACTTGCTGTTCACTGGCAGAAACAGCTGACAACATAAACACCATAGGAATTTTGGGTTATCCGAATTTGATTCACCACATTTCAGTGGTGGAGGTGCAACAAAAATTTACTGGAAAAAATTGAAAATTATTTTACAAAGCTCATTACATCACCTCAGGGCATTCCAATATGCTTTGCAGCTAATTAAGTGTTTTTGAAATGTTTTCCATATTGTATGTTAGAAACAAGGCATGCATTTGTACAGAACGAGCTATCACAATCTAGTGTGTGTTAATGACCAGAAAAACTAAATTTTTTTCAGTGCAGACTGTTTATTGTCTTTTTGTCAGACCATTATTTGAAAGTTAAAAATGAAACAAGTGATAATGGAAAGCAGGGCAAAGAACATGTCCCTGCTCTGGCCTGCGTTAACATGGATATCATTTTTAAAAGCTACTGCTTCTTATGATAGGAAAATCCTGAAAAAACATGTTGCTTTGCAAATGTCAAGACACAACCCATGCAATATAAGCCTAACAAAACTGCCTGGATGACCTCCAGTGTATCTGAGCTGAAGATCGGAAAATTGGACAGACCGTACCAGTGGAAGAAAAGGAAATTTGTCATATATAGAGAACTGACCCGAGTCGCTGATGTTGCTAGTCTTGAGAGTCCAGCTGACACTGTTACCTTCTAACAAGTGTGTCTAGGAACCTGAAGACACTCTTCTAATGGTAGTCGATCTCACAGGCTATTGAGGCCATCAGTAAGAGGTAGCAGTGCAATCCAAATGTTATAGAGGCCATGTTCATGATGAAGAAGGCATGGAAAATAGTAATGGAAGCCACAATAATCAATGCTCCATGCTGGGTTCAAATGTGATATGATTGTGCAAATTGCCAAGAATGAGGGGGAGAAATTTAATGCCAACGAACCCAAGACTGGGTCTTTTTATTCACCTGCGGGAGACTGCGATGGAAATTCTAGCAAAGACAGTATAGGAAATGTATCCCCACAGTGGAACAAACCATTTGCTATATAATGGAACTGACAGATGAGACGTTTGTAGATGCAGTATGTTTTTTAACTGAGGAGCCCAAGGAGGCCCATAACTCTGAAGAGTCTGAGTATCTACTTGCTCACTTGTCTGTTACTGGGCGAAGCCACAAAGACTGTCGAGATGCTGTGGTATTTTGCACTGCAGCACAAAAACCAAAAGAAGTTTGATTGCATTGACTATATGCTAGAATATCTCTCATTCATCTGAAGACAGCATGCTACGCAAAAGAAAATAGTTTTTCCAGACCCAACTCCCTGTGAGCAAATTGAGAATAGTCATTCTTCACATTTACTGCTTTACCTGTTTTCATTTGGGATTTTCTTGATTATAGAACATGTTTGTAGGCAAAGTGGGTTACAAAGGGACTTCTACAGCCGTCATGAAACACAAATTTTGGGTAGAACCCCAGCAATTCTGCTCCTTGTGATTTCGTGGGTTTTCCCATTTCTATTTTCGTTTCTCCTTTTCTGCCAGTTTTTTTTCTTTACGGTGATATACCATGGTAGAAATGATGAAATGGGACAAGTTTTTAGCAGCATTGATACCTGAAAGAAAGCAGTATCGGTGCTACGAATTCATCAAACTTTTCAGTACTTCACTTGTAGAAAATGGATCAAACTTTAAATAGGGTTGCAAGAAGTTATTATTATTTTTACATGCTCATAATGTATGCTAGATATTCCTGCGTTCATTACTTTGGCAATTAATTGCAAAAAAATTACAACTAATTATAAAAATCCATCGCACAAAATGACAATGTAATCAAAACTCAAAGTTGAATTGATAGGTGAATTGAGTAACATTTAACCTAAAATAATCTCAAAAGTATGAATAACTTGACATTGTAAAGTTAATTAACTTTACATCAAATTTTTGAATTGGCAATATTAGCTATAGTTGCATATCATTGACACTTGAAGTTCACAGGAATGTTTGTGATGTGATACTGCAACTGCATCAAGAAATAATCAATTGTAGTACTGCCAAACCAAAAGCAGTGGTGGTCTTCTTACAATCTGTAATAAATAATTAATTTTCCTTTATCTATACTTGTAATGAATAAACCTGGAAGCATAACTTCAATTTTTTTAATACCACGTAAAGTCACAGAGCAGATAAAAATCATTTTATATGTAGGACTCATTGCTGAATTGTCATCTATGAGTCCAACATGACATTGTCAAATTCAAGTCACAGGATTTCTAAAATAGTCAATAAGCACTTCTGAGCACTTCTCAGCACAGCTGAGAAGCAGCTGAGGGAGCTTAATTGGTCACTAATTAGAAAAGAACCAGTTTTCTGTTCACCTCTTCAAGCTTCCATTGAAAATCAATAGCATCTCTAGATCTGGAGGCCTCCTGAGTTGCAATCTGGTTACATGATCTTTAAACCGATCATGAATCAATCCCAAACCCATTTGTAAATTGGTAAAATGACATTTGTTGATAAGGCCCCATATACTTGCATTATTGTATAAAGAAAAACATGAAGCTGGACTTTCTCGTGAGTTTTAGAATCTGATGTCTGATCCAAATGGAAGTCATAAGCCAGTACTTGCTGACCATGTTCCTACCCTACACAGCCTCCTAATTGGCGGTCCCCTCACTCCCTAGTCTATTAAAGCTGGCAGGCAAGTTCTCGGTGCTGTCAGCCCAGTCAGAGGACTGGTATTTCTGAAACCTCAAACCCCACTGGATTGTTATCCATCACGATTGTGATCTTTAATGCACATAGCTTGAACGTTTGAGACAGTTCCTCCATTGAGTTGGAAAAATCTCCGTTTGGGGTTGGAAGTGTCCTTCTGCTGGCAGGAAAGTACTGATGTGGCTGCAACTTCGCCCCAAATTAGTGCCTTAGTTAACTTTTAAGTGTCCACTTGCCATGTTCTGATTAGCTGATCCACTTCACTATCTGCCCAGGGAAACTGAGCAAAGAAACCCCTGCAAAGTCCTCCCGACTAACATCTGGGGGTTAGTGCCAAAATTGGGAGAGCTGTCTCTCAGACTAGTTAAGCAACAGCCTGACATAGTCATACAGAATCATACCTTACAGACAATGCCCCAGACACCATGATCACCATCCCTGGATATGTTTTGTCCCACCGACAGGACCGACCCAGTGGAGGTGGGGGTCACAGTGGTATACTGTTGGGAGGGTGTTACTCTAGGAGTCCTCAAATTGATTCCAGACTCCAGACGGTTTCACGTTAAACATGGGCAAGGAAACCTCCTGATTACCACATACTGTCCTCCCTCAGCTGATGAATCAGTACTCCTCAATGTTGCACAACACTTAGAAGAAGCACTGAGGAGGGCAAGGGCACAAAATGTACTCTGGGTGGGGGATTTTAATGTACACCACCAAGAGTTGCTCGGCAGCAGTACTACTAATCGAGCTGGTCGGGTCCTACAGGACGTAGCTGCTAGACTGGGTCTGCGGCAGGTGGTGAGGGAACCAACAAGAGGGAAAAACATACTTGACCTCATCTTTGCCATTCTGCCACTTGCAGTTGCATCTGTCCATGACAGTATCAGTAAAAGTGACCATCACACAGTCCTTGTGAAGATGACGTCCCACCTTCACATTGAGAATAACTTCCATCATGTTGTGTGGCACTATCACTGTGCTAAATGAGGCAGCCTTCACAAAGATCTAACAGCTGAGCGTCGATGAGGTGCTGTGGGCCATCAACAGCAGCAAAGTTGTACTCCACAATCTGTAACCTCATGGCCTGGCAGATACCCCACTCCACCATTACCATCAACCCTGGTTCAATGGAGAGTGCAGGAGGGCATGCCAGGAACAGCACCAAGCGTACCTGAAGATGAGGTATCAGCCTGGTTAAGCCACCAAACAGGACTACTTGCACACCAAACAGCGAAAGCAGCAAGTGATAGACAGGCCTAAGCAATCCCACAACTAATGGATCAGACCTAAGCTCTGCAGTCCTGCCACATCCAGTTGTGAATGATGGTGGACAACTAAACAACTCACTGGAGGAGGAGGCTCCACAAATATTCCCATCCTCAATGACAGAAGAGCCCAGCACATCAGTGCAAAAGACAAGGCTGAAGCATTCGCAGCAATCTTCAGCCAGAAATGTTGAACGGATGATCTATCTCAGCCTCCTCAACTGATCCCCAGCATTACAGATGCCAGTCTTCAGCCAACATTCTGGGGTTATCAGTGACCAGAATCTCAACTGGACTCACCACATTATCACAGTGGCTACGAGAGCAGGCCAGAAGCTAGGAATACCGCGGTGAGTAACTCACCTCCTGACTCCTCAAAGCCTGTCCACCATCTACAAGGCACAAGTCAGAGTGTGATGGAATACTCCCCCTTGCCTGGATGACTGCAGCCCTGACAACGCTCAAGAAGCTTGACACCATCCAGGATAAAGCAGCCCACTTGATTGGCACTACATCCACTCCCTCTACCACCGACACTCAGCAGCAGTGTGTACTATCTACAAGACATGCTATCGAAATTCACTAGAGATCGTCAGACAGCACCTTCCTAACCCATGACCACTTCCATCTAGAAGGACAAGGGCAGCAGACATGGGAACACCAACAACTCCAAATCCCCCTCAAAGCTACTCACCATCCTGACTTGGAAGTATATCTCCATTGCTTCACTGTCGCTGGGTCAAAATCTTGGAATTCCCTCCCCAGTGGCATTGTGGGTCAGCCTACAGCAGGTGGACTGCAGCAGTTCAAGAAGGCAGCAACTAGGGCAACTCAGGAGGGACAAGAAATGCTGGCCAGCCAGCAACGCCCACGTCCTACAAATGAATAGGGAAAAAAATCCTACTTGGTGACAGAAATATGCGTGGAGTCTTACAAACGTGGTTTCTTAGTATCCCTACAGTGTGGAAACAGGCCCTTCAGCCCAACACATCCACACTGACCCTCTGAGGACCCCACCCAGAATCATCCCCCTAAAACCCACCTAATTTACTGATCCCTGAACACTACGGGCAATTTAGCGTGGCCAGTCCACCTAGCCTGTACATCTTTGGACTGCGGGAGGAAAGCGGAGCACCTGGAGGAAACCCATGCAGACACAGGGAGAATGTGCAAACTCCACACGGACAGCTGCCCGAGGTTGGAACCCGGGCCCTTGGTGCTGTGAGGCAGCAGTGCTAAAAACTGAGCCACCGTGCCGCCTATATGACTTCCCCTCATTTTCAGCACCCCCTCCCCCACCTCAAACCTCATATTTGTGTTCCGTGTCTCTTGTTGTGACAGTCATAAGGCACCTTGGAAATTTATATTCGAATGCAAAATACTGCAGATGCTGGAAATCTGATATAATAAAACAAAATGGAAAATACAGTAGGTCAGAATGCTTCTCTCCATAGACAGAGTTAAATATTTAACTTCACTGATCTTTCATCAGAACAGATTAACTCTTTCTCTTTACAGATGCTGCCTGAGCTGAGTTTTTCTAGCTTTTAGTCCTTATTGAAAATTTTATTCCCTAACTTGTTACAGTCAATATTCATGGTAGATGAAATAATGAGGCCTTTTTTTAATTGTTGTTTTAACTATCCATGTATCATTATTTCTAAAAGGGAAGAGGGAATTATTTAGTGGAAGATAATAACATGACCTAAAGACTTTATTTAATGCTTTGTTAACTTTGATTTATCATTTTACTTAACAGATAAAGTACCGTTGGCTATACCATCTGATTCATTAGCTGAAAAATATGATAACCCTATCTGTGACTCAGCCTATAAGCCAATGCTACAGGTCTCTAATAACGAACATACCCACCACTATCCAGACAGCAGCTCTGAGAAAGAAACTGCCTTACTGGCAAACAGTTCAGCGCCACCATGTTCATCTTATGATTGTTCAGAAACATGTAAGTCAATTGTTTTTGCAGCATTGTGTGTATGATATATGAACAATGTGTCTAAAGATTTCAAAGTAAGTTTTAATTGTCATGCCAAAGAATTTGCAGAACTTTAAATGGAATACCAAGCACCAAGAATTGAAAAGATTATTTGTTTCAAAATGGGATATGTAATAGCACTATTTTTGACTTGTATCAAATACATACGCTGGACCATTATTACCCATTACATACTTTTGATACCAAGCAATTTGCTTCATAGCCATTGACTTGTAACACACTCTTTTCTGGTGTGACATCAATAACAAAAGTTGCAGTGTTTATCCTAGTAGTATTTTGCCAAATAAATATTTATCCACTTAATGTTTGATTCCATTCTAACATTCCTTGAGTTAGAAATGTGGTGGTTTATTTCAGCATCTTGTAAAAATTTAGCCTCATAATTCTCATGAACTAAAATGCTACTCTGGTTAAATTCTTGTCAGTAGAGAATGCTTCTGTTCAGCCTATTAACAATAATTTTGAAACAAATTTACCAGTGACAAATAATAGATATTACTGCTGAAATTCTGATAGAAGAAAATTGCAGCCGTCATTTTACATTTGCAAACCAGATTGTTGCTGATCCATGCAAATGTAAAATCCCATGTGATGTTGTATTGTGAACCTGTACTGTGGTAGTGGATAGCTGCCAAAATTGGCAGCTTTTTAACACAAAATCATTAACAGGCAGTGAGCTTGGTATCAACCAATTGAGCAGAATGTTGCACTGGCCGTGTAGTTGGTAAGGGTTCTTGGCACAGTGGTAGGGTCCATACCACTGAGATAGGAGACTTAGGCTCAAGTCCCACCTGCTCCAGAGGTATGTACAGTAGCATCTTTGAACAGTTTGTTTTAAGGAAAGAGAGACATACCTTAGTTTGGTAAGGTGGTTGAGAATGGGAATTCCACTTTAATTTACTGCAATGAAAAAGCAAAAAGGAACAGAATGTGCATCCTGAGAAATAAGGGACACCTCCACCCTCCTTCGTGTCTTTTTGCTTGGTTTCCAAAACCCACCAACCCACCACTTCAAAGCCTGCATGAGTGTCCAATCCCTCCCCAACTATCAATGTTACTTGTAGGCCTCCTTGCAGCCCCAGCCATACCCATTACTGAGTTCTAAGACATTAGAGCTGCCAACCAATCCAATTTGCTAGGAGATCTCGAGGAAAGAATTTTTTCTACTGTTATCAGTGCGGAGTGGCCGTTTTTTATTTTCAGGCAATTCACTGGGTGGTGGGGAAGTGACTATAAAATTCACTCCAGTGTTTTACAACAATGTATAATGGTTCCAGACTCAAGTCATTTTATACATTTTGAAAATGTTTTTGAAAATTTTTTTCTAATAAAATCTGTTTAAAATGAGCAATTGTTTGTAAGGAAGCATATTCTTTGAGTGCTAAGATGAATATCAAAATTAATATTAAACATTTATATGTAAAAGTTGATATTCTGTACAAAGTTAAAATATGAAATTTAGGAAACAAAATTTAATAGATTCTTCTTTTTAAAATGATAGAATATTATCATTTTGGTAGTTTAATAACATGTTCTGAGTTTTTTTTCAGATCTTCACAATTTCAACTATTATGAATTGATGCAGAGGACTGGTAACTTTGATGAGCGTCCAGTATCACTTGGTGGTTGTAAGATTGGTGAGGGGGGGTTTGGAGTTGTGTACAGAGGCTACATAAATAACAGAATGGTGGCTGTGAAAAAATTGACAGCAGTGAGTATTAATTTATAATGTATAACTGAGCTGCAAGCATTTTTTATTTTCTGTTACATATTTTATTTTTTATATGAAACTAAGTTGTGGGTTGATTTAGGCATCTTGCTGATTGGTAATGCAAGAAAAAAATGGAATTGTACAAGAAATCTGTACAATTTAATTACAGTGCGGGAAGCATGGATTTAAGGTGATTGAAAAAAGAACCAGATGTAACATGAGGAATACCTTTTCTAACAGTGATTAGATTCAGGAACGCATTATCTGAGAATATGTTGGAAACAGGTTCAATTTTGGCTTTCAATAGGGAAATGGATAATTTTCTGAAGAGGAAACAAAAATTACTGGGGTATGGGGAAAGGCAAAGGAATGGGACTAGCTGAGTTGCTCTTACAGTGAACTAACATGGATACGACAGACCAAATAGCTGCCTCCTGTCATGCCTTAATTATTATTCTATGGGGCTGAATGTTGAAGTGTATTGTGCTGCCATCCATCCTCCCTGCCCCCACCCCACACCTCAACTATTGCCCACCCCCCAGCCCCCCCCCCCCACCCCCCACACACGCACACACCCTGACTAGAAGGTTTGTCAAGTGACGGCCCACTTAAAAAGCCCTGTGGCCACTATAGGCTCAATGACCTGTTAATTAACTAAGGGCAAGACTTTTGTTTCATTCTTTCAGGGGATATGGGTGTCACTAGCAAAGCTGGCAATTATTTTTTATCACTAATTTCTTTGAGAAAGTGAAGATGAACCACCTGTTTGAATTCTTGCAGCCAGTCCATGAGGATAAGTAGATTCACAATGCTTAGAAGGGGATGGTCAGACACTGAACAAATTCATAAGAGACTGTCCACGTACTTTGAACAAAAATTTAGTACACACTAAATTTAATAATCACAAACTATGTTCCATGACACAAGTACTATTTGAAATGGTCTTACAGGTATCAGAAATAAAGATTTAACTATTTAACTTCAACAACATCTCTCTGTCTCTTCTCTGCTTTCTCTCTCTCTCTCTCTCTCTCTCCTGTCTGTCTGACTGTCTGTCTTTCTTTCTTTCTTTCTTTCTCCCCTCTACTCTATTTTGCTTTCTTCTTCACCCCCACCCTCCCTACAAAGATGCTGGCAGAGAGCTGTAAAATCTATTCTTTTGATTCTAATTATCAGTGCATGTAACCTTGCCTGAACTGTGAATGGTCTTACCTCTTAATCATGGTCATGAGTTCAAATTCCACTCCTTGATCCACATAGGTCAGCACTTAAATATAGTTCTAGGGAGTATTGTCAGACATTCTATCTTTTAGATGAGATACTGTAATGGAAATTCTTAAGTTTCTTAAAAGGAAAATTCTCTATTGGGAAACTAAAGAAGCTCTGAAATTAGAGCTAGGCCATCCAGGAGTAAAATAGGGAAACCTGTTTTCATTCAAAGGTCATGAAGTATATTTTTCTCCCTTGTATAAATAACAAATTGCTTAACAAATGACATTTGCAAGCTTGAGATGGACAGATTTTAATAGGTATATTTATCAAAGACTGTGGAGTTGAGTTGAAGTACAGATCAGGCACAATAAATCTGAATGGCTGAACAGAGTTGAGGGGCTGACAGGTTCTGTTCAGTGCAAACAGTAGGAAGTATTTCACAGTTGCCAACTGATCACGTATCACTTGAGTAGCTAGTGTTTCCAAGTACTGTTTGATTCGTTTGAGGATTAGAAAATTTACTTCTGGTGGAGCATATTATGACATTCCAGAAAGCATTACATAACTTGTTTAAACATTTGATTTTTCAGCATATGTGCAAAAAGGAGTTGCTATGTGATTATGTAGTGCATTCATTGATCACTGTTTCTCCCTCAGTCACCCTCTGCACATGGGTTTGGAAATGTTGCAAGTCGTATCGATTTTTAGCCCGTTGTACTTTAACCTGAACTAAAAAGATTCTGAGAATAGGCAGTTAAATTAGAAATGTCGTGGTAATGTCAAGATGTTAATTCGCTAATTTTTTGAATTATTGGATTATGACAGTGCTTCCTTTCCATCTCTTTTCAAGATCTTATATAGATTTTAGCACTTGGTTATAATATTCAAAACATAGAATTTACAGAACCAATTTTAAACTGTTGGACTTGACTTGTCTGTTGCTGCTATACCACATGGAGCTAGACAGTTAGAATTCAGATCACCTCTGTGTTAGAATAAAAGAACTAGGAGTAGGTACTTCAGCCCCTTCAATCTGCTCTTCCATGAAATATGATCACGGATGATCTCATCTTGGCCTCAACTCCACTTTCCTGCTCACTCCCGTAACACTTCAACCCATTATTAAGTAAAAATCTATCTAACTCCCCCTCAAATTTACTCAATGTCCTACCATCTACCTCAGTATGGATTAGTGAATTCCATAGATTCACAACCCTTTTGAGAGAAGTAACTTCTCATTTCTGTTTTAAATCTGCTACTCCTTATCCTAAAACTAAGACTTCTCATTCTAGATTGCCCCACAAGCAGAAGCACCCTCTCTCTAAGTCTACTTTTGTCAATTCCGTTTAGCATCTTGTATACCTCAATTAGATCTTCTCTCATCTATCTAAACCCTAGAGAGTATAGGCCTAGATTGCTCAATGTAACTTCATAAGACGAACCCCTCGCCTCTAGAATCATGCTAGTAAATCTCCTCTGAACTGCCTCCAGCGCAACTACAGTACAAGTAAAACTGTACAGAATGCTCACTAACGTCTTGTACAGTTGCAACACTTCTGTACTTTTATACTCTATCCCTTTAGGAATAAATGCCAAAATTCCCTTTACCTTCCTTATCACCTACCATACCTGCTTACTAGTTTTCTGTGATTTGAGCACCCAGATCCCTCTGCACCAAAGCACGCTGAAGTTTCTCTCCATTTAGATAATAAGTTGCCTTTCTAATCTGACCAAAATGGATAACCTCATACTTATTCACATTAAATCCAGCTGCTGAATTTTGGCCCATTCACCTAACCTGTCTATATCTATTTGTAAATTTCTTATTTCTTCATTGCAGTTTACTTTCCCACCTATTTTAGTATTATCTTCAAATTTGGCTGCAGTAACTTCTATCCTTGTATCCAAATTATTAGTAAAGATTGTAATTAGTTGGGCTTAAGGACTGAACCCTATGCCACATCTTGCCAAATGGATAAAGACCCATTTATCCATTAATCTGCTTTCTATTAGTTAGCTGATCCTCTAGCCAAGCTATTAAATTACCTCTAACCCTAAATATACTTTCTATTGCATTATTTATAAACAACCATAAAAAGGATTTATATTGTGCTAGTAAAATTTCCCAAAGCAGTTCACATAATGCAGCACCAAGTAACGTTTGTTATTAAGTGACTTGTATATTTTAATCACTTATTATAAAACTCAGTATTTAATTATATTTTTTATGTTTAGCCACTGGATCAGCATTGTGTCAGCACGGGGGAGCTGAAACTTCAGTTCAGTCAAGAAATTAAAACTTTGGCTAAGTATGTAGAGCTTTTAGAAGTAGCTTACACCAATAATTCTAAAGTATATTGTTTAATCAAATGATAACCACAATGTGACCTATTTATAGATTGAAAAATGAAAACCTGGTTGAGTTACTTGGCTTTTCTAATGATGGAGAACACCCCTGCCTGGTATATGCTTACATGTCTAATGGATCATTGCTGGATAGATTGGCATGTCTGGTAAGTACAATTGTATTCCGTAATAGTCAAAATGTGGTTTTATTTATTTTAAAGAACTTTTTAACAGAATTTTATAATATTCTCTTTACTATTACGATGATTAATTCCAAAACCTTTTCAGGATAACACAGCTCCACTTTCTTGGAATAAAAGATGCAGTATTGCTGTAGGTACAGCCAATGGATTAAAATATTTACATGAAAATAACCATATCCATCGTGATGTTAAAAGGTAAAGAATACCTTTTAAATGTTCTACCCTTTCTTTGCACTTCATATATTGTACTCAGGGTATATAATTTGAGTACTGCTGAGAATAGACATGTTTTGTTGAAACTTTTTAAACCTTGCATTCATCAGGATGTTTCACAAGAAATACCAAAGTAAAGGAAAAACAACAATGGTGAGAGAGGAGTGCTGATTAGTTTATATTGTTAGAAATGTTTCCGTGGAGAATGCAACAGTTAACTGCAAACCCTGTTTGAATTTTAAACGAGGCAAGTTGACTTAGCCAAAAATATACTTTCCCTACCACGTAAATGAATAATGTGGTACATGAATTTCAGTGCCAATGTGATGCTAGGTGAGTATACTGTACAACCCAAAGACTGACTAATCATATCAAACAGAATTGCCGTTTCACTGTTTACCACAAGCAAAGGAACTGACTGTTCCTAACCAGCCTGCACTTGCAAAACTCTGAACGGTGTCCAACATTAGATATGATTCCACTATTCAATGGCACATGCTACATAAACCTGAGTCTGTGAAGAATCATGTTAATAACCAATTTAGGATTGAATAATAGGGCATGCTTGCATAACCTGGAAATTACATATTAATGTACAGGGCCACATACTTTGCAGACAGGAAGAATATGTACATTCACTGTATTTGTATGACATTCTCTTGTTGATTTCTCAAAACAATACATTGACTACAGTCAACCTGCTTTGTTTAAAATGTAAACAAAGTTTGGCAGTTAACTGTCAATTATCATTAAATGATTCGTTCTCCATGGCAACACTTTTGTCTACATTCAAAGGCAACTTGCCAACCAATCAGCACTCTCCACACATACAGTATCATTCTTGTTCTCCCTTTTGATATTTCTTGCAAATTGTCCTGATGAATGCAAGATGAAAAGTTTTTTGCAGCAATACTCCAGTTCTGTACTAAAAATGAATTCTACTTCTAGTAATCGTGCATAATAGAAAAGTCAAATAGCTTAAATAAGTTATTGATTATTAGAACCCTTGCATCACAGTGGATTCTTTCATGCATCTAGTTGACACTCTACTAAAGATTGTGGGGAACAAACAATATAATTTTAACAATATTTAATTTTCAGCATTGAAGCTTCCAATTCATATTTCTTTCTGAGACAAAGTATTTAATATAATACAATGAACACAGAATATGAACTAAGAAGCCGGTATAACATACACAAATGCCAAGACCGCAACCTGTCCTTACATAGAGTTTAGCTCCTTAAAGATTGTATGCTGGTCACTTTGTTTTTCAGTGCAAACATCTTGTTGGATGGTCTGTTTCTTCCTAAGATTTCAGACTTTGGTCTTACTCGAGCATCATCACATTTAACACAAACAATGCTGACTGAGAAAATTGTTGGCACAACTGCATACATGGCACCAGAGGCAATGCGTGGGGAGATTACTCCAAAGTCAGATGTTTTTAGCTTTGGCATTGTAAGTAAATACTGATATTTCTCCTGAGATTGAATGAGTCAACTTTTCTCCAGTTAGCAAAACTGTTAGAGTATACATCTCAGAAAACTGAAGTTATTTATAAACTTTAAATGTATATGAATAGATTTTCCCTTGCCCTTCGCTGAGGGCCTTTGGCAGGCTGTTGGGGCAGTCATAACCCAGGAATTTGGACTGGAGTCCCATCCTAAGTATCTCTAGAAAAAGTCAGGAAACCCACATGTTCTATTTGTGTTAATTTTATATTCACTCAATAGTGACTACTGGCACTAAGTAAAAATGGAGTTTTAGAACCACATTCAATGTCAGTTACAACAAAATGACTGAGGGGCACCAGTGGCATAGTAATAATGTCACTGAACTAATCATCCAGAGACCCAGGCTAATGTTCTGCGAACATAGGTTCGAATCCCACCATGGCAGACGGTGAACTTTGAATTCAGGAATGCAAAATAAGCTAGCCTGATAGTGACTATATAACCACTGTTCATTGTGTCATTAAAAAAAATCTAGTTCACTAATGTCCTTTAGGGAAGGAAATCTGTCATCCTTACCCAATATGTGTGACTCCAGCCGCTCAGCAGTGTGGTTGACTCATAACTGCCCTCTGGGCAATTAGGGATGGGCAGTACCTGCTGTCCTCGTCAGTGACACCTATATTCCATGAAAAAATAGAGAAAACAATCAAACTGACTATGGTGAATTATATACCTTGTACTCCACACTACACTTAACCCAATTATCAACAACATCGTCTTCTACTCCTTTCATAGAACATAGAACAATACAGCGCAGAACAGGCCCTTCGGCCCTCGATGTTGCGCCAACCTGTGAACTAATCTAAGCTCATCCCAGTACACTATCCCATCAACATCCATATGCTTATCCAAGGACTGTTTAAATGCCCCTAATGTGGCTGAGTTAACTACACTGGCAGGCAGGGCATTCCACGCCCTTACCACTCTGAGTAAAGAACCTGCCTCTAACATCTGTCTTAAATCTATCACCCGTCAATTTGCAGCTATGCCCCCTCGTACTAGCCGACGTCATCATCCTAGGAAAAAGACTCTCACTGTCCACCCTATCTAACCCTCTGATCATTTTGTTGGTCTCTATTAAATCCCCTCTTAGCCGCCTTCTCTCCAATGAGAACAGACCCAAGTCCCTCAGTCTTTCCTCATAAGACCTTCGCTCCAGACAAGGCAACATCCTGGTAAATCTCCTCTGCACCTTTTCCAATGCTTCCACATCCTTCCTGTAATGGGGCGACCAGAACTGTACGCAATATTCCAAGTGAGTCCGCACTAGCGTTTTGTACAGTTGCAGCATGACATCACGGCTCCGGAACTCAATCCCTCTACCAATGAAACCTAACACACCGTATGCCTTCTTAACAGCACTATCAACGTGGGTGGCAACTTTCAGGGATCTATGTACCTGGACACCAAGATCCCTCTGCACATCCACACTACCAAGAATCTTTCCATTGACCCAGTATTCTGCCTTCCTATTATTCTTCCCAAAGTGCATCACCTCACATTTATCTGCATTGAACTCCATTTGCCACCTTTCAGCCCAATTCTGCAGTTTATCCAAGTCTCCCTGCAACCTGCAACATGATCCACACTGTCCACCACTCCACCGACTTTAGTGTCATCTGCAAACTTACTAACCCATCCACCTATGTCTGCGTCCAAGTCATTTATAAAAATGACAAAGAGCGGTGGTCCCAAAACAGATCCTTGTGGCACACCACTAGTAACCGGACTCCAGGCTGAATATTTTCCATCAACCACCACTCTTTGGCTTCTTTCAGAAAGCCAGTTTCTAATCCAAACTGCTAAATCTCCCTCAATCCCATGCCTCTGCATTTTCTCCAATAGCCTACCATGTGGAACCTTATCAGAGGCTTTACTGAAGTCCATGTACACCACGTCAACTGCCCTACCCTCATCCACATGCTTGGTCACCTTCTCAAAAAACTCAATGAAGTTTGTGAGACACGACCTGCCCTTGACGAATCCATGTTGACTATCTCCAATCAAATTGTTGCTTGCTAGATGATTATAAATCCTATCTCTTATAATCCTTTCCAAAACTGTTCCTACAACAGATGTAAGGCTCACTGGTCTATAATTACCTGGGTCATCTCTACTGCCCTTCTTGAACAAGGGCACAACATTTGCAATCCTCCAGTCCTCTGGTACTAAACCTGTAGACAATGACGACTCAAAGATCAAGGCCAAAGGCTCCGCCATCTCCTCCCTAGCTTCCCAGAGAATCCTCGGAAAAATCCCATCCGGCCCAGGGGATTTATCTACCTTCACACCTTCTAGGATTGATAACACCACCTCCTTACTAACCTCAATCCTTTCAAGTCTAATAGCCCGTATCTCAGTCTTCTCCTCTACAATATTCTCCTTTTCCTGAGTGAAAACAGATGGGAAATATTTGTTTAGCACCTCTCCGATCTCCACAGGGTCCACACACAACTTCCCACTTCTGTCTTTGACTGGCCCTATTCTTACCCTAGTCATCCTTTTATTCCCCACATACCTATAGAAAGCTTTAGGGTTCTCCTTAATTCTACCTGCTAATGACTGCTCATGTCCCCTCCATGCCCTTCTTAACTCTTTCTTTAAATCCTTCCTAGCTAATCTGTAACTGTCCATCACCTCATCTGAACCATCTCGTCTCAATGTCACATAAGCCTCCCTCTTCCGCTTAACAAGAGATACAATTTCTTTTGTAAACCAAGGTTCCCTTACCTTATCACTTCCTCCCTGCCTGACAGGGACATACCTATCAAGGACACGCAATATCTGTTCCATAAACCAGCTCCACATTTCGATTGTCCCCATCCCCTGCATTTTGCTACCCCATTCTATCCCTCCTAAGTCTTGCCTAATCGCATTATAATTGCCTTTCCCCCATCTATAACTCTTGCCCAGTGGCATGTTCCTATCCCTTTCCATCGCTAAACTAAACGTGACCGAATCATGGTCACTCTGTCCAAAGTGCTCAGCTACCACCAAATCAAACACCTGGCCTGGTTCATTACCAAGTACCAGATCCAGTGTGGCCTCCCCTCTTGTCGGCCCTTCGACATACTGTGTCAGGAAACCCTCCTGCACACATTGGACAAAAACTGATCCATCCGACGTACTAGAGTTATAGCATTTCCAGTCAATGTTGGGGAAGTTAAAGTCTCCCATAATGACCACCTTGTTCCTTTCACTCCTGCCCAGAATCGTTTTGCCGATCCTCTCCTCCACATCCCTGGAACTTTGCGGAGGCCTATTAAAAAACTGCCAGCAGTGTGACCTCTCCTCTCCTGTTTCTGACCTCAGCCCATACCACCTCAGTAGACGAGTCCTCGTCAAAAGTTCTTTCAGCCACCGTTATACTGTCCTTGACTAACAAAGCTTCACCTCCCCCTCTTTTACCACCTTCCCTAATCTTTATGAAAGATCTAAACCCTGGAACCTGCAACATCCATTCCTGACCCTGCTCTATCCACGTCTCCGAAATGGCCACAACATCAAAGTCCCAGGTACCTATCCATGCTGCAAGCTCACCTACCTTATTCTAGATACTCCTGGCGTTGAAGTAGACACAGTTCAAACCAGCTTGCTGTCTGCCAGCACACTCCTGTGATGGTGAAATCCTGTCCATGTCCTCCCTTCTCTCATCCTCCTGTGTACTGGAACTACACCACAGGTTCCCATGCCCCTGCTGAGCTAGTTTAAATCCACCTGAATAGCACTAGCAAATTTCCCACCCAGGATATTAGTACCCCTCTGGTTCAAGTGAAGACCGTCCTGTTTGTAGAGGTCCCACCTTCCCCAGAATGAGCCCCAGTTATCCATATACCTGAAACCCTCCCTCCTGCACCATCCCTGCAGCCACGTGTTCAGCTGATACCTCTCCCTGTTCTTTGCCTCGCTATCACGTGGCACGGGTAACAAACCAAAGATAACAACTCTGTTTGTTCTAGCTCTCAGCTTCCACCCTAGCTCCCTGAAATCCTGCCTTAAATCCCTATCCCTCTTTCTACCTATGTCATTGGTACCTATGTGGACCACGACTTGGGGCTGGTCACCCTCTCCCTTCAGGACCCCAAAGACACGATCCGAGACATCACGGACCCTGGCACCTGGGAGGCAACACACCAACCATGAGTCTCTCTCGTTCTCACAGAATCTCCTATCTGTCCCCCTAACTATGGAGTCCCCAATGACTAATGCTCTCCTCCTCTTCCCCCTTCCCTTCTGAGCAACAGGGACAGACTCTGCGCCAGAGACCTGTACCCCATGGCTTACCCCTGGTAAGTCGTCCCCCTCAACAGAATCCAAAACTGTATACCTGTTATTGAGGGGAACGGCCGCAGGGGATCCCCGCACTGTCTGCCTGTTCCCTTTTCCGTCCCCTGACTGTAACCCATCTACTATTTTCCTGTACCTGAGGTGTGACTACCTCCCTGTAACTCCTCTCAATCACCCCCTCAGCCTCTCGAATGATCCGAAGTTCATCCAGCTCCAGCTCCAGTTCCCTAACGCGGTTTCCAAGGAGCTGGAGTTGAGTGCACTTCTCACAGACGAAGTCAGCAGGGACACTAGTGGTGACCCTTACCTCCCACATCCTACAGGAGGAGCATGCAACTGCTCTTGCATCCATTGCCATTGTTCTGAATTGTAAAAAACAGACTATTGGAAAAGAAAACACTAGTAACTTACCAAATCGGCTCTCAGACCCTTTTTGATTAGAGGAGGATGGGTGAGAGACACTACTTTAGTAGTGTTTCGGGTAAAGCAACCGCCCAAATATATTACCTCACTTACTCAACCGTCCCGTGTCTGCTCGTACTCGACGCGCACTCCGCGTCACGAGGTAAGTTTTTAAAAGGAGAAGCTCACCTTCCCAGGCTGCCCTCGCGCCTCCTTCCGGACTCCCGCCGCTGAAACGACTGAAAGGCCGCAGTCACGCGAGGTAAGACCTTTATACTCCTGAAGCTCACCTTCCCAGGCTGCCCTCACGCCTCCTTCTGGACTCCCGCCGCTGAAACGACTGAAATCTTTTGTTACTTGATCACTCTTGCTTATTTTTAACCACACCCATCTGATCGTACAACTGTACAATCCAAGCCTTTGTTTCTATTCCCACTGCTGCATTGTTACCTCTGGAGATCTCCAAAGATCAATTTTTGGGTTGTCCTATTCTTATCTACAGCTGTCCCTTTGCTACGTTATTCACACACATAGGGTCGGCACGCTAATGAGCTCTGAGCCTCAATCATCTTAAGACTGACTGTAATTTGTTACAATTGAACATTGAGAAGTCTGAAGCAATTATATTCAGCCTTACTACAAATTCAATACCCTTGTCATTTTGACCATGCCTCAGGCTGAACCTGATTATTTGCAATTCTGCTGTCATGTTCAATCTTGAGCTGAAGTTCCAACTCCATTTACTCATCATGAAAAAGGCCACAATTTCTGCTGTTTCTGCTCCTATTTTTGCCTTCCTCCTCCAAAAACCCTCAACTGTATTCGTCTCTACATTCCACTAGCTCACTGCAGTCATCACTTTTCCATCTCCTCGCTGTTGGGAATCACAACTGTAATTGCCTTGGAATATAGGACTAGCAGTAGGCAATTCAGCTCCTCAACCCTACTCTGCTGTTTTAGATCATAGCTTGTCATCCATCTCTCAATTTTCCCACGTCCCCATATTGTTAGATTTCACTTTAATAACATCAATCAGACTCTGTCTTGAACGTACTTAATAACTGGAAATCCACATCACTTTGAGTTACAGAATTTCTGAGGCAAGTGGAAAAAGTTCCAAGTCATTTCAATGCTAAATTGTTTGACTTTAATTCTGATACCGTGTTACCTGGTTGTATACACAACAGCCGGAGGAAATATCTTTACTGTATCTACTCTGTCTATCCCTTTAAGAATTTTGTAAGTTTCTATGAGGTCATGTCTCATTATGATTTGTGGTTGTTGGAGGTCAGCCAACTCAGCTGTGATGCTCCCCACTTGCCTAGATGAGTGCATCTCCAACAACACTCAGGAGCTTGAATTCTGAAGTCAGCAGTTAACATAAACAGCTTCCAGTAGGCTCCAAGGAATTTTCACTTATTTCTTATAACTGGGATTCTTTTCTCAAACCATTCAATAAATCTTGAACTGGAGGATAACTAGAAGGCAACCAAAAACTCTGTCCTGCAGCTTTCACAGCCAAACTGCTTATTGCCCAAAACCCAGACTAAACCAATTCAAACTGTGGTTTTCCTGCATTTTTCAATGTTTTGTGATTGGCTGGCCAGCACTGTTCCACCCTTGATTGACCCATTCAACGTCCAACAGTTGCCAGTTCTTGACCATAACACATCATGGTGTTGAAGTGTCTGTTTTATTCTTAAAACAATTACTAACCTGTGACTAACTTTCCAGGTCAGTTCTCATAAGAAAATATCATTTTGTTTGCTCTTTTATCTTAAAAAAAAAAATACTAAAATCAAGCTGCTGTTTAAAGTTTACATCTCAAATTCAGCTCTCAGTTCCAAACCAAAAATAAAAATCACAATAATGAATGTTTCAACACATGTTCTTGCCCACTCCCTCAGCCTGTTTAAATCCCTTTGAAACCTCTTTGTATCCTTTTCACAAATTATGTAGTTTTACAGTTTACAATTGGTTCTCACATCCAGATAATTGATATAGGTTGTGATCAGCTAGGGGTCTAAGTGCTCATCTTTGTAGTCCACTGGTCAATCCTGCCAACCTGAGAATTAATTTCCATTCTCTGCTTTCTCCCAGTTAACCATTCCTCAGTTAGTTCTAGTATTACTATTGATTCTATGCGCTTTAGTCTCGTTTATTAACGTGTGTGTCACTTTTTATCAAAAGCTTTCCGAAAATCCAAATACATTGCATCCACTAGTCCCCTCTTATTGACTGTTAGTAACATCCTCAAGAAAGTTATCAGGTTTATCAGATATGACTTTCAATTTGTAAATCTATGTTGACTCTGCTGAGTCAGGCAATTGTTTTCTATATATCCAGTAATCACATCCTTTATTATAGATCTTAGTATTTTCCCTAGTGTTGCTAACAGGTCTGTAATTCCTCATTTTCTCTCTTTAAACAGAGGGGTTACATTTGCAGCCTTCCAATTTGAAGGCACCATTGCAGAATCAGAATTTTTAAAAGATAACCAACATACTTCCTACAAAGGGGGTGGCCATGGGTACCTGCATGGGCCCAAGCTATGCCTGCCTCTTTGTAGGTTACGTGGAACAATCCCTCTTCCGTACTTACACTGGCCCTAAACCCCACCACTTCCTCCGTTACATTGATGACTGCATCGGCGCCGCCTCGTGCTCCCACGAGGAGCTCGAACAGTTCATCCACTTCACCAACACCTTCCACCCCAACCTGAAGTTCACCTGGACCATCTCCAACACTTCTCTCTCCTTCCTGGACCTCTCTGTCTCCATCTCGGGTAACCACCTAGAAATCGATGTCCATTTCAAGCCCACCGACTTCCACAGCTACCTGGAATACACCTCCTCCCACCCACCTTCCTGCAAAAATGCCATCCCCTATTCCCAATTCCTTCGCCTCCGCTGCATCTGCTCCCAGGATGAGACATTCCACTCCCGTACGTCTCAAATGTCCTCATTCTTCAAGGACCGCAACTTCCCCCCAACAGTGGTCGAGAACGCCCTCGACCATGTCTCCCGCATTTCCCGTAATGCATCCCTCATGCCCCGTCCCCGCAATAATAACCAAAAAAGAATCCCCCTCGGCCTCACGTACCACCCCACCAACCTCCGGATCCAACGCATCATCCTCCGACACTTCCGCCATCTGCAATCAGACCCCACCACCAAAGACATTTTTCCCTCCCCACTCTTATCTGCCTTCCAGAGGGACCACTCCCTCCGCGACTCCCTTGTTCGCTCCACACTCCCCTCCAGCCCCACCACACCCGGCACTTTTCCCTGCAACCGCAGGAAGTGCTACACCTGCCCCCACATCTCCTCCCTCACCCCAATCCCAGGCCCCAAGAAGACTTTCCACATCAGGCAGATGTTCACCTGCACATCTGCCAATGTGGTATACTGCATCCGCTGTACCTGTTGTGGCTACCTCTACGTCGGGGAAACCAAGCGGAGGCTTGGGGACCACTTTGCAGAACACCTGCGCTCAGTTTGCAACAAACAACTGCACCTCCCATTCCTCAGACAACATGTCCATCCTGGGCCTCCTGCAATGCCACAGTGATGCCACCCGAAGGCTGCAGGAACAGCAAATCATATTCAGCCTGGGAACCCTACAGCCCAATGGTATCAATGTGGATTTCACAAGCTTCAAAATCTCCCCTCCCCCAACCGCATCCCAAAACCAGCCCAGCTCATCTCCACCTCCCTAACCTGTTTTTCCTCTCACCTCAAGCCCCATCCCCATCTCCTATCTACTAACATCATCCCGCCCCCTTGACCTGTCCGTCCTCCCTGGACTGACCTATCTCCTTCCTACCCCCCTACCTACACTCACCTTCACTGGCTCCATCCCCGCCTCTTCGACTTGTCTGCCTCCTCTCCACCTATCCTCTCCTCTATCTATCTTCTAACCACCTCCCCCTCTCTCCCTATTTATTTCAGAACCCTCTTCCCCTCCCCCATTTCTGAAGAAGGGTCTCGGCCCGAAACGTCAAGTTTTCCTGCTCCTATGATGCTGCTTGACCTGCTGTGTTCATCCAGCCCCACGCTTGTTATATCCACCATCTCTATCACCATCTGTTTCAATACATGCTAATCATGAGATCCTGAGATTTGTAATTTTTCAGTCCAGTTAATTTTTCCAATGCTCATTTTTTAATATTAATTTCTTTTTCTTCTTTTTCCTAACCTACATAAACGTTGAATATTCTTTAGTTTTAAGTTCCCAGTCTTAATCTACATTCTGGACCAAAAACAGAAGTTGCTGGAAAAGCTCAGCAAGTCTGGCAGCATCTGTGAAGAAAAGAATCTGAGTTAATGTTCTCTGATCTGGTGGAACCTCCTCTGTTAACCCTTTCTTGTCTCTATCTCTTGCTTTAAGTCTGCATGTAAAATCCAAATTTTTAGACACCTGCTGCTCTACTTTTTTTGATTACTCTTCTGAGAAGACACACCAAAGCATTTCAGTTTTGCCACTCATTCGGTGTTCCCTAACGAGGCACCCTGTCTGATTGCGGGACTTGGCAACAGGAAGAGGTAGAACTGACTGATGAAGGCTGCCACCATGAACCCCCACTTACCAGGGATCACACTTACAGGCTAAATCTGATCAGACATCCTCCTCCCCAGTGGAATTTCAGATTCACTGACAGGTATTGTGAGCTGTTGTAGTTTTAAAATATTCAGGATAACTTGTGAAAAATATGAATAACTGTGCTGTTCCTCTTGTTGCACCATAGGTCTTGCTGGAATTAATAACAGGACTTCCACCAGTTGATGAATGTCGTGAACCACAATTACTGGTAATGCAACATTCTCATATATACATTTGTGGAACTGAACTGAGTATCAATGCGACTAGATGTGATTAATATCTAGCTGGGGAAGACTTAAAAAGTTTCAATCCTCCCTCAACCCCTCCCCCCCCCCCCCCCCCCGCCCCTTTGTCTCTTCCCCTTCAGCCTGAGATATCAGATTCAACAACAAAAGTATACTGTCAAAAATGAGTTAATTTTAGAATTTAGATCTCTTGATCAATCATTGTATTTCATTGACTACAAAATTCAATGTCTATAAGCATCAATTTTGATTTCTTTACTGAGAAGTTTGCCAGCTGAGTTCTGATTTTTCTAACTTTACCTTTAATCATAAAGTTTGATATCAAAGAAGAAATTGAAGATGAAGAAATGTCTATTGAGGATTACACTGATAAAAAGATGCAGGACTGGGACTCTGTGACAATTGACAAAATGTATTTAACTGCAAGTCAGTGTTTAAATGAAAAGAAGAATAAGAGACCAGATATTAAAAAGGTTTGTACCTTGTTATATTTATTCTATTTACAATTATATAAATGTTTTAAATATTTTAATGCAATATTTTTAATGTTGTTTACAGGTATATAATTCATTGCAAGAGATCTCTTCAGTTGCTTCAGAATGAGATGAAGTCTGGATTTTCTGATGCAAGTCACAACAAATGTTATTGAGAATACAGTAGAAAGTTTGGATCTCTGATAGCTACATTATTCTGGTCAGTGTTGTTTGAATGTGAGATGAGGAATCTTAAATTGGACATAGGTGACTGAGAATAGGAAACTCACCACCTTGTGTCTGTTCTGCCATTTGATACAATTGTGGTCGATCGGGTTGTAGTCTTTGTTGCACTTCCCTGTCTACCTCTCATAACTGTATCTAATATCTATCTAGCTCTTCCTTAAACTCCAGTGTCCCTGCCTCTACTGCTTTATTGGGAAGGGAATTCTACATACTAACAGTTTTATGAAAGGAAAAAGATCTCATCGCCTTCTTAAGACTGTATCTCTTGGTTCTTGTCTCCTGCACTGAAGGAAACATCCTCCCTGTATCTACCCTGTCAAGCCCCCTCAAATATTATGTGTCTTATAAGTTCACATCTCATTCTTCTAAATTCTAATTGGTATAAAATCTATCATCATAAAATAAGCCCTTCATCCCAGGAATGAGTCGAATTAAAAACTGAAAAAGACGAATTGACCTTCAAGGAACTGCTTCTAATGCAATTTTGTTTTGATTTTAATAAGCCAACCAAAATTGTCAAACAGTTCTATAGCCAGCTCTGTACAGTTGCAATAAAACTTACCTTTTATTTGCCATAACGCTTGCAATAAATTCCAGCATTCCATTTGCTTTCCTAATCATTTGTGTTTGCATACTAACATTGAGTTTCACATGTCAGGACACCCAGTTCCCTCCGGGTTTTGCAAGCTCCCTCTATTCAAACACTGCTTTTGTATTCTTCCTGCCACAGTGGACAAGTTCAGGTTTTTGACATTGCGTTCAGTCTGCCATGTTTTTGCTCGCTTACTCACTTATTTTTGTACCTTTGCAGACTCTCTACCAACTATTGACAACTTACTTTCTTGCCTCCTTTGGTGTCATCAGCAAATGTAACTACTGTACAATTAATACTTTAGTCCAATTTGTTGTAAATTGTTGGGGATCCAACACTGCATCATGTGACATTCCACCAATTGATGTTTGCCAATCCAAAAGGTGCATTTATTCCCAATTCCCTATTGGTGACCAATCCTTTATCCAGAACACAAGAACTAGGAGCAGTAATAGGCACCTCAATCCCTTGAGCCTGCTCCATCATTTGATATAAAAATAGCTAATCTCACCTCAGCCCCAACTCCATTTTCCTGCTCGCTCCCAATGATCCCTTAACCCATTAACTCAATACTAATTGAAAGTCTGTCTTCATCTGTCTTGAATCTGCCACCCCTTACCTTTTAAAACTGTGACTTTGCATTCTCGATTGCCCCACAAGTGCTCTACATCTACTTTGTTGATCCCCTTCAGCATCTAATAGACCTCAATTAAATCTCCTCAATCTTGTAAACTCAGGCGAGAATAGGCTTAAACTGCTCAATCTCTCCTTATATGACAAGCCTTTCATCTCTGTAATTAATGTAATTCAGAGAAGGCTCATTTTCTCCAATACAATTATGTTTTTCCTCAAGTATCTGTGTTAATATGTTACCCCCCAATATCATAGATTCTTACCTTGTGGGATAACCTTTGATGCAGAACCTTATTAAATGCCTTTTGCAAATTTAAGTGCTCCAAATCTACAGGGTCCCCCTTATCCACTTTTTCTTCATACTCATAATAGTCATATATGATATCACTTTCACAAAGCTTTATTGATTCTGCCTTATCACATTATAGCTGCATACTTAGAAAATCATAACCTCGTCATTATGGATTTTCACAATTTCCCTAAGTCAGATGTTAGGCTAACTAGTGTACAGTTGCCTGCTTTCTGTCTCCTTTCTTTCCTGTATAAAGATGTTAATGTAATTTGCAATCCTTTTGGTTTCCTTTCTGAATTTAGGGGAGTTTGGAAGATCATAAATACCTTAACTACCTTTGCAGGTACTTCTTTTAAGACCTTAGGATGGAGGCCATCTGGTCTGGGGTATTAACCAGGCTTTAAATCCCAATAGTTTTCCCACCACACTTTTCCTGGGGTGATGTTGATTGTTTTGATGCCTTCCCTCCCTTTCTTTATGTTAGTATCTTTTGGAAACTTTGTCTTCTACAGTGAAGACAGACACAAAGTATCTATTAAATTCACCTAACTTTCCAGAGAAAGAACAGTAGTTTTAGTAACTCTCTTCCATTTAAGTACATGTAGAAACTCTTTTGTTTATATATTACAGGCTAGCTTTTTCTCATACTCATTTTTTAAGCTATTCTTTGGTCATCTTTTAAGAACTAGTAATCTTCTGATCTTTACAGATTTGTACAGTTTTTCTTTCGATTTGACGTAATCCTTAACATCCTCATTTAGCCACAGATGATGTCTCTTGCTTTCTCACTAGGATAAATCTTTACTGAGAGTTATTAGAAGTCTTAAATCTCTACTATCATATATTTTAATCTATTTTCCCAGTTCAGTTCAGCCAACTCTGCCTTCATAGATATTTCTTAATTGACCTGTTCAGGCATGTTATGACATACTCTGGAACAGGTGGGACTTGAAGCCAGGCCTTTTTGCTGGATTAACATAAACTTCAATAGGGATTCGGTCAGTCAGTTTAAATGAAACTAAGGAGTGAACATGATATATGAAGTAAAGGCAGGTAAATAGAATTAAGGTACAAATGAAATATGGTTTAACAGAATTACAGAATGGGCTCGGCTGAATTGCTTGCACATGTGTATATATTGGAAATATTTCTGTAATCCTTCCATAAAATCTGAAAAATATATTAACTAAGTGGGCCCCAGCTCAAAGGTAAAATACTGTAGATACTGGAAACCTGAAATAAAACACAAAAAAAATGCTGCAAATCAGTTCCACAGTAGCTGGGATAACAAGCATGGGGCTGGATGAACACAGCAGGTCAAGCAGCATCATAGGAGCAGGAAAACTTGACGTTTCGGGCCTAAACCCTTCATCAGAAATGGGGGAGGGGAAGAGGGTTCTGAAATAAATAGGGAGAGAGGGGGAGGCGGATAGAGGATGGATAGAGGAGAGGATAGGTGGAGAGGAGGCAGACAAGTCGAAGAGGCGGAGATGGAGCCAGTAAAGGTGAGCGTAGGTAGGGGGGTAGGGAGGAGATAGGTCAGTCCGGGGGGGGGGCGGGATGATGTTAGTAGATAGGAAATGGGGGTGTGGCTTGAGGTGAGAGGGAAAACAGGTTAGGGAGGTGGAGATGAGCTGTGCTGGTTTTGGGATGCGGTTGGGGGAGGGGAGATTTTGAAGCTTGTGAAATCCACAGTAGCTGGGAATTGGTGGTGGTGTACCCATACATTTTTTTTAGTCAATTTTCTTCTAAGCAGTCAAGGTTGTGAATTTGGAAGTGCAGTCAAAGGTATGTTGGCAAGTTGCTGCAGTGTATGTTGATACACTGTGTCAATGGTGGGGTGAATGAATATTTAACATAGCAGATTGAGTGTCAGTGGAGTTTTTCTTTAAATGGTGTCGATCTTGACTGTTAGAGACTTGGTCATCCAAGGGAGTGAAGATGTATTCCATCACACTGATTTGTGCCTTTTACATGAGTAACAGACTATTGTGAGTCAGAAGGTGAGTTACTTAGCGCAGAATTTCCAACCCTTGACTGCTATTGTAACCACATCTGTTTTTACAGCTGGTTCAGTTAAGTATCTGGGCATTGGTAACTTCTGGGCTGTTGATAGTGAAAGGTGTTTTTCTTCAGTCTTTGTACTTGCGTTAACGCTCTTCTTGGGCTAATTTTTTTAGATTCCCAATTTAAATATTTCTAACCAGTGTACTCAAGCTTGATTCTCTGCTTTTTAGATGAGTCAGTTTTGGTTATCTGTTTATCGTCTGAGGTTGATTTTATTTTTTTTGTTTCTGATAATTACTTTTAAACTTCACAGATGCTCTTGGTCTGCAAATGGTATTTATATCATTTTAGTTACAATTTTGCAGAGAATGAGAGTTCAGTTGTGTGTCCAAAGCAAAAATAGTTTTCACAGGCCTATCAATCTCTCTTATGAACTGAGATTTTCACCCTTTCACACAATGTAAATGAGATGTCGATGATAGTAGGAACTGCATATGCTGGAGAATCTGAGATAACAGGGTGTAGAGCTGGATGAACACAGCAGGCCAAGCAGCATCATAGGAGCAGGAAAGTCTT
>JAHRHZ010000021.1:22331325-22350797 GCA_024137785.1 Ginglymostoma cirratum | reverse complement strand
ACTTTCCTGCTCCTATGATGCTGCTTGGCCTGCTGTGTTCATCCAGCTCTACACCCTGTTATCTCAGACATCGATGATAACCTGGTTATTGTGTTATCTTTGCATTATGTGGGTTCTTCTATCCATTTCAAGAGAGTAAATGTCAAAGCATGTTACTTAAGTTAAAACTAATAGTCAAATTTGTTTACAATCCAATATAATTACAGAGAAGGGACACAGCAAGTTAATAGTAATAGTACAAAAAACAGTTTTAGTACTTTAAGTGCAACTTTTTTTAATTGTAATACTACCTCACTGAACTGCTAAGAAATTAAAATGAAGTTTATGATTATTGTGATCATTGCATCATAAATCTATCCATTACACATTGATTTTAATGCTCCTTCCACGGACCATTACCAAAGATATTTCAACCACGTGGACATAAATACTATTTTGACAGCCTACTGTACAACTTAGATTCCTGGTTCTAGAACTGACTGGTCAGTGCTTATCTAATAGAAATCTGACTTCTCTTAGACTCAAGTGTTGTTGCTGAAATTATATTTGCAACTGCTCAATTTACCAACTTTCCTGATGAATTAGCAAGCATAATTTTTAATGCTATTGTATTTTTGAATGTAGCCATTTGCAAGCTTAAATACTGATTTAATCTGTACGTAGAAAGTTATTCATGGTTTATTATGAGCTTAAGTATAATTTAGAATTTACGTTATCTCTAAAAACATTTACAACATTGAGAGAATTGTGATGTTGATTAGTGAAATATTTATTTCATTCACATTGTGTTGTATTAAAGATTGCGTATGTGCCAGATTATTTGCAATGCAAAGTGCAACAATTTTTTGGTTTATAAAGTCATGATGGTCACGTATACGAGCTTCCATTTATTGTATAATACAAGACTGAATATTTGGTCTGTGAAAATCTCTTTATTTTACGATTTTAAAATCAATTTCTACACCAACTTATTTTTCAATTGTTAAAAAATAACATGGATAAAATTGATGGTATTTAATGTACCACTACATTCTACAGTTAATAAATGTTGAGTCAAAGTATAATTTTATCCCTTATCAATCCTAATCACATTTTCTATTTAGTCAGCCACTATAAAGATTAACCACAATTCAAATAAGACTCATTTTCCAACAAGAGGATTTGCATTAAGTACTGCATGAAATATTGCGCAACCAATGCTTGAATTGTGTAATCAGCAAACTTTTTATTAGATTATGCTAAATGCTGCTTCAAAATTGTGAAAAGCAAAGGACATGCAAATGTGAAAACATAAAATCACAGACTAATATTTTAATCAAAAGTCTGTTAGCTTCTACATGAATTATGATTTTGAGGGACTGACTGGATTGATTTGATCATAATGGAATAAAGCAACAATCAACAGCACTAAAGAATTCAGAAAGAGTCCACTAATATTTATTGTAACATTACAAACTTATATACATTCCCATTTTCAGCACTCCGATTGCTATCTGAATAAGTTGTCGCATAGCCAGTTTCCATGACTTCATCACAACCATTGGTAGTCCAGGTAACCTCAACTTCCTCGCTCCACAAGTAATTTAGACTTCTTTCACAATACCAATAGGTGATCAATTTCACCCTGTCCATTTAATCTATTGGCAAAAATTTTGTCAAGAAGGTGTTTACATATTTCTGCATCTATTCAAATGTTTTCACCTTCTAGGTGTGCGTCTAGACAAAGCCCCCATCCTATTCCCATAATCCCACATTTACCATGACTAATTCACCTACTTTGCATATCCCCGGACACTAAGACAATTTCTCATTGGCAATCCATCTAACTTGTACATCTTTGGACTGTGGGAGAAACTGGAACACTTAGTGGATACTCATGCAGATACTGGGAGAACATGCAAACTCAACACAGAGTCACTCGACTGGAATTGAACCCAGATCTCGTGAGGCAGGAGTACTAAACAGTGAGCCACTGCGCCTCCCCTGTTTATTGGTGTTTTTAAAACAAAAACTGAGGAAGTATTTGGTGCAATCAATAAGGGAATGAGAAAATAGATTAAACACTCATTTGTTGGGAATGAAAAATCACAGAAGCTGGAAGAAGCTTTTTTTTTTGGGAAGAGATCCAGGATGTTGACTAGCAGCAGTAAGTGTACTCCAATATAGTTTCAAGGCAAAATAGCATGGAGGGCAACTTTATGGAGGTAGAATGTATTTGTACCCTTGGTCCTTTCAGTGATAGCACCTTCCAAACATGTGCCCTCTCTGAGGCACCCTGCTGAATTAGTGCAGTCTATCTTGTAGGTAGTGTACTTGCTGCAACTGAGCATTGGTGTTGAAAGGAGTAAATGCACAAGAGGGTGAATGGGGTGCCTATCAAGGGGCTGTTGTCCTGAATGGTTTCAAGCTTCATCACTGCTGGGAGCTGTATCCACCAAGGCAAACGGAGAATCTTTCATAACAATCCGAAGTTGTGCCTTTTAATTGTTGGACAGACTTTGGCAAGTCAGATGGTGAGTTCTTGCTGCAGGATTCCTAGCCTTTGACCTGTCATTATCACAACATTTAGGCGGTTGGTCCAGTCTAGTTTCTGGTAAAACAGAAACGCCCAAGATGTAGTTAATGTCGGATTAGAGGCTTTGCGATGAACGACAGGTAGTGATTAGATTCTTTCGTTGAAGGTGGTCACACAAGTGGCAGGCAATGTTAGTTTCTTCTGGCCAGCCCAACTATGAATGTTGACTGATTCTTGCTGCATGTGGACACAGGCTGCTTTAGTATGAAAAGTGGTAAATGATGCTGAACATTGTTCATTAAGGACTGCACATCACCACTTTTGACCTTCTGATGAAAGGACAATCATTGCTTGAGCAACTCAAAATGATTGAATAGGAGTTATTACTGATGGTGAAAATCAACTGACTGAGGAGGTTATTGCAAGTACCACTTTATAGTACTGTTGATGACCCTATCCCATCACTTTTCTGATAATTGAGAGTTGACTGGGCATGAATGAGGTCAGAAAGGAACTGTCCTGTTTTTGTGGACAGAACCTATATGGGCAATTTTACAATGCCATAAAGATGGTAGCATTGTAGATGTACTGGAACAGCTTAGCTGGACATGTGTCTAGTACTGTAGACTTGTGCTTCAGAACAATTGCCTTCATAATATCCAATGACTTGGCAATTCTTGGTATCACTACGGAGTGAATCAAACTGGTAGAAGACACGTCTCTGATACACTGGGGGCCATAGGAGGCCATCATTCAGCACTTTTGGCTTAAGGTGAATGCAAATGTATCAAACTGGTCTTTTGCACTCCTGTGCTGGGGTCTCCAATTGTTGAGGATGAAGATAGTTGTGAAGCCTTCATCTCAGTTCTTTGTCCACAGTGAGATGGTGTTGCAGGAAGTGGAGCTTTGGTTGCGGGATCACTTGGCATCTGCTAAGTGACGAATAGTCCTGTGTTGCAGCTTCAGAAGGTCAATGCATTCTTATGTATGATTTGGCCTGCCCTCTGAGCCAGATCTACCAGGGGAAAGGTCCAGATCATGAAATTAGAAATTGTGGTTGAATACAATTCTGCTGCTCGTGGTTCGCATCATAGCATGGATGCTTAGTTTTAAGTTGCTGGATCTATTCAAAGTCGAACCCGTTTAGCATAGTGGTAATGCCACAACTCAATGGAAGTATTTTGAATGGGACTTTGTTTCTACAGTGACTGGCAGTGGTCACTCCTCTACCTATATTTTCATGCACCAATGCATCTGTGATAGGTTAATTTAGCAAGGACAAGGTCAAGTTGGTTCTTCAAATTATGTTCAAATTTCACCATTATCCTTAGTGAGATTTGAGCCCATGTCCCTACAGCATTAGCCTGGGGTTCTCGATTACTTCTCCAGTGACAGTATCATCACTCCTTTGTGTCCTCTCGACACATGCTCAAGACTTGGCCCTGACTTTTCAGGCTACAGAACACAAATCACAAAGATCCAGGTTAGTTATTTTAGAAATTGGAGACTCGAACCAAATGCTGCCAAGGCTGTTGATTCAGCCTTCCACCTGAACAACTCAAAGGCCAGGAAGAAATTCATGTACACTTCTGCAATCAACTGACCCACACATCAACATTAAAATACCTCACTTTTGACTATACATTGTTACTGGCAATGCCCCCAAAACAACAGAACAAGATTAATCTCATATGAAAACTGGCAGGTACCTGCTAGTCAACAGATTACACATTTCTTTGCTTGCCTGATTTACTCAAACAGCAGGTTACTGCTGCTTAAATTGACCCAGGAGCCAGCACAGAAAAATTATAGACATCCACCTCCAGCATAGCATGAAGACTATTTCTGGGCCATTGAGGCCAACATGGATCAGGTGGCTTCCCCTGGTAGCACTCTGAGCCTGCTATTGCTGCAGAGAAATCATCTTCAAAGAATACCATAGCTAATGACTAAAAGAATTAACACACAAACTCAAAAACATAATGTACATTTTTCAAATTATTTACTTCCTACTGGAACACAGTCCACACCCTATAAATCGATGACAGGATTACCCTTTGATGGCAAACATCCTGTTAACTTCAAATATCTCCAACTGCAACTGGATTATCACTTAGGTTAGTTAGGTCCTAGGTTGCAACCCTCTACAGAAGATATGGGCAACTTTCAACTGCTTGAGAACAGACCAGGGAAAATGTGGTCACTGGCTCTACAAGTGGAATATGAAGAATAACAAATTGTAACTGCAGCCATTAAAGTCACACGTTTGTCCACACACTGAATTCCTGCGCAGAGACACAGATTCCTGGTGGCATTATTACCTTTCACACTAACGCCAAGTGGCTTGTTAATATGAACACTGAACTATTATTGTTATAGAGTTCAGTCACCTAGTCAATTCTTCTATGTAAGAACTGAAATGATCAAAAATGTAGAATTGCGTACTGGTTTTGTACAAATTGCAAACTGACTGTTGGAATCTCCAATATACTTGTGAGTCCATGGAGAAAAAAGGCTGAAGGAAGTTTCAGGCCTTATCCTAATACTGGTGACAGTGAAGACCTTGGTTTTGTACCCGATTTAGGATTCTGATTCAGTGTGCCATCTTTACACTTTAATGTCTTCGATAACCTTTCTCTTTTCTTTTGCAAATGTCCATGATTATATATAGCAATTCAGATGTACAATGCTACACATAAAGATAGTTGTTTATTTTTCAACTTTTTTCCCCCTATAATACGAGTAAAGTTAGGAGAAAAAAAAGACAAGGAAACATGGAAGTCACTTCATACAAATATACTATTTTATAGACATAGCTGTAAACCTGCACATTTTCATTCCACTGTATCATGGTAAAAGAATTGAGCACCATACAGTCAAGTTTTCATACATTATCTTTTCTACTGTAAACAAAATGCAGTTCATCCCCTTGGTTTTATATCATTACAAAATATAGCACTTAACCAAAGTAAACATTTGAAAAAGCAAGAGCATTCATGAAAATAAAACAAAAAAGTTATTTTAACTAAGTTGGAACCTTGAATGAAAATCATTTGTAATATCAAAAACTCAACTTGCATTGCCCAGTGATTTAATATGTATGCAGTGCTCAAACCACCAACAGATGTTTAACCAATTCTGTAGACCGGATTTCTTCATACAGTGAAAGTCAAATAGGATGATTACTGGAATTCTTGACAAAAGAAACTGAAATTTAAAAATAACTCATCTAACCAAAATGTATTAAAGAACAATATAAACTAAATATATGGATGATAGCTTAAATCTTAGAATTTTAACTGTAATGAGCAAGGCTTTAAAAAATCTTCACAATGTTCTGCTCTTGATTTGTAATGCTACAGGAATCAGTGACTCAAGATCCAAACTTAACAATACTAAATAATCAATCTTGTATTAACAGTTTGAAAATGGTTATACTTGAGATTTTCTCAATAGCGATAGCTAATCTTTCCTATAGAATGTTCTGATAAAGGTCACAGACTTGAAACAATGGACTGAATTTGTCCCTGGATTTCAAGATCCCAACATCCGGACCAACAGATTCCCAAGATTGGATATATCAATAGTATAATATTCATAGAGACAACCTCCACACTCACTGTCACATGGTGGGCCAACGCCCAGCTCAACAACTGTGCTGTCTGTCCCATGGGTCTCGAAAATGCTGCCCAATTTTGTTTCTTTCTTTCTATACCTGGAAATACTGTCTGGCAGCATCTTATATTTTGGTTGTTACTACAAGGTATCTTTTCTCTTTTGAAAGGGCCATAAAACATACTTGACATTCTATTTTATTCCTCACAAAACTATTTGTAAGCAATCTCATTTAGCTGAAATTATAATGGGTGGGACAAAAATATTTTCTATAAATATTAAAGAATATAGTTGTAAATTCATTTCAACAGGCTCCAAACATTCAGTTGCCTCCGCTCCAGAGTTACTGACAATATCAGCATTGAAAAAGTGACTGAGCACTAGGGTCTTAAACTGCTGCAGACTATGGGGCAGTCATGCAGTGCTGTCAAGGAAGTCTTGGCAAGTTGCTGCAGTGCACCTTGTACACGACACACATTTCAGTCAGCAACAGAGGGAGTGCACACTTAAGATGGCGGATGAGGTGGTAAGCAGTGGAAATGTTTTTCCCTGGATAGTATTAAGGTCCTTCAGTGTTATTGGAACTGCAGTCATTTAGGCAAGAGTAATTTGTCAAGCTACTAACTGCCTTGTCAATAATATTAAGGCTTCTTGGAGTCAGGAGGCAAATCACTTAATTCGGAATACCCTGACTGATCTCTTCTTGTAGCCACAGAATTTTGGCTAGTTGGTCTAGTTAGTTTCTGATCAATGGTAAGTCTCAGGAATGTTGATGATGATACAAGACATGAAATATCAAGAGACAGATGGTTAGTTAGTCTTTATCTTGTTGGAGATGATCAATGACCTGATAGTTGTGTGATGTAAGGGTTACATGCCACTTTTCAATCTAAGCCTGATTAATGTCCAGGTCCTCCTGAATATTGTAAATTAACCATTTCATTATCTGGGGAATATTAATTGGAACTAAACATTGTTTCAGTGAACATCTCCACATAAGATTTTACAACTAAAGATGGCTGGACCTAGGACACTGCCCTGAAGGACTCCTGCAACTATTTCACTGGGTCTGAATCCTGCTATTGTTCTTCCCAATTCCTTCTGACTTCAGTTTTACAAAGATCTTCAATGGCACTACTATCCCTGAATCCCCCACTATCAACATCTTGGGCGGTTACATTTGACCAGAAACTGAACTGGACTAGCCATATAAATACACTACCTACAAGGGCAGGTCAGAGGCTAGGAATACTGCAACAAGTAACCTCCCAAAGCCTCTACAAGGCACAGGTCAGGAATATGATGGAATACTCCCCACTTCCTTGGATGGGTGCAGCTCCAACAACACTTAAAGCACCTTGACACCATCCAGGACAAAGCATCCCACAAACTTCCACTCCCTCTATCACTAATGCTTGGTGGTAGCAGTGTGTAATATTTACAAGATGCACTGCAGAAATTCACCAAAGCTACTTAGAAAGCCCCTTTCAGGCCCACAACCAATGCCATCTTGACAGGCAGGGAAGCAGATACATTAAAACATCATCATTTGTAAAATTCCCTCCAAGCCACTTACCATCTTGACTTGGAAATACATCACAGTTCCTTCACTATCAGTGGGTCAGAATCCTGGAATTTCCTCTTAAATGGCATTGTGGGTCTACATACAGCACATGCTGTAGCAGTTCAAGAATGCAACTTACCATCACCTTATCGAGGCAACGAGGGACAGGGGATAACTGGCCTAGCCAACAAAATTCACATCCCAAGAGTGAATAATAAAACTGCCAAATTCTGTCAGATGCAGCCATGACAAGTGCTGTCATTTTTTAATCTCAACCCCAGAATTTAGTACTTCTATCCAAGTTTGGACCAAAGCTGTAATGAGATCAGAACGCTGAGCGGTTCTGATGATACCCCAGTCAAGTAGGTTACCGGTAACCACTTTTGATAGCACATTGCAATGATGTCTTCCATAACATTAATGATATTGAGTGTAAGCTGATGAGGCTGTCAATGATCAGATGGCTCTTTCCTGCTTTTTGTGGACACAGCATACCTGGACAAATCTTCCAATTTGCCAGATGGATGTCAATATTCCAACTACAGGTGTGGTTAGTTCTGGAGCATAAGCCTTGAGCACTGTAATCAGGATGTTAATGTGGCTCATAAACTTATCCATTTTCTCCCTGCTTCACCATTACTTGTTATTACAGTGAGCAAATGAAATTGGCCAATAGCTGGTTCCTGTGATGGTGGAATGTGAAGTGGTGGATGAATGTAGTTGCATGTGTTTCCGTCTTGTCATTGGCACTCATGCCAGGTTCCACTTGATATTGAGTTTGGGGGTGTTCATACAGCCTTCTGTTCTCCCCTCAACATTTTTGCTTTAAATTGTCTGCCACCATTCGCTACTGAACATGCTTATTCAGATCACTGCACATAGATACTAGTTACACAAAGCCACATGTATTCTGATCCATGCTTTCTACAACAATTATTTGCATTTATTATTTGGATTCGTGTTTCAAGATAGAAAAAAATTTCTTTTGAAAACTTTGCAAGAAACATTTTAAGGCTCTGCTTTGCAATGTAACTTGCAAGAAACTATCACCATCCCAATAGTGACCCACTGAAAATGGTCCTGGAAATTGCTAATCTGTTACAGCAGAAAACAGAACTTTGTCACTTCTGTATTCTTTTCCTTGTCCACATGTTCTAAACATGTAATAAAAGCAATGAAAAAATAATTTTATTCCTTCTGCCCACCACAATAAATTGCCCAGTATAATACAGGATGTGCAAAACACATGTAAATTACAAATGTCCACTTTCAGAAAATACATGATTAAACCAATTTTCACATTATCTGTATGTCTAATTTTGTTTCCAAGATTCAGAACACTTATCAGCAATTTTATGCATGTAGGACAATTCTATGATGACATGCTGTCAAATTTAAAGCTGAATGAGTTTGACTTAACATATTAATCGCAAGGAACCTCCTTAAAAGCAATTACAAAAATTACCAAACATGGCACATGAAAATTGGTCAAATTTATAAACTTCAGTGTGAACAGCAAACATCTTCTGCAGTAAAGTGAAATACTTAATTGCATTTCTTTCAATTTTAGAGATGCCATACTTAGCAAGTACCTAGGAATTGGTGCTCACTAGCAACACTTTGGGGAAAGAAAATATGTAGAACTGAGAAGAATTACTAAGGCCTTTGAGCCAATTTGTTTTTTCCTTCTTCTTGTTCACGGAGTTTAAAATGTGTGTAAAGCAAAATACCACACAATGTACACAAAATCCCCAGACCTTGATTAAGTGAAAGGGGATCTTTAAACAAAATATAACCTCCTAGTAGGGTGATGCAGAACTTGAAATGTCCAAACATGTTGTATCTGAATGTTAGTTTGTCAAGGAACAAGTCTCTAGAACAGACTGCATTTTATCCTGTTTGGTTAAATATAAGCACAAGAGTTCAAGTTGTCAGAGATAGTTGCATTATAGAAATCACATGAAGGAACACTGGATGCTTGGGAAATATTGCAGACAATATTACAGCCTCATTGTTCAAAGCACAACTTAAAATCTCACTCTACCTGCAAATCTGTACATCTTCAATGACCAGCTAGATTCTACTTCAGGATTATATTTGTGTACAAGGGACAAAGTGAGAAAACTTCCTCAAATTCATATGCTTGCTGAAGGAAAACTGTAACCATAAAATCTCACCTGCTCCCAGCTACAGCAATTGTTCACATACATATTACTATGTTTTCCCTTTATTGTAAAGGCTGGGATCATGCTCCCTTCAAATTTTATTTTCTTAAAATTAGGAAAATACTTAAGCTGTGCCAGCAATTCTTTGTAATGAAAATCTAATGTCTTAGAATCAGGCTCCTGTTCTGTGCTCCCTCTTCAACATTGTTTCAAAATTGGGTAGTAACCTTCAAATGTAGCTTCAAAGGTAGCTTAACTTAAAACTTATTTCAGCTTACCCCCAAAACTTATTTCATCTTAGCCTGTGAAATGTATCCTATGATTTGACAAACCGACAGATTAACATCTATCATAAATTTCAGTGAATGGTGAATAATCACATCCAAACCATTTTTAAACCTTTAGCAATAGAAAGTTTTCCTCGAACACATTTCATTGCACCTTTTCCAATATAGCTGCTTTTATTTATTTATTCACATTTCAATCATTTTCCAATCCCTCAAAATGTACCTGCTCAACTGTATAGTTCACATTTGTTTGGTATCGGTCTCCTTGACAAGGAAATAGATAAGGAGGCTTCTGTATATCTGAATCATTCTCTGGTATACATTTACAAGACAGCATCATAGTGAACTAATTTATAAACACAGTAAGCATAAGCAGTGTAATGTTCTGTAACATACTAAACTTATGTAAGTATAAAATGCAGATCTCTGAATAATTCTTTATGCAGTCAACTCATACCTTGGCAATTCCCTTGTTTGATGTGGCTAAGTGAAAGCTGGGTAATTCCTGCTGGGAGAAAAATTCCAATTTAAATATCAAACAAGGGCAGATCATCGTATTGTTCCAAGTGCTGGTTAACTTATTTTATGGAGATGCTTGAATAAAAGAAAATGTGTGTGCATATTAGGCATAGACAAAATTGCCCCATGCAAAACAACCCAAATTTAAATAAAATTGGGTTAAGCCATATGTGAAAAAGAAAAATTTGTTCTTTGCAATTGTAACAATATTTTAAATGGTCATGACTTGAAAGCAACACCAAATGCAGAAGGATACGTGACAGGTGAGGTATTTCCAATAATCCAGTAAATTGACAAATTCACTAGAAAGGCAATAATTCCAGAAAGCAACACCATCATCTATAAAAGATAAAACTTGCATTGTGTTTAATGCTTTTAAATTATAAAACAGATAAGAAAATAATGCATGTTCATTATTACCCACTACTTCTCAAATGTACTTTACGTACTTCAACATATCCTGTTAATAAAAGCATACTTGGATTTAAAGTTAAAAATTACAAAACTGACAATACAAGGCAAATGATTCCTAGTTGGAGGGAGCTGGCTACATTTGAACCCATCCTATCTGCTACTGCCTCTGGATGGTGTAGCACTTTGGCATAAAGGCTGGAACTAGGAATTGAACATATGAATTTTGCATACAATTAGTATTCTGCAGTGTTAAAAGCCTCCCATTATTCTTAATTTTATAAGAAAAATGACACTGGAGTGATTAGCAAATTGCCAGGACTTGTTCAGTAGCTTCAAAGATTAAACAGGCAAAAACGGCCTGTGTTTAGTCTGTGCAAGTAAACCTCACCTCCTGACTTCCCAATGCTTTGCTGCCATCTATGTGCTTCCCCTTTATTGTAAAGGCTGGAATCATAGTCCCCTCAGATTTTGTTTATTTTTTCTAAATTACAAAAAAGTTCAGTTCTGCAAGCAATTGTTTTTAAATAAGGATCTTACGTCTCAGGTTCTTATTCTTCTGCTCCCTCTACCTAAATCAGGTGTTGATGGACTTCTCTGAGCTGTCTGGATGAAGTCAGCTTTGGTAACACTCAAGAAGCTCAACACTATCCAGGCCGTGCTTGTTTGGCATCAAGTCTGCACTGTGTACTATATGCACAGTGCACTACAATAATTAGTCAAGGCTTCATTGACTGCACATTCTAAACTCATGACCACTATATCTTGAAGGACAAGTAAAGCATGCACTTAGCAAAACCACCCTCCTAAAGTTCAACACCATCCTGACATGGAATTATATCACATTCCTTGGTGTTCACTGGGTAAAGTTCCCGAATTGCCTCTCTAATAGCACTGTACAGTACCTACACAACATGGAAAACAATGGTTTAAGGCAGCAGCTCAATACTATCTTCTTAAGAGTAATTAGATGCTGACTTTGTCAGAGACACCCAAATCCAATGAATGAATTAAAAAAGTTTTACCTCAAGCCAAAATTGATCTTACACCTTGTTTAGTATTAAAACATACTTGTTCATTTAGCAATCTCACTGTGTGCTAATAAACAATTCATAATCCAGACACTTGCAGAACAGAATTGAAAAAATTGAACAAACAGCAAAACTTTTACCAAAATAACTATTTCATTCAGAGTTAACAAGAAAGACTGGCAGAAGAAATTATAAATTTCACCCTGATACAACAAAATGGCAATCAGGATTAAGGTACACTGTTAGATAAAAAGAACACAGAACTTTAGTATCCAGTGTCTGTGTGGACAGCATGAGAGGGATGACAATGAGAAGACTGGAATACAACCTACTATCCCAAATATTAAAATTTGCAAGAATAACACAACCAGTTCAGAATCTTACCAATGCTGTAGTAGACCAGTTTCCAAAGATGCTTCCCTCTCCAGTCACTGGTTCAAAAAAAGGAACAGTGAACATCAGAATGATAGATGACATTGGGGCCTGGTAGTATAAGAGCTGCATTGAATTCACCTGCAATTCATGTTGTTTAGCTCCTACCCACTGTAAAATGAAACCAATAAGAAAAATATGTTATACAGATGATTAAGTGGTAATTTAACAGCTTGTAATGAAATTATGATTATTATTTAATACTAGGAGATCAGAAATGCTCAACGGAATGCAGAGAAAGGAAAACATAGACAGGGTTGTCATAAATTGCACTGAAAAGAAAAGTGACCCAGCACATGCATGATTGGGACTCTGTAGAAGGGAAAGATCAATAAACAGAACTGAAGCAAAGCATTCGACAAACAGAAATCACTGATTCTGAACACTTGAAGCCATTGATAACCCTCCAGAGAGGAACAGTAATACTAGAATGGCAACTGAATGGTTACGTTTAGTGATCATAAGGGAAAATATTCAATTTTACTGGCTCTGTTGAGTTATTTTTAAAAGTATATATTCATGTATTTATATCACAACAATTACTGGAACAACTCAAAAATAATTTCAACAATGAGTGTTTGAATTTATAGCCTTCAACATGATTGCTTTTTGTGGAATCTGTTCATTTATGTTTCAGTAAAACACCACAGCTGATTCACTGACCCAAAACAAATTTTTTAAATAAATCGCAACACTTGGCTATTCCCTGGATGCAGCATTCTATGTCAGGAGACTGTATCATAAGCATGTGCCAGGTGGGAATTTGCTGACTCGCACCTTTTTAAGTTAACATGGCACAAAGCAGAATATGCCCTTTCTTTGTAGAAAGCACCCAACAAGGTAACCAGCCCTTCATTTTTTTTCCCTTACATCAGAAAAACATAACTTTACATCCTACATATCAAACATCTGATGTGTTACATGGAAATTTAATTACATGAGCAGACTCAGTACTAAACAGATCTGCAACCACGTGGATGAATAAACAAGAAAGCTGATCAGTCATTGTAAAACAAGGCCAGAAACAAAGTAGCAACAGGGTAATAAATATTTTACAATCCCACTTTCAACATATTTTAACATAGAAAGGTGAAACAGGTGTTCAGGATTGACAGCAATCAGTAGCAGGAATCATGCCAGAGCTTACGTCAGCTAACATAACAGCTGAGAGACTAAACTGAGAATCTTCCTGTTGTATGTGGCATGTTAAATAGTGCATTCAAGTCAGAGAAATTAATACCCTTGTGCAAGATAGGAAATTTTCCACAATTAGTCCCCAGGTCCAGGATCTTCTTTGTTTCCGTGATCAAAACAAGTCTGTACCACAGAGGCTTAAGGACAACACAGGCAACTTAGCTGCATGTAACATTAATCTGCAGATAACCCACATTACCGATACTAACAGAACTTGGTTGGCTGATCTACATTTTCTCCATTACTCAGCTATGAGCCCTTTTTAAACCTCTATTCCATGACACTACAGGACTAACCCACAAATAAGAAATATTTTGGGCCAAATTATCAGGTCTCATGGAGTCAAATGTAACACGGCCATATTAAAATGTAGCACCACTTACAACATTGGAAAAGGTCATTTGTTGCCACTTTAGTTAAAGCCAATCGGCAAAGTAAAAGATAAGAAAATATTTGAACAAAAGCATAACAAGCACTTAGAAAACTATAATGAAAATGTATTATATGAAAACAAATAATCCAGGGCAACGTTCCAATTTTAAAAAATGAACCACTTACTCAAAATACAGCAAAGTAATTTCAAATTGCAAACTAAGCTTTTAAGAAAAGTATTCAGCGAAGCACTTGGAACAATTAGGATATTAAAAGTAATTGTTTAATGCAAGCACTTCCGATGATCCTGTTGTTATCTCCAAATATCAGGATGTTTAGATTGTGACAAACACAAAGTATTTGTGTTTAGTACTTATAAAAGTATGCAAGAAAAATCAAAACTACTAACCACTTGATACATTGAGGTAACCAAAACACCAAGTGTTGCAAAAAGTATTCCTAGAAAATTAAACTTCACATCAAAGTAAGAATTCAGAAATACTCCCAAAGTAATAGGGATCTGTAAGAAATAAATGGGAGATGGTTATTTCCAGTTTAACATTTATAGCCCATACAGACTAGTACATTTTCCAGAAGAGAAGAACCAAACATAATATACTAAACATCTAAATTTCTGTTTGGACAAAAAATAGTAACTGTGGTTCTAGATGTTTAAAAAATAAAAAATTGATTTTATAAGAAGAAATTAAAATAAATATTTACTAAATCATTAGTAAGAAACAAATTACAAAATGCAGATTTCAAAGATTCTCATACTAAAAATCACGTCATAAGACACACATGAAACTTGTAATATCTAATAATAAAAAGTAAGCTATGTGAAAGTGTTGATTCAAGCAGTAAGCTTTAAAAAAAACCCTGTGAAATAGACATTCACTCACTGCATGTGACCTGCATGTCATAAAAAAAAAAATCAACTTCAAACATATCTTAGTCCATGAATACATATTAGAAAAGGCAGGGACTGTGCAGAACAGTTGACTTATTCATGGTTTTAGGGGTTTGGTTGCCTGGCTATTTTACTTTGACTACAGATTACAATGTAATCATTGTACCTTGACTTATTTCAGTAGGGACGCTTAAAACATTTGACAAATCACTAAGATAAATATACATACTTAATATTTAAACAGCTTGTCTATAAAATTTGATCACATTTTAGTTAGAAAAAGATTCTAGGCAGAAGTACTCCAGTCATTACATTCAATGTTGATTCATTCCTATGTAACAGTGATACATTAAGGTAAGATTTGCTAATGCCAATGGTGTGATGCTTACAGAGCTAACTATTGTATGTAGAATCTAGATACTATTGGCTGATTTTATCAGTTCACATTTACTGCAAATAATACTTGTGTTTTTTTTGTTATCGGTACGCAAAGGTTGCAAACGATTTACTTATATGACTGTGTGAGCACTGTGTGTTGCTTTTTAAAAATTTATTCATGGGATTTGGGTGTGGCAGGCTAGGCCAGTATTCATTGCCCATCCCCAACTGTCTGGAGGTGGTGGTGGTGAACTGCCTTCTTGAACTGCTGCAGTCGTTGTAACCTCCACAATGCTGTTAAGAAGGGAGTCCCAAGATTTTGAGGCAACAACTCTGAAGAAACTGCAACATAGTTCAAAGTCAGGATGGTATGTGGTTTGGAGGGAAACTTGCAGGTGTTGGTACTTGCATCTGCTTTCCTTGTTCTCCTTTTTGGCAGAGGTCATTGGTTTGGAAGGTGTTGTCAGAGAAGCCTTGGTGAGTTGTTTCAATGCATCGTGTAGATGGTACATACTGCTGCCGCTGTGCATCGGTGTTGAAGGGAATGAATGTGGAATGTGGTGGACAGAATGCAAGTCAAAGTGGATAGCTTTGTTCTGGACGAGGTCAAGCTTCTTGTATGTTGTTGGAGCCGTACTCATCCAGGTAAGTGGAGAGTACACTTTCATATTCCAGACTTGCGCTGTGTAGATGGTGGACAGGTATTGGGGAGACAGGCAAGTATAGAATTAGAATTTTACAGAATTTCTTGTGTCTGACCTGCACTTGCAGCCACAATATTTCTATGGCTAGTCCAGTTCAGTTTCTGGTCAGTAGTAACCCCAGGACATTGACAGGGGGAATTTAGCAGTTGTAATGTCATTGAACATCTAGAGGTGATGGTTAGATTCCCTCTTGCTGGCGATGGTCATTGCCAGGTACTTGTGGTGCAGATATTGCTTACCGCATAATATCCTGGTTTTGACTATTGTCTGTCTAGCTGCATCTGGACACTGCTCCAGTATCTGAGGTGTTATGTTTGGTCCTGAACAGTGCACAGTCATTAGTGAACATTTCCATTTCTAATCTTATGAAGTCATTAAGCACCTAAAGATGTTTAAGCCTAGAGTTGGGCCTTGTTGTTACTTTTGTTTTATTTCAATAAAACCAATGGAGAATTTAAGATTTGAGACTCCTATAAAAAATGTGCAAAGCAAGGTTGCATATTGAGTTTAATTTTGTGAACATTAAAGCTACTCCACCACCACTGACAGTGAAGTAACAGACAAACGCTTAAAACAGATTTCTGTAAAGATCCAGAGCAGTCAATCTAGAACCATGCAACCCATTATGAGGCATTCAGCTTCTCTAGCCTGTTTTGTTTAGTGAGATCGTAGCTGATCTGCAGCCTAATTCCATACACACTACTGACAGCAGAAACCAAATGATCTGAAGAATATTTCAAACTTCTACCTCCTAACTATGTCGAAATATTTCCTTCCTCAATTCTGACATGTCTGGCTCTAATTTTTAAGCTATGCATCCCATCCCACACTTAGACTTGGACTCCTCAACTAGTGCAAATAGTTTCTAATTATCTATCTACCTTTACTAACTGTGTGTCCTTAACAGCTTGAAAATGTACCATTTGAAATCCAAGTGTCATTCTGATAAATTGATAATGCATTCCCTCCATCGTCAACACATGCTTTCTACAACATGGTACCAAAACTGCCACAGTACTCCAGATGTGGAGTATACTTCATATAGTTAAGGCATGACTTCTACCATCTCATATTCTGGTAATCTAGATCCATTGATATTTAGTTATTTTCTATATCTATTTATTTTTAATGTACTTGGATTCTCAAGTCTCTTTGGACCATCATCATTTCTAGCATTTCACTTATAACTGCCTTAAGACCACCTTTCACATCCATGTGAATTGAAATCAGTTTGCCACAGTATTTCCCTTTACTTAACCTATCAATATTATCTTGTTATGCTTTGATCTATAATCGGTAATACAGTGAACTGTTGAGGATATAACAACACATCCTGTGGATACCACTGGTCACATCCTGTCAACTAAAGTACATTCTCATTATGCCTAGTCTCTACAACACCTGGTGAATTTCCTGACCAGGTCAATAAGTCACCTTCAGTTCAACAACATATTTATTAATTCTATGGGCCTCAAATTTAATAAACAGTCTCTTTTTGAGAAACTTTATAAAATACCTCTAGGGATATTCACATAAATAATATTCATCAACATTCTCTTATGAAGATGTAACCTAAATTTTGGATAAAATTTTAAATCAGATTCATTGGCATTATGTACCTAAAAAAAAAAACTTGCTCTCCCTAACCAGCTGAAAATTTAAGTTGTAATCTAAGGGTAAACATATTGCTATGATTCAGTAGCTGCGATATGGAGGTGCCGGTATTGGACTGAGGTGGAGAAGGACAGAAATCACACAAAACCAGGTTATAGTCCAACAGGTTTATTTGAAAACACAAGCTTTTGGAGGTGAAATGCTGACGAAGGGGCTACGCTCCGAAAGCTTGTGTTCTCAAATAAACCTGTTGGACTATAACCTGGTGTTGCGTGATTTCTGACCTTCAAAAGCTGTGTTGAGCAGGTTTCCATTTCAGATGCACTTAATTCACGTTCTACTCAATACAGAATGGCACTGCATAATACAACTTCAAGGTAATTTGGAAACAGTAAGTTTTAATGGTCATCTGCTAACAACATTTCCTGCATGCACAGTATTGCCAATGTCATAGGGGCGTTATTCAGTCTTTTAGTTAAAGACAAAGTGATATCAATGCAAAAATGAATCAGGAGCATGCTCACACACAAATGAACTGTAAACACAACAGTACTGGCACAGGGCATGGACATGTTCCCCACCATTCCATCCATATACCATACTAATTGTTGGAAAACAACTTAAATTTCTGTTCATTATTCAAAGGATTATTCCTTGTAGCCAGGCCAAATTGAAATTGCATTAATTCAGAACCAATCTCTATATAATAATGTTAAATTGAAGTTCAAATACAATCAAATCAACTTGACCAGTGTTATTTTGAATCAACAAATTAGTTGCAGAAAAACAAAGCACTTCAGGAAACCAGAAATTAAAAATAACAGAAAATGATGGAAATACAATGAGTTTTTTGAAGGAAGCTTTCTCATGGATGCTGCCAGAGCTGCTGAGTGTGTGCAGCATTTTAAGTAGAAAGCTTGCATATACATTTATAGAAGTAGTTTAACCTCTATAACTTAATTATTTGTGTTTGTCAACTGTTTTGAAATTCTGATGCAAGTTTGGTGAAAGTTACAAGAAGCAAGTTTCAAGCTTTTTCAAAACAAAAGATGAGAAATTATACACAAACATTTCTCTCCCCTCCCCAGTCCAAAATGTTTAGAGCTTTTACTAGACTTAATGTTCCTTACCAATGTCAGCTTTATCCTAGTAGAGAAAGTCTTCTTGTAGTAGACAGTCTGTATGATTATAATGACTGGAGTGGTCATGGCTTTGGCCAGCTGGTAGGTGCCAATGGTGTTATTCTGGAGGGACAGGTTTGTGAAAACAACAAAACCGCAGAAACTGAGAGCCAGCAGCAAGATCTTGGTGGGGTTCAGAGTTTTGGGGGAGAAGATGTTGAGCCTCTGGCAGACGTAGAGCCCCAGGCCGGTTATGATAAAGTGCAGCAACGTGAGGGTCATGTTGGGGAAGCCATATTCCACGTAAATCCATTTGTTAACGAAGACGATGCAGATGGAAGCGGACAGGTTCACCAGGAGTCCGACTAACAGCCGCCCGTTCAGGCTCACAGCCTCCGGAAGCCCCATGGTGAACGGCCACGACCTCGATCCTTCTCCGGATCCGAAACCCCAACTCCCTGCGCTCCCGAGCCTGGGCCCGGCTGAAGCAAAGCTGCACTGTGTAAACTGCTCCGCTACCTCCCCTCCATTTTCAGCGAGTATCAACAGCTCACTGACGGGGATGAAATAGAGGCCCGGCCAGATGGTGGTGGAATCAACCTCGTCCCTCACCAATAGTGGCAGAGTCCTCAGCATTCAC
>JAHRHZ010000021.1:22306159-22330925 GCA_024137785.1 Ginglymostoma cirratum | reverse complement strand
GATGTAGAGGAAGCCACAACGGGTACAGCGGATGCAGTATACCACATTGGCAGATGTGCAGGTGAACATCTGCCTGATGTGGAAAGTCTTCTTGGGGCCTGGGATTGAGGTGAGGGAGGTGGTGTGGGGGCAGGTGTAGTGATGCCACCCGAAGGCTGCAGGAACAGCAAATCATATTCAGCCTGGGAACCCTGCAGCCCAATGGCATCAATGTGGATTTCACAAGCTTCAAAACCTCCCCTCCCCCAACCGCATCCCAAAACCAGCCCAGCTCATCTCCTCCTCCCTAACCTGTTTTTCCTCTCACTTCAAGCCACACCCCCATCTCCTAACATCATCCCGCCCCCTTGACCTGTCCGTCCTCCCTGGACTGACCTATCTCCTCCCTACCCCCCTACCTACACTCACCTTTACTGGCTCCAAAGCCCACCTCTTCGACTTGTCTGCCTCCTCTCCACCTATCCTCTCCTCTATCCATCCTCTATCCGCCTCCCCCACTCTCCCTATTTATTTCAGAACCCTCTTCCCCTCCCCCATTTCTGATGAAGGGTTTAGGCCCGAAACGTCAAGTTTTCCTGCTCCTATGATGCTGCTTGACCTGCTGTGTTCATCCAGCCCCATGCTTGTTATCCCCTCCTCCAACTTTTCCCAGTGGCTGACTGTGCTCCCACTCTTCCAGGGAAAAAAACAATTCTTTAAATGAAGCCACTGGAGGAGGGGTCACTTTATAAAATCATGAGGGGCATGGATAGGCTAAACAGACAAGGTCTTTTCCCCAGTGGGGCAGGGGAGGGGGTATTCCAAAACCAGAAGGCACAGGTTTAAGTGGAGAGGGGAAAGATTATTTAAAAGAGACCCAAGGGATAACTTTTTTCACACAGAGGGTGGTGTGTGAATGGAATGAACTGCCAGAGGAAGTGGCGGAGAATGTACAATTACAACATCTAAAAGGCATCTGGATGAGTACGTGAATAGGAAGGGTTTAGAGGGATTTGGGCCAAATGCTGGCAAATGGGACTAGATTAATTTAGCCTATCTGGTTGGCACAGCCACGTTGGCCAAAGGGTCAGTTTACATGCTGTGTAATTCTATGACTCCATAATTGCCTGAGCAAAATCACAGACTATGACCATAAGAAACTGTCCCCTCCTCATCCTTGCTGCAGTCTTTGACTCACAGGCGCGCACACACACACACAAATCTATGGGTTGAATTTGCATTTGCAGATCTGTAATTGCAGATCCATTAAAATTTTGTTTGAAAAGTACACAATTTGTAGACAATGTGGCATTTTATAAATTCCTACTTTGGAAATAAAATCAGTCTGATCCCAAGTTAATACATAGCCATATTCTAAACAAGGCCTCACACCTCAAATGCATTGTCTAACCTGAGATGTCATCTTTGGTATACTATACAAACCTTTAGTTATCTCGGGGCAGTGACTTGAAAGAAATTCTGGGATTTGCATGTTAACCCTTTCTCCCTGATTAAAGATTTAGCAGCTATCTTAGGTTTGATCAATACATTCGCATCAGTTTGATGATCCTTTGATCTTTTGCTTATAAATTCTGTCTGATGCCACCTCTCTCACTGACACCTGAAGGAGGAAGGAGACTCCGAAAGCTTGTGTCTTCAAATAAAGCTGTTGCACTATAACCTGGTGGCGTGAGATTTTTGACTTTAACATGGTTGACCACACCATCCTCTTCCTACTCCAACAGTGCTACCCCCTACTTCTCACCCTCAGTGATATTATGCAAAAGCATATTTTCCACAAACTTAAGTTGACGATAATCAACAATATCTCGGCACCAGCTTTCTAGTCACCTCCATTGTTTTATCACATTGCTTTGTAACGTTTAATTTTGGTTGAACAGAAATTTCCTTCAATTAACAATAACTACAGGCGAGGTGCTGGAAGACTGGAGGTTGGCTAACGTTGTGCCACTATTTAAGCACAAAAGTAACAAAAAGCCAGGGAACTATAGACCGGTGAGCCCGACATCAGTGATGGGCAAGTTGTTGCAGGGAACCCCGAGGGACAGGATTTTCATGTATTTGCAAAGGCAAGGACTGATTAGGGATAGTCAACATGGCTTTGTATGTGGGAAATCGTGTCTAACCAACTTGAGTTTTTTGAAGAAGTAACGAAGAAGATTGATGAGGGCAGAACAGATTTATATGGACTTCGGTAGGGCATTCAACAAAATTCTTCATGTTAGACTAGTTACCAAGGTTACATCACATGGAATACAGGGAGAATTAGCCATTTGGATACAGAACTGGCTCGAAGGAAGAAGACAGATTGTGGTAGCGGAGGGTTGTTTTTCAGACTGGATACCTGTGACCAGCAGTGTGCCACAAGGATCAGTGCTGGGTCCACTGCTTTTTGTCATTTATATAAATGATTTGGATGTGAACATAGGAGCTATGGTTAGTAAGTTTGAGGATCACACTAAAATTGGAGGTGTAGTGGACAGCGAAGAAGGTTACTGTAGAGTACAACAGGATCTTGATCAGATGGGTCAATGGGCCGAGGAGTGGCAGATGGAGTTTTATTTAGATAAATGTGAGGTGCTGCATTTTGGAAAGGCGAATCAAGACAGGACATATACACGTAATGATAAGGTTCTGGGAGTGTTGCTGAACAGAAAGACCTTGGAGTGCAGGTTCATAATTCCTTGAAAGTGAAGTCGCAGGTAGATAGGATAGTGAAGGCGGCATTTGGTAAGACTGCCTTTATTGGTGAGTGGATTGAGTATAGGAGTTGGGAGATCATATTGCGGCTGTACAGGACATTGGTGAAACCACTAGAGGTATACTGCGTGTAGATCTAATCCCCCTGCTATAGGAAAGATTGTGAAACTTAACATAATAGCAAGAAAGAACAGGGAGTGTTCCTCCTCACTAAAATTGCAAGCATGACAAAACACAGCCAACTTCTCTTGCTTGTCAATTTCAAAGTGACATGGGAATTTTCATGGGTTTCATGGTAAAATCACTGACAATTCTGTCTCACAGAAATTCAATGAATTGTGTGGTTTATTTCCAGTCACTACCCTAAGTAAAAGGTAAAGTTGTTTTTCAAAGGTGAATGACTACCTCAAGCTACTCAGACTTCAAACTGTATTGATTATACATTTATTGCTAAATTTAAAAGTGTTATATTTGATTATTGAAAATACAAAATTTTGACTGCAAACCAATGTTTCATATTGTATTATGGAAAATGATTTGAATAAATACACACACAAGATTTCAACCAAACTAATACCTGCTATCTGTTTTGTTACTTTTAGAAGTACAGGTAGTTCTGCTATAACGTGTGTTTCATAAACACAAATTGGCTGTAACATGATTGGTGAATAGTGGACGCTGTTTGGATAATGCAAACTTTCTGCAGTACAGGTATAGCAATTTTCTACAGCAATTTCCCTATAATACAATTTTCTTTAACACGAGGTCACACAAGAATGCAACTATCGCATCATAGCATAACTACCTGTAAATCATGTTGAAAGACAAAAAAGACAAATGAACAGAGAGAAAATGCTGGACTTCTTTTACAAAAAAATTGGAGTTGGAAACATTTCAAGCAAATAAAGAGATTCTGACTGCCATCATCCATGTTGCATCGATGGCAAGTGTAAACAGACTATTTGGTAATATGAACTAGTGACTGCAACACAATGCGCAGCACTTGATCAGGAACCACATCAAATTGCAGAGATTTAGAGTCAGTCATACAGCATAGAAACAGGCCCTTCATCCTACCAGGTCTATGCTAACAAAAACAAAATTACACTATTCCCATTTACTGGCACTTGGTCCACAGCCTTTAAGATCTGGCATTTTAAGTACTCATCCAGATGCTTCTTAAACATTGCAAGAGTACTTACCTTACCACCCTATCAGGCATGGTCCATATACCAACATGAGTGAAAAATTTTCTTCGGATCACCTCTAAACCACTTGCTCCTCACATTATACATATATCTTCTGGTTTTAGACACATCTGCTATGGGGAACGAGATTCTCATGGTCTGCTGTGGGGTATGCCTTTCAATTTTGTATGCTTCAATCAAAGAACAGAGAAAAGAGCAAAGAAAATTACAGCACAGGAACAGGCCCTTTGGCCCTCCAAGCCTGCGCCGATCCAGATCCTCTATCTAAACCTGTCACCTATTTTCCAAGGATCTGTATCCCTCTGCTCTCTGCCCATTCATGTATCTGTCTAGATACATCTTAAATGACACTATTGTGCCTGCCTCTACCACCTCCGCTGGCAACGCATTCCAGACACCCACCACCCTCTGCGTAAAGAACTTTCCACGCATATCTCCCTTAAACTTTACCCCTCTCACCTTGAAATCGTGACCCCTAGTAATTGAGTCCCCCACTCTGGGAAAAAGCTTCTTGCTATCCACCCTGTCTATACCGGACATGATTTTGTAGACCTCAATCAGGTCCCCCCTCAACCTCCGTCTTTCTAATGTAAAAAGTCCTAATCTACTCAAATACCCCCTCAGCCTCCTCTGTTCCAAGGAAAACAAACCCAGCATATCCGATTTCTCCTTAAAACTCAGGCATTTCATCACAGGCAACATCCTGGTGAATCTCCTCTGCACCCTCTCCAGTGCAATCACATCCTTTCAATTGTGCATTTCTGGTTACCACACTCAGTATTCCATCTGTGGCCTAATCGATGTTTTATAAAGTTGTAATATGACTTCCTTGCTCCTGTATTCTATAGCCCAGCTAATGAAGGCAAGCATCCCATATGCCTTCTTCACCACCTTGTCTACCAATGCTGATACCTTTAGGGATCTATGGGATTATACACCAAGGTCCCTTTGTTTCAGCAACATGAAAGTAATTTAAAATTTAGACAATCAGAAAGCTGATTAAACTCAACACTCAACAGAATATTCAAATTGTTTCTTGCTGATTTGCCAGTATGTTCAATGAATAGGATGCATGTGATCTGTAGAATTCATGGAATAATTGTAATGACAAGAACAGAGTTGATTCCATCAGCACATTTGGAATCTTTTTAACTTTATTGGCATCCAATAATTATAGGAGAATTTTATAATTTTGGTATTTTACTTAAAAAGTCACAAATCTCAGCCAAACCTACAAATTCTTCCTGTTAGCACCAACGAAACGTGGTCCTCCAGTCTCTCCAACGCTCTCAAAATCCATTTCTCACAGATGACAGAATTCCTACATAACAAAATCATAAGATTTCCTCTAAAGTTTTAAACATGGGAATTTATAACATAACTGCACATTCCTTCCATACTCCTCTCAACCTTTACATTTCCCTCCACAGTGGTGGCTATCACAGAACCCAAGTACCATACCACACTGCCAAATTCTAGAACCTCGACACAAGTTGTCAAACTCCAGGACCACTATCCAACAATACCACAGACTACAATCCATGTCCAGTCTATCTAAATCACATTTCTTTCCCCAGGATTGCCAAATACTAGAATAAAAGAACTGCAGTTGCTGGAAATCAAGCAAGAACAAAAACAGGAACGCAGTAGAAATTTCTGACAAAAGGTCACTGGACTTGAAAGGTTAACTGTGCTTCTCTATCCACAAATGCTGTCAGACCTGTCGAGTTTCTCCAACACTTTTTTTTTGCTAAATACTAGGTTCATTTATTTGTTATCTTGAGTTAAAGCACCAAAAGACCACCCAGATTTTGATGCAATGGCACACAAAAAGTTGGAAGGGTTGGGACTGCCCATGAGTCAACCAAAGAAAGTCTAAATAATCTAAACACAAGGATAAAAATTAAAATATAAAAACAAAGGGAAAACAGGACAGCTGCAATTTATTCTTAAATTATGCAAAAGGCCTACTACTCTATAGCTGCACTTGTTACACTTTCACTTAGGCTATGAGTACTGAGGTTGCTGCACCCCCAAATGAGAAGCTGGTATTTATTAACATAGAGCAGATGGTGACTTCCATCTCAAGTAGAACTGCAGTTGAGTTCAGGAGTCTGTAGACCTGTTTAATGACCACTACTATTTAAACACCATGTATGTATCACTAAAAACAACCGGTGAAAACCACAGCACAGATTTTGTTGTTCAGAAAACTGAGAGCTACCAATTTAGCCACAACTGACATCACATCATGCGCTTCACCAGAAAGTATTCTGACAGCTACATTAATTTAAAATTTAAATAATCAGAAAGCTGATTAATGGTGCACTCAACAGAATGATCAAATTATTTCTTGCTCATTTGTCAGCATATTCAATGCAAAGGGTACATGCGATCTGTAGAATTCATGGAGTAATTTTAATAACAGAAGAATAACAGAGTTAATTCCATCAGCACAACATGTAGAAACTTTTCTACTTTATTGGCATGTAACAATTATAAAATAGAAGCACTCAGATGACAATACTTTGAGTAAGCTTGAAAAAGATTTTTGTACAAAATATTACATACATTTTCAACAAAATTGAATATCCAAATATCAATTGCCTGATAATCAAACTTTAATCTTCTAAAAGAGGAAAGAGGGTAAAAGCTGGGGACAAGATGGAAGGGGAGGAATGTTAATAAATTGTTTTTGAAGAAATCTGCAAATTCCTGATCCTCATTATTGGAAGGAATTATAGCCTCTCAACTTTTTAAAATATTCACTAAGATTGTAATTCATATCCCAAGGGATCAAGATTCTGATCCAATAACATGAGTGATGACTCTCTCAGCAAATGCAAGAATTTTGCAAGTTCCTCTTTCGAAAATACCTGTTTATATAGAAAAACAAAAGAAAATCTAAATTAAAACTCTACGACAGTTTTACACAATACTTAATTGCACAACGCCCTTCAACATAAAATTGTTGCTTTGTGTTTCACATTCATTATCAAGGATTTCTGAACTAACTGTCCATAAGATCACTTTCATTGAACAAGATATTATTATCACTGTTTTAGCATCCCTCCTGACATTCATCACGTTGGAGGTAGGGGGAAGTTGGAACATTTCCTAATGGCGCTTCTCAAGGATGAAAAACATGCGTCTATACCTATGGAAAATGTTGTCCCGACAATAACAAGCAATGTCAGGAATTTGCTGTCTGGGGAACTGTGAGCAATGACCTTCATTGTACCAAGTGATGCCGGTTTTCCATGCACAAGAACGAATGAGATGCAAAAAAGTGTAATTTGGTCAATAGGTGCTAAATTTAAATTAAGTTCTTAAAACACATATTGCTCAGTACCATCAAACTATAACTTTATAAATTACATTGTGTATCAAGGATCTTAAACATATATTTGTAGAAATTATTCTAGATAAATTGCAAATGGTTAGGATCCAAAATGTATTATCAGAAAATCTGGGAAGGCAAAGCAAGTTTGATGAATATGTGAAGAGGAAAAGAACTGCATGGAGCAGGAAAAAGGCAATGGAGTGGAACTAGCTGAGGACTTCTTAGAGAAAGCTAGGATAAACACAAAGAGAGGTCTCCTTTTCTGTAGCCATTCTATGATTCTACAGCAATAAACTGACTTAAGTAAAAAGCTGTTGCTGCAAAATTCAGCATTAGTAAATTCACAAAAATAGTATCTGATGTTTCCAAAATCAGTAGCACTATAACTAAACAGTGAAATTTGAGCCAATTCTTCATGTTGTTGATAATGATCACATTTTTGACAAAAGCCATTTTAAAAGCTTAAGAGTGCAATTGTAAATGAACACTTAAGCAGGTCTGCATATTCACCAGTCATGAATAATAATGGATTAAATCCTTTTAATCTCTGCAAGAAATATTTCAAAAGCTTTTAGGTATCCTAAACAATTTTTCTTCAATGTCATGGAGCAGCAATAGATCTTTTACCCTGATTTGAATTACATATTTAAATATCATGACTGATAGAAATTCACTCTGGTCCTACTTTTAGCATATTCAAACAATTTAATGATTTATTGTGGAATTTTATAAATAAAGCTAAGCAAAACTGCTATATTGGTCACAAATTTCTATATACAACTTACTTGATAAAGCTTATGTTGCTCTGATGCAACGATATCGGCCAGTTTTAAGCACTGCTGGTACTGTTTAGTGCTGTGTAGTACTGTGTGAAGCAAGAAGCACATCATCGGCAGACAGAGCTGGCGTAACGAATTCAACTGGTGACTGCGCTCAGCATCTTCTTCAGCGTCCTGAGGCACATTAAATACTTCAATTAACTTTAGAAATTTTGCTGCTCCAAAACAACTATATTTCACTGGAATGCTATGTAAAATTGAGCTATTTTTGCTCCTTTTGTTGAATGCAAATTCTTCTGGATTGTTAAAGCCAAGAATCACTTCTTAAAAAGTGGAAAGAAGTACAAACATTTCAATAAAGAAATGAAACATTACTATTTCACTTGTATTAAGAGCACAAGAACTAGATGTAGATGAGCATTCAGTTCCTCAAGCATGTGCCACTCGTCATTACAATCATGCTGACCTCCACAGCCTCAATTCTACCTTCCTGCTCACACCCACATTCTTGGATTGCCTGAGAAATCGAAGACTTCTCACAAACTTGAATACATCGAGTAATAGAGACATATAGCACAGAAACAGACCTTTTGGTCCAATTTGTCCATGCTGACCAGATATCCGACATAAATCTAGTCCCATTTGCCAGCATTTGGCCTATATCCCTCCAAACACTTCCTATTCATATACCCATCCAGATGCCTTTTAAACGCTGTAATCATACCAGCCTCCACCGCTTCCTCTGGCAGCTCACTCCATTCACACACCACCCTCTGCGTGAAAATGATGCCCCTTAAATCCCTTTTATATCTTACCCCTCTCACCTTAAACCCATACCCTCTAACTTTGGACTCCCCCACCTCAGAAAAGATCTTGCCTATTTACCATATCCATGCCCCTCATGATTTTATAAACCTCGATAAGGTCACCACTCAGCCTTTGACGTTCCAGGAAAAATAGCCGCAGCCCATTCAGCCTCTCCCTATAGCTCAAACCCTCCAAACCTGGCAACATCCTTGCAAATCTTTCTGAACCCATTCAAGTTTCACAATATCTCTCCAATAGCAAGGAGATTACAATTGCAAACGGTATTCCAAAAGTGGCCTCACCAATGTCCTGTACAGCTACAAAATGATCTCCCAACTCCTATACTCAATGCACTCGCCAATAAAGGCAGGCTTACCAAACGCCGCCTTCACTATTCAATCTACCTGCGATTCCACTTTCAAGAAACTATGAACCTGCACTCCAAGTTTTCTCTGTTCAGCAACACTCCCCAGGACCTTACCATTACGTGTATATGTACTGTCTTGATTTGCCTTTCCAAAATGCAGCACCTCACATTTACCTAAATTAAACTCCATCTGCCTGTTATCAGCCCATAGGCCCATCTGATCAAGGTCCCACTGTACTCTGAGGTAACCTTCTTCACTGTCCTCTACACTTCCAAATTTAGTGTGATCTGCAAACTTAGTAGCCATCCCTTCTGTGTTCACATCCAAATCATTTATGCAAATAACAAAAAGCACTGGACCTAGCACCAATCCTTGTGGCACACCGCTGATCGCCAGTCTCCAGTCTGAAAAGCAACCCGCCACCACCACACACTGTCTCCTACCTTTGAGCCAGTTCTGTATCCAAATGGCTAGTTCTCCCTGTATTCAGTGTGGCCTAACCTTCCTAAGCAGTCTACCATGAGGAACGTTGTCGAATACCTTGCTTAAGTCCATATAGCTCTGCCCTCATCAATCATCTTTGTTACTTCTTCAAAAAACTCTATCAAGTTGGTTAAACGCGATTTCCCACACACAAAGCCATGTTGACTATCCCTACTAATCAGTCCTTGCCTTTGCAAATACATGAAAATCCTGTCCCTCAGGATTCCCTCCAACGTGCCCACCACTGATGTCAGGCTCACCGGTCGATAGCTCCCTGGCTTTTCGTTACCACCTTTCTTAAATAGTGGCACAACCTTGGCCAACATGCAGTCTTCCGGCACCTCGCCTGTGGCTAAGGATGATACAAGTATCTCAGCAAGGGACCCAGCAATCTCTTTCCCTGCTTGCCACAGAGTTCTAGGATACAGCTGATCAGGTCCTGGGAATTCATCCACTTTTATGCATTTTAAGACTCTCAGCACCTCCTCCTCTGCAGAATGGGCATTTTTCAAGATGTTGTTATTTATTTCCCTACGGTCTCTAACTTCTATATCCTTCTCCACCGTAAATACTGATACAAAATACTTGTTCAGTATCTCCGGCATCTCCTGCACTCAACAACAGCATCCACAACCCTCTATTGGCGAGGATTCTAAATATCTTTATCCCTTAGAATTAATACATTTCTTAACTCATTCCTCAAAATATCCTAACTCATTCCTCCGCATTTTAGATTCACCCATTAAGAGAAATAACCTCTGTTTATCCTGTCAAGTCCCATCACAATCTTTGTTTCAATGAGATCATCTCTTATTCGTCCAAAATCTAGACATAACAGATGTAATTTATTTGTAATATCTTAAAAGAGAAACAATTACTTTCTTTGAAATTATATGACAAACGTTTGTATTTATTTAGAATTAAGTATTATAACAGTTCTGTAATCAGTTATTGTAACTATGTAGCTCTATTTTGTGTATTTCACTGACTCAGCTTCAACAATGATTTATACACAGATTTTACATCCACACTAAAGACTATATTGGATACAACTTCTTTACTCTTTTGTTGTTTTTTAATTAATTCTACTCCAAGCATGAACAGATACTGTTAAAACGCACATTCTACAGAATGTAATAATATTGATACCTATGCATCAGTTAAGACCCATCGGATAATAAGCCTGCTGAATCATGAGTACTTAACATTACTCACTCTTTTGTTCCAAACAAGCAGACAAACTCTCTCAAGGCAACCTATTATCTCAGCAAAAAGACATGAGACTTAATAAATGGTTGCAAACAGGCATGCACTCACCCTGGACATCAGGAGTTACGTTATGAGGAGAGATTATACAAATTAGGCCTGTTTTCACTAGAGTTTAGATGGCTACGGCGTGATCTGATTGAAGTCTTCAAGATATTAACAGGGAAAGACACGGTAGATAAAGGTAACTATTTCCACTGATTGGGGATTCTAGAACTATGGGTCATAGTCTGAGAATTAGGGCCAGACTGTTTGATGTTAGGAAGCACTTCTATACACAAAGCGTGGTAGATGTTTGCAACTCTCTTCCATAAACAGCAGTCGATGCTGGATAGGTTCATTTTAAACCTGAGATAGATAAATTTTCGATAAGCAAAGGTATTAAGGGTCCTGGGCCAAACGCAGTTATATTGAGTTAGTCCACAGATCAGCCATGATCCGATTGGATGGCCGAACAGACTCGAGTGGCTGAATGGCCTAGTCCTGTTCCTACGTCCCAGTGCAATCACAGTGCTTTAGATGTCAGTGCCTGAGACACTTCAGGACTCGTATAACGGCTTCATACTTAAAACAAAAGGTGTTTCATGTAGCAGCCTGGTATCCTTCAAATGAACTGCAAAATTGTTGACCCAGAGGGCGACTCAGTAACTGCGACTGTAGTTCCCTATTTTTGTTTTAATTGTTTTCTCCCACAAGAGCAGTGGTGACATTTGCTTAGTTATTGCTCGGACACAGAAACAGAAAATAGGAGCATAAGTAGGTCTTTTGCCCCTTTGAGCCTGCTCTACCGTTCGCTATGATCATGGCTGAAGATCAACTCAGTACCTTGTTCCCACATTCTCCCCATACCTTTGATCCCATCAAACTCTTTAAAAACTTGCAATGTTTTGGCCTCAATTGCTTTCTGCAGCAAAGAATTCCACAGGGTCACCACTTTCTGGGTGAAGAAATTTCTTCTCAGACTAAATGGACTACCCTGAATCCTTAAACTGTGACCCCATAGTTGTGGACTCGTTAGTCTTCAGGAACATTCTTTCTGCATGTACTCTGTCTAGTCCTATTAGAATTTAGAGGTTTCTATGAGAACCTCTTTCGTTTTCCAATGAGTAAAGCCTGAACCAATCCAGTCACTCTAAATCCAAGAGTAATGCCATCCTTGGAATTAGTCTGTTAAATCTTTGTTGCAAACCTTCCATAGCCTGGACATCCTTCCTCACAAGGAGACCAAAGCTGCACACGCTTCACATGATCTCATCAAGGTGCTGTACAATTGCATCTAGACGTCCCTGCTATAGTACTTCAATCTTCTCGCTACTAAAGCCAACACACATTTGCCTTTTTCACTGTCTGCCCATATCTGCATACCTACTTTCAGTAACTAGTGTACAAGGACACCCAGGACTCATTACATCTCCCCTTTCCCAAAATATCACCAAATAATTGTCTGCCTTCCTGTGTTTTTTGCTTCCGAACAGGAAAACCTCAAATTACGGTGCATCTGCCATGCATTTGCCCCTCATTTGGCCTGTCAAAAATCAAACTGAAGAATCTCTGCCTCTTCCCCACAGTTCACCTCCCATCCAGCAGTGTTGTGTGCAAACTTGAAGATATTACATTTAGTTTCCTAATCTATAGTATTAATACCCGTTGTGAAAAGCTCAGGTCCAAGCACTGATCCCTGTGGGAGCTATGAGACACTGCCTGTCAGTCTGAAAAAGCCCTGTTTATTCCTACTCAGCTTCCTGTCTGCCAACGAGCTCTCCATCCACATCAGTATAGTACCCCAAGCCATGCACTTTAATTTTACGTGCTAATTCCTTCTGTGGTACCTTACCGAAAGCCTTCTGAAAAGCCTAAATAAAACAACCTCCACTGACATCCCGCCGATCGACCCTAATAATCACATCCCTGAAGAATTCCAATAGATTTGTTAAGCATGACTTCTCTTTTGTAAATCCATGCTGACTCTGTTAGATCCTGTCACATTTTCCAAGTTCTCTGTTACTAAATCTTTTATAATGGACTCTAGCATTTTCGCCACTACTAATGTCAGGCTAAATGGTCCCTAATTTGCTGTTTTTTTCTCTACATTCTTTTTTAAATAGTGGGGTACCTTAGCAACCCTCCAAGTCATAGAAACTGTGTAAAATCCCAAAAAATATCTACAAATACATCCACTATTTCTACAGCCACTTCCTTAAAGTATGCTGAGATGTAGATTATTAGAACCCGGGGATTTTCAGCCTTTAATCCCATGATTCCTCAACATCATTTCTTTACAAATGCTGATATCCTTCAAATCTTCCCTCTCACTTCAAGCTGTGCTCCCCAACATTTTTTAGGACAATAATTGTTTCCCTTTAGTGAAGATGGAACAAAGATATGCATTTAATTGGTCTGTCACCTCTTTGGTCCTCATTCTAACTTACCCTGTTTCTAACTGTAAGAGACTTGCATTTGACTTCACTAATCTTTTTCTCTTCCCATACCTACAGAAACTTTTAGCATCAATTTGTAGGTTCCCTGCAAGCTTTGCAATTAGGAATAGGAATTAAGTTTTATTGTCACGTGTAAGTACAGGGATACAGGAATACAGTGAAAAATGTACAAAATTACAATTTATTGAAACAACTGGACTGTACAGCAGAAGTGTGAATACTTCTGAGGCATAACCCAATTACCTGATTCACACCATCCTCTGAAGCATAACCGTGCTATCAAACCTTAAAGGTCATTTCTCAGATTGTTTCTAATGGAGACCTTTAAATTAGACATTTCCCCATTCACTTCACCAGGGGAGTTCTGGTAGGGAAGTACTTCTGCAATGGCTTCTCTCAAAACTTGGAAGTCATTATTTCTAAATCAGCTCTAGATTAAGCTTTTGCCAGTAGCAGTACTACAGAGAGAATGTGTAGGCAGCCAGAAAAAATATGCTTTCAAAATATTCTACCAAAGCCATATAACATTGTCAAATACAATGAAAACCTGATCTGCACACATTAATGGTTCATGCCAATTTCTGTTTTTGAAAAAGAAAATACAAAATAATAGCTCAATAAGGCAAGACAGGATGAAGTTGCAACCTATCAATTTGACTACTCCTTATTCTAATTCAATTAATTTCATTTACTATTTGCATGTCAAGATTCAGAGTCATGCAGAAGTCAGCTATTACAACCTTGAATTCTGCTTAATTACTTACTTGCTATATGCAAAATTAACTGTCTACAAAAAAAATGACAGTAACAAAACCCACTGATTATTAAATAGATCCTTAAGGACGCCTGAAAGCTCAGATGAAAGATCTTCTTTCTTTTTCACCTTCACTAATTAAAGCTGTTCAGAACTTTTGATTAACAAACATTCCATTTAGAATTTACCTCTCTGATGTCAATCAACCATCCTCCATTCACAAAAAGCAAGACATTACAGATCTTCTCTTTTACATCTTTGGTGAGACTTTGCAATCCATCACTCCAGCTCTCATAATCACTCTGTTGGGAAAATGAAATCATTTACACCAAATGCATAGTAAAACACATTGCAATAGCTGAAATTGTATATGCTTTGAACCTGGAATTTCTTCTGCTTGTGTTCATGAGCCACCGTCTCTGTGAAACTCGCGCTTGCGGAAATGGTGGGTTCCTGAGGTGCTAACTGCATCCATTTAAACCAGTTATTGAACTTCTCATGAGCTTCCTGGAGAACAGTATAAGTTATAAAGTTTAATTTTTTGAAACAGAAGATCAAGAATATACAGAAGACCACATCCTCTTCAACACAGTTGAAAAAGATGAAACAGGACATTTTCACAGATGAGAGACCATTGAAGTGTTACATCTGAAAAATAGCTGACATGTATTTATAAAATTCAATTACAGAAGAAAGTAGGAAGAAACATTCATCAGAATACAAAAACTCCCAGCAGATTCTATTTTGAAACCATAGATTTAACCTTTAATTAAATATTCATCTAACTCTAATATAAGATGATCTATTTAAGATGATTTAAGACGAACTTTTCTCCAAAACTGCAGCGGCAATGCTACACTCACTGAGAACATGGGACAGAGAGTCCATTAATCTAACCAAATATCTGTTCCAATTCCACTAACCATAGTTTCACAGCTGGAACTGTGGAATTTCCTCTTGTAACCTTACCAGATAAGCCCCTATGCACAAATGTTCCCGGACAGCATTTTCCTCCTCTGCTGGAGGCATGAAATTCATTCTATAATCTTTCCAGCTCGCGCACACTTCAGTTACAGAATCACGTGGAATTTTGCTGAACACTTCTTTTGCAGCTTCGTGTTTTTTTGAAGCTGAAAAACAAAATTAAAGCATTTAAATTACAGGACACAAGTAGCATTCTGCAATTGCTTATTACACTACAGATCAAAGAATCACTTGTGTCTTACTGCATCCATGTCTACAAGCTATGATGCTATAGTTAAGAGCTCCTCAGCCTCTACAACAATTTTCTCAGAGGATTTTTTTTTTAAATTTGCATACAAAATAGAATGAAAGTAAACCTGAAACAGTACTTTCAGTTATGAACAAATCATAGCAAACCTCAAAGTATGCCTTTACATGGAACGATCAACAGCTGGAACAAGGACTAAAAAGGGTACTTGGGGATTTCAAATTAAGGGACAACAGATGCTGCAATAACTAGAAGACAGTGCTTAACATTCTAAAAGTTAAAAAAAAATGAGCTGATGGAATTTTATCATTCAAACTAGTTATGGAAAAGCAATTCAGAATTATTAAAAGCTGATTTTAATAATGTTAATGCTTGGTCAATATTACTGATGTACTAACACTTGCAACAGTATTCTGTAAGAAGGTATATTTCAGCATAGTTAACAATTTAATTAATCAAAGGATTATCAAAACAAAGTGCAAATATGAAATGCAAAATATGAATAGTCTCATCTATAATACAGCAACTGACAAGCATGAGAAAGTCAGGCTGGGGAAGGAACACATCAAGAATAAACTATAGTCAAAAGTTGGTATTGTCGCATATGTTTGGATACACAACATAGCCAGAGAACAGGAAAAATATCTCAACTATAATAATGCATAGGGTAGATTTGTTCAACCCTAGAATTGAAGAAAACTGAATTTTACAAATAAGAAGGTGATGAAGCCCCTGAACTAACTTCAATGCAGATGAAAAGCTGCACAGAACTCTTGCTGAAACATGACTGAAGATCAGGCCATTGTTCAGCTCACAACTGGGAAAAGAAGAAAGGGTGGGAGATCAGACCACGTTTGATTCATTTTAGTGAAGGTGTGCGAGGAAATTTTAGGAGGAACATTTTTGCTAATTCATGCTCCACTTTTAACATATTTCAGTACAGGGGCCTGACTGAACATCAATACCAAGCTATGCTGTACAATTCAGCCTGTGACTAACAGAGTCATATTGCACACCAATTTCAAAAAAATAGATCTTACAATTTATATAACATTCTGGTTGGATGTGTGCCATTTATGTCACTGCATCTGCCTTCGCTAACTTGAAATATAGCACACTATTAACTTGTGATAAGTGTGTGCCTCTCATCAGCCATTTTGGAAGGCTGGTTACTGCCTGAAAAAACTGGGCACGGCAGAGCTTAATTTATGAGCCAGAGAATATGTATGGCTATCTATAATTTAGTTTGACCTATCTAATAGACACTAGGCAATAGAAATTGTCTCAATTTCATCTATCATGAAAGCAAACTCCACATCTAAAGAAAGCTAAATAATTACAATGTTTGAGTTTTTAAAATTTGTGTAAGAGGAAACAAAACCACATACCCAAGAATTTTCTCATTATGGCATTGCTCTGTTTCAGTGTCTCTGCTCTTTGTGTAGGATCAAACACCAACCACTCAATTACATTGATCTTCATACGGTCTTCCTGCAAAAGTTATCTTTTATTTGACTCAGCATGTAACGTTCAAAATAAGGCAATTTGGTCTGTAAAAACTTTTCTTTAATATGTACTATAGTCAATCCAATATCTTTAAAGCAACGTATCTCAAAAATTAATTTCTCATCAGCAATAACCAGACTCCTTCACCAAATGAATCAATCATACTAATACAATTATATAAAATAAAGCACATTAAAGCAAATAACGAATAACATTGGACAGTCGTGCAAGGCCATCACAAAAATACTATTTCGTTATTGTGCCAACGCTAACATTAGCCTGCCTATTGGGGTGTGGGTGTGTGTCTGTGTAGGTGTGTGTGTGGGAGAGAGATTCAATGAACTGAAGTGTCTTTTATCATTATTTTATCATTTAAGGTGGCAGCAGATCAACTTACAAATTCATACTCACTTCTGTAGTCGCAGTATCCAGAGATGGAGATAGATCATGATGAGTAAACTCGTCAGCATCCTTTTTCCGGATGTTTTCCACAACACACTTGGTCACAGATACCACATCAAGGCCTACATGATATTTTGGAAATATTCATAAAGGAACGTGTTACAAACAGGATTACATATTTCTTAAAATAAAAACCATATTACATTCAGAGTCAGAGAAGTGTACAGTGTGGAAACAGACCATTCAGTCTAACTCATCCATGCTGACCACATATGCTAAGTTAATCTAGTCCCATTTGCCAACATTTGGTTCACATTCCTCAAAGACCTTCCTATTTATATACCTATCCAGATGTCTTTTAAATGTTGTAATTGTACCAGCCTCCATCACTTCCTCTGGAAACTCATTTCATACACACATCATCTTCTGCTTGAAAAAGTTGCCCCTTAGGTCCCTTATAAACCTTTCCCCTCTCATTTTAAACCTAAGCCCTCTAGTTTTGGACTGTTCCACCTCAGGGAAAAGACCTTGTCTATTTACCCTACCCATGCCCCTCATGATTTTGTAAACCTCTATAAGGTCACCCCTGAGCCTGTGACACTCCAGGGAAAATAGCCCAAGTCTATTCAGTCTCTCCCTATAGATCAAACTCTCCAACCCTGACAACATCTTTGTGAAGCTTTTCTGAACCCTTTCAAGTTTCACAACATCCTTCCTATAGCAGGGAGACCAGAACTGCACACAGTATTCCAATGGGATCACTTGTTATTTTGGGATTCAGAAAGCATCCTCGCTAACGTCAAGCAAACATTACGAGATAACATCTGAGATTCTCTCCTTACCGGCTTCTTTCGCCAGATCTAGACATAGTTTCCGTTGCTCAGTCTCTGTGACAGTTTCCAAAAATGCGGAATATTGAGTGACAGCCAGCTCCGGAGGCAAATGGCTTACATAAAATGCTATTAAATGTGTGTGCTTAGCTTGAATTAGAAGCTGTAAAAAATAACGTTCAAAGCTAACAATGTTTTAGGGTACACTTCATTATACTGCAGTAAAGAAAGAAGTTAAATTACCTCCATGGTTTAAGAAAGCACATGATAGTATATATCTGGGCAGGCATCTGTTAGTTGTTTTAAATTACAACAGTGAAACAATTATTTAGTAGACAATCTTACAGGATTTTATAAAATGAAAAAAGAAAAAAAATTAATCTGTTAGGCCACATCATTTATGATATAAACATGTCTCAATATATCAGTAAGACAAGGTATAGGAGCAGAATTAGTCTATTTGGTCATTCAAGTCCACTCCACTATTTGATCATGACTGATATATTTCTCAACCCCATTCTCCTGCCTTCTCCCCTGAAACTTTGATCCCCTTATTAATCTAGAACCTATCTATCTCAGTCTTAAATACATTCAATGACTTGGACTCCACAACCTTCTATAGCAATGAATCCCACAGAATAACCACGCCCTGGCTGAAGAAATTCTTCCTCATCTCAGTTCTAAAGGGTTGCACATTCACTAAGCTGTGCCCTCCAGTCCTAGTCTCTCCTACTAGTGGAAATATCTTTTCCGTGTGCACTTCATCCAGACCTCTGAGTATTCTGTAAATTTCAATGAAATCCCCCTTCATCCTTCTAAGCTTCGTCAAGTACAGACCCAGAGACCACAACCATGCCTCATATGACAAGTCCTTCGTCCCTGAGATCATTCCTGTAAGCCTTCTCTGGATCCCCTCCAATGTTAGCACGTCTTTCCTTAGATATGGGGCCCAAAACTGCTCATAATATTCCAAATGCAGTGACCGGAGCCTTATAAAAGCCTCAGCAGTAAATCTCTGCAGTTGTATTCTAGCCTCTCGAAACAAATGCTAACATTGCATTTGTATGCCCAAGAGGCAAGTGAAACTGCATCTTAACTTGAAGAGGATTCTGAACTCAATTCCCAATTCCCTTTGTACTTCAGATTTCCAAAGTCTTTACCTCTATTTTTCAAAGTGCATATAAGTTCACACCTTCCTTCATTGTGTTCCATCTGCTATCTTGTCGCCCACTCTCCTAGCCCGTCCAAGTCTTTCCACAGGTTCCCCACTTCCTCAACACTACCTCTATTTCCACCTAGCTTTGAGTCATCTGCAAACTTAGCAACAATGCCCTCAGTTCCTTCGGCCAGATCGTTATTGAGAATAATTGTGGTTCCAAGACTGACCCCTGGGGAACTCCACTAGTTACCGGCTGCCATCCTGAAAAAAAAAACTCTTATCACCACTCTCTGCCTTCTGCTAATCATCCAATCCTCTAATTATGCCAGTAACTTGCCCTGAACACCATGGGGTCCTATCTTACTTCACACCCTCTTGTGCAGTACCTTGTCAAAGAATGAGCATTAAAACAAAAATGTGATGTATTATTTTGTTTGTTTAAAAACATTATTTTGAGAAAATTTCAACTTATTTATCTTACCTCTATATAAGTTTTTAAAATGTCTGTACAAACGTCCTCCTAAAAAAAAAAAAAGTAAAACATGATTTAATAAAGATATTTGTAGCAGGTTTTAACTTGTCTGGTCGAGAAGCAGACAGGGGAAAGGGGAGTTTTCTGCTTCAACCTGGATTTGACAGAGAAAAGGCAGTTCTCTTTAACGTTGATCCAGATTTGTTTTAGGATAACAATTATATTTACAGCTCTTTCATTCAAGTCAAGTACAAGAAATGAGGAAGTCTAATGGTAGTACATTGGTGCTGACAATAGCTCTTCTCATTTTCTAGTAACAAATTAATTCTCTCAGAACAATTTCATCAACTCTTGTGGCTGTTTGATGAAAAACCAAGGAGAAGTAGTGGGATTTACTGTCTGCTGTGTAGACAATTAACCAGATGGAATTAATCTAAAATCTAGTGCTCACCTTCACAGAACTTGTAATCCAAAATAAACTGAAATGCTGTTTTATGTTTACGAATGTGCTGCACTAATGTACGGATTTGAATTTCCTGCATATGGCAATATTCAGTTGCAATAAACAGGTTTACCTTTGTCTGTAGACCCAAACTCCACAAAAACAACACAAGGTGAGTCATGAATCGAAGGAGGTGTGCTGGAAGGAGAGATCTGCATTTTTCTAGCCAATCCTGAAATTCATCCATTAAACCTAGTATTCACAAACAAAAAAAAACTATTGCATCAGATGAACAAGGCACCACAGTTTTTTTTTCAGAATTGTACAATTTACAGAATATATGTCAGAATTTCACAGTATACATATTTGACTACTTCCATTCAGTTTAAGACAAAAACAAAAAAATCTTACCATCAATGTCCCCCAAGATTATGAATTTCTGGATTACATGGTAATGAGCTTTATTCTCCTCCAACACTTGCTGCAAATATTAAACAAAAACAATTTTAATAATTTCACAAATGTCTAATCATGCCGAAATATCTCAATCAGGTCTCCCATCAGACTTCTCCCCTCCAAAGAATTCAGTCTTTCTTCATAGCTGAAATGCTCCAACCCAGGCAATATCCTGGTGAATCTGATCCACCTTTCTCTAATGCAATTGCTCCTTCTTATAACACGGTGACCAGAACTGCACACAGCAATTCATCTGTGGTTTACCCAACATCTTATATATTTCCAGCATAACCTATCTGGTCAGATATTAAATGCCTCAATTAATAGTGTCAGGTACCCAATATGCCTGATCAACCATCATACCAATTGTCCTGCTGCTTTCAAGGACACCCAAGTCCCTCCAAGCCTCAGTACTCCTTTGCCTCATTAAGCATCCCAAAAGGCAACACGTTAACACTTTTGGGGCTTAAATTTCATCTGTGACTGCACTGCTTAACTGACCAGCTTGTCTATTTTGTCATGTAGTCAAAGGTTTTTCTCCTCGCCATTTACCCCACCAATATTTGGTCACCTGTGAACTTACTGGTCAAACTTCCTACATTCAAGTCTAGATCAATAGCAAGGGTCCCAGCAGCAAACCTTGCAGTGTTTCACTGGACACAGGCTTCCATTCACAAAACCCACATTCAACCACACCTCTGCCTCCTGCTACAACGCCAATATTGGGTCTCACGGACTGTTACCTTCTTGACCAGTCTCCCGTGTGACTCCTTGTCAAAAGGCTTACTGAAGTCCAAACGAACAGTATTAGCTTCCTCTACACACCTTGTCACTTCTTCAAAACTTAAACTAAATTTGTTAGACAGGATCTTCCCCTGCCAGACTGTCAGACTATCCTTGCCTCTCCAAGTAGCTCAGTCATATACATAATGTATATATGTATTGTTTGACATTAGGCATTTGCACGAATGTCACTAAAAATCTTATTGGTCAACAAAAAACCCAGGGAGAACAGTAATGTCTCCATCAAATATTCTCTCCCAACCCAGTCTAGGGATAAACAATAGTTTATTTATTATAGGAAAAACAATGACCAGTTATAATATTCTGTGAGACAAATCAAGAGAAACATCTTATAGAGTTGGCCCTGATAGAGTAATTTGAAAGACCTCCTGTAAAATATCAGTTTGATTCTTAATAGCATTATCAACAGTGAATTTTTAAAAATTTGCTCATTGCATGTGGACTTTGCTGACTGGGTCAACATTTCTTGTCTATCCCCAACTGCCCTGCAGAAGGCAGTGGTGAGCTGCTGCAGTCTTCGAGACATAGGGACATCCACAGTGCTGCTGGGAAGGGAGTTTCAGGATTTTGACCCAGCAGTAGAACACCAAGTCAGGATGGAAGTAGTGACTTGGAAGTGGTGCGTTATTCCCATGCATCTGTTGCCCTTCTTCTAGATGGTAGAGGGCCCGAGTTTGGAAGGTGCTGTTAGAGAGCCTAAAAAAAGGAAACCTAAAATTTCCCTCTTATGATTAAAAGAAATACAAAACCTACGTAAATGATGAACATTTTGATGTGACATGGCGCTACATGTTTTTCATTTGTATATAACCAAGATATTAAGCCTTAGTGTATGCCTAAGCCTAAAACACCTACATCTGTTGATTCCATTTTATTTTGTTTTTGCTCAATCTTCCTTTTCTAACTATTTTTAAACTTTTTCCTTTCCCATTTTAGAGTTAAGAACATGCAACAACTGCTCCGCCTTCATATTTACAAAATTGGGCTTTATGTTTAATTTCAAGGACAGGTTTTTACTGTCAAAAGGCCATCCCCAAAACATACACGCTCATGTAGAGCTAATAAAAATGTGTTCAACAGAATTACATTATTTTTAGATTGAGAGTTCTGACACGTGAATGAGTAAGCTTAATTATCAGACTTTAAAAGACTGCAATAAAAAGAAGTTCCAAATTGCAAGCACTTTCTAGTGATCTCAGTGACGTTTCACCTCATCAAGTTGGTACAACTTATTTTTCCTTTAAGTCTCACTAAGCAATTCAAACCCGCATAGGACCTTCTCCCCAACTTCTGTTAACAATCAGCTGTTGACAGCCACTAGGACAATCTCTACTTTTCACTCTGGGTTTTTGCTTGGAGAAATTGGAGAGCAAATGTACATCCGTAAGTCCACATTATGGCACAGCTAAAATAGCACCAACCATTGCTAATGACTCAATACTCCATGTCATGCCATGATGTTACACCTTCACGTAGCCATTCCCTGCCTTCCAAATAAATTCAAAGAATTTATAGTCATCTACAAATTGTGACACACTTTATTGCTGCAATCTTAACTTTGATATCCTATAACACTGCCAATTAAACCTTAATTGCATTTCATAGAATCATAGAAGCGCTACAGTGTGGAAACAGGTCCTTCGGCCCACCAAGCCCACACTGACCCTCAAGAGCATCCCACCCTGACCTATTCCCATATAACCCACCTAATCTACACCTCCCTGAACACTACAGCCAATTTAGCATGTCCAATCCACCTAGCCTGCACATCTTTGGACTGTGAGAGGAAACCCACTCAGACACAGGGAGAACATGCAAACTCCACACAGGCAGCCACCCGAGGCTGGAATCGAACCTAGGTCTCTGGTGCTGAGGCAGCAGTGCTAACCACTGAGTGACCATGCTGCCCAAACATTTGGCTGCTTTCATTCCATTACAAGAGATTGAAATATCTGCCTGAGTCCAACACTTCATAATTCCTTCAAATGTCCCTCCACTTTTGTAAAAAGGCTCTTCTAAACCTCTTCTTTTCAGCAAGCCCTCAAACATACCAAATTCCTCTTTTTCAGTCAAGTTCCACAGGATATTTTTCCTTAGATTAAAATGATAGAAAAAAAGTTCAGATATTAAATTGTACATAATCAAAGTAAAAGGAAATCCTGTAGGACATTTATTAACTCTCACAAGGAAAAAAAAATTTGATTAAAATTTACTTGAACAATGCATGGAGAAAGATGACAGTACAAATACTTAGCTGCTGAACATGCCAAGGTAGAAGTAGTATTTTAGAACATTTGATTTAGGAAAATAACATTTTATATTAATGTTTTCTCTTACTTTTTTGTCCGTTGCCTGCAGCTCTTCAAATATTGCCTCTAATGTCCAACTGAAAATGTACAAGATTCACATTTACTTGACTAAAGAAACGTCATTCAACGCATTTCATTTGTTTTGCAACAAGGTCTAATAGAAAATTTGGGAGTTGAAACTTACTTTGCTTCAGTGTACTCTTTAGGCAATTCTTCTAATTCACTCACAGGAGTACTCAATGCACGGATTTCTTGTTCTACAAGACTATCCACCATGACCCTGAAGTATGCCCAAACACAGTCTTCCCAAGTATCACACACTGAAAGGAGCTACAAAATATAACTAATTATTACAACAGTGCAGGAACAGACTTTTTCAACATCTCTATAAGGATGTTACTCTAAGGATTCTCTTAAGAATTGGAATTAAGAAAAAGGAGATGAAAGTTTGGATATTTTACCTGTTTAAGATTTCCACTTAAGGCCGCATAGATTGCTCGTTCATATCTGTTAAACTGCTCCTATAAAACCAAATTTGAAAATTCAAAACTATTGCATTAATAACATTAGTAGTAAATTGCTTCAACATTTATGACCCTCATTACATAAAGATTTATGTTAAAAATCCCTCTTTATAAAATGATCCTCAAATGGAAAGTTTTTCAAAGCAACTGATTTTATCATTATAAAAGGGAACACAATGTACATTAATTGAAATAAACAGAACAAAATCTTACAATCAAAGATAACAAGGTGTAGAGCTGGATGAACACAGCAGGCCAAGCAACATCAGAGGAGCAGGAAGGCTGACGCTTCGGGCCTAGACCCTTCTTCAGAAATGGGGGAGGGGAAGGGGGTTCTGAAGTAAATAGGGAGAGAGGGGGAGGCGGATAGAAGACGGATAGAGGAAAAGATAGCTGGAGAGGAGACAGACAGGTCAAAGAGGCGGGGATGGAGCCAGTAAAGTTGAGTGTAGGTGGGGAAGTAGGGAGGAGATAGGTCAGTCCAG
>JAHRHZ010000021.1:22193746-22305759 GCA_024137785.1 Ginglymostoma cirratum | reverse complement strand
CCCTGGACTGACCTATCTCCTCCCTACTTCCCCACCTACACTCACCTTTACTGGCTCCATCCCCACCTCTTTGACCTGTCTGTCTCCTCTCCAGCTATCTTCTCCTCTATCCGTCTTCTATCCGCCTCCCCCTCTCTCCCTATTTACTTCAGAACCCCCTTCCCCTCCCCCATTTCTGAAGAAGGGTCTCGGCCCGAAGCGTCAGCCTTCCTGCTCCTCTGATGCTGCTTGGCCTGCTGTGTTCATCCAGCTCTACATCTTGTTATCTCAGATTCTCCAGCATCTCCAGTTCCTACTATCTCTTACAATCAAAGAGTCTGCTTAAGGCTTCAAGATGTTTCCCCATCCACCTTTGGAGGAATTGAAGAGGTGCATGGGAGTGTGGCAGCATGGAAGTGGGAACAGCCATTCAGCCCACTAGCTGTACTCCACTATCTATTGCATAGATGGCTGATTGAACAGCTCGGTGTCCTTTCCCACACTGCCCTTTGTACCATGGATGGTTGGAAATTTGTTGACCTCTGCTTTAAATGTGCTCAGGGATTGGGCACCCAATGCCCTCTCGCATGGAATGGAAGAACCTTCTCCTCATCCTGGCCCTAAATGGAGTCCATTCTACTTTTAAATTATGACAGGAAGTGGTGGAGGCGGATGCAATCACGACATTTAAAAGGCAACCAGACAGGTACATGAACAGGAAGGGTTTAGAAGAATATGGGCCAAAAGCTGGCAAATGGGACTAGATTAATTCACGATATCTGGGTCGGCATGGACAAGTTGGACCGAAGGGTCTGTTTCCATGCTGTACAACTCTACACCTATTAGACTATTCATTCAAGTTTTTATAACTACAGCAAGTCAGAGGCTACGTTATCAAGTTTGCTCATTTTTTTTTCCTCTAAATAAATTTAATAGAGCAAGTGGCTTAATAAAGGATAGAATGACTAATAAGCAAGTGGAATGGACAGCAGAGATGAAAAATGTTTCAGACACACAAAAACGTTACTATACCTACATGACAGGACGCTGCCTGCAGTATATTGCAGGAGGAAACAATCATATTTCCCTCGTGATAATATGAACTACTGTTCAACAGTCCAGCAAGATATTGCCAATAGCATAACACTTTCAAAAACAAACATTACCATTTAAATACAGTTACAATTGTTTTTGTCTGTATATAATTACTAACACCTTACAGTATTTTGCAAAAAATAATGAATAATAAATCTGTCATGGCCAACAAAGCAGATTCTCAGCTGAAGTTATTGAAGTTCCTCAGCAACGCCAACTAACTTTCTCTACAATTTTGACTGATTTTCTCTATCACCGCTCAATCAATGTGGTCCTTTAGATTGGTGAAACTACGTGCAGACCAGGTGACCGTTTCACAGAGCACCTGCGCTGTCCATAAGAATGACCCCAATCTATTTAGAGTCAAAGAGTTGTACAGTACAGAAACAGACCCTTCAGTCCAACTTATCCATTCTGACTACATATCCTAAATTAGTCTAAACCCATTTGTCAGCATTTGGCCCATATTCCTCTAAACCCTTCCTATTCATGTAAGCATCCAGATGCGTTTTAAATGTGATAACTGCACCTGAGTCCACCACCTCCTCTGGCAGTTCATTCCACACACGCACCACCCTCTGCATGAAAATGTTGCCCCTTTTATAAGGTTTTAAAAGGTTCCTTTTATACCTTTCCAGTCTCACCTTAAACCTTAGCCCTCTAGTTTTGGACTCCCCAATGCTCGGAAAATGACCTTGGCTATTAAACCTACCACATTTCATTAAACCACCTTGCTCCCTTACCAACATTTACTTTCTAGGCTTGCTGCAGTGTTGCAGTGAAGCTCAACACAAGTTCAGGTTAGGCACTTTATACCTTTTAGGACTCAACAATGAGTTTAACAACTTCAGATCATGAGCACTGTCCTCCATTTTGGTTCCATCATTCTAATTTGTGTCCTACTGTCTTTGCTCTCAGCAGAGCTCATTTATGTTCTCCTATTTAAACCTACCATTAACACCTATGTTACACCTACATCTCAATCTCTCTTTTACCACAATTAGCACTTCCTTTGTCGTTTACATTGGGTACCCTCATCATATATTCATTTGCTCCTCTTCCTCTTGGTCAACAGCGTAAATAAAACACTATTTTCTAACCCCTTTCTGTTCCAAAGAGTCTTTGGTCTCAAAATACTAACTCTTTTTCACTCTCTACAGATGGGCCTCTCCAGTATTTTTTGTTTTTATTTCAGATACCCAGCATCTGTAGTATTTTGTTTTTCGTTTTCTCCATTGGTCTATATAAGGAATTAAATTATAGAAGAGGAATTGGTCAATTTAAATTAACTGGCCTCTAATGATTATGATTAGATTAATGTCATGTTAATGCTGAACAATGCAGATAGTGGATCCAAAGATACAAGCTACCCAATTAACGTTTCATTTTTACAGAAAATTACATTACCCCAAGTGGAAATTCTGACCAATATCTTGTATCTTATCTGCAACTCAAAATTAGATTTACTGCAAAGCTTTAAATTTCTATGCAGAAAAATTATTTTTAACTAAGCAAAATATTTTACTGCATTTGTGAAAAGCAGCTAAACTCTTCAAACAAAGTTGGAGGGGCAATGCTCATAAACACATCATAAAAGATTTTTTTTGCACCAATGTTTTCAATACTGTTGTAGCTTACATCTTCAGCCATCCTCCAGCAACAAGCCTTCCAAACACTTCTGTTTGGGTTCCCTTCCACAGGTTCAAGAACTGTTCCTGAAATCAGACAAAATGGGAATTTCAACAATATAGACAACCATTTCCTGTTGATTTGAATAGCTAGTATACATTAATCCAGAATAATACACTCACCACCATTAAGATTTGGATCATGATACAATTTCCAGCCTTCTAGAGTTGCAGCTCTCCAAGCCTGACCACAACGTTTGCACAATCTCTGAGCCTGAGGATGTTAAATAATATTTACCAAGTACATAGCCTTCCCATAATCACCGGATGTGTTTGTATTTATGAAGTGTATGCTGAAAGAAAAGAACTGTTTTACCTCATCCGTCATCCCAGCTCGTATAAGAGCAAAGAGATATTTCATAAATCTAGCATCATCTTCCCTATCCAAATCGGCAAGAGGCATTTTCTGTCTGATAGGAGCATCTGGATCCTTGAAAAAATTGGGAAGAAAAGTTTAGTCAGAATTGTGCTTTTACTTCCATGAATTTCAAACACAGGTTTAGGCATACTAGACATGGTTAGTTTTAATACATTTCCCAATGCTTTCGTCCACTCAAAGCCAGAATGACTCAAAACTCATCAGAAAATCTTGTTCCACTAATGATACAAGTCTGCTTAACATTATAAGGAATATGTTAATAAGAATTAATTTCTTCCACTAAATATTTTAGTGTCAATTTCAATAAAAGCAGAACAAAACTACATTACCAGCTCAGTCACAAGTTGCCTTGAAAATCCAGCAACACCCGATCGCTGCTGTGTTAACACATGTAGTGTATTTTCCCTGCAAACAGGATTTAGGAAACACACAGTAAGCATGTGGGGTTTCTCTATATTTATCACCAAAGGTTTTTTAAGCATACACCACTTTCCTTTGCTGGAAGACTCAAAATTGGTTATTCTCCAAGGTGATCCACATTCCCATAGCCACTGATGCCCACAGACCTGTGAACAATTACTTTTGCCAAATATATCCATCCCACCTATACAATCCAAGAAACAACGATCTAGCCTGTCCAATGATTTGGTATGTACTTGAACCAGAATAGTGTTGAAATAATTTCGAATGCATGTGACAAAACAGAGGAAAAGGAAACTAGTAAAACTTTAGACAAGGCAGATGCAGTTGCATCTTAGCAAGAAAGAGGTTAACCTGCTGTTCTCCGAAACTCATGTGGAGCAAAAACATTGGCAACGACCTGTTAGGCTGAATGGTCCATGTCTGTGCTGTAAATACGATGCAAGATTCACACTGCTGGCTATCATGAAAAATGTGTTTGCAAACTGACTGATGTCAAACATCATAAGTTAGTACTGAAGTAACAAAAGGAGGTGAGTAACACAAACCCAACTAATGTTCAAATAGGAGACAAAGATTTTGACCTTTCTAGCCATCTAACTTTCACCTCTTTCTTTGCAACTCACCGACCCTCAAAATAAAACAAAAACCTCTGGTTCTTACCAGTACACAGATTTTGCATAAAATTCAATGTTTTCTGCAAAATTTCCAGCTTCATCTTTGGCAATACTCTCTAACCAATCTACAACGATCTATGGAGTTAAAAATAAAAAGTGTTAATTGGCTTGTTAATGAAAGCAAATCCTTCATTTGCTGGTTATTGGACGAACACCTGAACAGAAATCATGGCTAGACACTTGGCAATACAGAACTTGCTTATGGTGGACAAAGGGACATTCTGTCAAAACTTTTCATTTTGATTCACCGGGGCAGATACATAAATATTAAATATAAAGGGAATAACAAATTAGATTCCACAAGAAAAAGGATATCGACTGGTTGGTAGTACTTGTTCCCATTGAAATACAGTATTCTTGCATTTTTCTTGGTCAGTGTAAGATAATGGATTGAAACACTACCAGAAAGGTGGTGAAAATCTATAGTGCACATTTCCAATTTTACAAAATGCCAAAGGTCCACAAATGCTTTAAATTAGAAACAAAATCAGAAATTGCTGCAAAAACTCAGCAGGTCTGGCAGCATCTGTGGAGAGAAAGCACAGTTAAAGTTTTGGGTCCAGTGACCCTTCTTCACAACCAACTGTAGCTAGGAAAAAGTTGGTATATTTGCTGAGGATGGGGAGCGAGGGGGGACTGGAGCAGGGAGTAAACGATAAGCAAAGATAGGTGGATCTCCTTCCCCCTCCCCTATCCTTAGCATTTATACTGATCTCTTCCTAGCTACAGTCAGTTCTGAAGGAGGATCACTGGACCAGAAACCAATAATTATTAAGAGAAGCAAATAAAACTAGAATAGTACGTTGATAAATACTATGCGTACTTAAGACAATGTAAATCTTCTATGGAGTTTCACTACAAATAACTTGTAGATGGTTGTATTTTCTGTTTATCCACTAGAAAAGCATAACACGCAGCATGCTGATTTATAGCAAACGCAATAGGTTAATATCCAATGATCTGATCCCTTATGTAAAAGTAAGGTTGAAGCATTTGCAATAATCTTCAACCAGAAGTGTCAAGTGGATAATCAATCTCAGCCTCCTCCAGAAGTTATCATCAGCACAGATGCTAGCCTTTAGCTAATTCCATTCACTCTATCAGATCAAGAAATAGTTGGATGCACTGGATACTGCAAAGGTGATGGGCCCTGACAACATTCCAGCAATGGTACTGAAGATGTGCTTCAGAATGTGCTGCTCTCCTAACAAAGCTTTTCCAACACAGCTACAATGTTGACATCTATCAATATGGAAAGTTGTCTATCTCATGTACACAAAAAGCTAGACAAGCCCAACCAAGCCAATTACCATCAATGTGCTATCAAACACATAGCACAGCTCACTGCCTGCTCACTGACACAGATTGGGTTCTGCCAGGGCCACTCAGCAGTTGACCTCATTACAGCCTTGGTTCAAAATGTAGACAAAAGGAATTAAATCCAGAGGTGAGGCAAGAGCATATTTGACAAGAGTGTAGCATCAAGGAACCAGAGAAAAACTGGAGTGTGGGGTAATCAGGGAAAAATTCTCTGCTGGTTGGAGTCATAGCTGGTACAAAAGGTACATGGTTGTAGTTGTTGGGGGTCAGTCATCTCAGCTCCAGGACATCTCTGCTGGAGTTCCTTAGGGTAGTGTCTTAGATTGAACCAGCTTCAGCTGCTACATCAATGATATTTCCTTCATCATAAAAGGCCAGAAGTAAGGATGACTGCACAATGTTCAGAACCATTCTTGACTTCTCAGGTACCAAAGCCTTATGAGGAATGGTTGAACAGGTTTGGTCTGTACTGATTGGAATTTACAAGAATGAAACATATAATATTTTTATGGGACTTGAGAGGGTAGATGTGGAAAAGTTGTAGGCAATGGCCTAGTGGTATTATCACTAGACTATTAATCCAGAAACCCAGCTAATGTTCTGGGGATCCAGGTTCACATCCCACCACGACAGATGACAGAATTTGAATTCAATAATTAAACAAAAAAAAGGTCTGGAATTAAGAATCTACAAACCACCATGAAATCATTGCCCATCTGGATGTCGGCAAAACCCATCTGGTTCACTAACGTCCTTCAGGGGAGGAAATCTGCTCCCTCACTTGGTCTGGCCTACATGTGACTCCAGAGCCACAGCAATGTGGTTGACTCTCAACTGCTCTCTGAAATGGCCTAGCAAACTGCTCAGCTGTACCAATCGTTATGAAGTCTCAAAGAAATGAAACCGGTTGGATCACATGGCATCGACCAAAGCACTGGAAAATACAATGGCAGAAACAGCCCTGTCGACCCTGCAAATTCCTCCTCGCCAAAATTGGGAGAGGTGTCTCACAGACTAGTTAAGCAACAGCCCGACATAGTCATACTCACAGAATCATACCTTACAGACAATGCCCAGACACCACCATCACCATCCCTGGATATGTCATACCCCACTGGCAGGACAGACCCAGCAGAGATGGTGGAACAGTGGTTAAAAAGTAGGGACGGTGTTGCTCTAAGAGTGCTCAACATTGACTACGGATCCCATGAAGTGTAACAGCTTCAAGTTAAAAATGGGCAAGGAAACCTCCTGCTGATTACAACATACTGTCCTCCCTCAGCTGATTAATCAGTACTCCTCATTGTTGCACAACACTTAGAAGAAGCACTGGGGAGGGCAAGGGCACAAAATGTAATCTGGGTGGGGGATTTCAATGTCCACCACCAAGAGTGGCTCGGCAACAGTACTGCTGATTGAGCTGGGCGGGTCCTAAAGAATACTGCTGCTAGACTGGGTCTGCGGCAGGTGGTGAGGGAACCAACAAGAGGAAAAAACATTCTTGACCTCATTCTAACTAATCTGCCAGCTGCAGCTGCATTTGTCCATGACAGTACCAGTAAAAGTGACCATCACACAGTCTTTGTGAAGATGAAGTCCCACCTTCACATTGAGAATAACTTCCTCATGTTGTGTGGCACTCACTGTGCTAAATGGGAAAGACTTCGCACAGATCTGGCAACTCAAGATTGTGCATCCATGAGATGCTGTGGGCCGTCAACAGCTGCAGAACTGTACTCCAGCACATCCCCCACACTACCACTACCATCAAGCCAGGGGATCAACACTGGTTCAATAGAGAGTGCAAGAGGGCATGCCAGGAGCAGCAACAGGCATACCTGAAGATAAGGTATCAACCTGGTGAAGCCAACAAACAGGACTACTTGCACGCCAAACAGCGAAAGCAGCAAGTGATAGAGCTAAGCGATCCCACAACCAATGGATTAGATCTAAGCTCTACAGTCCCACCACATCCATTCGTGAGTGGAGGAGGACAATTAAACAACTCACTGGAGGAGGCAGCTCCACAAATATTCTTAACCTCAATGATGGAACAGCCCAGCCTATCAGTGCAAAAGATAAGGCCGAAGCATTCGCAGCAATCTTCAGCCAGAAGTACCGAGTGGATGATCCATCTCAACCTCCTCCAGTGGTCCCCAGCATTACAGATACCAGTCTTCAGCTAAATTGATTCACTCCACGTGATGCCAAGGAACAGTTGGAGACACTAGTTACTGCAAAAGCTACAGGCCCTGATAACATTCCAGCAATAGTACTGAAGAAGACTTGTGCTCCAGAACTTGCCGCTCCATTAACCAAGCTGTTCCAGTATAGTTACAACACTGGTATCTACCCAGCAACGTGGAAAATTGCCGAAGTATGTCCTGTACACAAAAAGCAGGATAAATCCAACCTGGCCAATTACCGCCACATCAATCTACTCACAATCATCAGTAAAGTGATGGAAGATGTCATCAACAGTGCTATCAAGCCGCACCTGCTCAGCAATGCCCAGTTTGGGTTTACCAGGGCCACTCATCTCCTGACCTCATTACAGCCTTAGTTCAAACAGGGACAAAAGAGCTGAATTCAAAAGATGAGCTAAGAGCGAGAGCCCTTGATATCAAGGCTGCATTCGGCCAACTGCGGCATCAAGGAGCCCAACCAAAACTGGAATCAATGGGTATTGGGGGCAAACTCTCCGTTGGTTGGAGTCATACTTGACACATAGGAAGATGGTTATGGTTATTGCAGGTCAATCACCTCAGCTCCAGGGCATCTCTGCAGGAGTTCCCCAAGGTAGTGTCCAAGGCCCAACCATCTTCAGCTGCTTCATCAATGACCTTGCCACCATCATAAAGTCAGAAGTGGGGATATTCACAGATGATTGCACAATGTTCAGCACCATTCCTGACTCCTCCGATACTGAATCAGTCCATGTTCAAATGCAACAAGATCTGGACAACATCCAGGCTTAGGCTGACAAGTGGCAAGTAACATTCATGCCACACAAATGCCAGGCTAAGACCATCACCAAAAGAGACAATCTAGCCACTGTCCCTTGACATTCAATAGTGTTATCAACATCTTGGGGGTTGTCATTGACCAGAAGCTCAACTGGACTCACCACATAAACACACTGGTGGAGTCCTCAGCAGAGACTCCATTCTCTATTTATAAATTCAAATTACCAAATCTAGTAACAGTGCATTGTAATAAGGTCAAATTTTTGACAACATGTTTAAGCTTTAAATAATATTTTGTAAACCAGAATCCCATCAAAAATAAGCGTTTGGAATAGTAAGGCAGTAAGATGCAAGAGACTCTTTTTGACAGATCTTTATGATCACTGGGTCCTTTTCTCTCTACATTTATACTGTCAATGAAAGAGACATTTCTAGTCAGGACTTCAATGACGTATGTTACACAGTGTCAAATTATACCACATCAGAGCCTAGATAGTTATCTAGATAGTAGCTCAAGTTGTGCATGGGGACATGTAACAAATTTGTTTAAGGGCAGAGTTTTAAAGTGCCACTTGCAAAAAATGGCCTCTATCGACTTTATAGAAGGATGAGCTCATAAATAGTATCAGGCAGATTCCAAAGTCAGATTAAGTGTGGAAACTGGATTGTCAAAGTTGTCTCTCAATAATTATTAATACAGACTTCCACATGGTGAACCTACAATCAAACTCGTACCATGTGGACAGGAAGTTGCTCAATTTGAGGGGTCTCCGGGAGAAGGCTAAATCTTCAAGGCAAAGCTGCACATTTCTGTGCTTGCCAATGGCTGTGCACTAGTCATCATTTTAGAGCTGGATGGACAATGCAGCATGGACTTGGTCTCCAAAACATGCAACAATATCAGTCTTAACAGGAAAACTGAAGTTATATACCAGTTTGCTTCAGAAAAGCTTCACCTCGTGCCAAAACTTTCAACCCATGACTAAAGAACCTAACAGCAGAAGATAAATCCATCTCAAGTTGTCTATACTGACGATGAAACAAATGCAAGAATTGGCAAAGCAAGTATAACCTTTGGTAAACTTTAAACATCAGTCTGGCAAGAAAAGAAATCTGCCTTCTAAACTGGAAGTCCATATACTGACGGTCCTACCCACACTACTTGCTGTATGCAACATGAAACTGTGTACCAGGGTCATGTCAAGAAGCTCAACTACTTCCATTTGAGCCGACTTCAAAAGCTTCTGAAGATTATGCTGGAAAAAAAGAGGTGCTCATTTGAACTGGCATGTCAAGCATTCATATGATACGAAGACAGGCAGATCACACAGCCTGTATTACATGCCACTCACTTACCAAAGAACATCTTCTTTCAAGAGTCCAATTGTCAAGTGCACTGACATGGCAATCAAAAGAAGTTCCACAAGGACACACAGTTCCAGAAGGCTTCACTTAGGATTATCAGCTTTGAGTCATGGGAGAAGCTTGTGCAGGATTGCTATACCTATTGTAATCAAATAAAAAATGGTGCGACCTCTTTCAAAAGTAAGTGTAAGTTAGAGGCAGAGAGAAAACACAGAGACAAAATCCCAAGCCAGCAACTTGGCCAAAACTCAGTTATCTGCAGTATTTCCATCTGATTTGCAACAGAACCTTCAGGGAAATGATCAGCATTAGCAGTTGCTGTTTTCTTTACCAAGAGATAATGGTAAAGTAGCACAGAAATCCCAGCAAATCACAGTACGTATAATACAAAACACTCATCCCATAGTTTCCTGTGACCTTGACATAAGAGTGATGGACATCACAGTTGTACCATTACTCAGATGCAAGTATTTAGACACATTTTACTTAACTTGATAAAAATACTCCAATGCCTAAACACCTCATTAACTATTTTCATAATTAAGTGCAAAATATTTTCATATCTTCTAAAAAGCCCTAAATTAAAGGATAAGTTTAATTCAAGGCAAAATTCACAAGTGATACAACATTTCTGGTTTATAAATAACACAGCAGTACCTGACACTGTCGTATCAGTGAATCGCGTTGGAAAAGCATTTCTACAATGGTCTTTTCAGTGGCATTTGGAGCCTGCAAAAAATATTTCATGAAATGTAAATTAGTTCACATTTTAAAAAATACTAAACATTCTGCATATTGGATTATTCCACCTACAACACAACTGTACATTTCCCCAGGAGTCTGAATTACTACAGGACACGACATTTGACTGCCCTCATCATATGAGGATTTCAAAGTAGTCAGTGAAAGATCATGCATCATCTACAAAACAACTAATAAATGAATCTTCTACTACTGAACATTTTATTCATTCTCATAGAGCTTCGTTTAATTGTTTTATATAGTGAACTTGTATTACTTAGTTCAAGCAAATGTTGACACAGGAATCTCATGTTACAATTAAGTTTTTATTAATATTACTCTTAAATTAACCTATTAGCAATAATCTGTAAATCGTCCTAACCTAAAATATATTTCATCACAAGTTTAACAATGTAAAGTAAATAGAAGACTTCTAACCAAAGTAAACAATTATTTATTTGTAATAAATAGTAAATTCTTATTAAATACAGAAATCCACTCCATGCATTCTGTTAACCAGTGTCTAAAACTACAGGTAATTGGAGAATTTTGCACCTTTTGATAAAATCTAAATTTTGTGATGACTTCAGGAAGAGCAGGAGTTGATTTCCAACACACTATCCCAGTGAGGAATGACAAACTGTGTCATGTATTCCTTTTTTCAAATGAGATTCTATAGCTGATCTGCACTGGTGGGATGGCCACAGTCATATTTGTTCAATACAGTTGGGCATCTTTTGTGACTCCCTCAAATTAAAATTGGTTTAAATTACTTAACGTGAAGAAGAGTTCTGTTTCTGCACATTTTAAATGGTATATCTCAGGTCCTGGGCCTCAACGGTTCACAGTAAGAAACATATCAGGCCACTGTACAAAAAATAGCTGAAACTTGAAACTCACATGGTGTATGCTCCTCTTAATTTCTTGTGCATTTGCCAAAATGAGCAGCTGAGGAAAGGCACCACATCGATGTGTCCATGAAAATCATTTAAAAAGGTCAGCTTCAGCAATTGGAAAAAAAATCTCAGGTGGATATTAGTTGAAAGTCTCCAATAACCCCATCTCATCCTCTAATAGACAGATTGCTGGCAGGGATCATGTGTCAAACCAACAAGCCTCAAGTTTTATGGTTTTCCTATGCTGCCTTTTTTGAATATTAGTACATGGGAGGAAGGAGTTAACTGAGAAATAACAAGGAAAATTTAGTTTATAAACACTTTTTGTACAAAGCATGGGCTCAAGGTTTAAAAGAATCAATTCCTGTCCAATTCTAAGACAAAGGCAATCTCCAGCAAAGCACATATTCACAGTATTAGACTGTTTCATCAGCAATTTGTTTAATATTTCTGCTCCAAATATAGAAAAGTACAAAAAGTGACATAGCTTGACAGCAACAGTCCCTTTCAATTTTCTTCATTTTGCATGGCTTGGACATTTAAAAAAATCAAACCAAAGAACTACAGATGCTGGAAATCAAAAGCAGAAATTGCTACAAGATGTATTTTAGAAAGGCTGCTCATAAATGACCTTTATGGTAACTTCTTCATTGCTATCTGATCAAGCACCCATGCAGCTTAGATGGAACATGACTGAAAACAGTGCTTTCTCTAAATTGATAGCAACCTAAGTCTTCTCGGGCGTGCAGAGCACAAGTTGGCCCGTTTAAGTTACCACACAAGTACGGTCATGTGAAACCATTTAAAGAACCCGGTCATTTAAATTAGTAGGCCATGAAAACCAAAACCATATCAGAGAGTTAAGAATCTCCAATATCCTGACCACCGTTCAGGCAGAGATCAGAAGTCAAGCCTATAATTTTATCATTTGCCTGCACTGTCCTTTTTGTAAACTATTGCACGGGAGAAAACAGGTAACCCGAAAAGTAACTGGCTTCTATACAATCAATATGGTTTGATGGTCAACTGTGAATACCTTCATTAAGTGTCTCAACCATCACACAATACCAGGTTATAGTCAACAGGTTTATTTGAAAACACAAGCTTTCGGAGCCTCACTCCTCCTTTCAGTTTTTAGTGAGAGAGGTAGTATCAGACATAGAATTTATAAGTAAATGATCACAGGCTCACACCACTGATCAGGACGTATTAAACAAATCTGAGATTATGTTAAATCTTTAATCAGTTAGAAGGTTTTAACTGATTAATATGTATATGTAAATCCCCGGATTCCTTTTAAGTCACTGTCCTGAGAGAACTAGAGGTTTTATCAGTGTAAAGAAGAGGTTATATTTTAGGTCAGATAATGTATGTTAGGTGTGAGGCCTTGTTTAGAATCTGTCTGCGTTTTGGTTTGGAGTCAGACTGATTTTGCTTCCAGAGTAGGAACTTTGACTGACCGGCTATAAATTATGTGCTTTTTGAACAAAATAGAATATATCTACAAATACAAATTCACCCCATACATTCGGGTGTGTGTGTGTCTGTCTGTCTGTGTGTACATGCACTCGCACATGTGTATGGATGAAAAAAGAATGTGTGTATATGGAGAGACAGAGAGAGAGAGAGGGGAAGAGAGAGAGAGGGGGAGAGAGAGCGAGGGGGAGAGTTATTGGTGGGGGGGAGAGTGAGAGTGTGTGTGTGTGTGTGTGTGTGTGTGTGTGTGTGTGTGTGTGTGTGTGTGTGAGAGGGGGAGGGAAGAGAGACAGCGCGAGCAAGAGTTTGAGAGAACGTGTGAGCGCGCACGTGTGTGTGCGCGCGAGAGAGTGAGTATGTGTGTATATATACGTGTGTGAAACGTTGTATAGTGTAGTGGGGTCACCTGTAGTGGTACATGAACACAAAATCCCAGTTGAGGCTATCCTCATGGGTAACAAACCTGGCAATAAGTCTCTGTTCGGCAACTCTGCGTTGTTGAGAATCCCGAAGTCTGCCTTAGAGGACATTCATCCGAAGATCCGAGGCCGAATGTCCTTGACTGTTGAAGTGGGCCCCCGTTGAGAGGGAATATCCCTGTCTGACAATTGTTGCGCAGTGTCCATTCATCTGTTGTCATAGCGTCTGTATGGTTTTGCCAATAAACCATGCCTCAGGGCATCCTTGCCGGCAGCATACAAGGTAGACAACATTGGTCAAGTCACTTGAGTATCTGCTGTGAATGTGGTGGGTGGTGTTCCCACATGTGATGGGTCATGTCTGTGTCAAAGATCTGACATGTCTTGCAGAGGTTACCATGACAGGCTTGTACTGCGTCGAGGCTCCGAAAGCTTGCGTCTTCAAATAAATCTGTTAGACTATAACCTCGTGTTGTGTGATTTCTGGCCTTGTCCACCCCAGTCCAACACCAGCTCTTCCACATCATGTCTCAACTAATACTTACAGCCACTTCAAACATCATGCCTTCTTCCACACTGGATTCAATTCTGTCCCTGGAAATAACACAGCAAACAAAGTCAGTTAGGGAAAATATAGATCATTGCTTTTTAAAGTGCAGCAACTTCTTACAGCCATTATACATCTCTGAATACTAAAGTAAAATTATTTCCATGTATTACTGATCCAGCCGAGAAGTCAAAAGCAAACACAATCAAAAATATGCGGATTTGAGTCATATTATTTCACCATTCTTTTCAGGATTTTCTTGTCCTATATGTTCACTCTTTACATTTTCTCAAATCTTTTCTGCCATCCTTAAAGGAGTCAAAGCCTTCTGAGAGAATGGAAACAGGTATAGCCCCTGAACTTACCACTAAACTGTTCATCTGTAAGTATACAACATTGCATTTATGGGCAATAATAAAAGAAATAAATATTTGCAGTTACAGGTTTTTTTCAAATCAACCTGTTCAAATGTGTGATGACACACCTGAAGCTGGTGGGATCTGAACACAGCCCTTCCAGCTCAGAGATAGGGAAGCTATTTGCATTTATATAGTTTCAGAGGTAGTAGGAACTGCAGATGCTGGAGAATCTGAGATAACAAGGTGCAGAGCTGGATGAACACAGCAGGCCAAGCAGCATCAGAGGGGCAGGAAAGCTGACGTTTCGGGCCTAGGCTCTTCTTCAGAAATGGGGGAGGGGAAGGGGGTTCTGAAATAAATAGGGAGAGAAGGAGAGGTGAAAAGAAGATGGATAGAGGAGAAGATAGGTGGAGAGGAGACAGACAGGTCAAAAAGGCGGGACGAAGCCAGTAAAGGTGAGTGTAGGTGGGGAGGTAGGGAGGGGATAGGTCAGTCCAGGGAGGGCAGACAGGTCAAGGGGGCGGGATGAGGTTAGTAGGTAGGAGATGAGGGTGGGGCTTGAGGTGGGAGGAGGGGATAGGTGGGAGGAAGGACAGGTTAGGGAGGCGAGGACAAGCTGGGTTGGTTTTGGTATGCGGTAGGGGGAGTGGAGATTTTGAAGCTTGTGAAGTCCACATTGATACCATTGGGCTGCAGGGTTCCCAAGCGAAATATGAGGTGCCGTTCCTGCAACCTTCGGGTGGCATCATTGTGGCACTGCAGGAGGCCCAGGATGGAAAGCTGAAACGGTTCGCAACTGGGAGGTGCAGTTGTTTAGTGCAAACCGAGCGTAGGTGTTCCGCAGAGCAGTCCCCAAGCCTCCGCTTGGTTTCCACGATGTAGAGGAGACCACAACGGGAACAGCGGATACAGTATACCACATTAGCAGATGTGCAGGTGAACATCTGCTTGATGTGGGAAGTCTTCTTGGGGCCTGGGATGGGGGTGAGGCGGGAGGTGTAGCAGGGAGGTGTAGGGGCTAGTGAAGCACTTCCTGCGGTTGCAGGGAAAAGTGCCGGGTGTGGTGGGGCTGGAGGGAAGTGTGGAGCCGACAAGGGAGTCATGGAGAGAGTGGTCCCTCCGGAAAGCAGATAAGGGTGGGGGAGGGAAAAATGTCTTTGGTGGTGGGGTCGGATTGCAGATAGCAGAAGTGTCGGAGGATAATGCGTTGGATCCGGAGGTTGGTGGAGTGGTATGTGAAGACGAGGGGGATTCTGTTTTCGTTGCTATTGCGGGGAGAGGTTGTGAGGGATGAGTTGCAGGAAATACGGGAGACATAGTCGAGGGCGTTCTCGACCACTGAGGGGGGGGATGTTGCGGCCCTTGAAAAACGAGGGCACCTGAGATGTTCGGGAGTGGAATGCCTCATCTCCTCCTCCCACCCACCTTCCTGCAAAAATGCCATCCCCTATTCCCAATTCCTTCACCTCCGCCGCATCTGCTCCCAGGATGAGGCATTCCACTCCTTAGACGACATGTCCATCCTGGGCCTCCTACAGCACCACAACGATGCCGTCCGAGGGTTGCAGCAACAGCACCTCATATTTTTCTTGGGAACCCTGCAGCCCAATGGTACCAATGTGGACTTCACAAGCTTCAAAATCTGCCCCCCGCCTACCGCATCTCAAAACCAGCCCAGCTTGTCCCCCGCTCCCTAACCTGTCCTTCCACCCACCTATCCCCTCCTCCCACCTCAAGCCCTACCCCCATCTCCTACCTACTAGCCTCATCCCACCCCCTTGACCTGTCTGTCCTCCGTGGACTGACCTATCCCCTCCCTTACTTCCCACCTACACTCACCTTTACTGGCTCCATCCCCACCTCTTTGACCTGTCTGTCTCCCCTCCACCTATCTTCTCCTCTCTCCCTATTTATTTCAGAATCCCCTTCCCCTCCCCCATTTCTGAAGGAGGGTCTAGGCCCGAAACATCAGCATTCCTGCTCCTCTGATGCTGCTTGGCCTGCTGTGTTCATCCAGCTCTGCACCTTGTTATCTGCATTTATATAGTGCCTTGCACAATATCAATGTCTCAGAGCCCTTATCAGCCAATTAATTACTTTTGAAGCATTAGTTACTGATTTGACAAAGGAAACAAATCAGTCAATTTGCACATTACAAAAGGAATGAAAATATCTGTTTTTTTGTGAAGTTGATTTAAGGATAAATACTGGCCAGGACAGCAGGATTACTTCCCCTATTCTTCTTTAAAACAGTGTTATTGAAGCTTTTGCATGCACCCAAAGTGAAAGACAGTTTGTCAGTTAAATGTCTCATCAGGAAGACATAGCAGCTCTAATGGTACTACACCATGGTAACCTAGGTTGGCATTCACAATCCTGGAGTAGACCTGAACTCTTGATCACGGAGTCAGAGACAAGAGTACTACCAAACGAACTACATCAGTTACAAACATAAGACAAATCAAAAGAAAAAGGTAGAGTTGCCATAGTCTTACCAGGACTGCTCTCTAATCAGAGAGAGGTGGTGGTTTTAATTCGAGGGTCACCAGGTCTCAGATGAGGGTAGAGATTGAGAAGGAAGTTCAGCCATAGTAACCTCAGTGGGAACTGAACCCAAGCTGTATATTCACAAACCATGTGTTCAGCCAACTGAACTAACTGACACCCTCCACAGCAAATGGCAACAATCATGTATTTCCTACATGACAATAATCGCTACGCTACAGAAGTATTTCACTGCTTCTGAAACACTTTGTGACATGTTGTAAAGGCACTGTGCAAATAAAGTTCTTTCTTTTGTTACTGTGTGAAAATATCTGTCCTATTAATAATGAAATTTGTAGGACAATTTTCCAATCAATAGTAGCTGATAATGGGAAATGGGGTCATCAGAACATGAAAGCAATTTCTTAAAAATATAAAGATTGCTCACAATTAGACAGCAAAGTGTTTATTGTTTTACATGCAGGCAAGTAGTATAGCTTGGGCATGGTAATATTTCATTCATTGCTCAAACCACTTCTGCCATTTTATAAGTGTGGTGTGGAGATGCCGGTGTTGGGACTGGGGTGGACAAAGTCAGTGGTCACACGGCACGGTTATAGTCCAACACGTTTATTTGAAATCACAAGATTTTGGAACGCTGCTCCTTGGTCAGGTGTATTGCTACAAAAGCTTGTGATTTCAAATAAACCTGTTGGACTATAACCTGGTGTCATGTGAATTCTGACTTTATAAATGGACACAGATGCTAAAGAGTGCCTTGTAAACACAGGTCAATCTGGCAGAGTTTTTTTTTAAATGAAAGTTTCTGACTTTAAAATGGAAAGGTCAAGTAAAAAATTCTCTTTCTAGCTCGGAGGACAGATAAAAACTGAAGCATGGAGAACGAATCCAGAGACCTTGTCATTCCATATGCAATACACAGATCTTGTAAATTTCATGGGAATACGCAGAAAACATGTATAAATATGGTTTGGAATGTCAGAAGTGCTAAGATCATAAGATATAGGAGCAGAAATTATGACATTCAGCCCATCAAGTCTGCTCCGCCATTCAATCATGGCTGATAAGTTTCTCAACCCCATTCTCCCGCCTTCTCCCCATAACCTTTGATCTCCTTGACAATCAAGGACCTACTTATCTCTGTCTTAAATATAGTCAATGACCTGACCTCCACAGCCTTCTGTGGCAATGAATTCCATAGATTCACCACTTGCTGGCTGAACAGGTTCCTCCTCACCTCCGTTCTAAAGGGTCTTCCCTTTACTCTAAGGCTGTGCCCTCGGGTGCTAGTCTCCCCTGCTAATGGAAACATCTTCCCAGCATCCATTCTATCCAGGCCTTTCAAGATTCCGTTCATTTCAACCGGATCCCCCCTCATCCTTCTAAATTCCCATCAACATAGAACATTACAGCGCAGTACACGCCCTTCGGTCCTCAATGTTGCGCCGACCTGTGAAACCAATCTGAAGCCCATCTAACCTACACTATTCCATTATCATCCATATGTTTATCCAACGACCATTTAAATGCCCTTAAAATTGGCGCGTCTACAACTGCTGCAGGCAAGGCATTCCATGCCCTGACTACTCTCTGAGTAAAGAACCTACCTCTGACATCTGTCCTATATCTATCACCCCTCAATTTAAAGCTATGTCCCCTCATGCTAGCTGTCACCATCCGAGGAAAAAGGCTCTCTCAGTCCACCCTATCCAATCCTCTGATCATCCTGTATGTCTATTAAGTCACCTCTTAACCTCCTTCTCTCTAACGAAAACAGCCTCAAGTCCCTCAGCCTTTCCTCATAAGACCTTCTTATATTTACCTGAAACACTTGATCAAGTACAGACCCACAGTCCTCAAACTTTCCTCATACGTTAAGCCTTTCATTCCTGAGATTGGATCATTTGAATGAACCTCCTCTGGATGCGCTTCAGGGCCAGTACATCCTTCCTGAGATGTGAGGCCCAAAATTGCTCTCAATATTCTAAATATGGTCTGACTAGAGCCTTATACAGCCTCACAAGTACATCCCTGCTTTTATATTCTAGTCCTCTCGAAATAAATGCTAATATTGTATTTGCCTTCCTAACCACTGACTCAACGTGCAAGTTAATCTTAAGAGAATTCTGGACCAGGACTCCTAAGTCCCTTTGCACTTCAGATTTCTGAATTTTCTCCCCATTTAGAAATTAGTCTATGCCTCTATTCTTCCCACCAAAATGCATAACCTCACACTTTTCCACGTTTCCCATGATTATAATCATACAATAGAGTAAACAAGGCTGTTATTCTTCACTTTTGATTAAACAAACCAAAAACTACCTGATTCTCAAGTGAGTGGAATTTCTACCACTGCACTTATTTCTGGCCTCGAAGCAGTTTGTTTTTGATTTTCATTGCACAACCTGAATAGAGATCCAATATCATGGCAGAAATCCATCACACAACTATTCAAAATACATGCACAAATTATAAAGATATCCATGATAGTTGAAATAAAATGCATTATGCCAGGTGAAGTGCAGTACAATAAACCACAGCAAAAATAAACTGTTTCTGCTTTTATCCCGAAACTCTAAAAAGAATATTTTAAAAAATTAGAATCCTTAATGACAGACCTTGGAGGATAAATGACTGAACTCAGTTTTATCTTCATTGACAGAATTTAATTGGTTGTTAGCATCCTGTGCAGTAAGATAGAAATATATCACATATACAAATTAAGATCTGTAACACATTAGTTTACCTATTCCATAAATGCAAATTGTGTGCAATCAAGCAAGGCAAAAGGCTGCAAATAATAAGTGCAAGAGGGTAACACAAGCTTAAGTAGTCAACGAGAAATATGATGCAGCAATAATATGAAAACGCATTATATTCTGTTCATAACAGTTTTGTATTAACATTGAATGTTGTACCTGTAAAGAGATCCAATTAAACGCCAGGTGACCATTTCTTGCTGAAGGAACCAGAGAACACTAGCTGTTTTTGAAAATTTCTGTTGCCCAGGAGTTGCACGGTTTACAATTTTCTTAAGTATATTTACCTGAAACAATTGAAAGTGCTTTTTTTTTAAAAATGTGCATTGTTCATCTCTATATATTTACATCTACCCAACTGCTTTAATCAAAGTAGAATATACACAAAGTTATGCAAGGCTAGATTTCTCCTTGCACATCACATTTTTAAGAACTTGAACTACTACCTAGTTGGAATAATCAAATCAATCATAATGTTGCTATTTATCTTTATCCAGTCCCAAAGCTATGTATTTCTTGAATAACAATCACCTATTCACAATTGCTGTCTGGAGACCATAAAGAGCCAAAAGTTAACCATTGCACAAAAACCGAAAGAACTGCAGATGTTATAAATCAGAAACAAAAACAGAAGTTGCTGGAAAAGCTCAGCAGGTCGAGCAGCATCTGTGAAGTGAAATCAGAGTTGATGCTTCAGCTCTGGTGACCCTTACTCAGAATACATGCAGTATTCTTAACTGAGAAATCAACTTGTCTTAAAATTATACCAGGCAGTTCACACCACCCAGCAACGTTGATAAAGAAAAGTATAAGAGGCAACTGGAGTTAAGTTATAAGGACATAGAATTCTCATAACATTTGGAGTTATTAGCAAAGACAAATATTGTAAATTTATTTAACTTGGATTTGTTATCAAAAGAGGCACTACCTGCTGCACATAAGCAGAATATAAAATTAATGTACGTATCACTTCTAGAAAACCAATGTCCTACATTTAAGGGAAAGCAATTTGCCTCTACATTTGCAGTTTGGGCCTGACAGGTTGAGAATGTTTGATTAAGAACCCCAGGGTTGTGAAATATTAAAGCAGCAAGTTTTTTTTAACTCCAAAAGGGTACTGGATAATTAAGACCATGATTACAAGATGAAAAAGCCATTCCAATACCAATGCCCAGTTGATAAAATATTGATCAGCAACCTGCATACAAGTCTAGTAGGAAAGCGCTGCTTTGACTGGGAAGACCCTTCAATGATCCTGCCTTATACATTCACTAAAGTGAGAAATTTTTCTGAAAGATACGCCTAGATTGTTCAGTTCACTCCACAGGATGATGAAACATTCAGTTAAATGGCTATGAATGCAAACATTTTATCACTGTGGTTTCTGAAACAGTTTAAAAGGCACCCAAATGCATTAATAATTGCCATTAATAAATTAATTTTAGAATAAATAATTTTACTTGTTTATTTCCTACAAATCCATTTTGTAGTTGTAGCATACATATGGTTTGAAAAATACTATTAATTCATTTGCTGAAGAGCTAAGAACTACCACATACATCTAGGGAAAAATTCAATGATGAGGTTTGTTTCAGATCCATTGCATATTGCACTAGCTTACCACTTTTTAAGATTGCAAATGTCAGTTCAGATCACTTATAAAAAATGGAAAATGTCTCAAAAAGGAGATATCAAATCTTAAATCCACCCATAAACGGCAAGCTCTAGAGCAACTTGCACACTTTCTTCCACAAATTATACTTAATCTGCCTAACAGTTAAATTCTTTGAAAAATTAGAAAAATGTATGAATAATTCAAGCTATTCATAAATTAACTAACTTGACAATAAAGTAACCCAGGAGTTAACAATAAAATTCTCATGATCGAAACAGTATATATCAGTCTTCTACATGAAGCCCCCCTCTCTAACTTAATTATGATTATGAAAATTTAGTAATTTTTTAAATTACCGCTATTTTAAACAATTTTTGAACATAAATCGCCAAAAATCATGAGTGGTTTGACAGAAAATAAAAGCAAACTATCAGCCCAATAATTCAGTTTGACAGAATCAAAATATAATGGATGCTGAAAATCCAAAATAAAAACAGAAAATACTGGAAATGCTGTTAGGTCAGCCAGCATCTGCCAATCTGGAGTCTCACAATTGTAAAGGACTAAAAGAAGGTATTTAGCCCATTAAGTTTGTACCAGATCCTTGCAAGGTAATAAATAATTCCACTCTGTAGTTCTCTCTCGCTTCCTTGCATTTCTTTCTCTTTCAGATTTTATCCACTTTGCTTTAGAAAGCTACAATTGAACACATCACCCTATTAGGCAAAACTCTCTGAATCCTAACTTCTCCTGTAAATAACAATAGCTTTTTCTCAGAACACTCCTGGTCATTTTCTGGTTGTTTTGCAAAACACCTTAAACATAAATCCCTGTGTATCAACTCTTCAGCCATGTAAATCTACAAAATTCCTCCTTGGTTTGAGCATCCCTTTCAATGTCTCATCTTTCTAGAAATGCCCTGAAAACAGATAATCAAGTATTTGGTCACCTGTTTTAATATCTCAAGTGGCTCAGTGTTAAATTTTATTTGGGAATTGTTCCTGTGAAACATTTTGGTTCCCACCATGGCAGGTGGTGGAATTTGAATTCAATAAAAATATCAATTAGACACTAATGATGACCATGAAACCATCACTGGAAAAAGCCATCTGGTTCACTAATGTCCTTTAGGGAAGGAAACTTCCATCCTTACCTGGTCTGGCCTCCACGTGACTCCAGACCCACAGCAATATGGTTGACACTTAACTGGTCTCTGGGCAATAAATGACAGCCTAGCCAGCGATACCCCTGTTAGCACTGTTCCTTTTCCACGGATGCTGCCTGACCTGCTTAGCATTTTTGTTTTCACTTCAGGCTACACTATCCACTTCTCGGTAACCTGCTGAGCTAGCAACATTGCCAAGATTTCAAACAGCATTACAAATCTTATGGTTTCAGATGACGCATAGCACTCTCAGAAACAAACACAAACCACTTTATTTGCTGCAATTCATAATACAGAAGCTTCTACTCTACCAAAAACTAGGTGCAGAAGCCAGGTTTTAAAAATCTTACCTGCTCCCTGCATTCGGCTTCATAAAGTGCGATCAAATCAAAGATAGCAGTAGTTGAATGTGCTAAGAAAGATTCCAAAAACTTTGGGAACAAGCTGGCTGAAGCTGTCAAAATCAAAGGTACAAAATGTGGAAAGCAGTTACTGGACTTTGAAATATAATGCACTATACATGCAAATTATATGGTTGCTGTCACCAAGTGCGTTCAGACTTTTATATTCAATTTTGCCGACTCATTTTAGTTGCAAAATACCACTGGAGCTTCTCACATTGCCTTGTTTTACAAATACTGAACTGCTTTTAATTATTTGCAAATGACACTAAGCTGGGTAGCAGTGTGTGCTGCAAGGTGGATGCTAAGAGGCTGCAGGGTGACTTGGATAGGCTGGTGAATGTGGATAAACGAGAGGTTATCCACTTTAGTCGCAAAATCAGGAAGGCTAATTATTATTTGAATGGTGACAGTTTAGGAAAAGGTGAGGTGCATCGAGACCTCTGTGTCATGGTGGAACAGTTGCTGAAGGTTGGCATGCAGGAGCAGCAGGCAGTGAGGAAAGCTAATGGCATGCTAGCCTTCATACTGAGAAGATCTGAGTATAGGAGTAGGAACGTCATACAGGATGAGGCAACACCTCGAGTACTGTGCGCAGTTTTGGTCTGAGGAAGGACATCCTTGCTATTGAGGGAGTCCAGCGAAGGCAGACCAGACTGATTCCCAGGATGGCATGACTGACATACGAGGAAAGACTGGATTGTACAAACTCTGTTTGTACTCGCTGGAATTTAGAAGAATAAGGGGGTGATCTCATTGAAATATATAAAATCCTGATGCAAGAAGAATGTTCCCGATGTTGGGCAAGTCCTGAACTAGGGGGTCACAGTTTAAGAATAACAGGTAAGCCATTCAGAACTGAGATGAAGAAGAATTTCTTCACTCAGTTGTGAACTTGTGGAATTCTCTCCCACAGAAAGTTATTGGTACCAGTTTGTTAGATATATTGTTAGATATATTCAAGAGGGAGCTGGACGTGCCCTTGCAGCCAAAGAGATCAAGGGGTATGGAGAGAAATTGAGAATGGGATACTGAAATTGCATGATCAGCCATGATCAACACTGAATGGTGGCACAGGCTTGAAGGGTTGAATGGCCTACTCCTGCACCTATTTTCTATGTTTCTACTTAAATAAAATTGATGGATTCTGTTTATGTGGTAATTTGAAGGAAGCAGCAATCAGAACATTGAATTTAGTTTTTACAACATATTTTTAAAATACTTGTTTATGGACAGGCACAGGTAACACTTATTCTTCATCATCATTCTTTCCTAGGGGTGGTGATGGTGCATTGCTTTCTTCAACCACATTGCCATACCTTCACTGACACCAGGCCATAATTTTAGAACTCCGTCCCAGTGATATTATGGTTGCACCTACACTACATGTAATCCATGTGTCAGTGAAGCTATGGCAATGTAGCTCAAAGTCAGGACAGCACAAAACTTGGCAGGGAGCACTCGGCAGTGAAATTCCCACACCTCTGTTGCGGGTCACACGTTCTGTAAAAGCAGATTTATCAAGGTGGCGCATTTTGTACATGGTAAACATTACTGCCAATGTGTCCTGGTAGTGGAGGAAGTGAATGCTTGAATGGTTTTTGGGGTGTGAGATCAGTGGGCTGTTTTGTCCTGAATGGTACCAAGTTTCTTGCAGGTTGTTGGAGCTACACTCATCCAGGCAAATAAAAAGGATTCCATCACATTCCTGACTTGCAGAGAACAGAGATAATAGCCACTGAATTCCAAGCTCCTGATAGATATGGTGGCTTCTGTAGTCTATATGGCTGGTCCAGTTGTTTCTACTCAAAGGCAATGACACACTTTTTTCTTCTAGTAGTGGGTAATTTATAGTCAGCACGGTTTTGTGAAGGGTAGGTTGTGCCTCACAAACCTTATTGAGATCTTTGAGGAGGCGACTAAACAGGTGGATGAGGGTAAAGCGGTTGATGTGGTGTACATGGATTTCAGTAAAGCATTTGATAAGGTTCCCCATGGTAAGCTATTGCAGAAAATTCAGAGGCATGGGACTGAGGGTGATTTAGCGGTTTGGATCAGAAATTGGCTAGCTGTAAGAAGACAGAGCGTGGTGGTTGATGGGAAATGTTCGTCCTGGAGTTCAGTTACTTGTGGTGTACCGCAAGGATTTGTTTTGGGGCCACTGCTGTTTGTCATTTTTATAAATGACCTGGATGAGGGCGTAGAAGGATGGGTTAGTAAATTTGCGGATGACACTAAAGTCAGTGGAGTTGTGGATAGTGCGGAAGGATGTTGCAGGTTACAGAGGGACATAGATAAGCTGCAGAGCTGGGCTGAGAGGTGGCAAATGGAGTTTAATGCGGAAAAGTGTTAGGTGATTCACTTTGGAAGGAGTAACAGGAATACAGAATACAGGGCTAATGGTAAGATTCTTGGTTGTGTGGATGAGCAGAGAGATCTCGGTGTCCATGTGCATAGATCCCTGAAAGTTGCCACCCAGGTTGATAGGGTTGTTAGGAAGGCGTACGGTGTGTTAGATTTTATTGGTAGAGGGATTGAGTTTCGGAGCCATGAGGTCATGTTGCAGCTGTACAAAACTCTGGTGCGGCCGCACATGGAGTATTGTGTGCAGTTCTGGTCACCGCATTATAAGAAGGATGTGGAAGCATTGGAAAGGGCGCAGAGGAGATTTACCAGGATGTTGCCTGGCATGGAGGGAAGGTCTTATGAGGAAAGGCTGAGGGACTTGAGGCTGTTTTCGTTAGAGAGAAGAAGGTTAAGAAGTGACTTAACAGAGACATACAAGATGATCAGAGGATTAGATAGGGTGGACTGAGAGAGCCTTTTTCCTCGGATGGTGACAGCTAGCATAAGGGGACATAGCTTTAAATTGAGGGGTGATAGATATAGGACAGATGTCAGAGGTAGGTTCTTTACTCAGAGAGTAGTCAGGGCATGGAATGTCTTGCCTGCAGCAGTTATAGACTCGCCAACTTTAAGAGCATTTAAATGGTCGTTGGATAAATATATGGATGATAATGGAATAGTGTAGGTTAGATGGGCTTCAGATTGGTTTCACAGGTCGGCGCAACATTGAGGACCGAAGGGCGTGTACTGCGCTGTAATTTTCTATGTTCTATGTAATTACTTGTTATTTATCAACACAAGCCTGAAGGGTGTCAAGTTTTGCTTACATGCAGGTGAAGATTGCTTCATTATTTAAAGAGTTGTGAAAGATGTTAACACTAAGCTGTGGAGTCAACCCAATAGATGTCGCACTGATCTTTGTTCCAGGATATATATGTATGCTCAGCCATGCAAAAAAAAATTGCAGAAACTGCACACAGCAACTGAATTCTTTGGGGAACGTTAGTTATAACTGGAAGGAACGTCTCCTCTTCTAACCTTCTGATAGAGGAAGATCCATTTCTGAATCAGCTCAAGGTAGTCGGGGTAGGACACTATCCTGAGAAACTACCACAGAACTGTCCTGAGGCTAAGTGAACTGTAAGAAACAACCATTTCCCCTTCTGCTAGAAATTACATCAACGAGTGGAGAGATCCCCCAAATTCCCATCATTTCAATTTTGTTAGGGTTCCTGGCAAAACTGAACATTATTGTTGAAAAAGTGCTCATAATACTGTCTATGACACTATCCATCACTTTTCTAATGATCAAGTGTTGATTATTGGATTGGATGGGTTGGATTGGTCCTGCTATTAGTGTGCAGCTGCTTTTAATGGGCAGAACATACTGGGCCAATTTCCGGCATGGTTTGGCAGGTTTCAGTATAGTCTAGTCTTCAGTACATCAGCCAGGATATTGGCAGGGTCTAGTATATTTAATACACACAAATTGTTTCTTGATATTATGCTGAATGAACTAAATTCACTGAAGACTAAGATCTATAAAGCCAGTGACCTCATGAGGAGACCGAGAGGTTCATTCATTCGGAATTTCTCAGAGGATGTTCAGAAACAATTCTGCCTTGTCTCATGTATGCAAATGCTGCGTTCCACCATTTCTGAAAACGGTCACTGACTTTCAGTTTTCAGTTACTTATTTAATTATACACTACCATGCATAACTAGATGTGGCAATTAGTGGCAAGGCTGAAGTGTTTTTTCATGATCAGCTTTTTATGGTTTCACTTAGCTCTTTCGCAGCATGCTGCTTCTGCTATTTAATATGTATATAATCCTGTCTTATAGCAGAACCAAATTAATATCTCATTGTTAGCTGTTTGCTAGCGTAACTGGTACGCACCAAATTGAATCACGCTTGCTCCCCTGGCTTGATGGCAATGATAGTAAGGATATCTTGAGCAATGAGGTTACAGAATACAGTGGAATACAATTCTGCTGCCGATACAAGATAGCACATCAACAACTCCGTTTTGAGTTCCTTCGACGTTTCTGAACACACCCTATTCAGCATGATGATAGCATCACAATACAGTGTGAAGGCAGAACCTCATCTCTACAAGGACTGTGCAACCACATTCATCCAATACAATCATGGACTAACACAGCTCCGACAAGGAGACTGATAAGGACATGGTCAAATCAGTTTTTCCCTCACCACTTGCCCCAGTCAGTCTTGAACAGCTCAGATCAACAGTGATGTAACTGAACCAATCCCACTGATGTATCGTGAAGTCCCTACCAGAGTACACTGTGTGCACTTGCTACGCTCTACTCTTCCCAAGACCGCAAAGTCATGAATACAGCCCAGTCCATTACACAACCCAGCCTTCTATCCATTGATTCAACTGATACTTTATGCTGTCTTAGGAAAGCAATTGGTATAATCAAAGACACCCTCCGCAGGTACAGTTCCCTCCAGAACACCCTCTGCCTTCACTCCCAACAGCTCCCACAACCCCACGGCACCTTGCCCTGCAACCAGCGAAGGTGCAACACGTGCACATTTACCTACTCCTTCCCCAGTATCCAAAGGCCTAAACAAACCTTCCAGGTGAAGCAACACTTCACCTGTACATCCCAGAATCTAGTTTACTGCATTCGCTGCTCACAATGTGGTCTCCTCTACATTGGGGAAACGAAGCATAGATTAAGTGACAGCTTCGCAGAACATCTACGTTCTGCCTGCAAAAAAGATCATGAACTTCCAGCTGCCCGTCACTTAACACATCACCCTGTTCCCTGTACAACATCTGTCTCTGGCTTACAGCAGTGTTCCAGCGAAGCTCAATGTAAGCTGAAACACCTTATTTTCTGCTTGGGGACCCTGCTGCCTTCAGACTCAATATCAAGTTCAATAATTTTAGGGCCTAAACTCTCCCGTGTCCTAGCCCCCTACCCCACACACCAGGCCTTGTTATCACTTAGTCTGCCATTACACACTACCTATTGTTAGTCACTAACAGTCTCTATTAAGAGGTTATCACCCTCCTAGCCAGATCATTATCAACTCCTTTGTCTATTCAACTGCTCTTCTCTCCCTTCAGGCTCTATCATTTATCCTATCGTTTACTCCCTGCCCCAACTACCCTCTATTTTCTGCACACAGGCCAACATTTTCCCAGCTACCATCAGTTCTCAGGAAGGGTCACCGGACCTGAAACGTTAATTCTGACGTTTTCTTCACAGATGCTGTCAGACCAGCTGAGCTTTTCTGCAACTTCTGTTTTACAGCATCTGCAGTTCTTTCAGTTTTTATCTAAGCAGGGTAACTTGGTAAAACAGTAACAATGTATAATCACAATTGAATTTTCACAAAAACATTCTCAGGACCTGCCAAGAATCAAAGCATTTCAACTAAATCACTGAAATGTTTATTGCATTTTGGCTATGCATTCTATAATGTAAGTGCCTTGCAAGAATTTCACACAGAGGCACAAAGTGGTCCTGATATGCTTAACCCTATTTCAGTAAGTTGAGATGTAATGCTCAAGAAAAGAAATATTGATTCTATACCACACCAATGGTGGACTGACACTGTGAAAGTGATTCCACTCAAGGTCCCTTCAAATAGAATGGAGATTTATATTAAATGAAAACTGAAAGAACTGCGGATGCTGTAATCAGGAACAAAAATAAAGTTGCTGGAAAAGCCCTGGAAAAGCTCCGAGGAAGGGTCACCGGACCTGAAACATTAACTCTTGTTTCTTCCTTCACAGATGCTGCCAGACCTGCTGGGCTTTTCCAACAACTTGGTTTTTGTTGGAGGTTTATATTTCCTAGACTACCCATCCCCATTTGATGCATCAATGGTACGAACAAGTTCATGATCAAGCCTATTTCTCACCAGTTAATCCTGGATCATCCTCCCTTAACATGACTGCACTAAGAGTCAAGTCTTCTGAAAAACTTCTCATTGATTCAGCTGTGGCTTTCATGCTAGTCCTCTGCTGAGTGAAAATAGATGAAGCAGTGTCCTCTGCATCTTCTGGGATATACTGCTACATAAAATGTTTAAAGAGTCAAAAAGCAGAAAGCAATTTTTAAACATCCTTCCTTTTGGCCATTAATGATAATTCAGAACTTTAACTACTAATAAAGGATAGTTATCATTCCAGTTTCATTTAACAGATGTCAAAAAGAAAGTAAACTGCATTTCTCCACTCCGATGTGTGCTGGATGGATTTGTGAGGGGTAGATCATGCCTCACAAACCTTATTGAATTCTTTGAAGAGGTGACCAAACACATGGATGAAGGTAGAACAGTGGATGTGGTATACATGGATTTAAATAAGGCGTTTGATAAGGTTCCCCATGGTAGGCTCATGCAGACAGTAAGGAGGCATGGGATAGGGGGAAATGTGGCAGATTGGATTCACAATTGGCTGATCTTTAGAAGACAAAGGGTGGTAGTGGACAGAAAATATTCAACATGGTGCTCAGTTACCAGTGGTGTACCACAAGGATCTGTTCTGGGTCCTCTTCTATTTGTGATTTTTCTAAATGATTTGGATGTAGGAGTGGAAGGGTGGATTAGCAAGTTCACGGACGATACGAAGGTGGGTTGTGTTGTGGACAGTGTGGAGGACTGTTCTAGGTTACAAAGGGACATTGATAGGATGCAGAGCTGGGTTGAGAAGTGGCAGATGGAGTTTAACCCTGAAAAGTGTGAGTGATTATTATGGAAGGACCAATTTGAAAGCAGAATACAGGGTTAACGGAAAGATTCTTGGCAGTGTGGAGGAGAGAGGGATCTTGGGGTTCATGTCAACAGTTCCGTGAAAGCTGCCACCCAGGTGGAGAGAGTTGTTAAGAAGGTGTTTGGTGCGTTAGCGTTCATTAATAGAAGGATTGAGTTCAAGAGCCGTGAAGTCATGCTCCAGCTTTACAAAACCCTGGTTCGGCAACATCTGGAGTATTGGGTCCAGTTCTGGTTGCCTCACTACAGGAAAGATGTGGAAGCGTTGGAAAAGGTGCAAAGGAGATTTAACAATATGTTGCCTGGAATGGAGGGAAGGTCTTACGAGGAAAGGTTGACAGAGCTAGGGCTTTTCTCTTCAGAACGACGAAGGATGAGAGGTGACTTGATAGAGGTGTACAAAATGATCAGAGGTATATATAGAGCAGACAGCCAGAGACTTTTTCCTAGGGTGGAGGCAACGATTACGAGGGGGCATAGTTTTAAAGTGAGTGGCGGTAGATATAGGGGAGATGTCAGAGGTAGGTTCTTTACTCAGAGTGGTAAGGCGTGGAATGCATTGCCGGAGAGGGTAGTGGAGTCGGCCTCATTAGGGGCATTTAAACGGCTATTAGATGAGCATATGGATGCTAGTATAAGGTAGGGGTTGAGGTTAGATAAACCTTAGGTTTAGGGTAAAAGTTCGGCACAACATCATGGGCCGAAGGCCCTGTACTGTGCTATACAGTTCTATGTTAGGACTCATGAATTCTGATACAAGTCAACTTTTAATGACATGACATATTAGTGATCGTTCCAGTCCTAAAATTAACGTTTTAAGTGTCAAGGTTCATTCTATCTAAAGAAAATTCAAGTCAACAATATAGAAAAATATATACTTTAGCTTTCTCATTCTCTTTCTTTCAATCCCATCTGCATTTTCTAATCTTTGCTACTACAACCATTTACATTTTTGATTTGGTTTCAAAGAAGCGAAACAATGAATAAATTTTGGAATTAATGTTTTATTCTTACCAAATATGTTTCTGGTGTTGTAGGTACAAGTAGAGATGGTTTAATTGATCCTAAAATTGATGACACATCGGATTGTTTTAGAGGACAGATTCGAGTCTGTGGTGTATCTGTAATACAAACCAGAAACTAACTTCAATAACTAGCACGAATATCTGCATCTTAATTTGAGAATATACAAATTTAAGTAATATTGTGATGGAGTAAATAAAATCAGGATTGCACAAGAGATCAGAATTGAAGGAGTTTGCAAAGACAGAGAAGGGGTAAGGGATAAAGGAATTTGAAAAGAAAAGGAAAATTTTTGAAATTTCAGATTTTTTGAACTGTTAGATTAGCGAGCATAGGGCTAATGTACGAAGGGAGCTTAGAAAGGCGTATGAGTCAGCAAGTTTTGGATGAACTCAGGTTGACAGAGTATATACTGTGGGAGGCCAACAAGGAGATCTTTGGCATAGTCAGGTCTAGAGGCACATCATGGCTTCAGCAGATGTACTCAGAAAAGGGTGGAAACGAGTGATGTTACAGAGAGGCAATAAGCAGTCTTACTGGCTCAAAGGTTAGTTATCTTAGTCAATACTTACAGAAGTCTTGGAATATATGAGCTGCAGCTCGAGTAGCTGAGAGCAGATGTGGGCTGGAAATGCCTTTGGTGTGCTTCAGTGCTTCGAGAGAATAAGTTAAGTGAAGTTGGATCTGACAGTTCACAAACAGTCATCACTACTTTCCAGCAAATCTTTAATAGTACTTGTTCTACGTTAGTTCCAGCTTTCCCAAATTAAAACACAAATGATATTCAAACTGCTATTCTTCAAAACTGCCCCACTGTCCTTGCATCAATACTTTCAAAAGCTGTCGACCATGACATGATTATTCATCACCACAAATGGTTCATTGAGACTGCAGCACGGAAACAAGCCCTCAAGTAAAAGCAAAATACAGTGGATGCTGGAAAACTGAAACAAACAGAATAAGGAAAACCTCAGCACAGCTGACAGCATCTGTGGAAGGAAAATCAGAGTTAATATTTTGAATCTGATATGAATCCTGTTCAGTGTTTCCTGACGTACAGCTAGCTTACTATCTACTTTTCCAACTACCTCAATTTCAAAGACTCATGATTAAGGTCAGAAGATATCATGCAGTATCTTAACTAAGGTCTGTTGCAAACCAAATATATCCACCGAGTTACCTGTTGCTCTTCCTTCAAAGGATTCAATGAGTTTGATGACATTCTTCCCTAACATGCTGTAACTCTTCTCCTTCTAGATTGTACATAACTTGCGTCTTTAAGTAAAAAGGCCTTTTTTTTGCTTATATTTCCATTGACTTGTTCCTATTTTCCTTAACCATGAAAGCAGCATGGTCTTTTCACTGGCAACCCTGTCCACATTTGAAGATGTGCTCTTCAACTTTATGAACATGTCATTCAACCGTACAGATTAGGGGTAGGTACAACGTCATTTCAACAGACTCTCCAAGTCCAGCATTCTCTCTTAAAAGTCACCCTCGAACACTATGTTCATAGATATAGATCCTTTTATGCAGATTGTTATCCCAGTAATGAAAGTGCTCTGTTTGTGCCATCTTAACAGTTTTGTTCATCCTCTAGCCTTTTCCTTTGAGGTTCCTCAAAGCTCTATCCTCTGTCCCAGTTTTTGTTTCTATACAAAATGATTCTGTCCATCTTTCATTCAACTTCCTTCAGATCACATGTTCAGCATTTACAATCTCCTGTTTTCTTGCAGTGCCATGGATCAATCCAATGTCATCCATCCCAGTTACTAAAGCAAACAAATTCTTATTTCTTCTGATTCCTCAAGAACAGCTTCATTTTGAGTCTTTCATGTGGTTACATGACCAGAGGATTTTACCTCCATGAGGCCCAACCTTTCTGTCATGGAGCCAAGAATGTCTTCAAATGTGGTTATGAATTTTCACTGTTGCTGACAGTGTATTCCAGAAACTGTCTATTCTCTTTTCTTCTCTATCACTCCTGTCTTTCCTTCGTTCAGTAGTAATTAAGTTAATTATATGTACAGAACTTGAGTATTGCCTACAAAAATTTAGTCAAAGCTTTTACCTTGAATGTAGCAAGTAAGATGAGGAAAAAAACACAAAGGGAAAACAACTTTCATACTATATTGAGGAGAGTGCGGATTGATTGGCAAGTGGACTGTAATTGGTCGAGGTACTGCCACGAAGAGTGCACTGGCGGACAAAATGATTTATGAAAGCCCCAGTGTAAGTTATAGATTACAATCAAGCATACTCTGCTACAAGTAGACTCAGAGATGCAGATTTGTAAAGATCATCATAATGCACAAAGTACAGAAATAAATGTCTGGAAGACATGAGAGAAAAAAAAAATCAATGCCCTATTTATGTGTTTCAATTCACAGCATGGAGGGAAAGATCTTCCCGCCCTTGATCATTCCTCTGCAATCTTTTTTAAAAAAAGTCCTTTGAACGAGATGATATCCAGCTCCATGTTCCAAAGGCTGCTTCTTGGTGGGTTTATTCTTTTTGAAATATTGATAATTATCTTCAAGTCCTTCCCTAATAAACATTCCAGACCATAATGCTCTTGTCCTATGAAAAAGATAGTTTCCATACTTCATTCTTTAAAAATGGCAATATTCCTGAGTCACAAAGACAACTTAGGAAACTTATAAGAGAATGCAGAAAATAAAAGAAACACAATATTTCACATTGAAAATACAGGTTAAATGTTGCCATTGGAGACCCGCTGGTCAGAATGGCATAAAGCGAAAAGGATACAGTCAAAACCTTTTCTTGAAGCACTGCGCCTCAGAGAAGTTCTACTAGTCTCAGAGCTCCGGACTTCAGGAGATGGGAAGTCTCCACTTGTTCGTCTGAAATAAGAAGATCCACAAGTTTAGAAACCAATGCTAAGATTTTAAAGGTTGCTACAAAACCTCATATTGCTACACAATTCAAACTAATGTTATTGTTCAATAACTTCCTTCTAAACATGACTGAAATTAAACTATTGATCTGTTACTTGCTTTTTTAGCTGAAAAATAAAGATCAAATTTAAGTTAAATATTTAAAAATATACATAGCAAATATATTGCACCTCCATCTAAAACATTCTTTAAATTCCACAAGACCTCAAATGAAACCTTCCTGCTACCTTGTATCTGCCCTCAACCACACATCTAACTCTCCCAATCACCAGGCCAGGGACTGAGATTTCGCTCAGTAGCTCAAGAAACACCTTTTCATCCCTTCCCTCCACCTGCATCCTATTCCATCTCCACCTTCCACCTACAACCTCTTCACTACCCCTTCCATTCTCTCTCCACCCCTTGCACCTCCTGACCCCTGCACTCGCCACCTCCTGTTCCCCCTCCCCCTTTTCCCAAACCCTTCTCCATCCCCTCCTCCAACCCCCACTCTCTCTCCCCTTCTTCTCCTCGTCTCCATCCATCCATCCATCCATCCATTCACTCTTCCCTCTGCTTCTTCCCACTCCCTCCCCATTCCCCTTCACCCGCGTCCATCTCTCCCGATTCCCCTCCCTCCCTCTCTCTCTCTCTCTCTCTCTCTCTCTCTCTCTCTCCCTCCCTCCCTCGCTCGCTCTCTCTCTTATACCAGGCCCTGGACATAATTCTGATACAAGCACATCTCACGTGGCGCTGAAGCAAAAGTCAATCTTCCTACCTCTCCAATGATTCCTGCCATACTTGCGACATGTTGAGTGCAAACAAACTACCGCCTGCTGATCCGTAAAAGCAACAAAACTAAATCTCCACTCTCATCGGCGCGCGCCTCAACCGCCGCGTCCTTCAGAGTCAAGAGGTAACGGATTCCCTCCGGATCTCAGCGCCGAGTCGGGCGCCCTCTGTGGTTGGCGAGCAAATTGACATACACTCAACAAGCATTTCATTCCATAGACCATAAGGAGCAGGAATTAGGCCATTCGGCCCATTGAGCCTGTTCCGCAATTCAATCACGGCTGATAAATTTCTCAAACCCATTCTCCTGCTTTCTCCCCATAACCCTTGATCACCTTGACAATCAAGAACCTATCTATCTCCGTCTTAAATATACTCAATGACCTGGCCTTCTGTGGCAATAAATTCCGTAGATTCACAACTCTGTGGCTGAAGAAGTTTCTGTTTATCTCCACTCCAGAAGGTCTTCCCCTTACTCGAAAGCTGTGTCCTCATCTCTCCTGCTAATGGAAACACCTTCCCACTGTTTATTCTGTCTAGACCATTCAGTATTCTGTAAGTTTCATAGAATCCCTACAGTATGGAAACAGGCCCTTTGGCCCAACAAGTCCACGCTGAACCTCAGAGCATCCCACCCAGACCCATCCCCCTATAACCCACCTAATCTACACCTCCCTGAACACTACGGGCATGGCCAAGCAACCTAACCTGCACATCTTTGGACTGTGGGAGGAAACCCACGCAACACGGGGAGAATGTGCAAACTCCACACAGACCGTCACCCGAGGCTGGACTTGAACCCTGGTTCCTGGCACTGTGAGGCAGCAGTGCTAATTGCTGTGCCACCGTGCCACCCCAATTTCAATTAGAACCACCCTCATCCTTCTAAACTCCATTGAGTATAAACCCACAGTCCTCAAATATTCCTCATATGTTAAGCCTTTCATTCCCGGGACCATTCTCGTGAACTTTCTCTGGACTCACTCCAGGGCCAGTACATCCTTCCTGAAGTATGGGGCCCAAAATTGCTCACAATAGTCTAAATGTGGTCTGACCAAAGCTTTATAAGCTCAGAAGTAAATCCCTACTTTTATATTCTAGTTCTCTTTAAATAAATGCCAAAATTCACCAAACCAATACTCAGACCTCTTATTGAAGAAGGCAGATCGTGTTTGGAGGGTCGAATAAATAGTTTTGTTTTGGGAGGTTTGTGTGCTGTGCTCTCTCCAAGACCTCAACTTTGCGTCTGTGTTCCCAATAATGTCTACTGATGTAAGTTGTACCTTCCAAAAGCTTCTCTAATTGGTCAATTACAAGCCAGGGACTTAAATGAGGCTCAGGTTTTTCTCCTCTTCAGGGATGCTCTGAGGATGTCTCTAAAGAAGAGAGAAATTCCATTTCCCTCCTGAGATTCTCATGTCTCAACCATGTTATGAGTAGAGCAGTTGCTTCGAGAACCTCATGTCAGGCATACAATGATTTCTGCTGCTCAGCAGGGCTGTTTTTGAATAATTAACATCTTAATTCTGGGCATGTCAGATTGGGAGACAATGCTGCTATTATTATGTCTTTCTTGCCACTCAGTTTGCAGAATCTTGTGAAAGCACTGCTGGTGGTACTTGTCCAGTTTAACTACCATGTCACACAGTTAGACTGTAGCTACATCTCATCTAAATCTCTCTCTATATCACTGCTACTCTGTCCCCAGTGGCCACTTGAAACCTGCTTCTTGTCATTATCCAATATGGGAACATCACATACAGGCAAGCAATCTGACAATTTCAAAGATGAGCTTTTATTTACAGCCAGCAAGAGCAAACACACCCAAAACTAATAGAGACTGTGGTTCATCTCAACAGTGACAACCAAATGTTGACATGATGACCAATGACTAATTTACAGTCAATGATGGCCCTTCTGCATTTAGCTCCCATCGCTTGAAACCTGATGTCAAAGGTCCTGTGGGGCCTGTAGTGCTTGACATACCAAGCTAAGTCATGGACAAAGACAGCTTTCTTCTCTCTGCTGTCTTCATCTTGCTTCTTGGAAGACTGGGTCCATTCTTCCAGTTCCTCAGCTTCTATCACATCACCTCATTGCCTGGTCCAATTGTGCAGAGCACAGCATAACTGGGTGATGCAACACACCCTGTTGGGACTATACTGCAGGATTCCACCCCATTCTTCCCAAGACAAGTCCAAGCAGTGGAATCTCATCTTGAACAGCCCTGTCAACAGTTCCACTATGGCCATGATTGAAGCTTTGTATCTGTGCTCCAAATCAGACAGGAGTTTAAGTAAAGGTGCCATGAGCCATGGTCACAGTGGCTATCCATTGCCCCCCAGTAACCAGACTTGTAATGTACCTGGACTTCAAACATACCAAGTGCATGAGAATGCCCCAGGATGTAGGAGTTATGGCTGCTACCAGAGTAGTGGATAAACACCTGCAGAAGTGGTAACAGTAATCACAGATTACCTGAACATTAATCAAGTGGAAGCCCTTCCTGTTTATGAATTCCAAAATATTGTTACATGAACCTCAGTGCCACGTGTGTGTAGTCGCTGACACCCGTGGGAAGGCAGCTATGTTCCCATATTTCACTGCCCAGGCTGCAGAGCCAACCTCATTATGGGGAAACAAAATGAACTGGTGTGACCTTGCACAGATGGCATCAGTCAATGTTCTGATGCATTTGTGGCTGCACGACTGAGAGATCCCACATAGGTCATACTGAAATTCAAATTGACTGTCACTTTCACCAGGAGAAGATGGCTTTCTGCAGCTCTCAGGTCTCACTCTAGCAGTGAGCCCGGGACAAATGGAGCCTGTGTGATTACTGTGCCTCACTCATTCACATGAAAAGGTGTCAAGGCCTATGAATCCCATGCATCCTAAGGGGTTCTGTTACTACAACCTTTCACTGAGCTGGGTGCTCCTTATTCTCTGCAGGGGCCTGCTGCTATTCCTGGGTTTGCTGTTGGCCGTAGTCATTCTGCATCCTCCTTCACTTCCTTAGGAACATAGCCACGGTCACCAAAATCTACGAACCGCAGAGCACAGGACACTTAGTGGAAATGACCTAGTTTGGGAACACAAGAGCCATTTATGGCATACCCTGCAAATAAGGGCTGAAAATACTTCTCCATACAATGAGACATGATGCACCCCAATTATTCATTCAGCTTCAGCCTCAACTTGGTGAAAGATGGCTGAGTGACCACATTACAACAAAAGGGATCACTGGATGTGCTCTGACCCTCTTCCCATCTCAGACCCACATCATCCATTCAACTTTTCATTGCACTAAATCGGACGATCATTAAACTATGTGATAGATGACGGGCCTGCACCTCTCACAAAACCTTTGGAAGATATAGAACATAGAACAGTACAGCACAGTACAGGCTGTTTGGCCCACGATGTTGTGCCAACCTATTATCCTACTAAGATCAGACTACCCTGCATACCCTACATTTTCTATCCTTCATGTACCTATCCAAGAGTCGCACATATATTCCAATGTAATACATTTGTTTGTTGCACAAACCTCCAAGATCTGTGAATGGCAGCAACTACGAAAACCAGAAGTTAACATGTCCAGCACAGCAATCTGCGTGCACGGACCCTGCACATGTTAATATAGCCATGCAGCTTAGTAGGAAAGTTGTTTGGAAGTTTCACAATTAATGGTTCACCTTGCACAATGTTGACCTCTATCTTAAGTCATTGCTGCTGTCTTCTGCATCACTGGGACATCAATATTCCATTTGCAAGGACCAATAGCAAGGCACAAATCACTTTTGACCAGCATTTGAAGCCCAGGCATGTTCATTCGTCAGACATTGCATTGGTCAAAGAAGCAATTGCAAATTAAATGTAGGTGGAGTTTGCAATCACCTCCTTCATGTATTTGCCACTTCAAGCGCTGGAGAGCAGGAGACATGGATCCTGTGCTTTCACCCATCAAACTGACACCACTCCACCCATCCTGCGCTATGTCCCAGCCACTCTGCAGTTGCAGTTCACATCTAGAGAATGGCCAGTGGATGGCAGGGAATGCAGCTCATCACCATCAGCACCCAGTTTTGCCTGGCTGCCAGGTACCCACCCTACCCCCAGAGCTTCCATGTCTCATTTAACATTGCACTACCCCAACAAGTTACCACCAATCCCCAACACACCTCCCACACTCTCCGCCAATGTGGAGATCCAACACATCGAACACTACTAAATTTCCTCCCTGCCTCCTGAGCACTGATGTTATACCTTAATGACACGCACCCATCTCCTTTATATTGCCACTGTGGAGGCCACAGTGCTGGCCATTTCCAGAAACCTCCCCATCTGTTGCTTACCATGCCCTTTGATGCTGTTGGACACATTCCCCATACACCTCAAGATCACATCCCCATCACCATCCTTTTCCCCACCTCTTCAAATGCATCTCACAGCTTTCACTTACCCACCCTCAGTTGGTCTCACCATATAAATACAGTGGCTATAAGAGCATGTCAGAGGCTGGGAATCTTGCAACGAGTAACTCACCTCCTGACTCCCCAAAGTTTCTTCACCATATACAAGGCACAAGTCAAAAGTGTGATGGAATCCACTTGCCTGGATGGGTGCAGATCCAACAATATTCAAGAAGCTTGGCAACCATCCAGGACAAAGCAGCACACTTGATTGGCACCATATCCACAAACTTTCACTCACTCCACCACTGACGCTCAGTAGCAGCAATATGTACTATTTGCAAGATGCAAAGCAGAAATTCACCATGACTTCTAAGACAGCACCTTCCAAACCCATGACTATTTCCATCTCGAAGGACAAAGGCAGCAGATAGATGGGAACAACACCGCCTGCAAGCTGCCCTCCAAGCCATTCATCATCCTGACTTCAATGTATATTGCTGTTTCTTCAGTGTCTCTGGGTCAAAATCCTGCAACTCTTACTCTAACAGCATTGTGGGTCTACTTATAGCACACGGACAGATGGAGAGGTTATGGGCAGTGACCAGAACTCTGACCTCCACAGGGGGTTATGAAACAGATGGTTGGGCATCATTAAAGTAAAATGTCTGTGCTCAAGAGGCGGGGAGCAGAGTTGGAGGTGAAATTCAAAATGATGGATTTCCACATGGTAGGATGTGGATGGGAAGGGGATGGACGGAAATTGGTTGGGAGGCAGCTCACTACCACCTTCCCAAGGGCAACTAGGAATGAGCATTAAATTTTAGCCCCAGCAACTCCCACATCCCAGGGGTGAATAAAACAAAACTCCCCAGACTGTAGTCAGAAATATCTCCTGTCTGTGAGTGGCCTGAGCAGGCAACTGACTGTGGCCCAGGCCCTGGACTGAAGGTTTAGGCAGCACCCTCCTCTTCACTGGATAGAGAACTGGCCTCCGCTCACTTCCCAGTTACAGCATTGCCAATTGTTTGAATAAATATGCCGTGTGTTTGCTGCACAGGCAGCTGGCACATGCTGCAGGTGTTAGATTGACATCTCGGCATCTTGATGTGCTGTAAAGCAAGATGTTACCCACCCCTGCCCCCACCCCTCACCAACGGATCCCTACTGACAGGCAGCTTGGCTCTCCACCTGCATCAAAGAACATAGTAATACAGCGTTACTAATAGTGCATTGGCATTATCAATGCTAACAGGCAGGACATGGCCAGACAAGTCAGGCTGGGTGCTGTGAGCATGCAGGTAGGTGCTAAGAGAGCAAGCGAGCAGCCTTGAGATGCAGCCTGATCTAATCTGTCCGTTGGGTGCCAGTCTTTGTGCACAAAGCTTCCTTATAGCAGTCTTTAATGCAAGTTGCTGGCATTGCCTTGCAATGGATTGGAGAGGTTCCATGATGCTAGTGAGGTATTGGAAAATGTCAAATATTGAGAATTCTCAATGTCTAACTTGTTTGGTGTGTTTGCTAAGAATGCAAGGTTTATATTAATAAAGTGAGTTTTGGCATTAATAAGGCAGTTAACAAGCTAAAGTTTCCCCTAATCGGAAACTTGTCACGCTGCTTGGCAAAAAGCACAAAGGATGTAGCTAGTTCCTCACACCACCAAGAAAGACTTTGCCAGACTTCTTATCTGATTCTGCCCCAAATCTTGCCATATCTCATAATGCTCAGTCCCCTACAACATCCCACCCCAGTATATGCCATTTTTGTAGCAAGTAAACTGTGCCATATCCTTATGTCTGATTGTAAAATCATTCAGTTCTTTACAAAGAGATGCAAGTCTGTGCTGCTGTAGGAGAGTCCTACTTAGTAACATCAGATATTTGAGTGGACATTGAAAATCAGGATTAAATGTACCCTGATTTTATATGTGCCAGCAGAGTGGATTTGTGAAATAAACCCCTATAATGCCATTCACTTGTCATTAGGTATTGCATAATTTATGGAATGTGCCTGTCAAAATTGCTCAATTCCATATAGATATGTTATTTAAAAAAAAGCAGCAACCAAATGCAATTGATTGTCTTTAATTTTCCATCTGTGAAAATATTTAAATGCAAAGTAGTGTGCAAATTGATGTCTCAGTGTCAAGATATCAACATTCCTTTAGCTTAGTATTCAGAATGACCGAGGACATTATTGCAGGGTAGATAGTTCAAAGAAAGCTATTAGCACATTTCAGTAGTAATGTCAAATTCATCCTGTTGTCTATTTAGTTCAACTATAAAATAAATTTGTTCTTTTAAAGGCAATGGTCCTGTGATAGCTTTAACCCTTTGCAGTAACCAATTTAATTGATGTTTCAAGACAGCAAAATTGCTCCAAACTTGATCATCAATGTCCCATGTGCGTAACCAATGTGTCAACATGGTCTCTATTTAAACTTTAATTTACTACTCGACTGGTTTCTACAGTTTGAATTCCATGGTTTGAAAGTTTGGGAATGTCTCCTGCAAATTACTTTACATTAATTCAAAAGAGCATATAAGGCAGGATGAGCATAGTCAGTGAGCCAATTTTAGCTTTCTCACCAAAACAGCCCTCATCCATTGCTGCACTTTTTTTGGGAAAAATATTCCAGAGCTTTCTCCTCTACCTAAAAGCCTGTGCCAAGTGTTAAAAACTCTGTGTCAAGAAGAATTCTGTGAATCTAAGATTAGCTTTTACTAGGTTCATTTCTTTCATTGTATCTTACACCTAGATTTAATTATTTTGGTTAACTTTCTCAATTCAGTATGTACTCCTATAAAATCATTGCTCAGGCATTTCTTTCTGTCCTGAGAGATCAAGTGGTCTCTCACCTTCCCTTGTAACTCAGGCCTCCCACATTGGGGTTTGCTCCACTGCCTCCAGCACTTGAAGACTTTTCTTATTTTCGTCGAGATGAAGGTTGTATACTATATTCAAGGTACAATATAACCAGAGCACTGCAGTTCATATTGTACTATAATACTCTGACTTTAATTCAACATTCTATTTGCTTTTTGGTTGTTTTTGGATTGTTTCTTGGTCAAAAAAATGGACTGGGCCAACTGTTGGCACTAATGTGACATTGTTGTCACTAGTCGACCACCAAATGAATTTTTTAAAAAGTTTACTCACGGGATATAGGTGTCTCTGGCTAGACCAATATTTATTGCCCATCCCTAATTGCCCAAAGGGTAGTTAAGAGTCAACCACATTGACGTGGGTCTGGAGTCATTTGTAGGCCAGACCAGGTAAGGAGGGCACTTTCCTTCCCTAAAGGATGTTAGTGAACCAGATGGGTTTTTCTGACAATGGTTTCATGGTCATCATTAGATTAATTCTTAATTTCAGATTCCTTATTGAATTCGAATTCCAACATCTGCCATGACAGGATTTGAACCCAGGTCCCCAGAACATTAGCTGAGTTTCCAGATTAATAGCCTCGCAATAATACCACTAGGCCTTTGCCTCCCCATGCCTGGCCTTTGAGTTTTTTAGGTAAGAAGGCTGAAACAATAGGTTTGGCAATGTTTAGCAAAGTCAAAGTTTCCACTTTCTGGCAGCATTAGGACCTGCTTGGAGCAATTGTATTCAGTGCAAAAACCTGCCTGTCTGGGAGGCACTGCTGTTTGGGAGGAATTCTACCTGTTTGGCAGTAGGAAGTCCAGGAAGTTTTACGATATTGAGACCTAGACAATGAGGTGGTAGCTGAGATGAGATCAGGGTTGACTTTATAGATTATGAGTTTCCTGATTAGGGCTGTTAACCTGGTCCATTCAGGGAGGCCTGGCTGACAGATAAGGAGTGTCAGGCATCCCATTCACTCTGAGAGCTGGCTCTGAGGAAGTTGGTTCAGTGTCAAGGATTTTCCTCATGTAAATACACGGCGATTTGATGACGGGATACCAGCCTCTGTGGAGTTATTTCAGTGTGGCTCATTGAGCGGCTTCCCTGGTTTGCTAATGGCCACTGTCCTCAATTGCTGCTGGATGTTTGTAAGGGTCCCTGTGCCGTGGATGTTAATATGTAGCTCTTCTAACCACTTCCTTCTCTGTGAGCCAGTGTTCTTCAGGAATTCTGGGTAAATCCAATCAACATTTGGTTCCTTGCCTGACTTGGTTACTATTGGGGCACCGCTTCCTCTTGTGTGTAAGATTTGAAAAATCTGTCTGCTGTGGTGTAGTCTTGAGAAATAGCATCTGCAATGTTTTTAAATTAGCTACTTACCTTCCCTATTGCCCGATATCTTTAAGTTTATTAGGAGCTGTGGAACAATGGCATCAGATTTGATTTTGTGATACAGGTGTAGTTGTTGCTAGACTGCTTCCAGGTGACATAGGAGTTTCCATGCCTTTCAGCTTGAATGTATGCAGTCAATTTTCTGCACTGTTTTCTAGCATCAAGTCATGATGATTATTAATGGGATGTTGAAACCAACACAGTTTGAATGTCTTCCTGTGCAAGCGCACATCCTGATGCCCACAGGAAATACATCCTCCTCAAAGAACACCACTGGCTGATAGCTCTTGAAGCATATACTACACACACACACAGACACACACACACACACACACACACACACACACACACACACACAGAGTTATGAGAGCTTAAAGACAATCCACGCCCTCATCTGAAATCCTGTAGTCCCTAACAAATCTTACTCTACATCCTACAAAATGACAAGTCGCAACTCTTGATGGCACACCATCTGATTGATTTCAACAACACCAGATGGAACCTGGTAACTGACCTGAATGGTGATGAGCCAGGTTTCAAAGTTTCATGGAAAGTTTGGTCATTCCTTTACCACTTGAGGAAGACCACGGAACATTTTGACACTTGATCCACCATTGGAACATGAGGAAGAGCTAAAATTTCTCATCCAAGTTGGACTATCACTAATTTACTGAACTCCTGCCCTGAGAAATCCAGTCCCAGTGCAGCACAACCATTCACACAGCATTCGCTGAAGCTAGTGAATGGATTGTTCATCTTGACTCCAAATATAAGTGCCTCTCCAGCCGTGCAAATAAAACCAAACACCAAACATTTAAATGTACCTCAAAGTCTCTAAACTACTTACCCACCTTCTCTAAATTCTCAATAGCTAAATTCTTGCCATTGAAATGGTTTTGTGAGATATTCTCTCTTAAAGATCAAAAGACCATAAGATGTAAGAGCAGAAGTAGGCCATTCAGCCCATTGATTCTGCTCTGCCGTTCATTGAGATCATGGCTGATTTGATAATTCTCAACTCCACTTTCCTGCCTTTTTCTATTAATCCTTGATTCCCTTACTGATTAAAATTTTTTTTTATCTCTGCCTTGAATATGCATTACAACCCAGCATCAACAGCCCTCTGTGGTAAAGGATTCAATAGATTTACTACCCTATAAGAGAAGAAATTCCTCCTCATATACAACCTTTTATTTTGAGAGGACTCCCCGCACCCCACCCACCCTCCAGCAAAGAGAAATAACTTGTCTGTGATTACCCTGTCAAATCCCCTAAGAATCCTATATGTTCCAATAGGATTGTCTCTCACTCTTCTAAACTGAAATGAATACTGGTCCAAACTACTCAACCTCTCCTCACAGTCCCTCCATACCTGGTATAAACCCAGTGAACCTTCTTTGGACTGCGTCCAATGTCAGTATATCTTTCCTGAGATGAAGGACCCAAAACTATTCACAGTATTCCATCTGAAATCCTGTAGTCCCTAACAAAACATACTCTGCACCCTAAATAGTGACAAGTCTCAACTGTTGATAGTACACGATTTAGTTGATTCATACAGCACCAAGTGGAACCTGTTAACTGACCTGAATGGGGAAGTCTCATGTTTCAAAGTTTAATGGAAAATCTAGTCAAACCTCAACCACTTCAGGGTTAATCATATTTTATTAAGTAGTCTAATGTGCCATGTCAAGTGCCTTCTGAAAATTGAAACATATTATATCCACTGGTTCCACTTCATCTATCCTGCTTGTTATCTCCTCAAAGAATTCTAGTAAATTTTGTCAGGCATGACTTCCCCGACATGAAGCCATGCTGATTCTGCTTGAACATACTATTTATTTCTAAATGCTCTGCTATTACATTCTTTATAAGAGACTCTAACATCTTCCTAATAAGAGAATTAAGTTAATTGGCTTCTAGTTACCTGTTTTACATCTCCTTCCCTTTTCAAATAGAAGTGTTACATTGACGGTTTTCCAACGTTATAGAGTCATGGTGCCATTTAGCACAGAAACAGACCCTTTGGTCCAACTAATCCATGCTGAACTTAATCCCAAGCTAGACAAGTCCCACCTGCCTGCTCCTAGCCCATATCCCTACAAACCTTTCATAATCATGTACTTATCCAAATGTCTTTTGAACATTGTAATTGTACCACATTTACCACTTCCTCAGGAAGTTCATTCCACACGCGACCAACGCTCTGTGTAAAAAATTTGCCCTTCATGTTTATTTTAAAATCTCTTTTCTCTCATCTTAAAAATGTACCCCCTTGTCTTGAAATCCCCCAACCCAGAAAAAAGACGTTAACCCTATCTATATCCCTCATTATTTTATCTGGAACTTTTCCAGAATCTAAAAATTCTAAATTTGAATTCACCCATCAAAGTCAATTTTTTAACTGCTCTGTTTTTAAAAATAACCTTTATCAGATCTTGTGTTAGTCTTCTCATGGAACATCATCTGGGATCCTCAGAACTGAGGAAGGGTCACCAGACCCAGAACATTAACTCTGATTTCTCTCCACAGATGCTGCCAGACCTGCTGAGCTTTTCCAGCAATTTCTGTTCCTGTTTCTGATTTACAGCATCCTCAGTTCTTTCAGTTTTTATCATCTGGAATTTATTTGGTTCCTGTGGTACTATTCTAGCGAGTAATGTGTGAATAAGTGAACCATTTGATTCAAGGTGAAATAGCATAAAGTTTAGCACATTCAGAAGGGATCAGACCAAATAGAAACCTTGGGAAACTGTACTGTTGTGGTAAAAGAGATAAAAGGTACTGCAGATGCTGGAGAATCCGAGATAACAAGGTGCGGAGCTGGATGAACACAGCAGGCCAAGCAGCATCATAGGAGCAGGAAAGCTTGACGTTTCGGGCCTAGACCCTTCATCAGAAATTCTGATCAAGCTTTCCTGCTCCTATGATGCTGCTTGGCCTGCTGTGTTCATCCAGCTCCGCACCTTGTTAACAAGCATGGGGCTGGATGAACACAGCAAGTCAAGCAGCATCATAGGAGCAGGAAAACTTAACGTTTCGGGCCTAAACCCTTGACCTGCTGTGTTCATCCAGCCCCATGCTTGTTATCTCGGATTCTCCAGCATCTGCAGTACCTTTTATCTCCACACCTTGTTGTCTCTGTTGTGGTAAAACATGGCCAGTGATCTGACACCTGGTCCCAGAGTGCACATTTTGACATTAGTAATGGTAGGGAATTTTAAATTTCCAAACATAGACCAGGACTGTTGTAGTGTTAAGGGAGGAATTTGTTAAGTATGTACAAGTAATAACTTTCTCTTTCAATATGTACCTACCAGAAAAAGAGGAATACTTGACTTGTTGTGAAATAAGGCAGGGCAAGTTACGGAGGTGTCAGTGGGGGAGTACTTTGGGGCAAGTGACCATAATTCAATTAATTTTAAAATAGTTATGGAAAAGGATAGAACTGATCAAAAAGTTAAAGTTCTAAATTGGAGGAAAGCCAATTTTGATGGCATTAGACAGGCACACATACACACCTCCTTCCCCACTGCCCTCTCCCACTCCCACCCACCTCCCAACCCATTCTTGGCAACATGGAAGCAGCAAAATGAGGTCACAATTTGGAAATGTTTGGGATATACTGCACTCGGTAACCAATATATATCAAGAAAAGCAATGGTTCTCCTTCTGACCCTTGAGGAACCCCATAATATAAAACTCCTGCTCTGAGAAGGAGTCTTTCAACACTGAAAGAACAGCAATATATTTCTAAATCAGTATAGTGAGTGGCTTGGAAGGGGAACTTGTACATGGCAATGTTACCATGTATCTGCTGCCCTTGTTCTTCGAGATGTTAGTGGTTGTGGGATTGGATGGTGCTATGTAAGGTGGTTTGGTGAATTTCTGCAGTGTATCTTCTACATGTTAAACACTGCCACTGAGCATCGGTCTTGGGGGCACTGGCTGCTGTGGATGAGGTACCAGTTGAGTATGTTGCTTTGTCTTGGATAGTGTCAACCTTAATGAGTGGTATTGGAACTGTAATCATCCAGGCAAGTGGGTAGTACTCCATCACACTCCTGACTTGCGGGTTGTAGATGATGGGCAGGGTTTGGGGAGTCAGATGTTACTTGCTGAAAGATTCCTAGTTTCTGACCTGATCTCGTAACCACTTTATTTATATGGCTAGTCCAGATCAGTTTCTGGTCAATAGTAACCCCTAGAATGTGGTTAGTGGGGTATCCAACAACAGTAACGCCACTAGAATGTGAAGGGCAATGGTTAGATTTTCTCTTGTTGGAGATAGTCATTGCAGTGAATATTACTTACCATTTGTCAGTCCAGAGCTGGATATCATTCAGAACTTGTTTCATGGACTGCTTCATCATCTGAGGGGGTCGCAAATATACTGGAAATTATGTAATCATCTGTGAATATCCCTACTTCTGACTTTATGATGGAGGGAAGGCCATCGACAAAGCTAACGATGATTAGGTCTAGGACACTATCCTGAAGAACTCCTGTAGAGATGGCCTGGAGCTTTGATGACTGCTCTCCAACAATCACAACCATCTTCTTATGTGGCAGGTACAATTCTAATCTGCAAAGAGTTTTCCTCCTGATTTCCATTGACTCTACTTTTGCTAGGGCTCCTTGGCACCACACTCGGTCACATGCAGCATTGATGTCAAGGTCTGTTATTTTCACCTCACCTCTGGGATTCAATTTTTTTTCCCACCTTTGAACCAAGATTATAATGAGGTCAGGGACGGAATGGCCCTTGCAGGACCCATACTCGCCATTAGTGAGCAGTTCGTTGCTAAGCACTTCTTGGTAGCACTGTGGACGACACCTTCCATCACTTTACTGATGATTCAGAGTAGACTGATGGGGTGACAATTGGGTGCCTTGAAGTTGACCAGCTTTTTGTGTATTGGACACACCTGAGCAATTTTCCATATTGTTGAGGAAAAACCAGTCTTGTAAATGTATTGGAACAGATTGGCTACAGGTGTGGTGAGTTCTGGAGAACATCTTCAGTACTATTGCCAAAATATTATCAGGTCCATTGCTTGTGCAGTATCCAGCATCTCCAGCCACTTCTTGATGTCACATGGGGTGAATTGAATTGGCTGAAGACAAGCATCTGTGCTGCTGGGGACCTCTAGAGATGGCCAAGATGGATTATCCACTTAGCTTTTCTGGTTAGATTGTTGGAAATGCTTTAGTCTTATCTTTTTGTGCTGGGCCCTACCATCGATGATGGAGACATTTGTGGAGCTTCATCTTCTAGTTAGTTGTTTAACTGCCCACTGTTATTCCTGACAGGATATGACCTTGGTTCTGATCGGTTTATTTTGAAATTGCTTAGTTCTGTCTATCATTTGTTGCTTATACTGCTTGGCACACAAATGTTCCTGTGTTGTAGCTTCACCAGGTTGATATCTCATTTTTAGGCAAGCCTAGTGCTGCTCCTGCCTTGCTTTCCTGCACTATTTATTGAATCAGGGTCGATCTCCAGGTTTAATGATAATGGTAGAATGGGTATGCTGGGCCACAAATTGCAGATTGTACTGGAATACGATACTGCTGCTGATGACCCACAGTGTCTCATGAATGCCCAGTCCTGAATTTCTAGATCTATTTGAAATCATTTAACACAGTGAAAGTCCATCCTGTGTGACATGTCTCCTCAAAGTGAAGATGGGAGATAGTCACTCTTACGAATACTGTCACAGACATGTGCGTCTGCAACTGGCAGATTGGAGACGATGAGGTCAAGTAAGTTTTCCCTCTTGTTGGTTCACTTACATAGAGACCCAGCAGTCATGTTCTGTAGGACTCGATGAACCCATTCAGTAGTAGCACTGCCAAGGTAGTCTTAGTGATGAACATTGAAACTTACGTTTGATCTAATGCCCCATGAGACGTCATGGGGTCTAGAATCAATGTTGAAGACTCCCAGGTCAATTCCTTCCTCCCCGTGTACCACAAGCTTTTTTTCCCAGTGTCCTTCAATCAGCCTTACAAGAATTCAAGGATAACTCCAGCAAAATCAATTATGCTGGACTAGATCTGCAGTTGGATGGCTGAAAATCAGATCCATTACCACATCTTGTTTTCTCAACTCTCAAATAATCAACATTTCTAGTTTTAAAAAAAGACAACACTGCAAAGACCTACTGAAGCTTTCTGTGAAGTATGATGGCATTGACATTCATGACTGAGAGGAACTTGCTACAAATCATTCAAGATAGTAAAGACTTTTCCATTCAGCTGCATTATGCTTAAAGTCCAAACACCTTAATCACAGCAGCAACAGAAAAAGCAGCAAACCAGATCAACAAAGGAGTTACTCAGTGATACATATTTCAATTGACGAATATTGCACATGACCTGAGCAACATCACTGAGAAGTACATTTAAATAATAAGTGACAATATATTATTAAGCATGGTTCAAAAAGTAGGTTTTATAGACCAGTATTCCTGCTCAAAATTTTCAGATGGGATACGAAGAAAAGCAATTGTGGTTAAAGAAATAACGACAATGATGAGGAGGGTGATATACTTGAAGCATTTGGTATGTTCAAACAGAATGGGTTGATTAAAGAATCAAAACGGGGAATTCACACTACTGAGTATATAACAGAACCCCAGTCAGAGGATGATAAGAAAACAAAACTGTAGACAAATTACTGAAACTTCAGAAATAACAGGACAGTATTAACAGGAAACAGCAACTACCCTAACATTAACTAGATCAAAGGTATAGAGGGCAGAATTCTTAAAATGCATTCAGGAGAACTTTACTGGCCACTGCAGGCCATGACCAAGATAATGACAATCAACCAGTGGGAAAGTATTTTGGTGGCAGTGATCAAAATAGATTTAGATTTAATTTTTTAAAAATTATGTAATTACAGAAAAGAATAAAGACAAAATAAACATTAAGTTTTAAATTTGAGCAAGTCCAATTTTGCGACGTGGAGTTTTCTTCCGACTTGATGGTAAATCTACGACAACATCAGGTGGTATTCAAGGAGGTATGCGCTCAGAACAGATACTTTCATTAAGAAAAAGGTGTCTCTCTCTCTAATTTAGACGTCTTGATGTCAAAGAACAAACAAGGTGGCAAAAATAAATTCAGTGTACAAGGGTTCAAAACTGTAAAAAGCTGAGAGAAGCACAGGAAGTGTAGAAGTGAAATCAAAAGGAAATTGGGGGTAAAATGCAAAATACTGACAAATGAAGGAAAACCTAAAGGTGTGTTATGAATATATGAAAGGCAAGAGTAGCTAGGGAAAATGTAGGAACAACTGGAATTGAAAAGGTAACATGTGGAGGCAGAAGACATGAACACAGTTTGTAATGAAGACTTTACATCTGTTTTCATAAAAAGAGGGAGACAAAGCAGACACTACAGTGCAGTACACTACAAAGCAGTTCAGGGGGACTGTAATATGCTTGATGGGATAAAAAGCAAAGGAGGAAATACTAAGGTGTTTAGAATCTTTGCTTTTTCTTGCCTCCGCAGCTTGGGATACATTTCATCTGAACCTGGTAACTATTCACTCTCAAAGGCTCTATTTTTCTCTCCGAATGTAACCATCCAGAACTGCCAATGCAGTTGTTTTAAAAAGGGAGGTTGAATAGCCTGAGTAATAATGTCAGTCAGCTTGGAATAAAGTCTTATACCCAGCATCATCCTTTTAGAATGGCTTGGATTGATTGTGGTCAATCTACGTGAATTTGACAGAAGGCTGCAGCTGAGCGATTTCTTTTGAGACCTGAACAAGAACAATGGATGACACAATTGATATGGTCCACAGATTTTAGAAGGGGCATTGACAAGGTTCCAAATGGCAAGTTGGTCAGAAAATCAGAACCATATCGGATCCAAAAGGAAGTGGCAAGTTACACTCACAAATGGCTCATTTGCAGAAAGCAATGCATATGATGGCTCACAGGTGTTTTTGTGACTGGAAGGCAGTTTCCCACAAGACTTCAGAGCCAAGAACACGATGCCTTGTCTGTCTAGTATAGCTCAATAATTTAGACTTAAATGACATTTGACGATACAAAAATTTACCCTTGTGCTTTGTAATGAGAAATAATGTTATTGACTACAGAAAAATATTAAAGGATGGTAAAATGGGCAGAAGCTGGAATTCAATCCAGAAAAGTAAGAGGTAATGTTTTTGGGAAGATAAGTCAAAACAAAGGAATATATAAGTGGCTGAATACTGAAAGATACACAGATCCCTGAATGACAGGTAGGTAAATCTGGCTGAGGCCTGGAAAATACAAGTGATTGTGCTATAACAATATTAGAACTGGTTGTACTACAGCTGCAGCACTGTTTACAGCTTTGGGTCATCCATTACAGTAAGGATTTGATTGCACAGAAACAGTACAGAATGAGATTTGAAGATATTGCAGGGCTAGAGAACTTTAATTTTGAAGGAAGATTGTTGGTTTGTTTTCTTTGCAAGAGAGGCGGCTGAGGAGAAATTTAATCGAGATGTATAAAATTGATGAGTCAAACACCTTTAGCAGAAGGGTCACTAAGTAGACAGGAATGAATTTGAAATAACTGATAGAAAGATTAGAGGGGACTGGAGAAATATTTGCATTGAGAGGGTATTGGGTGCCTGCAGCTGACTGCCTGAAAATAAAGACTCAAAAAATCTCAGTGTATTTACTGCACAATAGCGGACCAAAAGCTGAAAAGTGAAATTAAATTTGATAGCTTTTTTCCATCTGGCACAGATATAACTGACCAAATGAGATAGTATGAACTGCCGATGCTGCAGTCAGAGATAAGACAGTGGAGAGCTGGAGGAACACAGCAGGCCAGGGAGCAGAGGAGCAGGAAAGCTAACGTTTCGGGTCAGGATTTCTGAAGGGTCCCAACCCGAAACGTTAGCTTTCCTGCTCCTGCCTGGCCTGCTGTGTTCCTCTAGTTACAATGGACCAAATGCTTTCATACAATGCTGTAATTTCTAGGTTTAGAGTTCTATATTTAAGCTGGGAATGGCAGAAGACAAGCAGGTAACAAATAAAAGAATAAAGTCTTGATGACTATGTTGGAACCCCAGAAGAAAACAATGTACGAGGCTAAAGTACTTGCAAAGATGCAACTGGACAATGCCTTAACCACTCTTCCCTCCCCCACAAACAAAATTCTCAACATAAGACCTAGGAGCAGATGTAGACAGTTCAATCCCTCAAGCTGACTCCACCATTTCATAGGCTAATGAGCTTATCTCATCAGAGACTCACTTTCCTGCCCACTCTCCGTAACCCTTCAAGCCATTATTCATTAAAAATTTATCTACTTCCTCCTCAAATTTACTCAATGTCCCAGCATTCACCATTATCTGCAGTAGTGAATTCCACAGATTCATGACCGTTTGAGGAGTAACGTCTCTTCATTGGTTTTAAATCTGCTACCATTTGCTGAATATTAGGGAGCCGTAAAAACTGAATTTTCCTAGTATTTATCATGTAGCATGAGATTTCATGTTACCAGCTTTTACAGCAGTACTTAACTTTCCAGAAGTCAGCATATGGAAACGAAAGAAAAGAATTCTATAAAGTAGAAGTCATGATGCCCATTGAGCTAGCACCAACAATTTATCAAGCACCAAACGTATTTTATTACGTGTGTTGTTTTTGAGCATTAGTAGTATTTGTTCTTAGCAAGGGTGGTAAACTAACCATCAGATGTAGGTGGACAATGGTCATCCAACGTCATGAGTAACTCTGCCATGGCCATTAGCCAAAAGGGTTCAGACAACCAGCTGACAGAAAATAACCCGCCCCTTAGAAATGTGATAAGTGCAAGAAGCATAAGGGAATTCTTAGAGGGTAGTTCTCATCAGGCGGTCTCCAGAGAGCAGTCTTCATTAAGCAGTTCTCACCGGACAGATGGAAGACAGTCTAGGAGGAGGACAGGAGGCAGACACAGGAAAGTGTTCCCTCACCAATACCTTATCCAGTTGCAGCAACACTTCCCTACTTTTATATTCTACACCTTCAGCAGTAAATGCCAAAATTCCATTTGCCTTCTTTGTTATCTACCATACCTTTATACCAATTGTTTGTGATTCATGCACAAAGACATGCAGATTCCTTTGACCTGATGTACTCTTAAGTTTCTCTATAGTTTCAGATAATTGCCTTGCTTTTCCTCGAACCAAAATGGATAACCTCATACATATCCACATTAAACTTCATCTGCCAAACTGTGGTCCATTCACCTAGCCTATCTATATCCATTTGCAAATTTCTTTCTTCTTTGCAACTTACTTTCCTATCTATTTTGGGGTCATCGGCAAATTTGGCTATAGTACTTTCTATCCCCACATCCAAGTCATTAATATCGATTGCAAATAGTTGGGGCCCCGAGCACCAAACTTTGTGACATCTCACTTGTTAGATCTTGCCAACCGGAGATAAGAACCATTTATCCTGACACTGGTTTCTGTCGGGTTGCCTCTATCCAAGCTAATAAAATATCCCTAACCTCATGTGATTTTACCTTTTGTGCAGCACCCTATCAAATACTTTCTGGAGTTTCAGATATGTGACATTTACACGATCTGCATTACCCACCTTGCTTGTTACATCTTTGAAGAACTCTTAAGAAATTAGTCAAACATGATTTATTCTTCATAATACCATAATGACTTTGATAGATTTGAGTTTTGATTTTACAAAAATCTTGTTACTTTGTCAATAATGGGAAATGGTTAGAAACCAATGACATATTAAACTAACTGGTCTATAGTTTCCTACTTTCTGTCTCCCTCCCTTTCTGAATAAGGATTGGCATCATAATGCAATTTCTAAACAGTTCAGTACACATGATATGAAGCAACTCAGTGAGCTGGGCACAGAAAATGCTGTTTCCGGTCATCATTTTGATTGCAATGCTGACGATTGGCAATTAACTAATTCATGACATTGACATCTACTGAGAATGTGGGAAATTGTTTAAGGGTGTCTGAGCAACAAAACCAAAACAAATATAACATCCAATTAGTGGATCATCAATTTCCCACAAGCATCAAACTTGATATTGTAATGATAGTTTCTACTTACTAGCTAAAATGCAATTTAAATGTAGTGACCACTGAACTTTTAAAAACAAGGTAGGAACTATAGCAATGGCCAGTTTCTGCAAAAAGAAAATCACCTGCTTAATGAGTGAATTTAATTAAAGACATGTTACACCATTCTGCATCTTAAGTACGAGGGATGCAAAGACAAATGCTAACCCTGCAAAAGGGGTAAATACTATATTTTTAGGGTTAAGTGGACTGGCGAATTTGTTAAATAGTACAGAATCAAAAGACATACTTTAAAATAAAAATTTTACTTGGGATGAAATATTTCTAGAAATCAAGGATTAACAATCAAGTTACCCCAGCCAGTATCCTTTACAAATAATTTGTTTTGTGCGCTTGTAACACGTGAACTATGAACTGAAAATAAACATGGAGCCTTCACTCCAATACAAATCTGTTGCTTTTAGATTGCTCCAATTACTCTTCAAAAGTGTAACAATCACCAACAAAAAAGCACAGTAGAACATGGTACTTAATGTACACAAAATGTATTACCTTTACAAAAGTTAAACGAATACTTTATTTACTTGCAGTTAAAACATGACAAAACATTCAAGTGGCAGATAATCATAATGCAAGCCCTTGCATGACAATCCATAATAATGAACTGACACAAGGTTATACAAAAAAATTGCACCACTCTATGGAAATTAAGGCTTTTAAAGTTTACATGGCCATCTTAAAGCACTTGCAGCATTAAGTTGGTCATTTCAAATACTGTGGCTCAATTCCATACACAATCTTCTACCCAAAAGTTAATGCATACAAAGCATGAAGGCATTGTTAAATAAATCAGCGGAACCTGGGCCGTGAGACCAATTACACTCTAATAAAAATTATTTCTCACATTCACCATCAATACCCACAGTACTCTTCCACCAGGAAACATTTCAACAAAACATTACACGTGAAACATAACCACTAACAGGCGTCTAATTTAATGTATATTTGGTACTGATAATTACAAATATGCATAAGCAAGCAGAATTAGTGAGAACCCACAGCTGTAGGAGCAGATCAGGAGTGATCTCCAAGCTAACTTGTAAAGTTTTAAAATAAGTATTTTAAAATATATAATTCCTGTTGTTGACCCGCACTGTACAATCCTTTATAAACATTATCCATGTAAACAGAAAAGGAAACATACAATGAAAGACATGACATTTTTTTCTGAAAATGTTAACAGCTATTCGAAGGCAACAGTGTAGACCAAAGACAAAATATGACTAAAACAAAAACATACTTTTTATACATTAAAATCACTGTTTCCACAGGTTTTACTAAAATAAAAACTCAAAATACTTTAACAGCTGTTGCAATTATCAGAGCGCAGTTATACACTAAAACAATGATTTTGCATCTCCATTTTAAAAGCAACAAATATTGAAGAAGCAGTGTTAGCTGTGAGAAACCATCTATTCTAAAGATATCTTTGGACTTCCATCTTTATTATGCTAAAATAGTGGTGCTTTCAGGAAATTACATAACTTAATTGACAAAAAAGGGAATTACCAATATTTATTTATTAGTTTAATGCAACATTGGTGAAAGGAGTACTTGCTCCATGTGATCATCAGTAACACTGAATGTAGGTCCTAGTTTTAACAGTTGCCTACTATTAGAATGTTTAGAAGTAAAAAAAGCTTTCTGTTCTTGCAATGCTGAAAATATTATAATTACTTTATGTGCAAAATGACTTGGGAGCTTTCATCCATTTGTTGAAGGGTACCACCACAGGAAAGTCCATTTTTCAGATGTCAATAGGTTTAGTAAAGTGGAATGCTGGCACTGTCAAAATGGGAAATAGTTCATCATGTCTGCAATTAAAAAAAACTTTAGTTAATCTCATACTATACCATCTCCAGTCTAGAGACATCTTGAAATTTCAATCAAGCATAGGCTAAGTAATCTTTACTCTCAGTTTAAAAGAAACTTCACAAAGAAGAACATTGAGCCCCATCACATTGTTGACGAAACCAAAATTCATTATTTTCTCAGCATTTACTTCAATCTCCTTTTTCTCCAAAAAACCCATCAAGTTGAAGTCACTGATGTTGTTCATTTGTTGTAATTAATATTGGAATACAGGAATACTGCGGCGAGTAACTCACTCCTGACTCCTCAAAGCCTGTCCATCTTCTACAAGGCACAAGTCAGGAGTGTGATGGAATATTCCCCATTTGCCTGGATGAGTGCAGCCCTAACAGTACAAGAAGCTTGACACCATCCAGGACAAAGCTGCCCACTTGATTGGCACTACATCCACAATTATCCACTCCCTCAACCACTGACACTCAATAGCAGCAGTGCGTACCATCTACAAGATGCACGGCAGAAATTCACCAAAGATCCCTAGACAGCACCTTCCAAACCCATGACCACTTCCATCTGGAAGGACAAGGGCAGCAGACATGTGGGAACACCACCATCTTCAAGTTCCCCTCCAAGCCACTCACCATCCTGATGTGGAAATATATGCCCTTTCCTTCATTTGTCACTGCGTCCAAATCCTGGAATTCCCTCCCTAATGGCATTGAGAGTTAACCCACAGCAGATGGACTGGCAGCAGTTCAAGAAGGCACCTCACCTCCACCTTCTCAAGGGCAACTAGGGGTGGGCAAGAAATGTTAGCCAGCCAGCAATGCCCACATCCCACAAACAAATAGAAAAAAATATTTTCACTGTTTCAAGCTGGATGTTTTTTCACAAAAAAGAAATTTAAGGTATGTGTTTCCAAAGTAAAGAAATTTAAAATCTTTACATAAAATACTTTATTACGTGTGTGCAATTCAGAGTTTCCAAAAGACTTTCAAGTGACAAGATAATTACATCCCCTGTGGTATTAGGAGTGACAACTCAAAAAGGGGTGCAACAGCAGAGGAACCTCTGTATAGATGTATGCAAGTCATTGAAGGTGGCCGGACAGGATGATGGAACAGTTAATAAAACAGAGTGTATCCTAGGGATAAGGATAAAGAGTACAAGGTTATACTGAACTCCTATTAAATGCTAGGTAAAGCTCCAGCTGGAGTACTGTACCAAGTTTGGGCATCACACCCTATGATCTGAAGATATCGGGAAAAAAAAAAGTGCAAAAAAAATTCATGAGAATGACTCCAAGGTCAAGGAGCTTCAGTAATAAAGACAGTTAGATCTCTTCCTTGGAGAAGACTGATCTGAGTTGATAGAGTAAATCTCTAGTTTGTGTACTAAAGTTTTTGGCAGCACAGTGTCAAGGCTAGTATTGCAGTTGGTCTCAGTGCTCAAACATTGAGCTGCAAGAGGAATCAATCAGCACCACTTCTTCACTACAATCTAGCAATGGTCTGTATGTCTTTTCTTGCTACCAGCCTGAAAAATCACTATCAAAGCTCAAAAGTATGCCTACCAGTCTCTGCCACAGTAACATCGGAACAATTCAGCCCTTTGAGCCTGCTCAGCCATTAACATTCAGCCTGACAATATCTTGAATTCTCTTCAAATGTTCTGTATACTCACTAGTTGTGTGTACTTTATGGTCTTTTTCAAATTTGTTTGTGGGATGTGAATGACGTTGGCAAGGCTAGCATTTATTACCCACCCCTAATTAAGAGCCAACCACATTGCTGCGGTTCTGGAATAACACGTAGGCCAGATTTCCTTCCCTTAAGGACACTGGTGAACCAGATGGATTTTTATGACAGGTAATAATGGTCACAGGGTCACTATAAGGCCAGCCTTTTATTCCATATTTGTATTGAATGCAAATTTCACATTTGCTGCGGTGAGATTCGAATCCATCTCCCCAAAGCATTAAACTAGCATTCTAGTCCAATGGCATTGCCACTAAACCACTGCCTCCCCATCCATTGGCATTCTTAGAAATATTACATTTGGTCCTTGCATCCAAATTATTCATCATAACTGTGGTCACAGCCCGACAATGCCCTATTTATTACCAAGGAATCCCTACATAGCAGACAGGCCATTTGGTCCTCTGAGTCCACAATGACCCTCTGAACTGCATCCCACCCAGACACATCTCCCTATCCTATCCCTGTCACCCTGCATTTACCATGGCTGTTTCACCTGGTCAGAGGTTTTCTTTCAATTAGCTGAACTTTGAACCATGCCAGTGTATCATCACTCATCACAAATTCTCTAATTTTTTTTACTATTATCCTGTGTGGAACATTATTGAAAGCTTTCTGAACCAGATCATAAGAGTTAATAGGAAAAGGGGTAGGCCACTTGGCCTCTCAAGCCTGCTCTGCCATTTAATAGAATCATGGTTGATCAAACCATGAATCCTGTACAGCTACTGCCCTTGTACCTTCCTTCCTCCCCATCTGTGCAGGTAAACCACCCACGCTGCCTTGAACTTGGCTTTTGCTACACTACACTCCGTTGAAGAACCATCACTCTCAACCTGCATCCAAAATAGTTTAGTGAGAGGTGTACACACAGACATTGTCTGTCTAGCACTCATTTCTCCTCTGCCTGTATGGTCCTAAACTGCTGTGTGACCACTCCTTAAATGTGCTATTACCTAATTTTCAACTTCACCTATGGAATTGTTCCTCATCACAAATCAATGTTTTTGTTAACAGGGAATAGAAAGTTGAGGTTGATGGTGGTGGCAACGGTGACAGTAGACAGAAAACGAAGAAAACTGAACTATTGCTAACAGATCTGTAACTTTACAAATTTTCAAACCTTTAGTGTTTGATATTGCATGAGATTTACTTTATGCTTGCACGTGGTCAGGATGGTTTTAGGATGGTTAAATCACATTTGACTAATTTGCTAGAGTTCTTTGAAGATGAAACAAATAACATGGAAAATGAGAATCCTTTTGATGTGGTATATCTGGACTTCAGAAGACATTTGAGAAGGAGCTGTACAGAAGGGTAACACACAAGCTAAGATCATATGGGTTAATTTATTTATATTTGCTTGGATAGAGGATTGGCTAACCAACATAAAGTGGACAGCAAAGATAAATGGTCTTTTTCTCGTTGGGAAGATGCAACTAGTGCAGCGCCACAGGGTTGAGTCTTTGGGACTCAACTATTTATAATCTGCTTTAACAACTTTGATGTAGAGATAGGAAGTACTACAGCAAATTTGCAGAAGACACTGAAATAGGTGGGAAAGTAAGTTGCAATGAAGAAATAAATTTACAAATGGATATGGATACAAATGAAATGGGCCGAAATTTAGCAGCTTAAGTGTAACATGACTGAGTGAGATTATCTATTTTGCTCAGAGGTATAGAAAAGCAGATTATCTAATGCACAAAAACTTCAGAGTGCTTCGTTGCAAAGGGATCTGGGTGTTCTTGTGCATGAATCGTAGAAAACTAGTATGCAGATAATAAGAAAGGCAAATGGAATTTATTACAAAAGGGTGCAGTATAAAATTAGGGGAACGCTGCTACAACTGTACAAGGCATTAGTGAGACTGCACCTGGAGTACTGCATACAAATTTGGTCGTCTTATGTGAGGAGGGATGTATTTGCATTGGAGGCAGTTCAAAGGAAGTTCATGAGATTGATTCCAGAGATGAGGGGCTTGTCTTATAAAAGTGATTGAGCAATTTAGGCTTATACTCTCTGGAATTTAGAATAATAAGAGGAGATCTAATTGAGGGATATAAAATGCCAAAGTGGGTTGACAAAGCAGACATACGGAGAGGATGTTTCCTCATGTGGCAAATTCTAGAACAAGAGATCATCGTTTTTGGATAAGGGGTAGCAGATTTAAAACAGAGATGCGAAGCAATTATTTTTCTGAAAGGGTTATGAATCTGTCGAATTCACTACTCCAGAGTGTGGTTGATGCTGGGACACTGAAGAAATAGACAGATTTTTAATGAGTAATGGGCTGAAGGGTTATGGAAAGCAGGCAGAAAAGGGGAGTTGAGGTTGGGGTGAGATCAGTTACCACTATCAAACGACGAAGCATACACAAGGGGCTGAATTGCCTACTTTTGTTCCTAGTTATATTCTTATGTAAATTTTTAAAATCTTCTGTTTAATACTAATGAAGGCTCCTACCTTTCTAATTCAGTTCAACCTATAAAACACATCAAATTTAAGCAAAATTAAGAAGCATTCTTCAGCGTACTAGTAGATTGAGTTCTTTGTCTTGCGGCAAAAATGTATGCGCACAACTTTCAAAAAATAGTTTGCATATATTACACAAGAAGAAATTCATTTTTAAATATGTGCAGCTAATACCATAGTCTACAATGTACCCTGTCTTTTTCCCTCTCCTCCTTCACCAAAACAAGTATAATAGTTGCATGCAATTTTTTTTTTCACCTGACGTGAAGTTAGAATAGATCTGTATTAAAGCAGCTGGCATTTTGAGGGTTTTTGAGGCCTTCCATAAACTGGAGATTTTCTGTTGATTTGTCGGACCAGATCATAGAAAATCTGCAATACACAAGACTTTCAATAAGCTTTTAAACAAGATCCATAACTTTCTTAATGTCCCTGTAAAACACAAATGCTTCATTTTAAAGTATTCAAGCTATGAAAAATAGCTTATACTAAGCAAAGTTTCTGTAAATAAAGCTTTCTGCCAATTACAGGATAGTTTGGCTATATATTTATTGTATTTACTGTACTGATCCAATTGATGTTTTTATCTTAAATTGGGCACATAATTACTGAATTATCTTCACAATTACTGAAATATGCTACCTGATGGATAGTACATCCAATGCCATTCAAACTCTGAAGTCATGGAAGTAGTACAGTACTTTAATATTTGGGTTGTAATAACCTTATTTTCTACTTTAAATAAACTAACCTAAAATCTTTCACAATGTCCTAGTACTGCATAATGGCCGCTTTAAAAGGTAGTAATGGAATACTTTAAGGGACAATCAATCCAAACCTTACATAATCTATGACTTAGTTAATTCCATATTCATGTGCAACATGAGAAAACGCCCTCGACTGTGTCTCCCGCAGTTCCCGCAACTCATCCCTCACACCCCCTACCTGCAATAACAACAAAACAGAATCCCCCTCATCCACACGTACCACCCCACCAACCTCCGGATCCAATGCATCATCCTGCGACACTTCCGCCATCTGCAATCCGACCCCACCACCAAAGACATCTTTCCCTCCCCACCCTTATCTGCTTTCCGGAGGGACCACTCTCTCCAGGACTCCCTTGTCCGCTCCACACTCCCCTCCAGCCCCACCACACCCGGCACTTTTCCCTGCAACCACAGGAAGTGCTACAGCTCCCCTCCCCCATTTCTGAAGAAGGGTCTAGGCCCGAAATGTCAGCCGTCCTGCTCCTCTGATGCTGCTTGGCCTGCTGTGTTCATCTAACTCTACACCTTGTTATCACAAATATTAAGTAGTAAGGTTTTCTCATTAAGAAATGATTACATAAAGTACAACAAAGAGCATTGATAATCGGTGTTTCTGCACGTTAGTCTCACCTCATTAACGTTAATCTTTGACTTTGCAGATGATTCTAGAAAGGCACAGTTACACCACTGTCTTGCTAGATTTTGTCCTTGTTCTTTTCCAACCACACGTTCTTCCTCTAAATCACACTTATTACCAACCAATATCATTGGCACCTGTATTAAAAGTTAAAAGTTGAAATACTGTTAGAAGTGGAAAACCTTTGTGCAAATACAAAATTATTCTTTTAAAAAAAACTGTTTTAGTCTTCGCCTAAATTAATAAAATAATTGACAAATTAATTACATTTACAGCTATGACAACAGAATGAAACAAGGAACAAAGTTTTTGTAACTAGGCATATTTAGTGTAATTATCAATGTTAATGGAAGACTGGGAAATACACATCCACTAGTCCAGAAGAACTGTTATAAAATTTTGGCAATCTATTGTCTCAAAAGCCATAATAATACAACTACAATAACCAATGTTTTGATCTATTAGTCCTTAGCTAAAAATTTGTGGTTTAAAGATAACCTTAAGTTTGAAAGAGCAAACCTAGAATTATTGATAAGCATTTTAGCAGATTACGTGCACATGCTGAATGGCATAGTGATCACAGTCACTAATGGTTACAGGAGACGGAATGAATTAATTTTGGGAGAATGGGAAGACCTTGATCAGCAACTATGACTGCATTAAGAGATTGTTAAAGTTGGTTTTAATAATGATATTTTTATTCTGAAGCAAGTTAGTTCTCATTGAGTCATTGTGCAAAAGCGACTATACAAACAAACAAAAAAGCGGACTGACAATAGTTGTGTGTCCCAGGAACACATTATACACCAAGCTACAAATATAGTTCAGTAATACAAAGGTGAACAATTCTCAACATTAAAAGATAGCACTTGTGGCAGAATTTGCCATAAATTTTAATTCTATTTAATTTTTCAACCATGAACAAACTCTCATCTGTTGGAACAAAAACTGAACAGGTCATACATAGAATGATGACAATGTTTTATAGAGACAACTGACATTTTCAGGAATATACGTGTTGTGTTAAGTTAATCTTAATATACAACAGAAACAGGATGACTTGTAGTCTACTTATGCGTTCACAAAATTTCATCATATCCATTTTCCACTCCGAACGTAATACTTTTAATTAGCATTTAGAGTCATACAGCATGGGAACAGACCCCTCAGACCAACCAATCCATGCCGAACATAATCCCAAACTAAACTAGTCTCATCTGCCTGCTCCTGGCCCATAACCCTCCAAACCTCTTCTATTCATGTGCCTGTCCAAATGGGTTTTAAACATTGTAATTGTACCCATAACCACCACTTCTTGAGGAAGTTCATTCCACATGCAAACCACCCTCCGTGTAAGAAATTTGCCTCCTGATGCCTTTTTTTATCTCTCTCCCCTCTCACCTTAAAAATGCGCTCCCTAGTCTTGAAAAGCCCCATCCTAGGGAAAAGACAACTACCATTAATAACTCTATCAATACCTCATTATTTTATAAGCTTCTATCAAGTTGCCTCTGAATTAATGAAGTTGAGATGTACAAAAATGGACTAAAAAAGATAAAACCACATGGAACAAGTACAAGAGCAATACTGCTGCAGGCCGTATGAATCATTCTGCAGCTCACTTACCTAGGACTTTTCTAAGGATGACCTTTATCTTTGCGACAAAAAGAATAATTTTGTCACCTGAAAACTGCTTGCAGTAAGCAATCCGAGATCAATTTACAGATATATACCAGTACCTTTAACTCACACAGAATCATCAATGACCACTGCCACGAGCTTTCTCGTACATATGGCAATACAATTGTTGTGACGATTGGTTTTCCGATTGCTAGATGTTGCCATAGAGGTCAAAAGACTAATCATTTAGTTGCAAAGAGTTTGGCACCTCCTATGCGTTCCAAAGAGATACACAACGCTGCTCGAAAAATCTTACCCATAAACTGTTGCCTTCTTCACTCAGAGTATATTAACACAATAAAGGTATACTCATGGCAAGGAGTGACTTAAGGAAGATAAATATGGTATGGTATGCACTGGTATGTAACACCACAAGAAGTTATTTAAAATGATGCCACTCCCCACCTGGCCGGGGGACCTCCGCATCAACTCCACTTTCTTTCCCATTCCTATATCCTTTTGTTACTCTTGATGCTCAAAAATATATTAATCTCAGTTTTGAATCTAGTCATTGACTGGGTATCTGTAACTCCCGCGTTTCTCCACTCTTGGCCCCCTGTATTATCAATTAAGATTTGGCACAGGTACCAAAGACCTAATAGAATAAAGGAACAGTTGAATAACTGGGTGAGGAGTGGATGTATGTACTAATTCTCTAATGGGAGATGGAGTCGGGGGGCGCACGAGGGAACTCGGAATAATCCCTCTATTTCTGATGTGCAAGTTGAAATAGAATTCTGACTGGAAAAGTTTGTCTGACATCGTCTGGTCAACTTTTGTGATGAACAGTAGTAGTAGAGAGTGGTTAGCTGTTGGTAAATCAAAGATTAAAGCTAAGTATTATTCTACCCAAACAGTCATTTGGAGAAAACCTCAGATGGATGAACCAAAAGCTCAAACATTCAAGTATGGCCAGGCAGCATCGGAAGGGCAGGAAAGTTGACATTTCAGGTTGGGACCCTTCTTCAGAAATGGGCAGTGGGGAGGGGAGTTCAGAAATAAAGAGAGAGAGAGAGGAGGGGTGGGGCTGGGGAAGGTAGGTGGGTTGGTAATAGTTAAGTGCAGGTAGGCAGTGGTGGGGATTGGTCAGTGAGGTGGGAGAAGAGGTGAGGTGGGAGAGATGATGGACAGGTTGTGTCAGGTCAAGGAGGCAGGGATGAGGAGGAGGCTTGGTCATGGGATGAGGCCGGGGGGTGGGGAGATGGTGTTCGCGACAAATGACAACACCTTCTGGTCATGAACTATTTCAACATCTCCTCCCACTCCCTGGGTGACATATCCATCCTGGGCCACCTCCAGTGTCACAATGACACCACCTGGAAACTGGAGGAGCAGCACGTCATATTCTGCCTCAGCAGCCTACACCCAATGGCCTAAATGTGGATTTTACCAGCTTCACAATCTCCCCACCTCATCCCATGACCAACCCTCCCTCTCATCCCACCTCCCTGACCTGACAGCCAGTCCATCTTCTCTCCCAACTATCCATTCCTCCCACCTCACTGACCAATCCCCACACTTTCCTATGTGCACTCGCCTATCACCATCCCACCAACCTTTCCCAGTCCCACCCCTCCCCTCTCTATTTATTTCTGAGCTCCCTGTCGCCCCATTTCTGAAGAAGCGTCCCGACCCAAAATGTCAACTTTCCTGGTCCTCTGATGCTGCCTGGCCTGCTGTGTTCCTCCAGCTCCCCACTGTGTTGTCTCTGACTCCAGCACCTGCAGTTCTTACTTTCTCTGAGTATCCAAGTATGACTACCCATTCATTTTCTCAATGCAAAGCTTTATGAACAGTGGAAGTACAAAGTAACCACGTGGACCAGCATTTCTTCTTTACTAAAGAGCAAACAAGGTCTGGCTTTAGCACTTCTGCGATTTAACAAAATGGATAGGAAGGAAATTTCCTTTCAGAATTGAAAATTGCTGAATTAGACAAAGCATCAACTTCCATGGATAACATTTATCAAAAAGATGATTTACTAACTGTTTTGAAAAGCGATCAGATTTTAATTAAGGAACAGCAAAGATAGTTTCAGAGAAAAGTACGCAATGAAATTCAATACACTGCATGTAAGATTTCAGAAATTGTATTTGGAAATTCTCCAAACTGTGCTGACATTTAAGTTATTATTTCTAACAAAATACGGAATTTAGACATACATCTAGTTTTGACACAAGTTAAACTTGCAAATACACACTGATAGACAAATATCAGAAGCATTAAAAAATGCTTGGATAATATTCCTTTCCAGCAACCTTCATAGCAAAAATCAGGCAATTGGCCACACAACAGAAAATGAAAGATACAACATTAATGGTCTGGACAGACTGTTTAGATACAGATTGCAAGCAAGTGCAAGAAAGAAGTATTTTAACTAAGAGCACCCAGAACTGACACGCATTCAACAATTGAGAGGTAAGGGAAATTGGGACTCAAAATGAAAAAATGAACCTCTGAAATGCAGAGAGTGTGGTGAATCCATGTTTAAATCAAAGTACCATCACCACCATGAACTTTTCTTTATTCATTCATGGTATGTGGGCATCACTGGCCAGACCAGCATTTATTGCCCATCCCTAATTGTCCAGAGGGCAGTTAAGTGTCAACCACATTGTTCGGGATCTGGAGGCACATGCAAGCCAAACCAGGTAAGGACAGTCCCTTCTCTAAAAGGACATTAGTGAACCATATTGTTTGACTGAGAGTGTTTGTTTGATTTATTGTTGTCACACGTACCGAGATACAGCGAAATGTTGTTTGAGCTATACTAGCAGATTGTACCACACAATGTGCATCAGGGTAGCAGAACAATGTGCAGAATACAGTACGACAGCTGCAGAGCAAGTGTAGAGAGAGAGAGAGAGAGAGAGGGGGGGGGAGGGGGGAGAGGAGAGGAGAGGAGAGGAGAGAGAAAATCAACATTAACATTTGAAAGGTCCCTTCAAAGATCTGACAACAGTACTAAAGAAGCTGTTCGTAAGAATATTCAAACTTTTATCTTCAGCCTGATGGAAGAGAGTGGAATAGAATATAACTAGGGTGGGAGGGGTCTTGTCTTTAATTATGTTGATTGCTTTCCCAAGGCAGCAGCAAGTATAGACTGAATCAAAATGCTGGTTTACGTGATTGAGTGAACTGTGTTCCGACTCTCAGTAGTTCCCTGTGGTCTTGAGAAGAGAGGTTGCCATACCATGCTGTGGTGCATCCAAATAGGATGCTTTCTATGGCGTATCTTTTGTCTTTTGGAACTCTGATGTACACTGAAGACAAGGTATTGTGTGTTGTCTTTTTTTTTGTTTTTCACTGTTATTGAACATGTATTATTAATTATCCTCTAGTAGGGTCTGGCAGGGATTGACAAGACCAAATGGAACTAGTAATAATTTATTACTTGAATTTCTTTTCTTTTATTCATTTTTGTGGGATGTGGGCATCACTGGCTGGCTAGCATTTTTTGCCCATCGCTAGCTGCCCTTGAGAAGGCGGAGGCGAGGTCCCGCCTTGAACTGCTGCAGTCCATCTGCTGTGGGTTAACTCTCAATGCCATTAGGGAGGGAATTCCAAGATTTGGATGCAGTGACAAATGAAGGAAAGGGAATATATGTCTACGTCAGGATGGGGAGTGGCTTGCAGGGGAACTTGAAGGTGGTGGTGTTCCCACGTGTCTGCTACCCTTGTCCTTCCAGATGAAAGTGGTCTTGGGTTTGGAAGGTGCTGTCTGAGGTTATTTGGTGAATTTCTGCAGTACACTTTGTAGATAGCACACACTGCTGCAACTGAGCATCAGTGGTTGAGGGAATGAATGCTTGTGGATACAGTGCCAATCAAACAGGCTGCTTTGTCCTGGATGGTGTCAAGCTTCTTGAGTGTTGCTTGGATGCATGCAGCCCTAACAAGTGGGGGGTATTCCAAAACACTCCTGACTTGTGCCTTGTAGATGGTGGACAGGTTTTGAGGAGTCAGGTGGTGAGTTACTTGCCACAGTATTCTTAGCCTCTGACCTGTCCTTGTAGCCACTGCGTTTATGTGGCGAGTCCACTTGAGCTTCTGATCAATGATAACTCCCAGGATGTTGTAGAGGTGCCGGTGTTGGATTCGGGTGGTTAAGGTCAGAAATCACTCGACACCAGGTTATAGTCCAACAGTTTTATTTGAAAACACAAGCTTTCGGAGCCTCACCCCTTCTTCAGGTGTTAGTGAGAGAAATAGTATCAGATACAGAAAAGATCAAAGGTTCACACCATTGATGAGGATGTTTTACATGTATATAATAATCAATTAAAACCTAACTGATTAAAGATTTAACAGCATCTTATGTTTGTTTAGAACATCCTTATCTATGCTGTGACCCTTGATCTTTTACTTCTAAATTCTGTGTCTGATACTACCTCCCTCACTAACACCTGAAGGAGGACTGAGGCTCTGAAAGCTTGTGTTTTGAAATAAACCTGTTGGACTATAACCTGCTATCATGTGATTTCTGATCTCGTCCCAGAATCTTGATAGTGGGGCATTCAGTGATAGTAACACCACTGAATGTCAAGGGGCAGTAGTTCGGCTGGCAATTGTGGGGCACGAATGTTACTTGCCACTTGTCAGCCCAAGCCTGGATATTGTCCAGATCTTGCTGCGTATGGACACAGACAAAAATCAAATTCTGAGAAGTTCTAAGCTAGAAAGAAATATAGCAAAGAAAAATACTGAAGATGCTAAAAATCAGAAATAAAAACAGAAATTTCTGGAAATAACAAGTTGGTCAGACATTTGCCAAATCATTGCTCTCTTTACAGATGCTGCCTGATCTGAAAAATGTCAGCATTTTTGGTTCTTATACCAATTGAAACTATTCATTAGAGACAAGAAGTTATCTATTCAACACAGTTCTTACAATGAATCATGAGTTATGTGCACTATCCAAAGAGGGATAACGTTGAGACAGGAGTTCAAGTGCTCTTCAAAAAAATAAGCCACAATAATCTCACTATGGATTCTAATGATAACACAAATTAATGAAAATAGAGCACAAGAGTGAAATGAGCACAAAGTTATCTCCTTCTCCAAGAAGAGGAAAAAAGAGCAAAGCTGTCTTTTTCTACCCGAGGCAGTGGGTTAGAATGATATCTAATAAGCAAGGGATAAGTTAACAATGAGTGACATGCAGGAAAAGAAATAAAATTGAGATACTACAGTTTCTAAATAGATCTGTTTATTCTGAGCCTTGACACTACTGCAGTAAAGATCAAAAATACAGCAACAGCCTCAACTTTGTGGTGGGTGCTCCTGCCAGTACAAGGCTTGATCTGGCTATAGGCAGTCCTGGACTTGAGTATTCCAAGTAGAAACCCTTTAACAATATCAGAAGATGGATCCTTCCATTTTTTTCTCCCTTCTACCCTCTCCCTCTGTATCATATCTCACTAACTTGATTGAGTTGTTTGAAGAAGTGACAAAGGAGATCAATGAAGGCAGAGTGGTAGATGTTGTCTATACAAACTTCAGCAAGGCATTCCACAACATTCCGCATGGTAGACTGGTTAACAAGGTTAGATCACATGGGATCCAGGGGAGCCAGCCAATTAGATACAGAACTTGCTTGAAGGTAGGAGACAAAGGGTGGTGGTAGACAGTTGCTTTTCGGACTACTGACCTATGACCAGTGGCATGCTGCAAAGATTGGAGCTGGGTTCATTCTTTTTGTCACTTATGTAAATAATTTGGATCTGAATACAGTAAGTATGGTTAGTAGGTTTGCAGATGACACCAAAATTAGTGTAATGGGCAGTGAAGAACATTACCTCAGAGCACAATGAAACCTGGATCAGATAGGCCAATGGATTGAGGAGTGGAAGATGGGAGTTTAATTTACAGCAATTATGAGGTGTTGCATTTCGGTAAGGCAAATCAGGGCAGGACGTATACAGTTAATGGTGGGGCCCTTGACAGTGTTGCCGAACAAAGGGACCTAAGGGTGCGGGTGCATAGTTCCTTTAAAGTGGAGTTGCAGGTAGACAGGGTGTTGAAGGTGGCAGTTGGCATGCTTGCCTTCATTGGTTAATGCATTAAGCATAGGAGTTGGGAGGTCATGTTGCGACTGTACAGGACATTGATTAGGCCACTGTTAGAGTACTGTATTCAATTCTGGTCTCCCTGCTATATAGGAAAGATGTTGTTAAACTTGAAAAGGGTTCATAAAAGATTTACAAGGATGTTACCGGGATTGGAGGATTGGAGCTATAGGGAGAGGCGGAATAGGCTGGGCCTTATTTCCTTACAGTGTCAGAGACCGAGGTTCATAAAATCATGACGGGCACGGGTAGAGTGAATAGACAAGGTCTTTGTCCTCTAGGATGGGGAGTACAAAACTGGAGGACATAGGCTTAAGGTGAAAGGGGAAAAATTTGAAGGGGAACATTTTCAAAGAGGGTGGTGTGTGTATGGAACAAGCTGCCAAAGGAAGTGGTGGAGGTGGCTACAATTATAAAATTTAAAAGGCATCTGGATCGGTGTATGAACAGGAAAGGGTTTGGAGACATACAGGCCAAATGCTGGCAAATTGGACTAGACCGGTTTAGGATATCTGGTTGGCGTGGATGAATTGGACAGGAGGGCTGTTAACTCAATGATTCTATGAAAATGTCTCGAGCCACCTCACAAACATGCCTCAATTTAATTAAAGACTTTGATATAAAGATGATACAACCATTTTTCAGGCTGTTAATGTTTAAAAGAATACTTGTAATGATTTTTGACCTGGATGCAGCAATAAAACTGCGCAATTTCTTAAAGCCATTAGAATTTATAATTGCCTTTAAGATGTTTGAAAATAATTTTGAAGAGCCTTCACCAATTATAACGTGCTCAGTTATAATTTTCCTATATAATAATACATGGAAGCAGTAGTAACAAGCAAATCAAGAATGAAGCCATGCAACTGGCAGACAAGAAGGAATGATATATGAGCTGGAAGGTGAAGGCAATCAGTATAGAGATACAGACACAAGAGAAAAGCTGATGCACAGGAAGCAGAACACAATTATTGGATAGAGAAGCAGATCATTGTTAGGAAGAGCTCAGTTTTTATGTTTGTCTGCCAAAGAGAAAGGAATTCTTAGGAGGTAGTGACAGAGTTGGCTCAAAAATGTCTAAAACCTAGAAAACACTATGATTACCTTGAAAATGCTAAAGAGCTTGGTGCTTCTCAGAAGTAGCTAAAACTATGCTTCTGGATGTTATTTGTTGGTGAGAGGAAAAGGAACTCTGAAAATTACATCATCAGGACTGTCATAGCTTGAGAGAGGGGGCTTGTAGAAACATGTCTTGATGACATTCATAACCAATGAAACTCAAAGGTGAAAAACTACTGTTGATCTCCTCGCCTATGCTGCATGAATAAATAACAGTATGTTGGAAAATTCTGCAGCTACATGGTGCAATATTTGTGCAGGTAGTGATGCAAATGCTTGATATATTGTTTACTTCTGATGGAATCTCAACTGTCTAAAGTCATGATGTGGAGTGCGTGACTTATATGGGTTTTTCTGTGTAGCTGAAGAGTTTGATGATCAATTTGAAAGCACTTCTGTAGCCATGGTAGTTTCTTTTAAAACTACATTGAGGAGCAGCTTTCAGAACTAGTGGTTTGTGTACATATAGCGAGTTTACAACCAAACACATAACAATTAAGTAAGGGTTTCTGTTAAAAGAAAATCTATAAATTTCAAAGCTAAGGTCAACCTTGATTGCATGAAGATAAAAATTTTTTAGTTTAGTTTGGCTGTGCTGTGTAAGTCCTTAATGACAATGGATGTATGAAGCTGTGCTCCCGTAAAAGGGAGAAGATAGTAAAATAGATTACCTTGGAGCCAGGGGTTTAATGAAAGTTCCAAAACAGAAGTGTTTGAATAAAACTCCTAAGAAGTTTTTTGAAACTAAGAATGCTTAAGCTCCAGCATTAAGCTCAGTTTTTATGTTTGTCTGCCAAAGGCTTTCAGATATTTCAGATACGGAGTCAAAGTCACAGTTAAATTATCTTTGCGGGGTGACAGGAAAAGATTCTTTTCTCTGGTGTGAGAATTGTGCAAGGTATGCTTTAGGGTGCTATACAGGGTTTTTTTCTGATTAAAGGATTAGTTTACCGAGTTTTCAAAATCTCCAAACTGAAGTTGTGGGTTTGGGTTTATTCTATTTTATCCTTATTTCTTTTGTGAAACCAAATTCTGTTTTATTGTTAAAGCAAATCTGCTGCATGATGTGCTTATGTTTCACCGAGAGACCATTTGATTTGAAAACAAAAAGCAATATGGTCTATCAAATCAGATTTCAGTCTGGGATCTGATTTGGCCAGTAATAACATCAGCTTGCATTATAAAGTGAAACTTACATTTTTAAAAATATCAATTGCTGTTAAATTCATGTGTAATTTTCATTAGTTCGGATTCCTGTTAAAGTAAAAGCTACAAAAAGTGAAATCTTGTTGGTAATTTCTTTATTTATGGGGTCTTCAGTAAATTTGGTTACTTTGGCTTGGATTGGATGATCCTTATCTAAGAATGTTGAAAGAAACTTCCAGGAAGATTTGCGTGATAATTATCATCAAGCCACCAGTCAATTCAAAATTAGTTAAAATGGGACATATGATAAAAGGGGAATAGCAGAAATAACAAACCAAATAACTTCAATTCTGTGTAAAATAGCTGAATTGTTTAGGGGTGGAATGTTGTTTATGCAATAATCCTGACTTTTTCTTGATTTCTTTCAGCAAATGACAGGATAAGTCAATGTCGTAAACATTACCACATTGCGTCTTAAACTTCGAGGAGACTCTTGCTCATTATCTGGAGCTTTAAGTTCAAAGCTGGGTCAAACTCGCCAGATAAAATAGATGTCAGTGAGTTAATATTAGGTACAGATTTGAGGAGCACAGGTTAATACTGATTATGGGATGCTCAAGTGTTGGGAAAGCCAAAGTAGTAGAAAGTCACTCAGAGGAAGTTATAATCCATCTATACTATGCTCTGGTTAGACTGTAACCTGAATGAGTAGTGATCAATTCTGGTCACCAGGAAATAAAGGAAACAGTCAAGCAATGAGTGCAAGGACGCGAATTCAAAATTGGACTTTACAGCCTGTAAAATGGACAGTTGAGGTATTTTTAGGGTATTTAAAGTGAAGGAGAAAAAGGTTAACCTGAAATACTCCAAATAAAACTGTGAAATAGGACAAGTCGATATGGATTCAAAATGTAACTTTACAGTGGATAAGATCGATCTTATCAGCATACAGATAAATCAACACTTGGAACTGACTTCATAGCAGGAAGAAAGTGAAACCTTGAGTTATGTTAGAACCAACAAGAGCACTGTATAGTATTCAAAAGCATAAGGTTTTCTTTTCTGGGTGTACAGATTAACTGTGATGGGTCAAGTAGCCTATTTCATCCCAAAATTCTTTTGTGTTCTGAAATCTGTATGCAATACTTAAAATGTTACTTAGTCTGTATTTTCTTTCATCCACCACATGTAAGTAACTTTAAATGCATGAGTGGACGTGTGGCATAGCATATTTATGAGAAATAATTCTTCAAAATATACTCTGCCTAAACAAAGAAAATTGAGCTATATTTTTTCAACTCGCTTGGAAAATAAATTTAAACAAGCTACTTGGGATTTAAAACCAGCAGCTAAGTTCTATACATGTTGCAAGCTCATAAGAATAGCAGCAAGCCATTCAGCAATTTTAAAGTCATATCAGACTTGACAGATTTATTCTACTTTTCTCTCCACTGATGCTGCCAGATCCTACCGAGTTTCTCCAGCACATTTGTTTTTAAATTTAGTATACAGATTTTGCTTTACCAACTGGTTAGGTTTGCTGTGATAGTTCGTAGGTTCATTGCTCTGCCATTTTCCAAATCCACAAACACTTCAGAATTCCCAAGTCAGCATCCATTTCGTTTACAAAAGAAAAAAAAAAATCAGTTGATTGAACATTTGTATTTTGAGCAGTTCAGTTCAAATTTTCAACATCCTTCTCACAACTGTTCTTCACCAGATGCACTTTGGCTCTCATGTTATTCAGTGAAGTGTGACTCGCATTCTGTATAAACACAGTATTTCCTTGCACTTCTTTTATTTCTTGTGATCAAAAAGTGTAGCAGCTATTCACCACTGTACCCTTTTAACGAGAATCCTAAATCCCTTCATTTACAAAGACCCCCAGTACATCCATGTTTAAATTTCATTACCATCTCCCCTTCGGAATATCTCATATTCATTTATATTAAGTGGCAAATGTCATTATTTTGTCAATTTTCTCTTGTTCAGCCATATTGGCAGATGTACCTGTCATTTAACATACTTCTAAAAGCCTCACTTCTGTTTAGTTTTTATAAAGACATAAGCAAATGAAGTAAACCATAATTAGAAGATTTAATTTCCTAGCACAAATTCCATTTCCTGTCAGGCATTTTGACTGCAATAAAACAATCACTGATTATTACAGCTGTCAAGCAATTTCTCAAATTTATTACACTTAAATACATTGCTATCACTATAATTTTGACGATTGCTTGAGTTGGGGATGGGGGAGAGGATTCTGGAAGAAAGTGGACAGCTTCATTCAAAGTGAGACAGGAAACTTTTTCTCAAGCAACAAAACTAGAAATTGCTGGAAAAACTCAGCAGGTCTGGTAGCATTTGTGGAGAGAAATCAGAGTTAACATTTTTGGTCCACTGACCCTTCTTTGGAACTTAGAACCCTTTCTCATGCACGGAGATGGGTACAGCTGCCACTATACTGTGGAGCGGCTGCTGACTATGCTTTAGGATTAATCATCATACTTGAGAAGAAGCAGTTCTTTGAAGGTTGACTTGATTTTATTAATCTGCAGATTCTGACAACATAAAGCTGTTCATTCGCTAATAATTAGATGGCAGTACAGGAAACTTCTCTCTGAAGCCCAAAATAGACAGGGTGGGGTGGTGTTTAAAGTAAAGGCATGTGAAACCTACTTAACTTTACAAGTTGAGATGGAGGTAGGGAAGAAAAGGTTACATAATAAACTGATAAATCATAGTGTCCCTCAGAGCAAAATTCTTTTCCTCTTAAGTTTTTGTTTCAATGTTTCTCTTAAACATGCCATAGAGTCACAGAGATGCGCAACTTGGAAACAGACCCTTTGGTCCGACCTGTTCCCATGCCGACCAGCTATCCTAGATAAATCTAGCCCCATTTGTCAGCATTTGGCACAAATCCTTCTAATCCCTTCCTATTCATATACCCATCTAGATGCCTTTTCAATGTCGTAATTGAACCAGCCTCCACCACTTCCTCTGGCAGCTCATTCCACATACACACCACCCTCTGCAAGAAAAATGTTGTTCCTTAGGTTCCTTATAAATCTTTCCACCCTCACCTTAAACCTATGACCTTAGTTTTGGACTCCCTCATCCTAGGGAAAAACCTTAGCTATCCATGCCCCTCATCATTTTTTGAACCTCTATAAAGGTCACTCCCCAGCTTCTGACACTCGAGGGAAAATAGCCCCAGCCTATTCAGCCTCTTCCTATAGCTAAACCCTCCAACCCTAGCAACATCCTTGTAAATCTCTTCTGAACTCTTTCAAGTTTCACAACATCCTTCCCGTAGCAGGGAGACCAGAACTGCATGCAGTTTTCCAAAACCAGCCTAACCAATGTCTTGTACAGCCACAACATGACCTCCCAACTCCTATACTCAATGCACTGACCAATAAAGGCAAGCATATCAAACACTGCCTTCACTATCCTATCTACCTGTGACTCCACTTTCAAGGAACTATGAAACTGCACTCTAAGTTCTCTTTGTTCAGTAACAATCCCTGGGAGGACATGTTGAAGAATTTTTGTCCACTTTTGTTTTCCTTTACAATCATTATGAATCAAAACTAGTTTGTCAATGACATTTTCAATCTGGAAGGGTTGAGGGTGCGGGAGAGAAAGAGAGGAAGTTGGGGGGGCAAAAACGGGTACACAGAGAGACCGAGAGACTAATGTAGACGTCAAAAAGATCAGGCTACCATTATTTTGATGAGGTAGGAAGACAAATATGCAACTCTACTTCAGGCTCAAAGAGTAACAAGTCAGCAACATCTTCCATAAACAGGCAGTCACGGGAAATAAAACAAATATGACACCTTTGTAGTTTGGTTGGATAGAACTGGCTGCAACTTAAGGCATTGAAAGAATATTCCTTCCAGGTATGCAATGTGAAAAATGGAGGCCATCGTTATATGCTCACATTTATAAAGGTACAAAGTTCAGCCAGAGTATTTATATATCCCACACTCTCAAAGCCATAGTAAACAGGTTCAAAACAAATGGAAACAGAAAGTGCTTGAAGTAGTCAGCTGGTCCAGCAACATCTGTGGAGGAAGAAGTGGAGTTAACACTGCAGACCCAAAAAGACTCTCCTGAACTTTCTGCCTTTATTTTGGATTTCCTGCAAAACTTTGCTTTCACTAAAATAACAGAAGCTGTTCTGCCAAGGTCTATCAACAATAAGTCAAGGCTTATATCTCCCCAGCTTCAAAAATTGTTGGTACAGAGGGTATCCTTTATATAGGACAAAGTTCATTCCAAAATAATTTGAAGATAATCCCATGAACAACTTTCTGTACTTTACTTTGAAATGAAAATAACATTCAGGAAATTGTTTTTTTAGGTAACAGTACTCAACCGAATCAAGATATTTGTACTATACAAGTACTGAGAGCACTAGCTGCTGAAACAATTTAAAACGGAGCTACTTAATATCGTGTTCCTTATGTATAAAGGCAAAAGAATTTCCTCCTACATTATGGTAGAATATCACATTCAAGATAGACTATCAAGAGAGACTGTCTGAAAGTTTATACATGAGACTATGGGCATCTTATTCAAATTGTATAGATTAAGAACTTGATGCATTTGCTGTGTTATTTTTGGAGGGCGGGTGGTAAAACAATGGGCTGAATTTTACAGTACCTGCAGGAACAGGTAAGTGGCAGGGAAGCATTGTGGTGACATGTCACCACAGCAGTAAGTGCTCCACTGGTGAATCTTAAGAGATTGAAGGCCCAAATTCTGCTCTTTAGCTTCAGGATGGGCATAAAATCCAACAGGAACTCCCCAAAACAGCTGAGGTATTGATGTCATTGACTTGCTAGGTCTTGAACAGGAAAACGATTGCCTGACAAATTCAATGCATTAATATTATGACTTACAACCGCACATGCGCACGCGGGGAGTGGGGGAGGGGGTTAGGTGATGGTGTTGGCAAAACATTTATTTTCCCTCCCATGGGCTCTTCAAACCATACAATGACCAGCTCCAATGAGGATGTGCTTGGAGGAGTTGTTGGTGGCTTCTCCAACATCATAATCTCACTTCTAAAATGGTACTAATAACATATGAAGTGGCCTGGTTACACTCCCTTACCAATCTCATTCCCTCTCTGAGTGGGATAAAACCTAGTTTCCACTTTGGCAATTCCAGAGCAAGTTTGGAGATCTAAGCATGAACTATGCCCCACTAGTTTGTGGCATTGTGCAACAATTTTATATGTACTGCATGAACTCAGGATGTTTTTGGTTTTAAATTAACTTGAAACACAAACTGGGAGTGAATTTTGGATCTTTCTAATTTTCTGCTTTTTCATATTGAGCATTTTCATTACTGACTGGATTGAAACAAGTCAACCCAGAAAATTTTGGATCAGGTTTCCCAGGAAAGAGTTACTTGTATATACTTACATCATCAGTGTCTTTGACTCGAAGAATCTGCTCTCTTAGATCCTGCAAGTCATTAAATGTCGACTGTGCTGTTATAGAATACACTAATGCAAAACCTTGACCGTTCTTCATGTATAAATCTCTCATTGCTGTAAATTGTTCCTGTAAATAAAGTATATCCAGTTACATTTACAGTTTTAGTTTTTTAAAATTTAACGTGAATAATTCAAATTTATTAATTTAAAATGCTGCAAATTTTACAATGCACCCGTACCCCCAAAGCCTAAGTAACTCAACTATGAGATATAGGAGCAGAATTTAGTCCATTCAGCCCTTTCAAGTCTGCTCCAATTTTTGATCATAGAATCTCTACAATGTGGAGCTGGCCATTCAGCTCGAGTCCACAACAACCCTCCGAAGAGCATCCCACCCAGACCTGTCTGCCTACTGTATTCCCATAACCCTACATTTCCCACCACCAATCCACCTAGCCTGCACATTCCTGGCCAATCCCTCAAATCTGCATATCTTCAGATTGTGGGAGGAAACCACAGCACTCAGGGGAAACCCACGCAGACATGGGGAGAACGTGCAAGCATTGTACAGAGAGTTGCCTAAGGGTGGAATTGAACCCAGGGCCCTGGCACTGTGAGGCAGCAATGCTAACCACTAAGCCACCACGCTGGACCCAAACAGCCAGGGCTCGTGCAGGATCATGGCTGATGTTTCTCAACCCAATTCTCTTGCTTTCTCCTTGTAATCCTTGATCCCCTTACTAATCAAGAACCATCTACCTCTGTCTTAAATACACTCAAAGACTTGGCCTCCATGGCCTTCTACAGCAATGAGTTCCACATTTTCACTACCCTCTGGCTGAAGAAATTCCTCATCTCAGTTTATCGAGTCGCTCCTTCTCTGAGACTGTGTCCTTGCATCCTAGTGTCTCCTACTAGGGGAGAACATCATCTCCACACCCACTCTATCCAGGTTGCTCAGTATTCTGCAAGTTACAATGAGATCTCACCATAGCATTCTAAACTTCATTGCGTACACACCCAGAGTCCTCAACTGCTCTTCACATGACAAGCCCTTAAACCCCAGAATCAATTTGTAAACCTCCTCTGGACCCACTCCAATGTCAGCACATCCTTCCTTAGATACAAAGCCCAAAACTGCTCAGAATATTCCAAATGCTGCCTGACTTGAGCCTTATACAACCTGAGCAGTACCACTCTGTTGCTGCATTCTAGCCCTCTTGAAATGAATGCTATCATTGTATTTGCATGCTTTAAATGAGGATTTTTACTGGTTTCAACGGTGGCCTATTTGAACTGTGATATTTTCCAAGCTTTGCGAATATTCTTAGCCTGTAATGATAGGGTGAGGTTTAAATTACTTGATTTTGGAATCAATTTTGTCAAAAATTAAATGTTAGTCATTTTGAACATCAGCCAGACAAAGCATCAGAAAAAAAAAACCACAAGAATAGCAAGTGGGCTCAGAATTGAAAAGTGATGCCCTGTGTCAACGTAATATTATTGAACAGATTAAAAACACCAGGGCTGCATTGTAACATTCCCAAACGACAACTTTATTTAGTCCAGAAGACAGTCTTCGGCATTAAAATATATGAACTTAAACAGATAGATAATCTAACTGAAAGATAATTAAGCCCTAAATTTAAAGTCAACAGGGAAATAAATTTCAAGACAAATGTCCTTGTAAATGCTTTAAAGAACAAAATAAATAAGTTCCAAAATGATGGCAGCAAGAAGGAAACAGACTGAAAAACAAAAAGAAACAGAAGCCCGAAAGAAAAAGGAGGCCAAAAGTATTGTAGCTCCAGAAAAAAAGAAAAAAAACTGATGGCGAGGGGTCTGATTTTAATGATAAAGTACAATCATCAGGGACAGGGACAGAAATCCTGGAGTCTGGTGCTGCTTATGGCTCACAACACCCCACCCACCCCAGCAAAAAAATCACCCAACCACCTTCAAGGTCAATGAGGAACAGGCAATAAATACTGACCTTGCCAGCAATGCCCACAGTCCATGAACAAACAAGAGAAATCAATACATACAATGACAAATCTTCAAAAGCAATACACCCAACATAGAGCCTACATATAACATGGAGTGTGACAAAGGTGACATTTCAATTGGTCTTGGATGAAGCGCAGTTGACAAAACCAATCCTGAGCTATCATAAAAATTGTTGGAATGTTGAGCCATTCAAGTTATTTAGGGTAACGTATATACGAGATATTGCATATGTTACTTCAAGCTGAACTTTTGTGAGAATGCTTCTATATGTTGCAGAAATCCAACTTCCAGAAGCCATTATTACAAAGTAATTAGTAAATCCATTAGCAAAACAAGGGGCTACTTCTTCATTTAGAGTCGTTAAAACGTGAAATTTGCTACGATTGGAAGTGATTGAGAGTAATAATGAAGTGGCTTTCAAAAGGAAACCAGATGAGTACATGAAAAAGGAAAGCAAAATGCTCAATGATGAGGCAGATGGAATGGGAGGAGACTGATTTCAAAATAGCACAGACTGGTTGGGCCAAATGGAACACTCGTTTCCATATATTGTATGTAACTACAACTCACCGTTCCAGCTGTATCCAGGATTTCAAGCATGCATTGTTGTCCATCGACTTCAACTTGCTGCCATAAGAAAAAGATATTTATTGAAACTAGAAGGGATTAGTCAAATTGTTTCTAACATGTACCTGGTTAGCAGAAATTTTTTCTACATTAAATCAGACCGAAAAAAATGTTGAATTAATTGTCAAACAAATCATTGTTATCTTAAAGGTCAAATCTGTATTATATTTTCTATTTCACTGAACATTATAAAGTTTAAAGTTTAAAGTTTGAAACTTGCTATGGTATAAAGGATTCTGTACAATACGATTTGTTGAACAGTGATCCACAAAAATAAACATTACCAGCAGAGCTATTTGTATTAACTATGTCCAGTTAAATAGTTAACCATTCTCTTAAGCTTGACACAAATCATTTGTCACTAAACAAGTTTTATTTGTAACATAGCTATTCCATGCAGCTCAGACGACTATCAGAAGCGTGGAGAAAATGTTCAGAAAATTGTCCCACTAAGTGAAGGAAGTAATTTATCCCGGCTCTAGCTTGGAGTTTTTGGCTTCATAATAAACTCACCTTTCTATAGGAGTCCTCTATTGTTGGATCATACTTTTCAACAAATATTCCTTGAACAAACTGTACAGTCTGCAAAACAGTCAACATTACTATAAAAACAGATGAATATACAGAAGTTACACTTCACAGATTAATACCAAGTTATAATAGACAATGCTGACCTTTGATTGTTGCTTTAATTCCAGCACTTGAGAAAAACAAAATGTGAAAAGTGTTTTCTGTTGAAAGTACTGTATGCTGCTGCTCTGAGCTACAGACCAAACATAGCCGTGGGTTCAACCTTTACGATATGTCAAGTTACGGAATCATGAAAAATTTAGACAGAGACCGTGCAGCCTCTGAAGATCATGTTGGCTCCCAGAGACAGCAACTTAGCTAGTCTCACCTTCCCACCTTTTCTCTGCAGTTTCTTCTTCAAATAATTATCACGTTCCTTTTTGAAAGGAACAATTGGATATGCCTGCACTACCTCATAGGTAGTGCATTTCTGACCCTAATCAATTGAAATACAAGTTTTAGTGTTGCCTCTTATTCTTAAGCTAATCGGGAGAAAAAAGAAGGCTTATTCTGGTTCTCAAGCTTGCTGCCAAGAGGAACAGTTCTCCTATTTACCGTCAAGATCCTTTACGATTCACACACTAATAAAATTTACTCTCAATCCTCTCTTCACCAAAGAGAAGAATTTAATCTTCAGCAATCTTTCCACATAACATGTGTTTTACACTTGGAAGTATTCTCAAAGCGTTTCTGTACCATCTAAAACTTTAGTTCATTTCTAAAGAATGAGGACCAAAATTACACACAATAATCCAACTGAGGCCAAAGCAAAATTCACCAGTGTCCTGTTTTAGTACTCTATGTTTCATCAACTTATAAAAGTGTTTGACCCACGATGCCCTGTAACCCTTTCCTGAATCTGCCCTGTCACCTTCAAATTTTTTTGTGCATATATACCCCAAATGAACTGTTTCCTCTCCTCATTTTTCCTACCAAAGTACATTGCTGCTGATCCTTGGCTTCCATTTTCAACTGACACCTGTATGCCCATTTCTCAAGCATGTCTATATTCTCCTGAAAATTATCAATATAACTATAATTATCACTATCTTTTTCTGAAGAATAGGAACACGTCAGAATTACCCCTCAATAAGAAATGAGAGGTGGGTGCATTATCAATTACCCAATTAGTGTTTGATTTACAGACAGCCTCTGCAGTTAAATACAAGGACTGCCAGTCACAGTGGACCCATATAACAGTGGTTAAAATCTAATTGGAGGTAGAAATTATTGCTTCACTTCAATGTTTTAGGACTCACCAAAGCTGACTTCCCGACTCCTCCTGAACCAAGGACCACCAACTTGTACTCACGCATTGTGCAGCGTTTCCTGTAAATACAGTTATCAGCTGCATCAAAACAAGATTGACAATTGTTAGATAAAATGTTGCTGCTCAAGATAGATTACATGCTAATTTCAGAATAAAGTAAAAACTTGCTACAGTACATTACAAAGGATTGCATCGAACTGCAGCACAGAAACATGCCGTTCAGGCTAAGGGGTCTGTACAAGTGCTACACAAACCTTCTCAAAAACACCCATCCAGAGCAGTATAATCTATTTCTACAGAAAGTGCAAGAGAATCAAGATGGATGGCAGCATCTGTGGAGAGAGAAACAGGATTAACACATGGAATACAGTTTAACTCTTGAAGATTCATACTGAACTGGAATGTTAATTCCTCTTTTCACAGAAGCTGCCAGACCTGAGTTTCTCCAGCACTTTGTTTTTGTTTCAGATTTCCACATCCACAGTATTTTGATTTTAATTAACCTTTTTATTCCCTCCATGCACAATACTATCATTTCAACTCTGTGGTTGAAAGTTCCACATTGTAATCATTCCAAGAAAGAAGTTTCACCTGAATGTCTTACAGGATTTATTTCCTTTTAAAAAATATGGCTTGCAATTTTGGTCTCTTCCACAAATGAAGCTGCTTCTCTATGGGTGCTGCATTGAATGCTTTCATAATCTTCAAGGTTTAAAATCAGATCACAAACAAAGTCTTTCCTTTAGAATTCAATTTGAAAGTTCAATCTTTCCTAATTATAAATCTTTCATTCCTGATATCATCCCTTTACAGGTTGTTCACATTGTTGCTTGTGCCTCTATTTCTTTGTCACATAACATGGTGACCAAAACTACTCTCAATATTACAAAGCATGATGTATCCAAGTTTTTATAAAAATTTAGTTCTGCTTATCCATTCTATTAATTTGGAATAGAACTACAATATTTTGGTTTATGGCATTATTAACCTTTACTATTTTTAGTGATTTGCCTGTCTGTATCCTCCAGAACCCTTTGTGCCTAATTACGCCTACACTGAATAATCACGTTTTGGTTTCTATGAATCTCTAAACTGTATGCGGTGGTACATTTTTCAAGGAAGAAAAAGGCAAACATATTCAAATTACAAGTGTAGGGTGCTACATGTATAGACAAGATATGCAGGTTATGTTTAAGAAAAGGCTAACATTTAACATATAATGGCCAAAATTATGTTGCCATAGTTATAACTCTGGCTATTAGCTAGTTTCTATTGGACAATACTTACCTACCAGAATACAAACAATATCTTATATAATGAAACATATTCTTATATGTTTTGCATTTTGTCAAAAGCTTTTGACAACCCAAATGTACAAATTTTGATCAACTACCTTCATACAACAACCTACTAAGCACCTCAAACAAAAAAAAAATCAGACATCATCTTCAAGAAGTCACTTTGTAAACCTTTAAAATCACCCGTCAAGGTGTTTACACAGAATATTTCTAATGATCCTTCATGACTATTTTCCTGTAACTGGTGTCTGTTTGGACTTTGTTCGGATGTCATGAGCCTTTATTCAATCCACTGCAATTGTCAAGGTTCAAATGAGCTATTCAATACTCAACCAGCTCAGCTTACACTTTTTTGAGCAATCTTGGTAAATTCACCTCGAGTAGCAGCTCAATTTAATTCAAAATGGGTTAAGGTAGTTAATGATACAGAGGAAGATTAGGTGCTCTATAGTAATAGAGGACATACAGGACCAGAGGCTCAACTTCAGATCAAATATCATGTCAAGGTCTCAACAGCCTGATTAAAATTGACAACAGCTCGAGAGAGGTGAACTTGGTGATGGTATATGCCTTCTGGTGGAGTGAAGGAACAGTTTCATTCGCCCCAATATTGAACTAGAAGAAACAGCACCTCATCCAATATCAGATAACCGGTCTAGCAATTCAGCGACAAAGGCAGAAGAGGGGTCAAGAAATACAGACATTCGTGTATATGTTGCACCTGATCCAATGTGTACAGATGCTTTTGACAATGATCGTCATTGTGGAGCAGACCAAGGAGAGATCCTTGCTCGATTCCAGAGGTAACAGTGATAGGCATGAAGAGAAGCCATGACTGAAGATGCTATGGCTACAACCAATTGGACTAAGAGTGGGAGCAAATAAAGGTATTTTCGCAGAGCTGGAGAACTGGAGAACTGGAATTATATTAGACAATGGTTGATCATTTCAAAGGCCTAATTTGAGGAAGGGTCACCGGACCCAAAACCTTAACTCTGACCTTTTTTTTCATAGATGATGCCAGATGCGCTGAGCTTCTCCAGCAACTTCTGTTTTTGTTGTGTACATCAAAAGGCTGTTTGGCAGTTAAGGAATAATGCACCCCAGTAAGTCTGAAAATTTTATCTCCTTTATCACATCGGGCTCTCCCTTTGTCAGTTCTAAAGAGGGCTTCCCTCCTGTGCCTAAGCAGTACTTCACCAGAATCTTTTATCTTACAGCAATCCCTTGGGGTGTTTTTAATGAAGAAATTCATTCAGTAACCATAAAGGATGATGGGTCTAAGCTTTTATTAACTTTATTCTCATCCATGCAGTGAATGTGCACTTCGCTGGCTAGACCAGCAGTTATTCCCCATTCCCAATACCCTAGAGAAGATGGTTCTAAACTGCCTTCAAGAATCTTTTCAGTCCAGGGGGTATAGGTAAAGTCACAGTGCTGTCAAGAAGGGAGGTCAAAGAAAAAAAGTCAGTGACGGTGACGGAATGGTGATACAATAACAACTCAGGATGGTGTGGCTTGGAGGGGAATTTGTAAGTAGTTGTGTTCCAATGCATCTGCTGCCCTCTCCTTTGAGATGGTAGAGGTCACAGGTTTGAAGGTGCCTTAGTGAGTTGCTGCAATGCATCTTGTAGATGATACTTAATGCTGCTACTCTGCATTGCTGGTGGAGAGGGAATCAATCAAGCAGGTTTTGTTCTGGGTGGCGTCAAGCTTTGAGTATTGTTGGAGCTACACTCACCAGGCAAATGGAGAGTACTCCATGACACTCCTGACTTACACCCTGTAGTTGATGGACAGGCTTTGGGGAGTTAGAAAGCAAGTTATTTACTGCAGAATTCCCAGCCTCTGACTTGCTGTTTATAGCAACAGTTTTTATGGCTCATAAAGTTCAGTTTCTGGTTAATGGTAATCTGCAAAATGTTGACAGTGGGGGTTCAGCATTGGTAACTGTCATTGACTATGATAGGGAAATGGCTAGATTCTTTTTGCTGGAGATGGTCATAGCCTGGCACTTAAATGGGAAATAACATTCGTGCCACAGACCATCCCAAGCCTGAATGTTGCCCAGGTCTTGCTGTGAAATTATTAAAAATTTGACCTCTGACCTTAACAACAGAAACAAGTTCTGTGATGAAGTAGCTGAATGATGGTTGACCATATGACATGACCCTGAGTAACTCCTTCAGTGATGTTCTGGCACTCAGATGATTCGTCACCAATAGCCACTGCCATCTTCCTTTATGCTCGGTATAATTCCAATTAGTGCAGAGCTTGGACAGGTAATTCTGACTTACCTCAGTTCTGCCAGGATTCCTTAATACCATACTAAGTCAAATGCTGCCTTGATGTCAATGTAACATAAGAATGAATGTTGCAAAAGCTCAGCCCTAAGAAGGGAGGCATCATTTCCTATAGGTCTCTCTAGTGACATGCTGCCTCTCCCAAACAAATTGAAGTTTCTCTAATTTTCTTAAATTAAAACTGGTGGTGGCAGAATACATTTGGACTTTGGTCATATAAATTAAAAATTGCCATTTTTATTTTTAACAAAGGAACACATTTAGATTCCCTATGACAAATGCTCTGGAATCATCCCTTACAATACTACTTGTGGTTGATAGTGAAACAAGCTTGTCTTACTGTTCTTTTGAGACTTTTCCAGTCTGCAAATAGTGGTACACCTCCAATATGTGACCCCATGTGCCAACAGCTTTCAACTCTTATGGCAACCACAATTTGCATTTCGATAGTGAGCTCAAAATTGTAAAATTACTCATACTACACATGCAGTGGGTCAAGGAAAAATAAATCTGAGTGGAAAGAAAAACGAGGAAGTGTTTGGAGATTTGGAAATAGGTTAAAAGAACAGGGAAAGAGAGAGATCATAGTAGAAACGTTTCAGGTTTCTTGGATGAATGAACATGGATAAAATAACACGAGTTCTTGCTTTGAAGAGCAAATTTCATTCCACCAAAAAACTCTCTTTTTGAGAAATGTTAGCTGCATATGTGCATCCTTAAAATGAGTTTTATTTATCTAATTTGAGACATATTAAACGAGTAGTGCATGCTGTAAAAAATGTATGAAAATGTAAAGATTAACTGCCCAGTTAAGAAAGCCCACTGTTAATGCATTAATATCCTTATACTTTGACCACTGAGTATGTTTCTCATTGTTAAAATGAAACTAATTACAGCTTATCAAAGAATCTTCTGAATAAATTAACAAAAGTATCTAGTACAGTAGTCATATTAGAAATGAACAATGCATTTATCTCTCATTTCTAGAAATGACTTAATGTATAACAGCAAACTTTTAAAAGTTTCTGAATTTAATATGGGACAAAGAACAATTTAGATACAGACTTATTTTTGACCACTAAAAAACAATAGATGCCAAAATATGGTTATTCATCTGGTAACCCTTCAAGAATAAAGTTTATTTTATTGCTTAGCTAGGAAATTTGCAGACATGGGTGAATATTTTGACTTAAGACATGTAGTTTAAAAATACAAACCTAATTTGAAAAATTATAAATTAGATCCTTTTAATATTGAAAACAGTTAAATTTAACAGAGCATAATGCTTTAAAATAGAATGTCTAAACTTTATCTCAAAAGATAGATAATTTGCAGTCAAGCCAGATAATACCTTTTGCTCTATGGTTTTTGTTTTCCCAAACCTAGGGTGAGCTACCATACTGCACACTAAATATGTTATATGAACAAATTAAATTTCCATAAGCTGCAGTGTGTTAGCACATGACTATGTTTCCACCCTATTTTTCTGGTCCGAAGAATCAAGTTTTTGCAGACATCTAGGTGTTTCATTCAACCACTGTATTGCATGCTACACTCAAATTAGCTGCAGCCTGAGTTTTCACCCATTAATATATGCTTTACTCATCAGTCACTTATAACTGTGTGAAAGGGATCAATACAGGTTTTGTGGTGAAAATATTTGGGAGTTTAAGGTATGCACGGTGTGTTGGATGATACTTCAAAAGATGCCCACTCAAGCCTGGATCAGCAGTCCAACAGTTTAATGATGGAGTGAAAAGAGGAAACAATAAGATAGAACTTGATGACATCAATGTAAATTGTGAAAACTAATGATATTTTTAATTGCTGTCAAGATGGGCATATGGTTGAAAAGCAGAAGTGAGCCAAGGGAAGAAGCTTGAGGGACACCAGATGAAAGGGTGCAGTATCAGTAAGAGAAGCAGGCGATCGTGCAGGCGCACAGACACAGATGCTTGTTTGGAAGACACAATGCAAATATATAGGCACATCAATGTAAAGTCATATTTTACAATTTCAGTAGTCCGATATTAAATTTCTCATGTTAGCAAACCTCAGTGAAAATCATCAGCTGGGGAACAAGCACTGCCGTGTAGCTGAGTACTGGGCTTGACCAAATCCAAGATCACCTAAGCTATCATGCATCACTGCGTGAATCCATACAGCTTTGCTGTAGTTGGCATTTTTCATTGTAGACAAACATTCAAATCACTGCTCAAGCAAAATTATTTTGTTGCTAATAGTATTAGCAGCAGTCATCTGATGCACTGATTGCACCCAACAGCACGCTTATTGAATTAAATCATATAGCACAAGGCAGCTTAGAAGATTGATGACATTTCCAGGGAATTTAATGTTTTTACCTCACACTGACTGAACTGTACAATAGTACAGTAAAAGCTACATTAATTGTTTTCAAATTCACCTTGTAGAAATTATATCAAATACACAGACCATACTAATTGATTGAACTGGCATTGCACCTAGACAACGTTACCAAGTGAGATCAACGGCCTGAGGATATTTGGACCCAGGCAGGAATAATGCAGACAGCAGTATAGATTTAAATCGCTCCATCCATTTGATCTCAGATCACACGAAAAAACCCACTAAGAACCATTTTCCGCGGTATTGGACATTAACAGATCTGCTGCACATCTCTGCAGCAATTTTACTCAACACTCGTAGCGTAAAATAAACTTTGTGGAAATACCAACTGATCGTGTTCATTTTTCTTATAAACTTAATTCTTTCAGTAGGTGTGGACGTCTCTGGAAAGGACAGCATTTCTCATTCACCACTAATCACCGTTGAACTGAATGGCTTGCCAGACCATTTCAGAGAGCTTTTGAGTGTCAACCACATTGCTGTGGGCCTGAAGTCAAATGTAGGGCAGAAAGGATAAGAACAGTTGATTTCCTTCCTTAGAGGACAAAGAAGCAGCTGATGGTTTATCAACTGTGGCATTCAATAATAGCTTTCTGTCATCAGTACTAAAATTAGTTTGCAATGTTAAAATTATAAACTGAATTTAAATTCCAACAGCTGCTATGGTAAGATTTGGGCAGAACTTGTGGATCATTGGTCCTGTCACATTATCAACATTTCCCCAGTCAAGTGTGCATGTTAAGTCATTATGTGCAGAATGTTATACTGGTAATTAGGCCTGCTTTTGGATGCTATGTTTTGCTCACAAAACTTGTTATGTCATTAGTTATGTTATAATTTTTTAAAATGCTGCACCATCTAAGAGGGGATTCAATAGAGACATACAAAATGATCAGAGGATTAGATAGGGTGGACAGTGAGAGTCTTTTGCCTAGGATGATGACGTCGGCTTGTACGAGGGGGCATAGCTGCAAATTGAGGGGTGATAGATTAAAGACAGATGTCAGAGGCAGGTTCTTTACTCAAAGTGGTAAGGGCGTGGAATGCCCTGCCTGCCAGTGTAGTTAACTCAGCCACATTAGGTGCATTTAAACAGTCCTTCAATAAGCATATAGATGATGATGGGATAGTGTAGGGGGATGGGCTTAGATTTGTTCACAGGTCGGCGCAACATCGAGGGCCAAAGGGCCTGTTCTGCGCTGTATTGTTCTATGTCTATGTCTATCTTTATGTCTATCTTACAGTCCCAATCGTAAACAAATGAATAATTTCTCACATTTCAGTTCTCCGATTTTCATTAGGTGAACAAACTGTAACCATAGGTGGGTCTGACCAAATTGTTTAAGCATGGTTGCCCCAACCGCTTACAAAGATTAAATTCATCATGTGGTGTGCATATTTGACAATGTCAGAGTAGGATATGTTAGCGATGACATCAGCTCATGTAAAAAACGTACCTTTTTCAAAACACGTGTATCTGTATTTTAGCCCCAAGTATAAAAATATGCTTTGATCAGATGAATTAGCATGAGCCTACAGTGTCACTTAGGAAGCTATCAATAATATCCGGCAGAAACAGGATTCTGTCTCAAAAAGTCAGAATTATAGAATCTTACCGTGAAACAGTTAAGCATTTTTACATTGTGACAATAGAGCACTTTGAAAGGCTTAAAACAAAAGGAAATTTAAGAAAACAAAGGCAATTTAAAATAGAGCTCAGAACAATTCAGTCCAAAGGTGGACAGGTTAGGTGGATCAGCCATGCTAAATTGTCCCGTGGTGTTCAAGGGTGTGCATGATAAGTGGGGACGCTGCGTCTGCGTTGGATATTCTTCGGACAGTCAGTATGTACTCGAAGGGCAGAATGGCCTCTTTCCACACAGTAGGGATTCTATGATTGTATGAAATTTTATCATAACTGTATAAAAAACCAACTTCTGTAAAGTTAACCCCAGATGCATCAAAAAAAACCCAATCATGCCATAACTCAAGAAAATTATCACAGTCAAATGCATTTAACCCAGACACAATATGGAGTTAATAATTATGGATAGGTACCTTGGAAATTTCTGCTCTAAGGAAAGTGGATCTTGTCCATCTTCTAAAGAATATCAATGCCAAGTTCAGCTGACGATCAGTGGAGTTATCAAGCTTTTCAAGGTCACTATTAAGCGTGCTTAGTTTCAAAAGGATTCACTCTAAGAAGTCAGGATGGAATTCTATATCAAGCTTAAGTTTCTTGGATGCAACGAATTTTAAAAATTTACTTGTGAGACATGCATCACTGGTTGGGCAGCATTTATTGCCTGTCCCTAGTTGCCCTTATGCAGGTATCCAGCTGCCTTCTTGAACCGCTGCAGTCCATGTGCCGTAAGTAGACTCAATGCCTTTGGGGCAGAATTCCAGGATTTTGACCCATCGACTGTGACAGATGGGTGATATGTGTCCAAGTAAGGAGGAGTGGCTTTCAGAGGAACTTGCAGGTGGTGTTCCCATGCATTGCTGCAAGCGTATCACTGCAAGCTGGGGGGGGATTATGACTCAAACGACTATTGCCATATGGCTGCTAAACAACAGGGGAATTTAATAAAATTTGAAGAAATTGAAGCTGACATAGAATTGTGGGACTCTTGAGGAATTTCAACAAAGACTTATCCCTCATGTTCCAGAGTCTGAAAAGCTAATGATGACTACGTTTGCCCAAACACCCTTTGAAACTTTCAGCCATCCAAGTTGCAAATAATAAAACTGAAGATACACAGAATTTTAACCATGGCAACTTTGCTTCTGAGCATCCAAATCTAGCAATGTGTCTTAAGTTGCTGAAAATATACAATGTTCATCTAATGATTTAAATTTGACTTTAAGACCCTGATCAATTTGCAAAAAGCTGAAGCAGCAATTACACATTAATTTCAATGAGAAAGTCATCCAAAATAATTGGCCTTAAGATAAATCTAATAGAAGTCATCAAATTTTGGATCTTTATACTTTACTCCTTGTCTTTTAAGATTCTAAGCAAAGTTCTGTATTGTTAACAATGCTTGTGTTATAAACTTTTTGGGTCCAAAAGTAGGGGTAGTATGGTGGCATTGTGGTTAGCACTGCTGCCTCAGCACCAAGGACTTGGTTTGATTCCAGCCTTGGGTGACTGTGTGGAGTTTGCAAGTTCTCCCTGTGACTGTGTGGGTTTCCTCTGGTTTCCACCTACAGTCCAAAGCTGTGCAAGTTAGGTGGATTGGCTACGCTAAACTACCTCATGGTGTGCAGGCTAGGTGAGTTAACAATGGTAAATGTGGGATTATGGGGATAGGGTGGGATGTTCTTTGGGGGATTAGTACAGACTCAATGCCAAACGGCCTCTATCTGCACCGTAGGGATTCTATGATCTTTGAAAGCCATGCTATGCACAACAGAAGATTGCTTTCACAAATCGACAGAAGGGTACTGGATCATGCTCCAGCTTTCTAGCGCATTAAAAAGAAGCTTTTGCTGGTAAGTATCCAAGTAGTTCTCACAGTCAATAAACGTGAGGTGGACAAACACAGCAGGTCAGACAGCAAAGGAGCAGGAAAGTCAACGTTTCAGGCCAAAACTCTTGTCAGGACGAGGCATGAAAGGGACTATCCACTTCGCAACTCCCTCGTCAGCTCTACACTCCCCACCAACCCCTTCACCACACCCAATACTTTTCCTTGCAACCGTAAGAGGTGCAACACCTGCCCCCACACCTCCCCTCTCACCTCCATCCAAGGACTCAAACAATCGTTTCAGATCTGGCAGGAATTCACCTACACCTCATCCAACCTGATTTATTGCATCTGTTGTACCCGATGTAGTCTCCTCTATAGTGGGGAGACCAAACGCAGATTAGGAGACCGATTCACGGAGCATCTGTGCTCTGCACACACCAACCAACCCAACCTTCTGGCTGCCCTCCATTTTAACTCCCCCTCCCACTCCCACGGCGACATGTCTATCCTTGTCCTCCTCCACTGTCAGAGTGAGGCCAAACATAAACCAGAGGAGCAACACCTGATATTTTGCTTTGGGAGCTTACAGCCCAAGGGCCTGAACATTGACTTCACCAGCTTTTAAAATCGCTCCACCCCAGCCTTATCCTATGTCCCACCTCCCAAACCTGTTCATCTTTCCACTCACCTATCTGCTTCACACTTCCCACTGACCAATCACTATAACCCCTTACCTGCAACCACCTATCACCATCCCACCTTCCCTTTCCCCAGTCCCACACCTCTCCCTCTATTTATTTCTGGGCTCTTCTCCCCCTCGTGTCCTGAAGGAGGGTTTCAGCCTGAAACGTTGACTTTCCTGCTCCTCTGATACTGTGTGACCCACTGTGTTTCTCCAGCTCCATGTGTATTGACTCTGGCTTCCAGAATCTGCAGTCCTTACTGCCTCCAAGTTGTTCTTACATATTGTTACATTTCAAATGCAGCAATTTCCTTTCTCCTCATGAGTTATGTAGGATCAAAAATAAGTGGTAAAGATCATAGTGAAACAAAACTGATCTACCAGTCCTAAGGTACAAAAAAAATTTCTCCTAATATCGTTCAATTCCCAATTTGCTCTATTGGACACTAAAAACCAAACTGTACATTTTGTAGGCCAAGCAGCATGAAAGCTGATGTTTCGGGTCGAGACCCTTCTTCAGATTTTCTGAAGAAGGGTCTCGACCCGAAACGTCAGCTTTCCTGCTCCTCTGATGCTGCTTGGCCTGCTGTTTTCATCCAGCTCTACACCTTGTTATCTCAGATTCTCCAGCATCGGCAGTTCCTACCATCTCTGTACATTGTGTATTTCATTACATGTAACATGCAGAGTTTAAACTTCTAAGTACTCAACAGTAATTCCTGGCACATCATTATTGGGCAAACAAAGTGCTCCTCAACCCCCATGTGGAAAGATCCTCCAATTTATTTTGTTTTGGTGGGGAGGGTGGTGTTGGCTGAGTGTAAAAACGAGAGACAGAAAACATTTCTGCCACCCAACCCCCACCCGTACACCCTCCCACTCCACTCCGAGAAAAGTGAAGGATGTTTTACTAAAATATGGTAGGAGGGAAAATGTTCTCAATAATTTACCACTGGCACTTTACACATACAAAGGTGCAAAGTGTCAGTCAAAAAGGCCTAGAAAGAGTTCAAATTCACCAGGGGCAGTGTCCCACTATAGTACTCAGCACTATGAAAATTGAGCTCGTGTCAGACTTGTTTAATCTAGTACATGGGTGAAAGAAACATACAGAAACTGGGATTTAAATCATCACTTTCAAATTACAATATCAGATGTACTAAAGTTTACAATGATGAAACGGAAACGGGTGGCAATAGACGCAGGTGGTATCACATCAGTCACCTGTTGTTCACTCCACCTGAAATTTAGTTTCATTGGCTTCAAAAGAACCATTTGGCACACTAAAATCTGCAGCAAGTGACTCATCATCTGCCTCCCTAAAGCTTTCCCATCATCTACAAGGAATAAGCCACAGTGATGGAATATTTAGTGCTTGACTACAGCTCCAAACACAGTACAGAAGTTTAAAAGAAAACCCAGAACAAAACAGCCTGCAGAACCGACAGTGAATCCATCATCTTAACCATTCACTCCCTTCACTACTAGTGTCAAAGTGCTTCACAAAAGCATTTCATCAAGGCTTCTTCAACAGCAGTTCACAAACTCAAACCTCTACCAACCAGAAGAGCAAATTAAAATTCATGCCCTTTAAGGTTACAATGATTGTGTTTTGTAGTATTACCACTGTCACTGTTGCTGGGTCAAAATCTCGGAACTCCCACACTTACAGCACTGTGGAAACATCTTCATCCTGAACTGCAGCAGTTCAAGGAGGTAACTTACTCCACATTCACAAAATAATTAGAGATGGCAAATAAATACTGGCCTTGCCAGTGACATCAACATCCCACAAATGAATATTAAATTGCTATGTTGCATGGGAAGAAGTGCTTTCCTGACTGGACAATGCAAAAGAAGGCAGACAACTCTATTCTAGCTGTACCACAAATGCAAATCTTGAATAAGTAACTAGGAACAGATTCTGAAAATGCACAGCAGGATTGGAGGGGAGAAAAGAAAGGTCAAGTACCTCTGGTAAAACATTTCAGGCTGTAAATCAAACTTCCTTTTCAGATATTGATATCAGTTTTTGTTTCATTTGTTCATGGGATGTGGGTGTCACTGTTCAAGCTAGCACCTATTGCCCATCCCTAACTGCAGAGAAGTCAGTCAAGAGTCAACCACCTTGCTTTATGTCTGGAGTCCCATGTAGGGCAGACCAGGCAAGATTGGCAGATTTCCTTTCCCAAAAAGGACATTAGTGAACCAGGTGTGCATTTTTTTTTTACAACAGTCAACAGCGGTTACATGGTTGTCATGAGGCTAACATTTTTTATTCCCAATTTTTAGTGAATTCAAATATCATTTGCCATGTTGGGATTCAAAAACATTAGCTTGGGTTCTGGATCATTTGTCTTGCAACCTTACCACTATGCTATTGCTTCCCGTTTAATTTGATATCTAGCTATCCCTGCAGCTCAGTCAGTAACTGGCATCTGCAAAATCAAACATACTTCTGGCATATTACAATATATCTTACTGACCAAAAAGAAAGAATGTTAGCTGAATAGCTATCTGAAAAACTACTAAATTTACCCATGAGCCCCCATGAAATGCAAGACAGCACAGGCTAAACACTACTGTTCCATCAGCAATGAATTGTTGCAGAAAGACAATCATGCCTAAATTTTAAATTCCAAAAGTAAAATTCTGACAACTGCAGTTGATCAGCTTCCAAAATCATTTTCTACGTTGCCTTTTATATATGTCTCAATGGCAAGTGAGTCTGGGTTTGTCAGGAAAATCTTGTTATAGAACAAAAACCTGCATGATAACAATATTCTCATTTATATTCCTCAGTACCTATAACTTATTTTGCCTGGGAGGTGGTTCAAATTGTCTTCTAAACTTTATCCAGACAACAGCTTAATATATCTCTATAAACAGTGTGAATTAGCATGGTTTAATGCATTAGATGTTCATAAGTATAATTTGATTTTGCGTATGGAAATATGGCAGTTCATATTTAGAAGACAGTCACTTATTTTATCACATGGTTTGGCAACTTACAAGTCTCAGGCCCTGTTCTTCAATGCAGTAGATTTAATGATGCACAATCTGGATTCGGACTTCTAGCCCTTCCACCTACAAAATTATAGATTTAACACAGCAGTAATGAGATGCATAATATCAAAAGCTTGAAAATTTATTCTCCAATTAGAAAATGAATAATAAAACAATGCTGATATTTTAAGCAACAGCAAACCAACCTTGTCAAAGTATGCGCTTTCCCACAAGATTGGTGACATGTTCTTTCTCAATACCCAGTATAAACAAATTTAAAAAACACGAAATAGAAAGATACAGCATTTCTGTGATGAAGTACAACTGCAAAATTCCAGAGCAGGCTCTTGTGGTAACAGTAATTCTCTAAGTCTAATACATAAGCTCCTGCAGATGAAGTACCAGACTTACAACGTTTATGGTCAGATGGCAGACAGAGATTTTATATACATAACGCAGTAAATCAAATAATTCAGGTCCATGTTTCCAAAGCAGTATCAATACAGCTGCAAGAAGTCAACCTTGCAGGGAAAGTTTTCCAAAAAAGATGTTAATCCATTATTTTGGAGATAAAAGGTACTGCAGATGCTGGAGAATCCGAGATAACAAGCATGGGGCTGGATGAACACAGCAGGTCAAGCAGCATCATAGGAGCAGGAATGACATGTCCATCCTTGGCCTCCTGCAATGCCACAGTGATGCCACCCGAAGGCTGCAGGAACAGCAAATCATATTCAGCCTGGGAACCCTGCAGCCCAATGGCATCAATGTGGATTTCACAAGCTTCAAAATCTCCCCTCCCCCAACCGCATCCCAAAACCAGCCCAGCTCACCTCCACCTCCCTAACCTGTTTTTCCTCTCACCTCAAGCCACACCCCCACCTCCTATCTCCTAACATCATCCCGCCCCCTTGACCTGTCCGTCCTCCCTGGACTGACCTATCTCCTCCCTACCCCCCTACCTACGCTCACCTTTACTGGCTCCATCCCCGCCTCTTCGACTTGTCTGCCTCCTCTCCACCTATCCTCTCCTCTATCCATCTTCTATCCGCCTCCCCCTCTCTCCCTATTTATTTCAGAACCCTCTTCCCCTCCCCCATTTCTGATGAAGGGTTTAGGCCCGAAACGTCAAGTTTTCCTGCTCCTATGATGCTGCTTGACCTGCTGTGTTCATCCAGCCCCATGCTTGTTATCTCCCATTATTTTGGACTGCTGTTTTGAATTTCAAAGTTGCAACAATTATAACTGAAAGTCAGTTTTAAGATAAAATATTCACATTTTGTTTAAATTAGAAATGAAGGGCAAAAGCAATTGGTAATTATGCAGTCAAAGTAGTTCTGACTGGTCAAACTTTCATTTTAGAAATCAGAATTTTAAACAACATGAGCTGTACTAAGATCATCTTACAGGAGACAACAGTGCACACCTTCTCTATGAAGTTATCCTAAATTTGCCCAAATTATAACGTTTATGGGAAATTCAGGCTTATCATTACTGCTCTAACATTCTAAAAGGAGGAACATATGGTTAGGATACACCAGTAGCAACTGCAGACACTCATGTCTTTCTATTTCTAATCTGATTTCTTTCCTCAATCTGATGCAAAGACAGTGAAACAAAGAATGAGGGCAGCAAATAAAATAACAAACTTGTTGTATAAAGATGTACAAAAATCAATTTGTGGCACCTAATTTTTCTTACATTTTCTTTCCCTTTTACAACAGCCTTTTTGTCTTTGATTTAGAAGCGTGACACCTGCATGTCACCATCACACACAACATGCAAAGTTCATATTCGTTTCAGTGTATGGGCTATGCCACTTTGGTTAATTAAGACACATGCATTGCTTAGCCTCTGCATCAACCTTGCATGAACAATCATTTTGATCTGACAGCAGACTTGAAACACTCATTTTTGCAAATTTGTAATGCTCTTGACGCCAACAGAAATTCAGGAAACAAAGCTCGTGTTGTGCCAGTTGTGGTTCAACACAAAACCACCCAAAAGGAAGACGTGCCTTACCAACTGTTAGGATGGGTGTCAAAACATGGAAACGTATGGGGAAAACCTATAATTAAAATACTTTGCAGCAACAGTGCATTAACAGTAGCTTAAATTTAGCATGGAAGACAGCAACCACAACGCCCTTCAGAATCCCTGCAGAAATCAAACTAATTTACCAAACTTTAGACAAGCAATTTCTTTCAGGTTAGAAAAGGTCAACGTTACATAACTTCACACCCAATACAGTATCCGCCAAAAACAAAACCAAGCTGAATCACCTTCACTGCACCTGGAAAAACAGAAGCTGAAACACTGTTTTCCACATTATTTTCCATCTGCCATGTAGTGCCTACTTGCTTTGTTTGTCTCTATCCCTCTACAGACTGACATCCTCACCACTTGCCTTTCCTGCTTGTATTTCTGTGTCAATCACAAACTTGACTATAGTACATTCACTTTCCTCATCCAAGTTATTAAGACATATTGCAAATAATTAGAGTCCAAAGAGCCCTGTGGCACATCACTAGTTACAGGTTACGAGCCTGAAAATGCAGCCCTTATCCCTAATTTCTATCTTCTATTAGTTATTCAATCCTCTAATCATCTAATATAATGCCTCCAACACCAAGGGCTTGTAATTTATTAAAAAGCCTAATGTGTGGTGTCTTTTGAATATTCAAACATATTACATCCACTGCCTCCCCTTTTTTTTAATCCTGCTTGTATTTAGTCATAATCATACAACACTGAAATAGACACTTCATCCCAACTCATCTGTGCTGACCAGATATCCTAAATTGATCTTGTTCCATTTGCCAGCATTTGGCCCATATCCTTCTAAACCCTTCCTAATCATGTACTCGTCCATATGCCTTTTAAATGTTGTAATTGTACCTGCCTCCAGAACTTCCTCTGGCAGCTCATTTAATACACACACCACCCTCTGCATTTAAACACTGTCCCTCAGGCCCCTGTTAAATCTTTCCCCTCTCACCTTAAATCATTGTCCTCCAGTTTTGGACTTCCCTACCCTGGGGAAAGGACCTAGGCTATCCATCCTATCCATGCCCCTCATGATTTTACAAACCTCTATAGAGGTCAACGCTCACCCTCCGATGCTCCAGGGAAACAAGTCTCAGCCTATTCAACTTCTCACTATAGCTCAAACCCTCCAATCCTGGCAACATCCTTGTAAATCTTTTCTGAACCCTTTCAAGTTTAACATCATCTTTCCTAAATCAGGGAAAGCAGAATCAAATGATTATTCTGAAAGCGGCCTAACTAATATCCTGTGCAGCCGCAACGTGACATCCTAACTGCTACATTCAATGCACCGACCAAAGAATGCAAGTATGCCAAAAGCCTTCTTCACCACCTGTCTACTTGTGACTCCACTTTCAAGGAACGATACACCGATACCCCTAGGTCCTTTTGATTGGCAACACTCTCCAGGGCCCTATCATTAATTGTATAGTCCTGTCCTGATTTGCCTTACCAAAATGCAACACCTCACATTTATCTAAATTAAACTCCACCGCAACTCCTCGGCCCACCGGCCCAGCTGATCAAGGTCCTCATGTACTCTGAGCTAAATCTTCTTCTCTGTCAACTACACCACCAATTTTGTTGTCATCTGCAAACTTATGAGCCATACCTCCTATATTCACATCCAAATTATTTGTACAAATGACAAAAAGCAGTGGACCCAGCACTGATCCTTGCATCACACCACTGGTCACAGATCTCCAGTCCAAAAAATAATCCTCTACAACCACCCTGTCTCCTATCTTTGCATTCAATTGACTATCTTCCCCCAGATTCTATGTGATCTAACCTCGCTAACCAGTCTACCATGTGGAGTCTTGTTGAATGTCCTGAAGTGCGTATCAACAATGTCTACCTCTCTGCCTTCATCAGTCTTCTTTGCCACATCCTCAAAAAACTCAATCAAGTTAGTGACTGTACTTCCTCAAAGAATTCAGTAAATTTGTCAGGCATGGTTTCTCCTTCATGAAGCCATGCTGACTCTGCTTGATCATATTATATATTTCTAAACGCTCCTCTATTATATCCTTTATAATACAGGGGGTCCTTGATTTATGCACATCTGACTGCTACGTGATCTCGTGCAGGGGTGTAATTTTAAAGATATGACATACTGGCAATTCCTGCATTTAGAAACAGCTCCTTTATATTATGCTGTGATGTATTCCGATTTGTGCGCAAATCGACTTGCGAATGGACTCCAGAACGGAACTCATTTGCAACATGGGGACTGCCTGTAGCCTCTAACATTTTCCTAATAACAGACATTACGGTAACTGTTTTATTGTTACTTACTTTTTGTCTCCTTCCCTTTTTGACTAACCATGTTACATTGGCAGTTATCCAATTCTCTGGGACTTTATTACCAGTGCATCCACTATCTCTGTAGGTGCTTCCTTTAATATCCTAGCTTGTATCCCATCAGGTACATAAGATATGCATTCATATAATACCTTTCAGAAACACTCGACATCTCAAAGCACTTTGCAGTTGATGAAATAATTCTGAAGTAGTGATTGTTGTAATATGGGAAACAATTTTTTTTGCCAAGTTCGCACCAAGTGAAAATTAGCAGGTCAGCTGTTTCTGTGACTTTGAGAGCTAAAAACTGCACCAGACGCAGGGGATAACCCCTCTACTCTTCTTGGAAATAGGATCATGGGGCGTTTTTTTCAAACCTAGTGAAGAATTCGAGGCTTGGTTTTGGTCCTCAAAACCGGGAGTAGGACTTGAACTGAGAACCTTGAGGCTCAAAGGCAAAAGTACACCAGCTGGCACACATTCAGAAAGGAAGTTAGACAAGTTAGTGAGAAAAAGTGAAGGAAAGGTATCTATTTTGATCCATCTGCTTGGACATGTTATGACACACCTCTGGGCAGATGAAACCCTAAACTAGACTTCTACTTCAGAGGTGGGTATGCTATTACTGTACCACAAGACCCTTGGGACAGATATATTTGAAAGGCTGAAATAAGTCTCTTGTGGTGCATAATTTTGTGTATACACTAGTTAAGCTAAATGATCTGTTTCACACTGTATATTCTGTGTTTTCCTACAATATCTACATTGATTTCACTAAAGTAGGCCACTAACTACTCAAACTGTCCACTAGTCATGCTTAAAAGACCTACACTTGTAAACATTCTTCATGGTGTGGGTTTCCCCAAAGTGCTTTATAAGGAATGTAAATTTGAAGTGTGGTCACTAATGTACCTAATCAACTATACAACCATTTGCATAACATCTACTACTGAACTTTGTTTTCAGACTTGAACCTTCCCAACACATTAAAATAAACTTTAACCAATTTCCCTTAAGAAACGCATATGGGAATGTTTTCGCTGCTGCTTTCTTTTTAGGATCACATGCTGCATGCCTTGTAGCATTCAATTTAACGGACTTCCCGCGCACTTCCTGTTCTGCTAACTGCTGGCTTCCTATCTAGCTCCACAGGTGTTGCCTGGTTTCTGGTTTAGTTTAATGTCATCAGGGACAGTCAGGTGAAGTAATGTCTTCACCACGCCTACTTCTATTTAAACCCGTATGCTGGAAATTCCTTACATCCAGTGAAGGGGACAGCAATGATGATAGCAAAGTCCCTGTTAACATCCAGTATAAGTAATTAAAACAAGTTGGATTCTGGAACGCAAGAAAAGTTGACCATAATCAAAGACCAATGCATACATCCACTTCACAATACCTACATCAGCATGTAGACCACTTTATACTCAATTAAATGCATCAATATTAACCAGCAACTTTTATTTTTACATCTGCAAGCCTTGAAATACGGAAAATAGAAGATAAGTTTGAAGCATTTGCAACAATCTTCAGCCAGAAGTACCAAGTGGATGATTCACATCAGTCTTCTCCAGGGGTCTCAATAATACCAGTTTTCAGCCAATGTGATTCACTCCATATGCTATCAAGAAATAACTGGAGGCACTGGATACTGGAATGGCTATGCACCCTGGTAGCATAATGCAATTGTCCTGAAGACCTGTGCTCCAGCACTTGCCACATCTGTAGTGAAGCTGTGTCATTGTCTCTGCAGCAAAAAAACTGAAGAAAATCAGTTTTATTACCTCATCACTTGTTTTAAGCTGCTGCTTTTCCATATTTAGTTGATATCAGCTTTTGCTTTTAATAAATCTAAAACTCCATAAGTTGTGAATCAATGGCATCAATGTGGATTTCACAAGCTTCAAAATCTCCCCTCCCCCAACCACATCCTAAAACCAGCCCAGCTTACCTCCACCTCCCTAACCTGTTTTTCCTCTCACCTATCCCCTCCTCCCACCTCAAGCCACACCCCCATCTCCTATCTACTAACATCATTCCCGCCCCCTTGACCTGTCCGTCCTCCCTGGACTGACCTATCTCCTCCCTACCCCCCTACCTACACTCACCTTTACTGGCTCCATCCCCGCCTCTTCAACTTGTCTGCCTCCTCTCCACCTATCCTCTCCTCTATCCGCCTCCCCCTCTCTCCCTATTTATTTCAGAACCCTCTTCCCCTCCCCCATTTCTGATGAAGGGTTTAGGCCCGAAACGTCAAGTTTTCCTGCTCCTATGATGCTGCTTGACCTGCTGTGTTCATCCAGCCCCATGCTTGTTATCTAAGTTGTGAATCAATTGTTCAGTGCCTCCTGCAAACAAGTGTGAGTACCTAGAAAAGGGATCAGGGAGCAGTAAGTCCTAGCAAGCCGAAAGGATCATTTCAAAGAACACTGTGGACAGGAACTACCTTCCCCATTTTCCCCTTCACGCATAACATATTCTTTTGTCGGTGCCTGTTTGTACGTGTGCGTACCAGCAGGTTTTAAGGGGATTAGTTTTAACAACTAAAGGTTAGTCACCATCATCTTACCAGGCCATAGGGTTGTTCTCTAGGGAGGGTGCATGACAGAGGGAGCACAATGACTAGTGGTTATTTAACCCGAGGGTCTCCATGCCTCAGGCAAAGGGAGAGGTTGAAAAGGAGAAGCATTCATGAGTTAACAAGGTGTACAGATGGATGAACACAGCAGGCCAAGCAGCAGAGGAGCGGAAGGCTGAACACCTACGCTCGGTTCGCACTAAACTGCACCTCCCAGTCGTGAACCATTTCAACTCCCCTTCCCATTCCTCAGATGACATGTCCATCCTGGGCCTTCTGCAGTGCCATAACGATGCTACCCGAAGGTTGCAGGAACAGCAACTCATATTCTGCTTGGGAACCCTGCAGCCCAATGGTATCAATGTGGAATTCACAAGCTTCAAAATCTCCCCTCCCCCTACCGCATCCCAAAACCAGCCCAGCTCACCCGCCTAACTTGTCCCTCCTACCTATCCCCTCCTCCCACCTACTAACCTCACCCTGTCCCCTTGACCTGTCCATCCTCCCTACCTCCCCCCTATACTCATCTTTACTGGCTCTTTTGACTGGCTCCCCACCTCTTTAACCTGTCTGTCTCCTCTCCACCTATCTTCTCCTCTATCTATCTTCTCCTCTATCCATCTTCTATCCACCTCCCCCTCTCTCCCTATTTATTTCAGAACTCCCTGCCCCTCCCCCATTTCTGAAGAAGGGTCGAGGCCTGAAACGTCAGCCTTCCTGCTCCTCTGATGCTGCTTGGCCTGCTGTGTTCATTCAGCTCTACACCTTGTTATCTCAGATTCTCCAGCATCTGCAGCTCCTACTATCTCTGAAGCATTCATGAGAACTTGGTGGTGTGTGGTAGAATAGGCCTAAGTCAGTATGGCTTCATCAAGCTGGTCATGCCTGACAAATCTGTTATAGTTCTTTGATAAGGTAACAAGCAAGTTAAACAAAGGAGTGCCAATGGATATGATCTACAGTATTTGTATTTCCAGAAAGCCTTTGATAAGGTGGCACACAGGAGTCTGCTAAATAAGGTAAGAGCCCATGGTCCTGGGAGCAGGTTACAGGCATGGATACAGGATTGGCTGAGTGTCAGAAGGCAGAGTGGGGATAAAGGGGCCTTTTTCGGGATGGTAGCCAGTGACAAGTGACATTTCACAGGAGTCAGTGTTGGGACCATAACTATTCATGTTATACATTTAACGATCTGAACAAAGGAATTGAGGGCATTGTTGCAAAGTTTACAGATGACACAAAGATAGGTGTAAGGATGGCTGGTGTTGAGGAGGCAGGAGGCTGTAGAAGGACATGGGCAGACTAGAAGAGTAAGCAAAGTGGCAGATGGAATACAATGTGAAAAGGTGTGGGGCTACTGCTGTGGAGGCCAAGTCACAGTGTATTTGTGACAGACGGTTTCTTGATCAGTAAGGGGGTTAAAAATTACATGGAGAAGAGAGGAGAATGAGGTTGAGAAGCATATCAGCTATGATTCAAATGACACAGTAGGCTTGATGGGCTAAATAACCTAATTCTGCTCCTTTTTCTTATGGTCTTAGGCTATGTAAATGCAAGTCTTTAGTACTATGTTGAAAAGGTCAGGAAAAAAATTGTTTGCAATCTGCAAAACCATTATTTTCAACTGTAACTTTGTTTTTTCACCAAAGTCAGAAGTCAAGCAACACCTGGTTATAGCCCAACATGTTCATTTGAAATCACACAAGCTTTTGGAGCACAGTCCCTTCATCAGGTGCAATGAGAGAAGACAGCACACAGATACAGAGTTTATAGGGAGAGAGATCAAAGGCAGAGAGATCAAAAGATCATACAATTGGTGAGTGTGGACGGTCAGATAATAAGATATTGCAGTGACCATGAGTGTGAGACGGTGTGTGAAGTGTTTGTAAAGTTGACATCAGCGCTGTGCTGTGCTGTGCTGTCATTACAATCAGGCAGAGCAATAAGAATATACAAAAGGTAACATTTCAGGTCAGACACTGAATTTTAGGTGTGAGGCCTTATTCGGAATATGTCTGAGACTTTTAACTCTGAATAAAGCTGGTTTTATTCCAAAAGCAGAATTTATAAGTTGCCACACTGGCTGTCAGCTTATGCGTTTTGAACAAAACAGAATGTATTTGCAAATAAACAAACATCTTGGATGAAATGATTCACCCCATAGATTTATACACGTGCGCGCGCATTCTTGAGAGAGCCCATGCGTGTGTGAGCGTGAGAGGTAGAGAATAAGTAGTAATTCAAAACTGTATCAGTAGAGCAATTGTAACTTATCAGAGTGATGCTGTCAAAATAGGAAAGGAAGATTTTACAGTTACATAGCAGTGAGACGGGGTTACCCATAGCACGATATAAACCCAAGATCACGGTTGAAGCCATCTTTGTGGGTACAGAACTTGGCTATCAGTCTGTGCTCGGCAATTCTGCTTTGTTGCGCATCTCGGAGTCTACCTTGGAGGATGCTTACCCAAAGATCGGAGGCCGAATGCCCTTGACCGCTGAAGTGTCCCCCGACTGGGAGGGAACATTCCTGTCTGGCGATTGTTGTGCTGTGTCTATTTATCCATTGTCAAAGCATCTGCATGGTTTCGCCAAAATACCATGCCTCAGGGCATCCTTGCCTGCAGCGTATGGGATAGACAACATTGGTCGAATCACAGGAGTATCAACCGTGTACACAGTGGGTGATGTTCCCAGGTGTGATGGTAGTATCCATTTCAATGATCTGGTATGTCTTGCAGAGGTTGCCATGGCAGGGTTGTGGGGTATTGTGGACAATGTTATCCTGAAGGCTGGGTAGTTTGCTGCAAACAATGATCTGTTTAAGGTCTGGCGGTTGGTTGAAGGCGAGAAATGAAGGCACAGGGAAGATCTAGGGCGAAGCGCTCATCATCATCGATGACGCATTGAAGGCTGTGAAGAACATGGCGTAGTTTCTCTGTTCTGGGTAAGTATTGGGCAATGAAGGGTACTCTATCAGTCGTATCCGGTGTCTGTCTTCTGAGGAGATCATTCCGTTTTTTTGCTGTGGCACGTTGGAACTGGCAATGAGTTGAGCATCGTATCCTGTTCTCATGAGGGCATCTTTCAAAACCTTCAGGTATCCGTCACGTTCCTCCTCCTTGGAGCAGATCCTGTGTATGTGCAGAACTTGTCTGTAGGGGATGGCCTCTTTAATATATTTAGGGTGGAAGCTAGAGAAGTGCAGCATTGTGAAGTAATCCATGGGCTTGATGGAGATGCATGTCACCTAGAATGAGACCGATTCTGAAGAGTGAGTCCAGAGTAAGTCTGATGGTGGGATGAAACTTCTTGATAAGTCGTTATGTAGATGTTTCAGTGATTCCTCACCATGGTTGGTAAGTGGAGTCTGATGGGTACAGGCATTGCCTTTTTTGGGTGGGAGAGCAGGTGTTCATCATATTGTGCCACATTCTAGGATGCATATACACATGACTGCAGTGTTAATTACCTGTACTTGCAGTGACTGGTCAATTGAAGCCCAATTCTGTTGTGTTTATCCTGAATGTCACAATTGCTTCAAATTCTGTTTTAATTAGTCTGAATTCAGTCAATTACAGCAGAGCAAAACACACTGGTGTTGGTTTAATGAACTGTTGGTCACAGGTCTCAGAATACCCTCTTATGGAACAGGCATATCATCCCTACCCCTGACCAGGAGGCCCGGGTTCAAATCCCACCCGCTGCAGAGCTGTGCAATATTATCTCTCATCAGGCTAATTAGAAACAAAAAAGTCCCAGGTCTCAGGGTTCTTGTGGCACAGTGGTAATGTTTCTACCTCTGGACTAGAGGGCCTGAGTTCAAGTCCCACCTGCTCCACAAGTGTGTGATAACATCTCTGAACAGGTTGATTAGAAATCATCTCATAGGTCTCATCAAGGGAAGATCTGAACAATCAACTGATGCCAATTAAAAATTAAGAATACTAAAGCCAGTTGATGAAGATAAGTATCCAGGGATCCCACCTCTCTGAGATGGCTGAGATTGCCCAGTGCTAATCACACATTGCAAATCAGTACAGTTGATCAGAATCACTGATTGATGGAAGATTCTCTGTTTGGGTTTATGAAAATGAGCTTGCCTGCAAACTTCACATTTATACGATCAGCACTCTATTCAACAAATTGCACCCCAGAAGAAACTTTATACCACTAAGTTCCCTAGATAGAGATGAAAGCTTGCTGAAAAGAAAATAGAATTTTTCATGCTAATATGAAGCTGTGACATTTACATAATATGAATCAAATATATTTGAACACGTGAAGGACGAGTCACATCCTTAAATGTAGTGCAACATAAGGTGAACTGTTTGAAAAGATTACAATTAACAATACAATCCTATAGTTTTTGGCTTTAATGTACAAGCAAAGGAAACAAAATAGCAGATTACAATTTTCCATTGTACCATACTATATCTCCCTCTCTCTTTGGATACTATGGCCTGCAAGGACTGGACAAAGTCCAGTCAGCAAATAAAGATGTTGCAGCTGCAATTGAGTTAGTTGCCAAGAGCTGCCCATAATTCCTGATTAGTGCCACTTTTAATCACATTTATAAAGTCACAGAGCTGTACAGGATCGCCATAGACCCTTCGGTCCAACCTGTCTATGCCAACCAGATATCCTAAATTAATCTAGTCCCATTTGCCAGCATTTGGCCCATGTCCCTTTGAACCCTTCCTATTCATAAATCCATCTAGACGCCGTTTAAATGCTGTAATTGAACCAGCCTCCACCACTTCCTCTAGCAACTCATTTTGTACGTGCATCACCCTCTGCATGAATAAGTTACCCCTTAGGTCCCTTTTGAATCTTTCCCCTCTCATCTTAAATCAATGCCCTCCAGTTTTGGACTCTCCCCCTCCAAAGAAAAACCTTGGCTATTCACCCTGTCCATGCCCCTCATGATTTTATACACCTCTAAGGTCACCCCTCAGCCTCTCACGCTCCAGGGAAAATAGCACCAGCCTATTCAACTTCTTCCTATAGCTGAATCCTCCAACCCTGGCAACGTCCTTGTAAGTCTTTTCTATCCATTTCAAGTTTCACAACATTGTTCCTATAGCAGGGAGAACAGAATTACATGCAGAATTCCAAAAGTGACCTAACCAACATCCTGTACAGTTGCAACATAACCTCCCAACTCCTATACTCAATGCATTGACCAATAAAGGCAAGTATACCAAATGCCTTCTCTTCACTTCTACCTGCGACCCCACTTTCCAGAAACCATGAACTTGCACTCCAAGGTCTCCTTGTTCAGCAACACTCCCCAGGACCTTACCATTAAGTTGAGGGAGAACAGTGATATAGAACTATAGCTGAAGTAAATAATAATGGGCAGAATACACAATTGGCAAAAATGAACAAAGGAGGTAATGTTATAGAAGTTTGACTCAAATAATTCAAGTATATTGTCTAGCAGCTCAATGACCAAACAGGATCCTGCCAATTCATTAATATAATATACATGTTGGAACTTAATTTTACGGATTTAAATCTATTAAAACCAGTTTGGCACAGCTAAAAACAATGATTTACTTGCTGCTTAGAACATACTTTCAGCTTTAGCAATTTTATCAAAGGCAGTTTTGGAACAAAAGTAAGGTAGAGCTTCATTAACATGTCAAAAAACAATGTGCTTTTATTACAACTTCAAAAGGCATAACCAATTGCAAGACTTGAATTTTTTTAAACCATGTGTTGTTTTGAATTCTCTCAAGTGAGGCTGAGTTAGATTTAAATTAGAGACACTTGTGCGCTGTGCGCTCATGCCCCTTCGGAAATGAGCTAAGAGTGTTGAACTAATTTAGTTAAACTAGTATCCCTTAGGCCTATGTGATTTCTATCCACTATATTATTTTGAGATGTATTAAAACCAAGGACCTAACGGTTAAATGGTATTGTTCTAGCCCACTGAAATACCATGGTCTTCATATATTCCAAAAGTGAATACCATGATTTTAAACAATAACCTTTTAAACACTCAGTTACCTACCAGGGAATTTTGAATAGAACCACAAACAAAAATCAAAATTGCTCATCTAAAAAATCTTACAGTCTATTACTTTAAGATTTGAGGTTAAGAATTGCCAAGGAGTCATGATATATATTTCCAATAAACAAATATTGTAGAATATTGAACTGAACCAGCTGAAGGTAAACAACACGTTTCAAAAAATGTTCACGGTGCTTTATTCAAAATTTTATATCCTGAAAGTGGGGGAAATCCAATCATAATTAAGAGCAAGCATAAGCCAAATGTATAATTTGACACTGGTGGCATTCGCACTATTCCAATTTGTACACAGATTTATTTCAGCATATCATGCTTTGCAAAAAGGCAGAACATTAACTATGATCGCACAAGTTACTATTCACCCAGAACATCAACACTTCACCTTAATGCAAATGATTCAATGCATTTGCTACAATCATTCTAAATCTGACATCTTGAAGATTATAACATCATAAGACATAGGAAAGTAGGCTACTTGGCCCCTTAAATCTGTTCTGACATTCAATAAAATCATGTCTGATCTGACTGCATAGGCCTCAACCCACATCGCCGATTTCCCAAGATTCCCTTGTCATCAGAAATCTAATACAGTTAAATACATTCAATAGCCATTCGAGGAAAGAGATTTTTGAAGAAACAAAAGTTTTTGTCTCTATTAAAAGGGAGGCCCTTATTATAAATTGTAATCCCTGGTGCTAGATTCTCCCAAGCACAGAAACATTCTCAGCATCTACCCTGTCAACCTTTCCCACTCTCCCACACCACACAAGTCAAATGTTTCAATAAGATCACTTCTCATACCTTGAAATTCCAATGAGTAAGACTGAACTTGCTCAATCTTGCCTCATAAAACAATCCCTTCATTCTAAGAATTAAAACTTCTCTGACCTACTTCCAATGCTACTATATAAAGGAGAATGAAACTGTACAAAGAAGTCTAGATGTATTCTCACCAATGCCCTGTGCAATTGTAGCAAGATTTCCCTATTTTTAAACTCAATCCATTTGCAACCAAAGGCCAACATTCAATTTTGCTTCCTAATTACTTGCTGTATCTGCAATTTTTTTTGGTGATTCATCCATTGGGGCATACAGTTCTTTCTGTAGCAGAGCATTCTTCCATTTGAATAGCTTTTATTTCTCCCCACATCCTTCCTGCCAAAATGGACAAGCTCACATTTTCCACATTGTACTTCATCGACTAAATTTTTTGCACTCTTGCTTAATCTATATCCCTTTGCAGAGTCTTTGCATATTTCTTAACTACCAATTTTTCCAATGGAGTAATTCTTGTCCACCTTGCTTCTTATTTTTCCATTTAGGAATAATCTTAAAGCCAACTTTTGCAAATGTACAATAATTGGCAAGGGTCCAGACCTGAAACGTCACCTTTCCTGCTTCTCTGATGCTGCCTGGCCTGCTGCGTTCATCCAGCTTTACACCTTGTTTTCTCACATTAATATGAATTTTGTTCAATTAAGTGTGAGGAGACAGATGCCAACAGTGGGTCAAAATCCTGGAATTCCTTCCCTAATGGTATTGTAGACCTATCTATAACACAAGGACAGCAGCAGTTCAAGAACACAGCTCACCACTACATTCTTATGGGCAACTAGAGATGGGCAATAAGTACTGTAAAGCCAGCAATGCCCACTTCCCATGAATGAATAAAAAATATGCAGCCTCTGCCACAAATTCTGTCGCTCACCCTGGTAACTGAGGCTGAGCAGATTGTTCTCCATTTTTATGTCACATTTGACAGAGATAAGTTCCAACTATAGATCGCCACCATCCCTAAAGCCTATTTCCACCTCCATGACATCACCGAACTCACCTTATTTTCCATAATCTTGAGGCCATTCATTACTGTCTTAATTTACATAAATTTATATTTATCTTCTTAAAACTCTTACGGGATGTGAAGATTGTTATGGGCAAAATTAACATGTATTGCCTATTCTGATTTTTTTTCTCACTTACTTACATTAGCTCCTGGTTACGCAATGCCTCAATTTTAAGATTCTCAGCTTGTTTTCAAATCCCTCCGTGGTCACAACGCTCTGCTTTTCTAATCTGACAACCCTACAATCTACTCCAATGTTTCTAACTTCCAGCATTTTCAATTTTAATTAGACCATTACTGAGTTACATCAGCTACCAAATTCACAAACTCCCCACATATTCAAGAATTTTTGTTTGCTATCACCCCAATGTTGAGATGTTGCACTCCTCAAGAAACTAAGTAGTGTTTCAGAGATTGTAGGAACTGCTGATGCTGGAAGACGGTCCAGACCCGAAACGTCAGCTTTCCTGCTCCTCTGATGCTGCTTGGCCTGCTGTGTTCATCCAGTTCTACACCTTGTTATCTAAGTAAGAGTTTCAGCGGTTTCCAAGGTGGTCAGAGTAAATAAAGTCTAAACTTAAAATTGTTGATCCCTCTGGCTATCACATTATTCACACAGGAAGTATACATCTTGTCAGGCCTTCATCTCTTGACTTACATATTTCACAGAGATCACTTCCTGCCATTTTTAACATAAATAATAAGTTTGGCAAAACTTCCTTGCACTCTTCTGGCGGAAGAAAAGCGTTACATTTTGATTTACTAACTTGGTAAGCTTTGACAAAATAAAAGGCCAGTTTTGCAAAGTTTTCCAAACGTTTCCAGTACATTTGAGTAGATGTGTACAACAAAAAAAAAACTCAGTTCCACCCCAACACACGCAGGCAAACATAGGCACGTTTAAAAATAACAAGCTTTCAGCAAAGAACTTCCTTTATTTGGGGGGTTGGGGGGGGGGTTCAAGTTTGTGCAGAAGTATCCGATTACGAGTGCAGCCGATTTGAAAAGGACCGAGGAGCTAAAATAGTGCTAAACAATTAATATTTCAGCATTCGAGTTGGGATGCGACTGAACATTTGGGTGAATACTTGCATGAAACAGTGCAGAGAGCCTGTGAACCAGCAGCATCCGCCCTGGCTGCTGGAGCTGCCTCAGGGGATACTTTCCCACTAAGGTGGGGCTCCTACTTTAACTTCAACAATATACCACTATCAATTAGAATCAACAACAGTATCTATTAAACAATATCCGGAAGGGGAATGGAATCGAATAGCAGAAGGGAAACATTAATTTTGAATAAAAAGCCGGTTTCTCCGAAGAGTCCGGAACATCTCAATGAATTAATAAAGTACAAGTATTCATTTCCGCTGTTGAACTTCAATCCAGTCCCGGGGGTGGGGGTGGGTCTCGGCCCCGGCTGGGGTGGGCGGTGGTCTCGGCCCCGGCCCCGGCCCCGGCTGGGGTGGGCGGTGGTCGCGGCCGCGGCCCCGGCCGGGGGGGGTAGGCGGTGGTCGTGGTCCCAGGAGGGAGGGGACACGGGGTTGATGGGCGCCGGTCGATCTCAGTCCCCTCTCTCCATCCTTCCCGGATCGGGGCCCAGCAAAAGCGATGTCCGGCGGCACCGGGAGAGAAACCACCACCGTCGTCGCCGCCGCCGCTGCCACCTCCGACAGAAAGCGCTCCGCCATCTTACAGGCAGCGGCCGCCGCTCGTCTCCCGGTCAATCTGTCCTGGTCCGCGGACGTGAGCCGACGCCCTCCCCTGCTCCGCCGGGCCAGGGCCCAGCCCCGACCTCAGTCTCTCACAACCTACCCACCCTCGGTTATCTCAATCATTCCCCGTCCCACCTCATCACAGGCCCCGGAATCTTAAACCGGGCTTTTCAGCCATTGCCCGCTCCCGCATCGCCGTCCACTCACTCACCGGACAGAGAGGGATCGCTGTCGTTATCTATCGCTGCGATAATGCGGCCGGCGGTCGTTCTGAAGCCACCTCCACTCCCGATTCCGTCAGCACTCGCCGGCGGCCGCACACAGGCTCCCCTGACGTCAGGCGCAGGCGCTCTCCCACTGTCTCTGTCCATCCTTCTGTTCAAACTGCACTTCCCTCCATCCCACCCTCAGTTTAAACTGCACTTCTCTCTATCCCTCCCTCTGTTCAAACGGCACATCCCTCCATCCCTCAAAAAGTTCAAACTGCGCTTTCCTCCATGCGTCCCTCTGTTCAAACTGCACTTCTTTCTATGCCTCCATCTGTTCAAACTGCACTTCACTCCA
>JAHRHZ010000021.1:22178039-22193736 GCA_024137785.1 Ginglymostoma cirratum | reverse complement strand
CATCCCTCTGTTCAAACTGCACTTCCCTCCATCCCTCTGTTCAAACTGCACCTCTCTCTATCCACCCCCCTGTTCAAACTGCACATCCCTCCATCTCTCTCTCTGTTCAAACTGCACATCCCTCCATCCATCCCTCCGTTCAAACTGCACTTCCCTCTGTCCCTCCCTCTGTTCAAATTGCACTTCGCTCCATCCCTCTGTTCACACTGCACTTCCCTCCATCCCTCTGTTCAAACTGCACTTCTCTCTGTCCATCCCTCTGTTCAATCTGCACATCCCTCTGTTCAAACTGCATTCCCCTCCATCCCTCCCTCTGTCCACCCTTCACTACAGACTACTTTCCTCCAATCTTCTCTCTCTCTCTCTCTCTCCATCCCACTCTTCAAACTGCACTTCCCTCCAGCCGTCCTTCTATCCATTTTTTTCTGCAGACTGCACACCTCCGTACCTCTGTCTGTCCCTTCCTCTCTTAAAGCAGCACTTCCCTCCATACCTCTCTCTGTCCATCCCTTTCTTTAAACTTCCTGCTCATGCTCCTCTGATGCTGCCTGGCCAGCTATGTTCATCCAGCTCGACACCTTGTTTTTTCACAATCCAGCATCGACAGTTCCTACCATCACTTCTCTACATCTGTCTCTCGTTGCAATGCTTTCTTCAAAATTGCAAATCCCCCCCAATCCTTTCCCTTTGTCCACCCCTTTCCTGTGACTGCACTCCCCTCTATCTCTCTCTTTCCTTCCATTCTTCTCTTCAACTCCACTTCCCCCATCCCACTCTGTCTCCCATTGTCTCCTTTCAAACTTCACTTCTCTCCATCCCCCTCTCTGCCCATCCAGCTTGCTCGCTCCGTCCCTCTCTCGCTCTGTCCCTCTCTTCCAACTACACTTCTCTCCATCCCTCTCTCTTCAAACTGTACTTTCCTCCATCTCTCTCTATCCATCCCTTTCTTCAAACTTTACTTCCCTCCATCGCTCTGTCTGTCCATTTCTCTCATCAAACTGTACTTCCCTCTGCCCCTATCTTTGTCTAACCTTCTCTCTGCCCATCCCCCTACAAAATGCAGTTCCCTCTATCTCTCTCACTGTCCATCCTTTTCTTCAAACTTCACATCTCTACATCCATCTCTCATTCCATTCCTCTATCTGTCCATCACTCTCTTCCAACTTCATATCCCTCCATCCCTCTCTCTGTCCTTTCATTTCTTCAAACTTCACTTCCCTCCATCTGTTTCTCTGTCCATTCTTCTCTTCAAGATGTACTTTTCTCCATCCCTCCCTCTGTCCATTCATTTCTTGAAGCTGTACTTCCCTCTATCCCATGCTGCATCCATCCCTTTCTTCAAATTCCACTTCCCTCATCCATCTCTTCAAACCGCACTTCCCTCTGTCTGTCCATCCCTCTCTTCAAGCTTCCAGCACTTTCATCAAAAATTCTGAGCATAAATGAACAGACTGCAAATGCATATGTAGTGGAATTTACATTTTTAAAAGGAGATTGCACACCCATGTCCATTCCTGTAATTATTAATATTTGTTTTGGGCTACAGTTATAACACTAAATTTGAGCTGTATGTAAAAACTAAAAGAACTGCGGATGCTGTAAATCAGGAACAAAAACAAAGTTGCTGGAAAAGCTCAGCAGGTCTGGCAGCATCGACAGTTCCTACCATCACTTCTCTACATCTGAAAACAGAGTTAACATTTCGGGTCCGGTGACCCTTCCTCAGAACAGCTGTATGTAACTTGATCTGTGTTTTTCAGGCTTTTGCTGAGCTATTCCCTGTGAAAATCAGTCTATTCTGTTTTCTCAGGTGAAGATTGTGCTCAGTGCGGATTGATTGCTTCAGTATCTGAGGAGTTGCGATAAGTGCTGAACATTGTAAATTCACCAATGAACATCCCCATTTTTAACCTTATGATGGAGGGATGGTTGCTGAAGCATCTGCTGATGGTTAGGGCCTCGAACATGTCTCTTAGGAGCTCTGACATGATTGACCTTCAATAATCACAAGTATCTTTCTTTGTGCTAGCTATTACTCCAACCACCTGAGAGTTTCCTCTGGATTCTCAACGACTCCAGTTCTGTTATGGCTTCTTGATGCCATTCTCTCTCAATTGATGTCAAGGGCGTCCACTTTTATCTCACCTTTGGAGTTCAGCTCTTTTGTTCATGTTTGTTCAAGGCTGTAATGAGGTTACGATTTGACTGGCCCTGGCGGAACATGATCTGAACATCAGGTTATTCCTTTGCAAGTACCTCCTTGAACATTGATGATGACTCCTTCAATCACTTTGCTGAGGACCATGAGTGGAGGATTGAGCAGTAACTGGCCAGGTTAAATTTGTCTTGCTTTTTGTGGTCAGGACTTACCCAAGCAGTTTTCTACATTGCCATGTGGCTATATGGGAACAGCTTGGCTAGGGGCACGTCTAGGCCTGGAACAAAAGTCTTCCATACTATTCCGATAATGTTGAAGAGGTGCATAGATTTTTCAGTATCCCATGCCTTCAACTGTTTCTTTAGCACTGATGAGCTAGACTTCCTTGTACTTGAGGATAGGATATTTGTAGACCCTCTCCTCCTGTTGATGTTTAATTGTCCACCACCGTTCAAAGAACAAAGAACAATACAGGCCAGGAACAAGCCCTTCAGCCCTCTAATCCTGTGTCACCATATTTTGCCCTTCCACACTGAAACCGTCTTACAGTATTTATATCCCTCTATTCCTGTCCTATTCATGTATTCATCCAGGTACTTCATGCTGCTATTGCGCCTGCTTCCACCACCTCCTCTGGCAGCATGTTCCAGGCACTCCACCTTTTTTTGTAAAAGTGTGTCTCACACATCTCTTAAACTTCCTTCTTTACACCTAGAACCTATATCCCCTAGTAGTTGACCCATCCATCCTGGGAAAATGCCTCATACTTTCCACTCTATCCATGCCATTCACAATCTTATAAACTTCTATTAGATTGCCCCTCAACCTCCTGCATTGCAGTGAAAACAAATCCAGTCTATTCAACCTTTCTTCATAGCTGGCAACATCCTGGTAAACCTTTTCTGTACCCTCCAAGATATTCACATCTTTCTGTTAGTGTGGTGACCAGAACTGTATGCAATACTCCAAGTGTGGTCTAACTAAAGTTCTATAGAACTACAGCATAACTTGTCTATTCTTATACTCAATGCCCCTTCCAATGAAGGCAAGCATGCCATAAGCCTTTTTTACTACCTTATCTACCTATGCTGCTGCCTTCAGTGATTTCTGGACCTGCACACCCAAATCTCTCTGCATATCAATACTTCTAAGGGTTCTGCCATTCACCATATAATTTCTACCTGTGCTTCATCTTCCAAACTGCATCACCTCACATTTGTCTGGATTAAACTCCATCTGCCATTTTTCTGCCTGTGCTTCCAACTGATCTATATGCTGCTGTATCCTCTGACAATCCTCCCCACTATCCACAACTCCACCAGTCTTTCTATCATCTGCAAAGTCACCAATTAGACCACCTACGTTTTCCTCCAAATCATTTATGTAGATTGTGAATAGCACTGATCCCTGTAGAACACAACTAGTCACAGACCTCCATTCTGAAAAGTATCCTTCCACAGCTTCCCTCTGTCTCCTATAACTAAGCCAGTTCTGTATCCATCTAGCCAGCTCATCCTGAGACCATGTGACTTCACCTTCTGTACCAGTCTGCCATGAGAGACCTTGACAAAGGCTTTACTGAAGTCCATGTAGACAACATTGACTGCTTTTCCCTCATTAATCATCTTCATCACCTCCCCAAAAAACTCAATCAAGTCAGTGAGGGATGACCTCCCCTGCACAAAACCATGCTCACCATCGCTAATAAGTCCATTTGTTTCTCAATGCACATTGATCTTGATGCTAAGAATCATTTCCAATAATTTACCCACCACCAATGTGAGGCTCACAGGCCTGTAATTTCCAGGATTATCCCTGCTACCCTTCTTAAACAGTGGGACAACCTTGGCTATTCTGCAGTCCTCTGGGATCTTACCTGTGGCCAAAGAAGATACAAAGAATCATGACTGGATGTGACATGTTTGCAGAGCTTAGAATTGTTCCCTTGGTTGTGACATCACTCAGCCCTGTCTACTACCTGCAGCTTCCACTGTATGGCCAGAAGTCGCATGATACCAGGTTATAGTCCAACAGAATTATTTGAACTCACAACCTTTCAGAGTGCAGCCCCTGCACCCTGGAAGCTTGAGAGATTTCAAATAAGCCTGTTAGACTATAATCTGGTGTCATGTGACTTCTGACCTTGTCCACCAAGTCCAACACCAGCACCTCCACATCCACTGTATGGCATACAAATAATATTGTCTTGTAGCTACATTAGGTTTCCCACCTCATTAAAAGGTATATCTGGGGAGGTGGAGATAGCAAGAACTGCAGATGCTGGAAGTCAGAGTCAATACAGTGTGGAGTTGGAGGAATACAACAGGGTCGGGACCCTTCCTCTGTCGACTTTCCTGCTCCTCTGATGCTGCCTGACCTGCTGTGTTCCTCCAGTTCCACACTGTATCGATTCATACCTGGGGAAGTGATGACATGGTATTATCAGTGGACTAGTAATCCAGAAATCCAGACATTGTTCTGGGGGCCCGTTATTAACTACCACCACAGAAGATGGCAGAATTTGAATTCAATAAAAATCTGAAATTAAAAACTAATGACAACTATGAAGCTATTGTTAATTGTCAGGAAAACTCTGACATCTGTTTAGAGTAAGAAATTTGTTATCTGACCTGGCCCATATGTGACTTTTGCTACCCTCTGAAATGGCTGAGCAAGCCACTCAGTTGTATCCAATGCTAGAAAGTTTCAAAAAAGGTTCGAAACCAGATGCACCTTGTCACTGGCAAATATAGCTCTGTCGACCCTGCATAGTCCTCTTTACCAACATCCAAACTGTTGCAGAAATGCAAAATAGGAGTGCTGTCTCATAGAGAAGTCAAGCAACAGCCTGACATAGTCATACTCATGGAAACATACCTCACAGCCAATGCCCCAGATACCACCATCACTATCCCTGGATATGTTCTATTGGCAGGACGGACTCAGCATACGGGTAAACAGTTGGGTGGGAGCTGCCCTAAAGTCCTCTATGTTGACTTTGTATGCCATGAAATCTCATGTCATCAGGTCAAACATGGACAAAGAAACCTTCTGCTGATTATTGTCCTTCCTTGGCTGATGAATCAGTACTCCTTCATGGTGAACATCAGTTGGAGGAAATCCTAAGGGTGTCAATGGCAGAGATTGTGGGGATTTCAATGTCTACCACCAAGAATGGTTCAGTAGCAGTACTACTGATCGAACTAGTCAAGATCTAAAGGATGTTGCTGTTAGACTGGGTCTGCGGCAGGCAGTGAGAAAAACAACAAGGGGGAAAGTCATACTGGACCTCATCCTCACCAATCTGCCTGCTTTAGATGCATGTACATGACAGTTTCAGTAAGAGTGACCACTACAGTATCGTATGGAGACAAAGTCCTGCCTTCATATTGAGGATACCTTACATTGCGTTGTGTGGTCCTATCACCATGCTAAATGATTAGGCTTCAAATGTATCTAGCAATTCAAGACTGGGTGTTCATAACGCACTGTGGGCCATCAGCAGTAACAAAATAATACTCTGATACAATCTGCAACCTCATGGCCTGGCATATTCCCCTCCCCCCCAGCCACTTTACCATTATCATCAATTATGAGGTCAACCCTGGTTGACGGAGGGTGCAGGAATGCATGCCAGCAGCAGCACCAGACATACCTAAAAATGACGTGCCAATCTGGTGAAACTACAACGCAGGATTACTTGCGTACTAACAGCATAAGCAATATGTGATGGACTGAGCTAAGTGATTCTACAATGAATGAATAGGATCTTATCTCTGCTTTCCTGCTATATCCAGTCATGAATGGTGGTGGACAATTAAACAACTCACTGGAAGAGGCTGCACAACTATCCCCATTCTCAATAATGGAAGATCCTAGCACACGAAAGTAAAAAATAAGGTTGAAAAATTTTCAACAATCTTTAACCATAAAAGCTGAGTGGATGATCAATCTTGGCCTCCTCCAGAGATGTCCAGCCAATTCGATTCACTCCATATGATATCAAGAAATATCTGAAGGCACTGGATACAGCATAGGCTGTGGGCCCTGACAACACCCCAATAATAGCACTGAAGACTTATGTTCAGAACTTGCTGTACCCCTTGTCAAGCCGTTCCATCATAACCACAACACTATCAATGTAGAAAATTGCCCAGACATGTCCTGGTAGTACACCAACCTCCTACTGAGGCTCATGCTGAGCCATCCACTTTCAACTCCCATAATAGCTGCCACTGTGCCATTTCAGGAGGAAAATAGCCCACAATAGGGCAGAAAGAGTCAGAGCATGTGGTGTACTGCACATCATTTGGCTCCTTACCACTAATGAGGAGAGGATCCTGATACTGACTGCCCCGAGCAGGACCTGGACTGGTGTTGGAAGACATTCTTGACTTACTGTACTGAGACCCTGTGAGCAAATCTGACCTAACCGAGGCCTGTTGACAACTATGACAAGCTTCTTGGCTTCGTTCCTGCACTAAACAGCACGTCAAGACCGCAGTAATAAAAGCCTGGTACCTCTGACTGAGAGGACAAAGCACAAAATGGGAATGCAAGGCAGGGATGCTGCAAGCATTCAGGTAGGCTCAGAGCAACGAAGTGCTGTGACAGTGCGAGAAGAACCCAGAGATACAGCTTGGTCCAGTTCATGAACTGCATATGTGTCCCTGAGGACACAATGTCTAGTTTGCAACATTATAATGATGCAGCCTGCAATACAGTACTGAAGTAAAAGTGACCTGTAATTGAATCTGGGATGTGCTATGAGGAATCTTAGAGGCTGGCACATCAGATGCCAATGTCTGTGGATGTCATGTGTATGTGTCCAGTGTCCATGGAGTGTGCCCTGAGATGTTGGTGCCTGGTTCCCAACATAGAGGCTGATTGGAACAAGCAGCGAGCTGAATCCAACAGGGAATTCCACGGTTTCATTGTCAAGTTTTCCCAAAGTTGAATTTATTTGGTGAGTTTGATAAGCTGTGAGTCTGAATATTATTGAGGTGAGTTTTGGCTTTAACAAGGTGTTTCAAATGCCTTAATCCCAGTCAATTAGCATCATGCCACTGCCTAGTGCGGATCTCACCAAACAGCTTATGAAAAGTGTGAAAGATGATCTTGACAGCATGATAGGCCTCAATGCACATGTCTCATGATTCTGCCACACATCTCACCATAGATAGGATAGGATTCAGTCCTTTGTCTTTGTAGAGGAACAGTCTATCTTAGTCAGGCAAAGACTTCTATTCTTCTTCAGGGAACGTTTATTTGGTAGGTCTAAGAGCTTATCCCACCTTAACTTTATCTTTAAGGACCAAGTATCAGAGGCTAAAAGCTAAATTGCTCCCGCAACTAGCCTGTTACAGACAGAATTAAAAATTTCATATAATTGCAAACATTTGGGAAAGGTGAAAGAGAAGTTAACATAAATATTGTCGCCTATATTTGAAGTGGATCTAATTCATTGATTCAACACTAAAGACGTTAATACCTGCAACCCATGGAACAGAAGGAAATTGAAATAACCACAATGCTTATAAGTCATGTAGGCATTGCATATTGTTAGTTACGCACAAAGACTTGAATTATTTGATAGAAGCTGTTAGCTGTTGGCTATCTATGGAATTGCTCTCTACTGACCAAATGATAATATCAGACTCCATCATTGTTGTGGATAATACTCAAGTATTAGCAATGCTGAATGATATACTGAATTGCCTATGTTATCTTTTGCTGCTCAATTTGTTCTTAAAGGTGTAATCTGTAATTATGAATATTATTTTGTGTATGACTTCAAGCATGGTTTCTTTTTTGACAAATTGACACAAAAATATTTAATTTCCTCAGCAGCTTAGGGATAACCAAATTTAGGATTAATATAAATGGTTTGCTACATGCCCTGTTCACCCCTGGACATTTGCTGGGAGGTTAGACACGTACTTAACAAGGAATTAAAAGAGGAAATTAAAGAGTTGCTTTGTTCGTCAGTATATATTTATGTTCCTCAGCATATACTTATTTATCAGGATGTTGAAAGTCAGCTTTCTTATAACATAGATAATTCCATTATCATTATTTGAGGTGAGAGCAACTGCTGTTGACATCAAAGGCAGTTTTCAACAATGTATGGTGTTAAAAAACCATACCAAAACTGGAGTCGATGGCAATCAGGGGAAAATCTCTCTGCTGGATGGAGTCATATCTGGCACAAAGGAAAGTTGTTGTGGTTGTTGGAGGTTAGCCATCTCAGATCTAAGACATCTCTATGGAAGTTCCTTAGGGCAGTGTGCTAAGCCTAACCATTTTCAGCTTTTTCATCAATAACCTTCCACCAGCATAAGGTCTGAAGTGGGAATGATTACTGCTGATTTTACAACCTTCAGCACCATTTATAACATTCAGAAATGGATGTAGTCTCTGTCGAAATGCAGCAAGACCTGGACAATGTCTGGGTTTGGGATGATAAGGTGGGAAGTCATATTTAGGCCACACAAGTACCAGGCAATGACCATCTCGAAAAATTGAGAATTTAACCATCATCCTTTGATGTTTAATGACATTACCATCGCTGAATTCCCCCATTATCAACATCCTGCAAGTTACCATTGTCCAGAAACTGAACTGAACCAGCCACTTAACTAAAGTATCTACGCAACCAGTTCTGAATTTTGGACTTTTGTGGTGGGTAACTCACTTCCTGTCTCCCCAAATGCCTGTCCACCATCTACAAGGAACTAGTCAGGAATGCAGTGGAATATTCTCCTGTTGCTTGAATGAGTGCAGCTTCAACAACATTCAAGTAGTTTGACACCATGCATGCCAATGCAACCAACTTAATTGGTTCTTCATCCTCCATCTTCAAACTTCACCCTCTTCACTGTTGATGCACAGTGGCAGGAGGGTGTTCCATTTTAAAGATGCACTTTAGTAAGTCATCAAGGATCCTTCAATAGCACCTTCCAAACACATGAACTCAACCATCTAAAAGGGAGAGGTTAGCAGATACATGGGAATGCCATCACCTACAAGTTCCCCACCAAGCCACATACCCTCCTAACTTGGAATTAATCTCAAACTCCCTTCTTAACAGCACTATGACTATTTCTAAAGCCCAAGACTGTAGCAATTTGAAAAGGTAGCTCAACACCTTCTCCAGAGCAATTGAAATGCTGGCCTAGCCAGTGATGCCCATATTTAACATACAAACATGAAAACAAAGTTGTTTCCCACTATAAACATTAACATTGGAGCGTTGCTGGAAATAAGGTTTGCAGGAATCCTTTGTGCATAATTTTTCTCATGTGACTAAGATAAAATGTGGAGGAGATGGTAGAGTAGTGATCATGTCACTGGACTATAATCTAGAATGCCTAGGCAAAAGTTCTGGAGTTATGGGTTCAAATCCTGCCATGACAGATAGTGCAATTTAAATTCAACAGAAGTTAGTCTAATGGTAATTGTTGTAAAAAGCCATCTGTTTTACTAATGCCCTTTAGGTAAGGAAATCTGCTGCCCTTACTTGGTCTGGCCTATATATAACTCCAAATCCACAACAATGTGATTGACGTTTAACTGCCATCTGGGCAATTAGGCATGGGCAATAAATTCCAGCTTAGCCAGTGATATCCACATCCCATGAGCAATTGTTTTTCTCTAAATTTTAGGACAATTACTGTTGCTACTATGTAATGTTGTTATGATCAGGTGAGGAGGAGCAAATTGGTTCCCTTCATTTTAGCATCCTCAGTTAGCTGTAAGAAGACTTAAATTTTTTTTTAGCATGCTTCATTATTTCATACTTCAAATAAAATGTTTGCTCTGGTCAAAATTAAGGAGCCAATTACAAGGTCTCCGTCAGAGAAAGAAAGAGAACTTTATTCTGAGAAAAACAGTAGTGCGTAACATGAAACACACACGCACACAAATTTGTACAATGTTTTAGAGTCATGGAGGTATATAGCACAGAAACAGGCCCTTCAGCCCAACTCATCCATGTTGACCAGGATTCCTAAGCTGAGCTAGTCCCATTTGCCTGCATTTGGCCCATATCCCTTTTAAACTTCCCTATTTATGTACCTGTCCAAACGTCTTTTAAATATTGTAATTGTTCCCATGTCTACCACTTCCTCTGGCAGCTCTTCCATTTATGCACCATCCTCGGTGTGAAAAGGTTGTCCCTCAGGTCCCTTCTAAATCTTTCCCATCTTACCTTAAACCCATGCCCTCTAGTTTTGGACTCCCCTATCCTTGGGGAAAAGACCTTGGCTATTCATCTTATCTATGTCCCTCACAATTTTATAAACCTCTACATGGTCACTCCCCACCCTCATTTAAAAATGGGAGAGTCTTCTGAACAAAACAAATATCAAGGACAGGTAGTTCAAAAAGTTCTTAGAGTCCTTCAGGTGTTAAGTTTTAACCTGGTTGTTTCATTAATGACTTGAATTGTTAGTAGTTGCAAAATCTGCAGATGTTGGGTTCTTAGTGAATGGATATTTCTGCAATAATAAAAGCAAAGAACTGTAAATGCTGGAAATTTGAAACACAAACAGAAAGTGTTGGAGAAACTCAATATGTCTGGCAGCTTCAATAGGGGCAGAAGCTGAGTTAACGTTTCATAACATTGTTCTAACAAAGGATATTTCTCTAATTCGAATTTCACCAGGCATTGTTTTCTGTGAGGCTGAGAGAAAGTGCAGGGAAAGAGAGCCTTTTAGGTCTGCTGGTATGGATCTATTTAAATTCTATCTCTCTTCTGAAAAGCTATTGCTTGAAATACAGTTCATTTGTGTATGCTCATATCTGACTTCACTGTTTTTTTCGAAGCTCAATCATTTACTTTCAGCGAAAGATGTGAATTTCCAAAATGGTTTGAATCAACCAGGAGCTACAGATCTGAGTGTTGCCTTGTTATGGCACCATTGTCTAGCAAGTCTAATCACTGCCTTTTTCTAATGACATTAATTTGGGTTCAGACTAACTCTTGTTTATTAACAGTTTCATGACACTGGTTCAACCTGGTCAGGTGACCAATGTAGGCACCTTAAGTCAGTGCTTTCTTTCTTTAAGAAAAAGATTAATCCAGGGAAGGTTCCAGGTAATAAAAACCAGATGATAGAAATCGAAAATTTAGTCCCTTTTTCCACTGTCATAATAAGGTACAGTGTACTATTCTACTGCAGTGGTGAATTTGTACCTTTTTACAACCCAAAATCTAATTGTGATTAAATTCCTTAGTGAATCAGCATTTAATTACATGGTGAGGAAACTGCACAGAGTGAGTTTTATCAGAATTTACTTAGATTATTATTTGTTGAGGATGGAACTTAGGGCATACATCAAGATAGGAAAATCCATGACTTATCCATTGGTACCACAGCATAACTTCTTCTAGTCTTTCCTTGTTCTCAATAACAATTAAATTCACACTTTTCTGCCCTTGTCCCTGCTACCTTTAGTTGCTCTCTGTTATTCTACCCAAGGTATATTTAAAAAAAGAAGAGATGAATTGGGATTCATCCATGACTAGGCCTAGTTTTTTAAATCCTACCAATGACATTTAGTTATATTACTGGAAAGTAATTTGTATAATTTCTTTCAGGTGAGCCATTACATTTCAAACAGTCACATTTATTATTACATTGCCTGTTTTTGCAGGACTGAGAGAGAAATTAAGCTTCTTTTTCTGTGTCAGAGAAATGTAAATAAGTTTTGAACTAAGCAATGGAAGAGAAATCAAAAGATGTATTATTACAGTAATAAAACTAGTATTGCACTATTATTATGGGTGGCACAATGGCACAGTGGTTGCCATCTCTCAGCATCAGAGAGCTGGTTTAATTCTAGCCTTGGACGACTGTCTGTATGGAGTTTGCACATTCTCCCTGTATCAGTGTGGGTTTTGGCTGGGTGCTCCAATTTCCTCTCACAGACAAAAGACATGCAGGTTAGGTGGATTGACCATACTAAATTTCCCCGTCGTATCCAGGGATGTGCAGGCTAGGTGTGTTAACCATGGTTAATGTGGGGTTACAGGGATAGGGTAGGGGGGTGGATTTGGGTGAGATGTTCTTCAGAGAGTTGGTGCTGGTTTGATTGGCCAAATGACCTATTTCTGCAGTCTTGGAATTCTCTGATTCGATGAAAAATCTTCAAATGAGAGACAAGCATGAGAATGGTCACATATACTGTAATGATACGAAGTTTCTGAGATTAACAGGACTACAAAATTATTCTTTACTGCAGTTTCCGGGTCCCTCAAATTCTCAGGTTAATGTGCACACATTTTCAGTCTATTAAACATTAGTAATAACTCCTGTACAGTCATGTAAATTGAAAAAAATAGAATGTGAAAATTGCCATCCACACCTTCTAAATTTAATATTTTAATACCTTACATTAGAAAAACACAGTCTGTAAATTACACATCATAAATTTAATTGAATTGGAGAATAGCATTCAGGAATTGGTAAAGCAGGTAAAGTTAAAATTGGATTGACTAAAATATTGATACACCAGTGTAGAGGGCAGTAATGAAGAAGATAATATATGATGTAAAATTAAATGAGGTTTTGCTGGTATTGTACTTTCTGGTTTGGTTTTTCAATGACATTACAATCATTCATCCATGAAAGCAATAGTTGCCTACTAATCATCTGAGTTCCTTTTATTGGTCTCCTTTATCTCCAACACAATTGGGAAGCATTTCTTCAAACGGGAATTTTCAGTTTCAATCTATTTCACAAACCTGTAGATGTCCCTGACATTGAATGCACGCTTTGCCTTAAAATTTATTGCAGGTGGGACAAAGTCTGACATACTGGTACATTAACATTTGATTCTAAAAAATATTTTCTCTTCTTCTGTTTTCACTGATGTTTTAAACATACTTAATTACCCTTGAATTAAATGTCTCACTTGGCCATTTCAGAGGGAGGTTAAGAGTCACCCACATTAATTTAAGTCTGGAGTCACGCGTAGATAAAACTAATTAAGGACAGCATGTTTCCTTCCTGAAAGGACACTAGTGATCACTTGGATTTTATTTACGTGAATGATAGTTTCACTGCCACAATTACTGAATCTAGTTCTCAATTATTAATTGAAATTAAAGTCCACCAGCTTGCCTTGGTAGGGTTTGAATTCATGTCTCATGGCATTAGAAACAGAAACAGAAATTGCTGGAAAAGCTCAGCAGAAATCAGAGTTAATGTTTTGGGTCGAGTAACTCTTCCTCAGAATACCCATGGTATTAGCCTGGGCCCCAGGATAACTAGTGCAGTAATATTAGTAATATCTTACCACCTCCCCATTTGTCTTGATCCCAGCTTGAAACCATATCTATTATCGACTTGGCTGAAGGAATAGAATTGTAAATCAAAGTTTTACGAGGAGTCTAAATTAGGTTGTGCAATAAGTTCTCTAAACAAGACAAGAGAATTTTAAAGCAATGAAGATACTGACTGAGTGGACAAAACTATGGCACTTGAATGTAGGAATTATCAGCTTGGATCACTAGAGTTTGGATCAACTGGGTCAAGTTAGGATCCTAGAATTAAAAATAATTTATTGAGAGAGGCTAGGAGCTGTGCTGCAAATGGTTTTGGGTTATTTATATGCGCAAATAATTAAAAGCCAGTGCAAATTGTGATCAAAATGTTAGTGGTTTATCTTAAAAGGGTTGCAATTCCAAAGTAAAGAAATGATGCTTCAGTTGTACAGAACTTTGATCAGACTCCATGATCATACCATAATCTGTTCTACAAAAGAAAATAAGAAACAGGAGCAGGAACAGGCCATCTTGTCCCTCGAGCCTGCTCCGCCATTCAATAAGATCATGGCTGATCTTTTTGTGGACTCAGCTCCACTTACCCACTCGCTCCAAAACATTGACTGCTCCTTTCCTCCAGATGCTGCCTGGCTTGCTGTGTTCTTTCAGCCTCCTGTTTGTCTACCAACATAACCCTTAATTCCTTTACTGTTCAAAAATCTATCTATCTTTGTCTTAAAAATATTCAACAAGGTAGCCTCAACTGCTTCACTGGTCAGGGAATTCCACAGATTCACAACCCTTTTGGTAAAGAATGTCCTCCTCAACTCAGTCCTAAATCTTCTCTCCCTTATTTTGAGGCTATGTTCCCCAGTTCTAGTTTCACCTGCCAGTGGAAACAACCTTCCTGCTTCTATTTTATCCATTCCCTTCATAATTTTTTATGTTTCTATAAGATCCCTCTTCATTCTTCTAAATTCTAATAATCCCAGTGTACTCAATCTCTCCTCATGAGCTAACCCTCTCAACTCCGGAATCAACCTGGTGAACATTCTCTGCACCCCCTCCATTGCCAGCACATCCCTTCTCAAGTAAGGAGAGCAAAACTGTACACAGTACTCCAGGTGTGACCCCACCAGCACCCTATATATCTGCAGCATAACCTCCCTGTTTTTAAACTCCATCCCTCTAGCAATGAATGACAATATTCCATTTGCCTTTTTAATTACCTGCTGCACCTGCAAACCAGCTTAGTGTGATTCATGCACAGGAACACTCAGGTCACTCTGCATAACATCATGCTGCAGTTTTTCACCATTTAATTAATTGTGCATTTTGCTGTTATTCCTAACAAAGTTGATGACACCACATTGACCAACATTGTAATCAATCTGCCAGACCCTTGTTCCTCCACTTAACATATCTATATATCTCTGCAGATTTTCAGTGTCCTCTCCACACTTTGGTCTACCACTCATTTTCATGTCATCTGTGAACTTTGAAACATTATACTTCGTCCCCAATTCTAAATCATCTATGTAAACTGGAAACAATTGTTGTCCCAACACTGATCCCTAAGGCACACCACTAGACATTGATAGCCAACTTGAAAAATACCCATTTGTCTTCACACTTTGCTGTCTGTTAGTTACCTAATCCTCTATCCAAGCTAACACATTACGTGTAATAGTGTGTATCTTTATCTTATGCAACAGCTTTTTGTGTGGCACTTTGTCAAATGCCTTCTGGAAATCCACATACACCACATCCACTGGTTCCCTGTTATCCATTGTTGAGCTCGCAGTGTCTTCAAAGAATCCCAGTAAATTAGTTAAACATGACCTGCCTTTCATGAACACATGCTGCGTCTTCCGGATGGGACAATTTCTCTCCATATGTCTTTTGATTTCTTTCTTGATGATAGATTCAAGCATTTTCCCCACCTCAGAAGTTAAGCTAAGGGGCCCAGAGTTACCTGCATTTTATCTACCTCCTTTTTTAAACAGTGACATCACATTTGCTATTTTCTAATCTGTTAGAACAGACCAAGAGTCCAGTGAACAGTTCTGAGGAAGGGTCACCGGACCCGAAACGTTAACTCTGTTTTTTTCCTTCACAGATGCTGCCAGACCTGCTGAGCTTTTCCAGCAACTTTGTTTTTGTTCCTGATTTACAGCATCCGCAGTTCTTTCGGGTTTTTTTGTCTTTAATGATAATGATCGTTTCTAGGTCCTTACTTGCCATAGCCTCCTTATCAGCAATTATTGGCA
>JAHRHZ010000021.1:22166118-22177639 GCA_024137785.1 Ginglymostoma cirratum | reverse complement strand
CTGCTTGGCCTGCTGTGTTCATCCAGCCCACACCTTGTTATCTCAGATTCTCCAGCATCTGCAGTACCTTTAATCTCTGTTCAATGCCTCAGCCATTTTCTCATTTCCCATTATTAAATCTCCATTCTTGTCCTGTAAAGGACCAATATTTACCTTCGCCACTCTTTTTCACCTTATGTGTTTATGGAAACCCTTGCTATCTGTTTTTATTCTAAGCTAGTTTGGTCTCATAATCTATCTTAACTTTCTCTATAGTTTCTTCATGGCTTTCTGTTGGACCTTTAAAGATTTTCCAATCTCCTAGTTTCCCACTAATCTTTGCCACTTTGTATGGATTAGCTTTCAATTTGATACCCTTGTTTATTTCCTTAGATATCCATGGCTGATTATCACTTTTCCTACACCTCTTCCTTTTCACTGGCATATACGTTAGCTCAGCACTGTGAAAAGTTGCTTTGAAAATCCTCCTCTGTTCCTCAATCGTCCCACCATAAAGTCTCTGCTTCCAGTCTACTTTAGCCAAGTCCTTCCTCATCCCATTGTAGTTGCCTTTGTGTAACACAACTAACTGGTATTGGATTTTACGTTCTCACCCACCATCTGTCTTTTGAATTCAACCATCCTGTGATCGTTCCTTCTCAAGGGACCCCTAACTATGAAATCATTAATTATTTGTGTCTCATTATACAGGGACCAGGTCTAGGATAGCTTGCTCCCTCATAGGTTCCATTACGTACTGTTCCATAAATTATCATGGATACACTCTATGAACTTCTCCTCAAGGCTGCCTTGACCAACTTGGTTTGACCAATCAATATGTAGATTAAAATCCCCCATGATAATTGCAATACCATTTTTCCATGTATCAGTTATTTCTTTGTTTATTACCTGCCCTACCATGATGTTATTATTTGGTGGCATATATACTATACCTATCACTATTTGGACAATGAACGTCAAGAAATATATTTGGTCTTGAAGGGACACAGCACAGAATCACTAGGTGGATGCCAAGTCTTAAAAAGTTAAATTACAAGGACAGTTGCAGAAATTTGGCACAAATTCCCTCAGTTTAGAAGGTTGATGAGTGAATTAGTTAACGTGTTATGAATGCTAAAGAAATTTTATGGAGAGAAACTATTTCCTAGGGAAGAGTAATACAAAACAAAGAGATATCTTTTTTCCCAAAATTAGAAAGACAGGAAGTGCCGGGAGAGGGATTTGAATCTAGTTCGAGACCAGCCAGCGGCCATGATTTGCAGTAGTCAGTATTCAGATCTTTGCTATCAACAATTTTTTTTAATGATCTAGAAACAGTCTTCAAGATTGCAGGGTTGTAACAAGACATGCGAGAAGTGCCAAGATCATAAGTGAATTTCAACACTACTAACAACTGTAGATGAGCTGATGTGTCGGATTTGTATTTAGTAAATGTTTAATTTTAACACAGTTGACCACGTCACACTCTTCCAACATCTCTTTGCCGTGGAGGTATTAAAATAGTGTAGTAAAATAAGTTGTGAAGAGGACACAACAATGTTGAACGAGATATTGATAAAGTAAGTGAGTAGGCAAAGGTATGGCAAATACAGTATAATGTGGAAAAGTGTAAAGTTACCCATTATGGTACGAAGAATAAGAAATAATAATATTATTTAAATGGTGAGAGATTACAGAGGTCAGGTGAAGAAGAATTTGGTTGTCCTCATGCGCTCATCTGAAAAGATAAGTATGCAGATACATCAAGTAAGTAGGAAAGCTAACAGAATATTATCATTTATTGTGAGTGGAATTGAATACAAAAGCGGAGAGGTTATGCTTAAGTTTTACAAGAAGCTGGTAAGACCACATCTCAAATACAGTGTACAGTATTGATGAGCTTATTTAAGAGCACAAATCTATTAGAGATAGACTATAGAATCCCTACAATTAGAAGCAGGCCATTCAGCCCATTGAGTCCACACTGACCCTCCAAAGAGCATCCACCCAGACCCATCACCCTACCCTAACCCCTAACCCTGCATTTCCCATGGTTAATCCACCTAACCTGCACATCTTTGGAACAAAAACAAAAGTTGCTGGAAAAGCTCAGCAGATCTGGCAGCATCTGTGAAGAAAAGATCAGAGTTTAATTTTTTACATCTGGTACTCTTCCTCAGAACTGATGGGAGCTAGGAAAATGTTAGTTTATGTACAGAAGATAGGGTGGGGGAGGGGGTAAGGAGTAAACGATAGGTGTGGATAGAGCCCAAAGAAGGAGAAGAACAGCTGGTTAGACAAAAGAGTTGATAACGATTTGGCTAAGAGGGTGAATAGCTGTTAATGGGGGCTGTTAGTGACTAACCATAGGTAGTGTGTAATGGCAGTCTATGTAATAACAAGGCCTGGTATGTGGGGTATGGGTCTAGAACATGGGAGAGTTTAGACTCTAAGATTACTGAACTCACTATTGATATAGCACTTGAGGTGAATGGGATCAAAAGTTCTGGGGAGAAAGCAGGATCGGGTTATTGAATTGGGTGATTAGCCATGATCATGGAGAATGATTGAGCAGGTTCGAAGGGCCAAATGGCCTCCTCTTGCTCCTATTTTCTATGTTTTTATGAGTCCATAGGGATGCAGGGTCCCCAAGTGGAAAATGAGGTGTTGTTCTTCCAGCTTACACTGAGCTTCGTTGAAATACTGCAGCAAGCCAGAGACAGAAATGTTGGCCAGGGCACAGAACGGCAGGGAACTGAAAGCTCAGGGTCTTTTTTTGCAGGCAGAATGTAGATGGTCTGTGAAGTGGTCACACAATTTACACTTTGTTTCCCCACTGTAGAGGAGAACACATTGTGAGTGGCGAATGCAGTAGACTAGACTGTGGGAAGTGCATGTAAAGTGCTGTTTTAGCTGGAAGGTATTTTTGACCCCTTGATACTGGGGAGGAATGAGGAAGATGGGCTGGTGTTACACCTTTCGCAGTTGGCGGGGAGGTTGGCGGGGAATTGTGGTGTGTGTTGGGAGTGACGGATGAGTGGACCGGGGTGTTCCAGAAGGAATAGTCCCTGCTGAAGGCAGCTAAGGGAGGGGTGGGAATATGTATCTGGTGACGGTATCTCGCTGGAGGTGGCGGAAATGGTGACTGATGATCTTCTGGATGTGGATGCTGGTGGGATGGTAGGTAAGGACAAGCTGAACCCTATTGTTGCGGGAGGGAAGAGAGGGGGTGAGGGCAGAAGTGCAGGCAATGGGTCGGACCCTTTTGAGGGCCCTGTCAACAAAAGTGCTGGGGAATCCTGAGTTCAAGAAGAATGTGGACATTTTGGAGGCTCCCTTGTTGAAGGTGGCTTCATCTGAACATATGCAATGGAGACAGAAGAACTGAGAGAATGGAATGGAGTCATTACAGGAAGCAAGGTGCAAGAATGTATAGTCCAGGTAGCTGTGAGAGTCAGTGAGTTTATCGTGGATATTAGTGGCCAGTCTATCCCCAGAAATGGAAACAGAGATGTTGAGTAAGGGAAGGGAGGAGTCAGAGATAGACCAGATGAAAGTGAGGGCAGGGTGGAAGTTGGAAGCGAAATTGATGAACTTTTCTAATTCCAGACAAGAGAGGGAAGCAGCAGCAATGATATCATCGATATATCAGAGAAAGAGTTGTGGATAGGAGCCGGATTAGGACTAGAACAAGGAATGTTCCACATACCCCATGAAGAGACAGGCATAACTGGGGCCCATGCAAGAACCCATGGCCGCCCTTTGACCTGAAGAAATTGAGACGAGTTAAAAGAGAAATTGTTGAGGGTGAAGATGAGCTCAGCAGGCGGAGGAGGATGGTGGGTGGGGACGGATCAGGTCGTTTCTCCGAGAAGAAGCAGAGAGCCCTAAGATCTTCCTGGTGAGGTATGGATGTGTAAAGGGATTGCACATCCATGGTAAAGAGGATGTGGCTGGAGCCTGCAAACTGGAAATTCTGAAACTGGTGTGGATTGTCAGAGGAATGCACACCTTTGGACTTGGCAGGAAACTGGAGCACCTGGAGGAAATTCACGTAGGCACAGAGAGAATGTGCAAACTCCATGCAGACAGTTGTCCAAAGCTGAAATTGAACACAGATCCCTGGTGCTGTGAGGCAGCAGTGCTAACCTCTGAACTGCCTTAATTACTTAGAATGGGCAGATTGTCATATGAGGAAAGGTTGGAAATATATCACTGTTCCTTCACTGTTGTTGGGTCAAAATCCTGAAAGCATACCCTTACAACATTGTGAATTGTCCTACAGCTCATGGACTGCTGCTACAAGAAAGCAGGTCACCACCAACTTCATAAAGGTCAATAGGGCCAGCCTGTGATGCCTGCATTCTATGATCAAATTTGGAAAAAAGACATTTCTGATGAAGGGTTTAGGCCCGAAATGTCAAGTTTTCCTGCTCCTATGATGTTGCTTGACCTGTTGTGTTCATCCAGCCCCATGCTTGTTATCTCGGATTCTCCAGCATCTGCAGTACCTTTTATCTCTGATACAATTTTAACCCCACTGCGAAGCCTCTTCTAAGGATGCCTACCCTGAAGAAGTTACCGTCCTCCCTCCGGACAAACCTCAGGGAATCTCTCTCCCACTGCAACTCTCTCATCACCTCTTTGGCCTTGAAACTGCTTGACCACGTCCTGAAGCAAACCCATTTTTGATGAAGGGTTTAGGCCCGAAACGTCAAGTTTTCCTGCTCCTATGATGCTGCTTGACCTGCTGTGTTCATCCAGCCCCATGCTTATTTTTGAATTAAAGCCTGAATAAATCAGCTATGACCTTTTTTGAGGCTCGGAGCCAAATGGACTACTTCAGTTTCTATTTCATATGTTCTCTACTCTTTTACCAAAATGCATCATCTCACCAGGAATGTTGTAGTCCCTGGAATTTAGAAGATTGAGGCACGACTTGATTAAAAGTTAAGATGTTAATGAAGCTGGTCAGGGAGATAGGGAGGAACTATTTCCACTGGGTGGGTGAATTGGGAACTCAAACACCCTCCTCACCCGTAGGAATTAGACAAGGCTTGAGGTTCTTAGTTCGTGCGTTTATTCCAATATACGTCTGAGGAACAAGTGTAGGTGACTGGGCCCTTTCAGCCTGCTATCCCACTCAATAAGATCATGGCTTATCTGGTTTCAACCGCAACTCGATGTGCCTGCATATCCCTAACAATCATTCATCGTCTTGTTCAACAAGAATCTATCTGCCTCTGCATTAAAAATATGTAGAGGTCCTGCATCTACTGCCTTTTGAGGAAGTGAAATTCAATGATTCTGAACCCTCTGAATGAGAAGAAATGTTTCCTCATTCCTCTTTTAAATGGGGGTCTCTCTTATTTTTAAACTATGACCCTCAATTCTAGATTCTCCCACAAAAGGAAACATTTCTTTTAGCATCCGCTTGGTCAGGTCCCCTTAGGATCTTTTATGTTTAATTTAGTCTCTTCTTTCTCTTCTAAAGTGCAGACGATACAGGCCTGTCTAGCCTTTGCTCATAAGGCAATCAAGTCATTCCAGGCATTTATCCTTAAACCTTCTCTGAACTGCTTCCAATGTATTGACAACTGTCCATAAGTATGCTAACCAGTACCTTATACAGTCCTCCAGATACAGTCTCAACAGTATGCAAGGGGATTGCATGGTGGCTCAGTGGTTAGCATAGGGACCCGGGTTTGATTCCAACCCCAGGTGACTGTCTGTGTGGAGTTTGCACATTCTCCCCATGTCTGCGTGGGCTTCCTTCGGGTGCTCTTGTTTCCTCCCACAGTCCAAAGTTGTGCAGGCTCGGTGGATTGGCCGTGCTAAATTGCCCATAGGTTTAGTTTAGGTGGGTTATAGAATGGATCTGGATAGGATGCTCTGAGGGTCAGTGTGGACTTGTTGGGCCGAAGGGCCTGTTTCCACACTGTAGGGATTCTATGAACTTGTATGAACAATGCTTGTGTCTGCTGGAGTTGAGAAGAGTAAGAGGTGACTGAATTGATATACATAGAGTCCTAAAGGCTCTTGACAGGATAGATGTGCAGAGATGTTTTGTCTTCTAGGGGAAACCCATACAGTCTCCTTTAAAAACTGGGGGTCATCCAGTTCAAACAGAGGTTACGTGTAAAAACAGAGTCCTTGATATGCTTTTTAAGGCAGAGGCAGATAGATTTTTGTTAAGCAGGGTGTGAAATGCTATCGGGGTGGTGGGGAATGTGGATTTGAGGTTATAAGCAGATCAGTCATGATCTTATTGAGTGATGGAGCAGGTTCCAGGGGCTGAATGGACTATTCTTGCCCATGATTTATATGTTCCTATATTTATTTAACTGGTTGGAACTGCACTCACCTGTATCTATTCTTATTTATTTAAATATATTTAAAATCATTTATTCAGTTATGAAGATACATTGGACAAGTTAGGACTGTTGTCCTTAGAGAAAAGAAGGCTGAGCAGAAATTATTGATAGACATATTCAAAAGCATGAGGGGTTTAGACAGAACACATAGGGAGAAGCTGTTCCCACTTATTGAAAGGGTCAGGATTGAGACAGCATAGACTAAAGAAATTGACAAAAGAAGGAGAAGTGACATGTTATTGGTGTCCTTCAGGGTGACAAGATTATGCTGTAGGTCTTCATGTGACTGAATAGGCTGCTTCTAGATTCACAAATCTTTGGGCACATGGGTTTGGATATCCTATGAAATAGTGGGATCTGCAGTACAGGATTTGCTTTCTTTCCTTACCTTCTCTACCGCCATCTTCCTTATCATTTAGGCATTTAGACTCAAAGCATGATGCAGCTTGATTACCATGTTGTCTGATTTGTAGCAATCTCCTCCCAGTTATTAATATCAATTCATCCTAATGCATCTTCAAAGACATCTTCAGCATGTCTTTGTAATGTTTGCTTTGAATGCTGGCCATTTCAGAATTGAGAAAATAGGTGCTGGTGTGGGGCGATTCCTTTCAATCATTTTAACACAGTATCCAGCCCACATGGTTGATTTTGCTGGAGTTTTGTTTGATTATTTGTGGAGCTAGTTTCAAGGACAGCACAAGTCTTTGTTTTACAATCCTCCAGTTGGATCGGGAGTGTGCGGGATAGTCATTGCTGGTAGAATTTGTCTAGAACTCCTAAGTGTAACTAGTAGTTACAACTGTTGTACTCCTTAAGCTGGAGAAGGTGGCAGAGCTGGGGTGGTGAGGGTCAGAGTGGTGGTGGGTGGATGGAAATGAATTTATTTTACCTCCCAAATCTGTAGGAACAGTGCATGGAGCCTTCCTACTAGCTTTGAAGACATCAGATGAAATATCTTGTGGCTGCAGACCTTATCCCTTTTCAGCCATTTCATTGCTGGTTGCAGGTTTATCCATTAGATTTTACCACCGGATACTGGGGACAGCCTGCAGAGTATCGGCAATAACTATGGATTCACAATTGAAGAGTTATTAGAAATGTTCTTTCTAGAGTTGACTGGTGGCATTGCCATTCTTAAGAGAAAGAGAGAAAGAGAGAGGAGACACTCCACTTCAATGAAGGGCATTTTGTCCTTTTGACCTGGAATCTATGCGAAGTGTCTCAGCCTCTGTGCACTAGAGAATGTTTGGCATGAAATGGAAATGCATATTGTGACTATAATCTGTAGGTATAAATGTAAAGAGGCGTCCCAGCATGCCACACTGTATTGAAAGAAACAGAAATTTGTTGCAATTTGTGTAATGTTAACTTTGAATTACATAGGAATTATTTATAAAAATTATGTACAAATTATTTATAAATAAAGCAGATCATATCAAAATAAGAAAAAAAAAAGTAAGCAAATTAACCTTTAGCCCACAGCGCAGACCTTCACTGGATCAGCAACACCACTTTCCAAAGCAAGGCTTCTGATTTTCTTTCCGATTTCTTTCCTTTTCCCCCATCTCAATGACAATGGCATTGATCCTGGTCTGTTCTAATTCCCTGAATGTTTAATGGGTAAAGGTACCTCAGTCCTGAGCCCTGATTCAGTGTGAAACTGAATTTAGTTATGGTGTGTAGATTTCTGTTTCTGCTAGTGGTGGTCCTCTTGATCTTTGTGACTGTGGTATATAGCTTTCTCTCGGATCATTGTGTTGCTTCCTTTCCCTCCCTGCAGCATTGTGTAGCTATCCTTCTCTCTCTTTCTCTGTAACTCAGTTATAGCCAATTTTATTGCTCATTTTTTCAGTTTATATCTCTCTCAGTATGTATAGATATACCTCGGTCTCTTTCTTTCTATCAGTATGTACCTTCCTGTGTCTGTGTGTGGTTTTATCTCTCTCGCTCTCTCTCTCTCTGCCTGTGCAGTTTTCTCCTCCACAATGAGTGTAATTCTCCTGCTCTATAAGATTGTTAATGCTGAAGTTTTTGAGGCATGTACCAATTTTAATAATAGCAGGTCGAACTGACTAGCGGGTGGAGCTTCCTGTGAAGAATAACCACTCTACAGAAATTTAGCTCCTATTGCAGAGTTAATTTTGAGAAAATTGAAATAAATGAATGAGGAATCTGAATTTGAGCTAACAACATGAAATTATTACTACACCAGGAAAAAAAAAGTCATAAGGAATTATTTCAACTGAACCAGCTAGTCAAGAATTAGGTAGGTAGGAGACAGTAGGGTGAGTTCTAGAATTGTCAACTCAGGTTTGACATATTCCAAGAGACGTCATGGAAAATTGCAGCATGCTCCATGAGTGAAGTTTGTCACTTGTCCAGTATCCCATCTACCCAACCCTAACACTCCATTGGCCTTGGCTTCTGTCCCAGTTTCAGGTTTTTGACACTTTTTTTGGGCCTCTCCTTTCTCTCCCAAGCAACAACTGCCTTGAGAACTTTTTAAATTCTGGCTTCCTCCATGATTCATGTTCAATGTCCCAACATTAGAAGAATGTAAATAAAGCACTTACTCTGCACTGAGCGAAATGTATCAAATGTGGCAACAACGGCAACTGATGTGATGTAAAACCTTGATGAACACAGCAGGCCAAGCAGCATCACAGGAGCAGGAAAGCTTGACTGATGAAGGGTCTAGGCCCAAAACATCAAGCTTTCCTGCTCCTGTGATGCTGCTTGGCCTGATGTGTTCATCCAGCTCTACACCTTGTTATCTCAGATTCTCCAGCATCTGCAGTACCTATTATCTCTGATGTAAAACCTTATCAATTCCTTGGACAGTCTTCCTAATTTAGATGTGTGAATAATTTCACTAACAGCTTTCACAGGCAGTCAGATCTCGGCATGGATACAGAAACTTTCTCCATCTTGCCTTGGACTGATCAATTTGAACTAGCGCATGTTTGAAATGTCAATATTTAGCTTTTTAATCTCACACCCTTAATAACAGCAAAAACCACCAGAGCCGTACACTTTACCCTAACACAACTTGCAGATCCTAGACATGTTCAGTATGCAACTGAGACAGAAGTGCAACAGCAATTCAGAATTGAGGTACAACTAGGCCTAGGTCTATGGCTATTGGTGAGTTCATTCTGTACGACTGTGCAACCTCCATCTTGGTCACATTTAGGAGCTGCGATTTTCTAAGTATGAAGCCAATAGCGATTGATGTCAAGTCCAGCACTCTTTCAGGCATTCTATGAAGACTGGCAACCCTAGACTGAGCCCTGGAGCACTTTTGCCAAAGGTCACTTTGACAGCACTAAAGAAACCATGTTGTCAATGAGTTATTAGCTATCCCACACTCATCCCACTCAGTGCTTGTTCTTTATTTTGTGAGTTTAATGCTGAGTCACTGCTTTCTGCTACAGTTGCTTTCCCCTTGAAGGGTGGTAAATTTTCTAAGCTGTAAAAGCTCTGTGCTTGATTATGTCCTGTGTTTTCTTAGTCATTTATCAAATCAGTCACAATGTTGCCTTCTAGAAAGACCAAAGACCTCTTTGCAGATGTTTTTTATGCTGGCGTTTAGCATTGACCAGGGGCTATGACTGTAGCCAAGGATCACTGGAGATTTAGAGTGAGGCCATGACTTGATGGCTAAGAAGAGTCACCTTGGTAGGATATTTGAGGTCTTCAATGCTAACGTTCTCGCCACTTTGCTTCTATTGTCTCTATTGCTTGGGGCCGACATTGATATAGATGATAGATCAGAAAAGTCAGTGATCAGTCTAGAGGTTGTCCATATCTATCATGGAGTAGGTGATGTGGACAGCTCTGCAGTCCTTTGCTCAAATGTGATGTGGTCAAGCAAGTGCTGGTGTTCAGATTGTGAGGTTTGCGGTCTTGCTGATGGAAACATGATGTTAATTATAACAAAGTCACATCCTTTACATTTTGGCAGGATGAGCACACTGTCAGAGTTTGTTTTCCCTACTCCTTCCTTGCCCATCACACCCATCCAGAGACTTGTGGTCTTTCTGACTATGTCGTGGAAACCTTCAAGAATGATCAGTTTGTCACCTGCTGGTATTTGGGGTACAGATTATTCACAGATTGTACAGAATCCCTATGTGGTTTCATCTACTGATGACTTAAGGTTAGTAGCTTATGCACTGATGACATTGGCATGCTGATTTCACATTAAGGTGAGCTTGGATATCATAGTGCTCATCTATTCCTGAAGGGGATTCACTGAGCTCCCAGACAAGTTGTATTTTTATGAAGCCCACTGGATGGAGGTATCCAACTTCAGACATTGCACTTGAGTATGCATATGGTGTTTGTGCTTGTGCTCACTCAGAAGCTGAGCTCCAGGTCACTAATGAGTTGTTTTCCAAAGCATATGAGAAAATGGGTCTTTGACACCCTGAAAACAATGGACCTCTTCCAACTGTTTCCCACAGCACAACACCTTGCCAATTGATTAACGTTAATGTGAAGTCATGGAAGAAAACCCATATTCTCCAGATGTTGGAAGCTTCCTCTTGACATCCAGTTTGCAAATCCCTCTTTTTACTTTCCAATGATATCCAACACATATCATTGTTGGATGATATCTAAACTTGGATCTACTGTAAAACAAATGGCTGACTTAAATCCACCCACTGGGTTAGTAAAAGAATATGGTTTTGTTCAGACAGCCATTAGCAAATCTCCAAAAAGCCTGGATTTTCACCATAATGGAGAATGAGTCTGCCATTCACAAAGTGCTGGAAGTCGTTGAGAATCCCAAGCCCCACGCTCAAATGCAGCATTTCTCATTTTTGCAGGAATGGAGTTGGGGCGTTCCACAGTCTGCATTTTCCTGATTCCTGCAGGCAGCTGGCCATTTAAATGGAGTCCCTGGTGTCTGGAATCCAGAATGTGAAGATTAGACCATGCGAGTGTAGGCCTGCTCTGAGCGCATTTCTTTTAAATAGCTAGCACACTCTTTTGGAAATCTGAGATCCCCCTGTGGGTAGGGTAGGGGGCTTCAAGAATCCTTTGGTTGTAAGGATATTAGCTGTCCTTTCTTGAGGGAGGGACAAACAGGTGCTGTTAACAGTGGAGAAGCTTGAAACCGTAAAATTTTCAAGACTTGTCACAAACTGTCTAGAAGTGTC
>JAHRHZ010000021.1:22135010-22165718 GCA_024137785.1 Ginglymostoma cirratum | reverse complement strand
AACCCGAAACGTCAACTTTCCTGCTCCTCTGATGCTGCTCGGCCTGCTGTGCTCATCCAGCTCCATAACGTTTTATCGCAGCTTATGAAGAGCTGTGATTGTGCACAAAGCACAAAGACTGGCAAAACTATCAAGGAACTGTTCAAAACAGAGTTTAAAAAAAAATTGCTCGGTATTTCAGAATACCTGTTCACACCAACTATTATAGAATTTGTGCTGCTTGACTGATTTCTTCAACTATCATTTTCCAAATGAGCATTTGAGCTTTTGATGAACAGCTCCAACTACGTTATTGAATGTTTAGCCAAGCAAATGAACATTTAAGTGATATGTTTGTTTTCATAAGGAATTGATTCAATGAATTTCAATGTATTAATTGTTGTTTTTAAATTAATGACAGTGTTTTCCCCTAATATTGACATAATCAATTGATACTGTTAACATGCCTCCTGAGATTTGCCCAAGGTAGTTACTAGGTGAGTTGTCACAGAGTGGGAAGGGAAATCATATGACTTTAGCAAGTGCTCTGAGATTGAACATGTTCAATTTGTGAGATTTGACTGAAAAACGTTGGTTAGACTGGCAAAATTGAAGCAGCAATTGTCCTTTAATTTCTGTGGAAAACTGTCAAAAATAATAGTTTTTTTCAAATAGATCTTATTACTGCAAAATGATAGACAAGGGAGTCTGGGGTTATGACAGTGGACAGGAAAATGGAGGTGATAATTAGATCAGCCGTGATCTTATTGAATATAGCAGCAGAGGCGAAGGACCAAATGACCTACGTCTGCTCATAAGTCCTAAGTCCTCACTTCCTATGTTAAGTCTCCATAGCTTTATAAGGAGTATATCATTGTAGAATGTGTAATGGTATAAGTTGTCAGGTGTGAAAGAGTGTAACACTAAATAGTATAAATTAATTAACTTTTTGGATGCTGCAAACTATATGCCATGTTTGAATAATACAATATGTGTCACAAGGAATAAATGTAAGTTTTATACCATTCGCTTAATAGAGAAAAAGTAAAAGCCAAAAGCTCAGAATAAGAATTTCAAAAGAAAACTGTAATCGTAATAAATAAATAATGAGAAGGCACAAATTCAAACTAATTAGAATAGAAGCAAAAGTAATATGAGGAAACATGTTTTCATGCAGAGAATGATTAATGTTTGAAATGTAAACTGTGAGGGGACATTCAAAATTGCATTAGATCATTATTTGAAACGGAACAATGTGCTGGGTTACAAAACGAATGTTCACAAGGAGAAATGCTCTTTTGGAAAGCTGGTACATGATGGTCTGAATGGTTTCATTCTGAACTGCAACACTTGTGATCTGTAAATCATAGGACAGAATTACACCAAAAATTGGCAAAGTGTCACACTTCTATGGTGCTGATCTCACATTATCATGTGTTCAACAGAAGCAGGAATACATGCCAATGCCAAGATCATCTTTGATTCCCATGGCTGGTATCATATTTAAACCCCAGCTGTACACCTGGTCAACTGCTGTACGCATTGAAGTATCCGAGTTGCAGAATGGTAAGAATTGCACCAAACCCTAGCCCTATCGCAGGTGACATAAGTAAGCTGGCATTCCCAGCATGCAGACAGGGACCAGTTGGATAAGAGGATAAGGATGAAGGCCATCCTCTTTCTTCAGGACTGTGTGGCGAGATCTTGGCACCAGACCCTTACAGGCTGGCCTGAAGTTACCCCAGAGTCAGTCCATGGTCCAGATGAATTCTCAGAAGTGTAAGAAGAAGCTTTCATGACCTTCCCTGCTTCATAAGAGTATGTACCCTTGCTGTTACCTCACTCACTATAACTCTGTTACTGAACTCACCTCTCACCAAGGCTTATGGCATACCACACTCACTGTTGCATGTAGCATCTTCTCTCAATTGCTCACACCTACCCTACTCTACAGACCCTGCATGTCCTCTGCCTTTCCTATGCAGTCTGGACACTTTACCACCCTTTGAGCCATGCTAGACATGTCATCTTACTCAATCCCCACCCCCAATATGTTTCATTCCAGGAGAAAACAGCCCATAATAGGGTAGGAGAGATCCAAGAGACAGGTGTTAAGGTGCCTGAAATTTATCTCCTCACCCTCTATGAGGAGAGCATCCTTGCCCTAGCAAGAGAGAACGATGGCTACTCATGCAATGATGTCGAGACCGCCATGTCCCAGCAGCCAAGCAATATTCATTGCCAAAGCTGTGCTGGTCTGTCATTACTGCTATTGTGAGCGGATTCTTAACACGCCCAAACTCTTACAGTATTTTGCAACTCATTCTCCTGTCTCCTGCAGGCACCAGTGGCATTTACAAGTAAGAAGCCACTGATCTCTTAGAGGAAATAGCAGCAAAACTGTGCCATCCATCAGCTCGGATCATGAAACCTCAGTGGATACTTAGATTAGAGTTGGGAAGGCATTCTGGCGAGCACATTCCTGGCACATCTCCACAGCTGGCTGAGGAAGACACACCCAAGGTCACTGTCTCTCAGAGGACTGCCAGAGAGAGGCATCTGCTTAGCTCATGCAGGAGAAGACCCTGTGGTGTTAGCCATTAATAACTTCACTCAAAAGCACAAAAAGGCACACGGACAATAGGCACCGAGGAAATGTACTTTAAAGTTGGAGGAGTCCACCTCGACATATCTACAGCACAATCTCCATCATGTGGCCATCTGGCTGCCTCTATGGACAGGTTGGTTATCATGAAGATCCAGGATCAGCATGTCTGTCGGTCGGGACTGTGCACAGACCTGCACACCATCACTCCAGCCATCAGTACCAACCGCAATGCGACAGGGGGAAGAGGAACTTTAACCTGGCTGCAGTCAAGGAGACCGGGTGGGTCCAGTAGACAACCAACCTGAGGAGGAGCTGCTAACAGGCCCATCACAAGTCTAGTCTGCTTTCTAAATGCTCTAGGAGTGTCTGGCACCTCCACAGCCACTGTGCTTGGAAGCCCCAACTCTATGGGAGTCCAAGGAGAAGAGGGTGAACATCCATCTAGCCAGGACACTCTCAGCGCACCTGGGCACTCTAACCACAAAAGCCCTTGGGGTATCCCACCCAAAACTTCAGGGGTAAAAGTTCCCACCACAGGGGAGGTTCCTTCCACCCCAGCTGCAGATCTCAAACTGCACAACCTTTAAAAGGGTAAGTTGATGAGGCCTTGAATTGTCATAATGTTCAAGGCTGTGAGACAGCTGCTGGAAAGTAGGATTAGTGTAAAAAGGTCGGTGTCGATTTGATAGGCCAAAGGGCCACTTCTGTACTGTACAACACATAGTGGGAGGGCAAGGAGAAAGAAACTTTATGAAAGCACAGGGGAGACTTCATTGTAAATGATCACATTTGTAAGTACAGTCATTTCTCCATATCCGCAAGGGTTCCGGTCCTGAGAACTCCTGTCAATTATGAAATTCGCGAGCATGGAGCTTGTTTAAAAGTGGGTTAAAATAGGTTAAAAATCACAGATACGTGAGTTTTCTGGATGTTGAATTTTGTTGCTACTTATTTTTTGGTGTAGGTAAGTGACTTTCGATTCATGATTTTGCAGATACAGAAGATTTACTGTAAATGTTCAATTTTCACCATCGTCCCTGTGGTGAGCCTTGTGAATGACTTCAATGAGAGCTATTCTTTCTCTACCACTCATACTAGTATGAAACACGATTGAGGGAGCATCAGGTGTTGTGACGTTTCCATCAGTTTGTAACATTTATTTTTATTTAACTAGTGAAATAGCATTGAAAGATCAAACTAGCAAGTTGCATGTGCAGTTGGGATTACACAGTGAATGCTGGCTGCTGCACTGTCAAACATTTACACAACTACGAACCATTGAAAGCAGTTAACAGAGAAGTCTTGCCTGCTCACTTTGGCCATTGCAGCTGCACTGTAGAATGTGAAGGAAGTGTTCCTTCAGATGAAGTACCTCTTCTTCCTACTTGGTGCACTGCTGCAGCTCTCACTGATGTCCAGAGTAAAGAATCCAAGGATTAATGTAAAGTTCTGTATGCATGGTTACTGCAATGAGCCCCAGACATGATCTGCATGGAATCCTGATGTGCAGGAGCCATCTTACTGCTCTCATTGGCCCCAGTGGAAGGTGTTGCACTGTAGACGTGCTGGATATCATGACATAGTGTTCTCACTACCATCTCTGAGCAGAGTATGACATCTGTAAGACATTCCATAGAAGCCAAGTGACTGTGGCTCTCCTGCATTTTTGTTGCATTGTGAGGACATCGATAGCTGGAAACATCAAGAGGCTGTCTCCATATCGGCATTGCACACTGTTGATCTGATTCAGATGTATGCTCTGCAAACCTTTTGGCACACATACAGTTAGAGATTGTTCATGTGGTAGCAATAATGAGAACTTCTCCCTCCACACCCAACTCTCTCAGTATCCAAGAAAGCTAACATTGTAAACAGCATAACAGTGTTGACACTTCATAGCTCAAGATGTGAAGTGAGTAGCTCCTACACATTGTCCAAGCTACAGCACATTAGAAGGTGAATGTGGCTTTTGCATCTAAAATGAGCCTTTGCAGAGCACCTGACTTTACATGTACCTCACAGCTATTATTAGGATTAATTTTAATGTTGAATGATATGGTCAAGATGGCTGTGGCCAAGAGTTTTAGTCAACACATTTGGTCAAAGAACATGGTCCAGGTACAGAATTCTTTGAAATAACAGATATCTTTACCCTGTTATTGTGGGCATCTGTTGAGGTAATTGTCCTTGAATGGTCTTACTGTGCACAAAAGATCATCTTCAGAGAGAAGAAAAATACTCCACCCATTCTGGTACGGTGGTAGCCAATTTTCGTTTCAATTGCACACTTGTGATTCAGATGAGGTTGGATGGCCACACAGATAGTGTTTCATGGAGTGAGTCACAAACTCAGCCTCTTAATCTTGGTGACCCCACCTTAAAGCACTCATGTTCCTTTCTGCCTTGCTCTCCCTTTCATGATGGGTTGAAGGGCCTCTTTCTTACCATAAAACTCTATTGTTCTATGACTCTAACTCATGAATATTGATCTACCCCACAATCCACCCAACTGTTTTATTGAACTGCCAATATCCCCACTTTACTCACTGAGCTTCAGGCATACAACTTAGTCATATAAGATATAGCTATGCATTGACAGCCCAATTGAATCCAGGGTGGTGGTGACCATTGATGAACCCTTCCTTCTGGAGTACTCTTTACCCTTTCGTTTTATCATCTCTGACTCTTATGTGTTGAGTTGCCCCTTAACAATTATTAATTTTTTTGCACCCCAGCATGCTGCCTCCAATTCTACAATTTATTTTCCCAGTTTCCCCATCACTGCACTGGCCTCTGGTAATTGCTTGACTTTCAGCAAACAGATTTCCTGGACTGACCATGATCCACTGCCTTGACCGACATGGAAAGACCATCCTAACTGATGAGTGACCAGACCCCTGACTGACTCACAATTATGTGTGGGCCAGTGTAACTAGACCTGCAGGACTGACCGAGCAGTACTCCAATGTAGTAATCCAGACCGTTTGACCAAATCGTTGTGTTCAAGCCCCTGGACTGACATCCGACATTGTCCTTGACTTAATGTGCTCCTACACCCTGAATAATGACAGACCTCTCGACTTGTCTCAGGACTACTCCACTTAAACTTTGAGATATGGCCATTTGGCTAAAGCACATGCAGTGTGTTTGCTAGGTAAGCTGATGGCACATGGTGTAGATATGACATGGATGCAGCATGGTGCCGTACAGTAACATTTCCATGATGGTTGCTGACAACCATGGCAAGCTGCCTGGCTTTGTGTCAAGGGCAAGGCATAAGTACCATCAGCCTTAAAGTTCTGGTTGGGGTTGGGGGTGGACTGGAGTATAAAAAGGCAAGGAAAGGAAAGACAGCAATGCTGTGAGCATCGAAGTAGGTTCAAATTCAATGAACAATAAGAGAGCAAGCTAGGAGCTATGAGATGCACCCTGCTCTGATGCATAAGGATGGCTGTTTGACCGTGTGTGCAAGGTGGACTATTAGCAGCACTACAATCCAAGGCCTTGGTATGCTCCAAGGTGCAGTACTGAACTGGTAAATTGTATTTTAAGTGTATTGGAGATGTGCCAAGATCTGATGAAGATGGTACTTGTCTGATACCAAATCCCATGGATGAACAATGCTGGTGATCTCTGCACACGGAATGTACAGAAATATTGTTGAGCACTGGAGCTGACAGTCATCCACTCTGACTTTTTGTTGCTATCTACTTTCTTGCTGCCTTCCGGGAGAATAGCGAAATGATTATAAATAAGGAAAGAAATAGTAATAATAGAATGTTAACACATGCATGGATAATATATGGATGCAAATAGACTCCTCTGCTACTCACTAGTGAGATTCTCATCTTGCCACTCAAGCCCTTGGTGGAAACTTAGTCTTTTTCTCCTCAGCATTGCGAATGTCATTTTTCTGATCTTGCCATATTTTCCTAATCAACTTGCCATTTTGCCCACGTTGTTCAGGTGCAGGAAGAATTCTGCTGATAGAAACTGTAAATGCAAATACACTTGTCATTAAGCAACCCAACTTGTTGGGAAAAGCTTGAGTATATTTTATACATATAAAACATATTCTGGATGTTATTTCACCAAATAGTACACAGTTTCAAATCAAATCATGTATTGTGCAATTTTTAATGTTGAATGCTACATTAGGTCAGTTGTCTGTAGTTCAAGTCATTAATCTGATTAGAAAATTAGCTTAGTTACAGCAGAATGCAGTAGCTATTAGTTTCTATGCAGAAGAAAGGAGGAAAACAATCTCATTTAAAATTCATCAAATCATGAAATTAACACAGTTGATTTACTTTTCTTGAAGTGCTCTTTGCATAAAGATGCATTTCCATTTTGCGCAAAGGAAGCACAAGTGTTGCCATTAGTGATCATCAATAGCATTGAATTACCATAGTTTTATTTCACCAATCTTTACTGAATATTACAAAGATGTTTCTTTCATATCACTGTTAAACATTGGGATACAAGCCACTGAATGGCAATGGGGAGTGGACTATGTTGTTTGAGAAGTATGGCATAGTGCATAATGATTTCTTGATGGAACTTTTTTTATTGCTTTAGGGATTTGGGATAGGACTGTCACAAACTGAAGTAATGTTAAACATACTTATATCAAGAATTAGGCTGTAATTTTTATATTTTATAAAACTTTAGGTGCTGAGCTAAGGCCTAGGTTCGAGTCTGAGATAACAAGGTGTGGAGCTGGCCAGGCAAGATCAGAGAAGCAGAAAAGCTGCTTCAGAAATGAGGGAGGGGAAGGGGGCTCTGAAATAAATAGAGAGAGGGGGAGGCAGTGATAGAAGGTGGATAGTGGAACAGATGGGTGGAGAGAAGACGGACAGGCCAAGGAGGCAGGGATGAAGCTAGTAAAGGTGAGTGTAGGTAAGGAGTTGGGATGGGGGTTGGTCAGTGAGGAGGGAGGGGCGGGTAGGTGGGAGGGAAGACGGACAGGTCAGGAAGCAAGGATGAAGCTAGTATGTGAGTGTAGGTAGGAAGTGGGGGTTGGTCAGTGGGTTGGGAGGAGCAGATAGGTGGGAGAGAAGACGGACAAGTCTAGGAGGCAGGGATGAGGTGGGGGGCTGGTCTTGGGATGAGGTCAGGGGTGGGGAGATCTTGAAGCTCGTAAAGTCCACATTGAGGCCATTGGGTTGTAGGGTTCCAAGATTCAATATGAAGTGCTGTTCCTCCAGTTTTTGGGTAGCATTGTTGTGACACTGGAGGAGGCCCATTCGAGTGGTATCGTTGTGACACTGGAGGAGAAGTCTCACTTGCTCCATAGGTGTGTAATAACATCTCTGACAGACTAATTAGAAATATCTACGGCTTTGGTTCTTTGCTTTAGCAAATGTGCCTCAGTCATAGAGTATAGAGGAAAACAATTACCAGAATGATTCCAGTGATGAAAGGATTTTATTATGAGGGGAAACTTGTATAGGATGTTCAAAACTATGAGAAGTTTTCGATAATGCCTTTAGGAAAGAATCATTTCCATTAATCACTTGACTATATACTTGAAAGCATTATCAAAATAGTAAGGGGAGAAGTTAAAAGAAATTTCCAATGAAGAGGTCTGCAAGGACATGGAATATCCTACCTGTACCAGAATTCAAATCAATATTAGCTTTAAAATGGGAAGTGGAAAAATATTTGTAAAAGTTTAGATCAATTGGCTTATGCTAGAATCTGTTTCAGATGCAACTGGTCATGGTCAGCGTTACTTCCTGATACATTCTGAATTCTAAATGATCTTGTCAGAGGTAGAGCTCTGATCAGGATCAGCTACGTATCTGGCAGTGTCAGGTTTCTAATTACACTCAACTAAATGCCCACTTGGAGTCAAATTGATGATTTGCCAGGGTCTTCCTGACAACAGATGAGCTTCTTGCTGAAGCTAAAGTTTAGTTGTTGCCATGTGAAGAGTCCAGTGATGCCTGCTTCAAATCCCCTGTAATCCTGCTGTTGTAAATGTAGGGCATCTTTCACACTGATGGTCTAGCGATTGGAGTGCCGTCATTTTTTTTTATTTTTATAATTCTTCAATGATTGCCTCCAATTTGAGACATCCTTGTGTCTTCTGATATACATCAGATGCGCCCACCTCTCTGGGTAGAGCTGCCAGCCGTACAGGACTGTGGCCCCTCTTTTTGGGACTGTGGTTCCCTGGTTTGCTTATAAACCTTAACTGGAGAGGGGCAGCTTCTTAATTGGCCACCTCTGGAAAAATCACGACAGTCTTCCTGCCACTGCCACTTCCAAATTCCAGGTCCAGAATCATGCTCAACACTAGTCCTGACAATGTGTGCAAAGTTAGGCCAATGTTTTCATTTTAATTAATATTTCAAAACCTTTTTTTAATACAGTAGGGGAAATGTTAACCAGGACTGGAGAAAAGGAGATTATTCAGAGCAATAAGGGAATAAATTACTTCAGTGAAAGAGTGTATTTTGTAAAACTTCCAGACCAGGAGTGTTTCGTTAGAACTCTGCAGACTATCAAAAGACTGAGAAAGTCTAAACTCTCAGATTAGAAATATGATTAGATATATATCAAAGAAAAGGTCTTCACAGCTCACAATACAGAAACTGCAAAGACACAGTTAAATCAAACCTACAGATTTGATGTGGAAGGAAGATTCCTTTGGATTTTGATTAACTGCGAAGTGACAATGTTGGAGATTAAATGTGGTTTTATTTTGCCATATGTTTAGCATTCTTTCAAATTGTATTAGTCTTAGATAACTTGGTTTATTTTGTTTCTATTTATTTTGTGTAATAATTTTGTTTAATTGTTGAAACCAATCTATAGCCTTGTGTGTTTACAGTTCGGTGAAAGACTGCACATTAAATTTGAAAAAAACAAAAATATAATCGATCAAGCTGGATTTCATACTGACATCTGATTTGTCAGTAGTAACGTCAGCTGGGAACTCAACACATTCAGGGCAGTGTTATAAGTTAAAGATTCTTAGCTGTAATTTTTTCAAAGGGTACAACTAAATTAATAAGAGAAGATAGGTTGAATTATTAAAGAAGGACATTATTAAGTAAGGATGAGCCTGTCTAAGATAATGTTCAGATACTTGTTTCAGAACTGAGTTCTATAATTGGCCGCTGGAAATATGGTTGGCTGAGATTCTGTACTCAAGCTGCTAACGTCATGAAATGTCATGGGATCATTTCACTTCAATGTTCCTGGGCAGGACAAATGCATGAGGGAGAAGTGCCTAGTAAATATCTCAGAGAAATGGGATGGGGAGCACAAAAAGATTCATTTTTGAGGTTTCACCTACAGTAGTTAAAGCAGAATCAGCACAAAGAATGGCTTTAGCTAGATAAAAGGAAATAGTAAACTTCTTAGAGAATGTTATTAATATTTATCATACTGAAATTAGACACAAGAGGGCAATCCATCAGTTGGAGTGGTAGTTAAAGACCTGCAAGCATCCTGGCTGCTGTTAATGTATATTAAAATGTGTACTAATGTATATTAGGCGGAGAATTCTGGCACAAAATGGACAGAACAGCTGGACAGACAGTCAAACATATTGACCTGACATTTGATCAAAATTAAGCAGGAGCCTCATTTGCATTAAACAGGCAAGCTGTGGATGCAAACTATGCCTTGACAGAGCTCATCAATCAGGACCTGACCAATTTCAGCTAGAAATTACAGGTGAATATATGCTGGGGGGAAGAATACAAATTTAATGTTGTAAAGTGTCAGTACACATAGCGTAAGTAAATTAATATAAACACTTACAGCGTATCACACCACATGTAATGCTTTTAGGGATTTTCACAAATATTGACAGGTACAACCAGGAAGTATCACAGACAAGATAGATACGCAACTGAATTTCACATTAAACTTCATTAGGATAAGTTTGCATTTTCTTAGCTTGTGAAAACATCCTCAACTTTCTAAAAGAAGGTGGTGTAATATTAGCCATGGAACATTAAATCACAACAATTATTGTATTGGATATAGCTTTTTTTTAAACCACCTGCCGACCTCAGGGCATTTGTCCCTTTTGTTGCCTATAAGAATTTAAGGTGGATTTGTAATTTTTGGCACTTGACAAGATTAAATTGCCAATTAATGTGTCTCTGAGTTCCAAGAATAATGCTATAAAAGGGGGTCTTTTAAAATTTTGATACTGGCTGTGATATATTCATAGTATGTTTGAGTTTCAAATTTGAGACATTCTATTACCATCCAAGGTCATAATATCACCAGACTAGTAATCTTGGGCTAATGATGTGGGAAACATGAGTTAGAATCTCACTATGGTGGTTAATTCAATTTGAATTCAATTAATAGATCTGGAATATGAAACCAGTCTCAATATTGGTGAGCGTGACAACTACCACTGACTGCTGTAAAATTCTACTTGTCCAGTCATGTCCTTTAGAGAAAGAAATCTGCTATCCTGATCTGGTCTTGCCTAAATGTGACTCCAGGGCTGAACTGCCCTGTGAAATGGCCTGCCGTGCCACCAGGCTAAAGGTCAAATAGAGGTTGGCAACAAATGCTGGCCTTGCTAATAATGTTTGCATCCCATAAAGGAACAAAATTAATATAGGTCAAAGTTGTAAATTGAACACTTCTTAAAATAATGATGATGATCCTTTGACTTTATTTTAAATGTTCATAAAATTCATTACAATTATACACTTCAGGTGTGCAGTGTTTTTAACAGGTTAAAATTTGCCAGAGTGCTTTCTAGGTGGTAATCGGACCCAAACAAAGGTAAGGAATGAAATTAGTGAGGCGACTGAAAATGTATGTTTTATAGAGGCTTCATGGAGGAGAGAAATTAATTGAACATGTGTGAAATTAATTCAATAGAGAAAAAGGAATCATTGGGATATTAATCATGGGAATATACCATAACCCATAAAGAAACTTAGCATAAGTTAACACAAGTAGCACTTTGTATCATTTTACATTTGTGCAGTAATCTTGGTAAATTAATCAACAGCTATAAAATGTTGAATTATACAAGCAGATATTAGGCCAGATAAACAAAAGCTTGATAAAAAGTTAGGTTTTAAACGTTGACTTAAAAGAGGAAAGAGGAGAGATGTAGGGTAGGGAATTCCAGTGCTTGGGTCCAGTCCACGGTCTCCAACGTGGAGCAATTATATCTGAGAATGTACAACAAATCAAAATTAGAGGAGTATGGATATCTCAGAGGATTGTCAGTCTGGGGGTGATAACAGAGACAGGGAAGTACATGGCCATCGAGGGACTTGAAAATAAGGATGAGAATTTTAAAGTCAAACTGCAGCTTGATTTGGAGGGAAGAATATGGGACATCAGCAAGCAGTGTGTTGGAAGAGTCATGTTTAGAGATCACAAAGACATGAATGAGAGTTTCAACAGCAGATGAGCTAAGTTGGGCGGAGTTGTGAGATGTTATGAAGGTGGAAAGAGATGGATTTAGTGATCAAATGCACACCACATGAATAATTTCCATACAGTCATCCACTGGACATTTCAAGTGGTGGTATTTAAAAACATTAAAATGGAAAAATACAGCCCACCAGGAAGGGAACAGATCTTTGGAATCATACACAAGATTAATTCATTAGGAAAGTTATAAGAAGTTTAAATAATATGAGTAATTAGATAATTTCAGCCCTCTGGTCGAGACGAAATTCTTCATGTTGCTGGTTATGGAGATCTATATGTGAATTCAGTTTCACCAGTCTCAGTTTATAGATTTCACTAACTTCCATGAATTCTGCACTGAACCAATTTCAAATATATGAAGAGGTTGGAAAGTATATGGTACAAAAGGATTGAAGTATCCTTGTCAATAAGTCATTGATGGCAAACATGCAGGTGCAACAAACAATTAGGGAGGCTAATGGAATGTTATCCTTTGTGTATTTCAGTACCTTCAGGCAATGTCAATGATGGCAATCAACAATTATGACCAAAATTCTGTAATAAGATGATATGTGTATTGGACTAATGAAGTCTTGCTTCAATCGTGTAGAAGCTTGTTTAGACTGCACCTGGAGCACTATGTGCAGGTTTGGCCTTTTTACCTCAGGATGTATGTTATTGCCATAGACCGAGTGCAATGAAGATTCGCCAGACTTGTTCCCAAAATGCAAGACTGTCCTATGAAGAGAGAGAGATTGGGAAAACTGAGCCTGTATTCTCTACATTTTCAAAGAATGAGAGGTGAACTCATTGAAGCCAATAAAATACCTGAAGGGATAGACATAGGTAAGATATTTCCCCTGGTTAAAACCAGGAGGCGCATTGCAAAAATAAAGGGGATGCCATTTAGGACTGAGATGAGGAGAATATGTTTTTATTCAGAGGGATTGTGAATCTTTGGAATTCTCTATCCCACAGGACTGCAGAATCTCAGTATCTGAGTATTTTTGAAAGAAATATTGATAGATTTCTAATTACAAAAGACTTTTAAGATTTGTGGAGATATTATGGATAAAAGACATTGTAGTGTTCAATTAGAGATAGCAGGAATTGCAGATGCTGGAGTCAGAGACAACACAGTATGGAGCTGGAGGAACACAGCAGGCCAGGCGGCATCAGAGGAACAGGAAAGTTGATGTTTCAGGTTAGGACCCTTCTTCAGAAATGGGGAGAGGGAAGGGGGCTCTGAAATAAACAGATAGAGGAGGGGTAGGGCTGGGAAAGGTAGGTGGGATGGTGATAGGTGAATGCAGGCAGGGAGTGGTGGGGATTGGTCAGTGGGATGGGTGTACATTGATTGTATTAGACGTGGAGCAGGCTTGATAGGCTGAATGGCCTCCTCATGGTCCCATGTAAATATGCATGTTGTGGAAACTGGAAGACTATTACAGTGCTGCAGCAAAGGACCAATTTCCAGTCCAGGCTGAGGAGAAGGGACTTATTCTGCAGGCATACCTGTCCTGATACTGTGAACAACCTGTGCCTGAAAGGCATTGTGTGTTAATTTAAAAAAAAACTTTTAACTATTATGGCATTTTTGTTTTCTCACACTTCTAGTACTTCTTGCAATTCAAAACAACAGTGTTTTAACAATTTTTAAAAAATGAATGTTCTTACTGTGCAACTCAACATAGCCTCAGATTTCAGTAGTTAAGGGATTGCTATTTTCTTGAACCTATTAAGTCTGTCACAACATAAATAGGGTCAGGTTACAGCTGGATGTAAGTTCACTATTGCAGCGTCCTCAGTGAGCCTACATTAATGCTGATTGTCCTGGAGCAGTGCCAGGTGAGGTCCTGATATTATTCATTTTAATTGAAGCTGCCTTTAAAAATAAATACAGTTCCACTCAGAACTGTAGTATAAACCACTAATGCTAGAAATTCCATAAATTGAAACTCATGATCATTACAAACCAACTAAATTGAATGACTCTGCAACAGGATGATGTTCAGCTAAGCAAAAATGTAATTAGAGGAGAGGAGTACCATTAATATTGAGTGTCTGGTCTTTCAATCCAGCTTTTAATCATTGCTTGCACACGTTCATTATAATTACAAATACAGCAAATCTGTTTTGAACTCTGTGTCTAGTGTACTTCTGTTAAGGAGCTTCACTATTACCTAGATGGCTGTAAATATATATTGTGAGCAGCCACCCGAATAAAATATACATATGATCAAATATCTTAAAATTAATTTTGAAGTTATTTCAATACCAGTATCTTTTCAACAGCTCTGGACACTATAAAGTGCAAGAATTCTCAAGAAGTAGGAAAAGCCATTAGGTTCAATCACTGCATTACATTTCTAGTTGCTTGGCCTATGAATGTTACCATAGAAACACAGTTAGAGTGCAAATGAGGCCATCTATTGTAAATTAATCTGCATTCAGTAACTATGAATCTATGAACTGACAGGAAAACAAGCAGCAAGAAGTAAACTCATCAAATGGATTTAAATATAATGTTTTCTGAGTGGAATATGCACATTTTTAGCTTATGTACATACAAGACAAAATTATGTGAACCTATTAAAAATAGAGAATGAAATTAAGTTGGACAGTTCAAAAATACACAAAAATAGGTTATACTGAGTCCCAGAAGTGTAGCTACTAAGTATTTAAATAGTTTATATTTTTCATTTTAACCTGAATAACAGTCTACTTCTGTCTATATGTTTAGTTGTCCTAGTAGTATTTAACCTTAAAGCTGGTTTCTATGCATTTGGGGGTTATTTTGATGAAAAGGTGGAAATGGGTGCTAATTTCTGTTACTAAGAGATATCTGTTTGAAGATTTGATTGTATTACATAATTTTGGTTGTAATTGCTGATTACCATCATTGAAGTTGCCTGAAGGTGCTAAAATACAGATGCCTACAGGTTTAACACCAAAATATAGTAAAATCAAATTTTCTTGCAGCAGCTTATGTTGGGCTCCATGCATCCAGTTCTACTGAAGATATTTAACTAAGCTACTTTACCTGCTGCAGCTGCAACTAGAACCTTGAACAAAGAGAAGAAGAGTATTACTGTAGCTGCCCTTATCTCATGGTCCTTAACTTTTATATCACGGGGATATTTCACCCGGCAGCACAATGGCACAGGGACCTGGATTCGATTCCAGCCTTGGATGACGGACTGTGTGGAGTTTGCACATTCTCCCCATGTCTGCATAGGTTTCTTTTGGGAGCCTCTGGTTTCTTCCCACAGCCCAAAGATGTGTAGGCCAGGTGGATTAGTCATGGTAAATGTGGGGTTATGGGGTCTGGGTCTGGGTGGGATGTTCTTTGGAGGGTTGCTGAAGACTCAATTGGCCAAGTGGCCTTGTTCTGCATTGTAAGGATTCTATGAGTACCTTCTCTGATTTCAGACAGCAGCAGGCAATATTGACCATACCTTGTTAGTTGTACATTGCTGTATCCCATTTTACCGTATACCAATTAATCAGAGAAGTCACAGAGGGTCTCCAGGCCAGAAGGAACATCTACATTACTTTCCTAATTGATAGAATGTGAAACAAGACGAGACAGCACTGGACTTCACCCATGCAAGCACATAGTGTGTCATTACCACCACTATTCTTATATATTGAAGAGAAAAAAATCCACTGTCTGAACATCTAATCTTCTTTCCAACTTAACCAGCTTATCATGCATCTCTGTGGCTGCTCTGGCTCACTGTGCTGCCTTTATTTAAACCAGACTGTCAGGTTACAGGCTAGCTACCAGGTGACCAGAACTACCATCTTCTAACACACTTCATAACTCATTGCTCGAGCCATGGTACAGCTGTGATAGAGTGTAAGCCCTGTTACCACCAGGAACTTCACTGAGCAGAAAATTTGCATTTCTTTATTACAGCTATTTCCTTGGTTGTATTGTCTACTGCAAAACTTGGTAATAATGAAAGACAACCCAAATTTTCAGCAAGTTCAATAAGACAGGAGGAGCAAGTGCAGCAGGAATGAAAGGAAGAACTTCCGCTGTGAGCTGCTATGAAAGCTGCAAAAGATTTCAGCACAAGTCCCATCACTGAGGGCATCTTTATCATGTTCAAGCAGCTGGCATTTGCTTCATATTAAACAAAATGGTCTTCAGACTTTGCTCATTGTAGTTAAGTTTACCATAATATCATAATTTGTGCTATAAGGTGAATGTTGTAGTTCTATTCCATGATTCTGCCCAGAGGGAGGTCCTTGGCTATTGTCTGCTGATGCTTCATCCAGAGCCATTTTTCTTGGCAGTTTTTTTAGTGGTGATTTGACAAGCCTCAATACACTTTGCAAATAATGAAAGAAAAATATATTACTGTGGTTATGGCCACTACTTCTTAATAAAAAAAAACACAAACATCAACTAGTTTTAGACTATTTTCTACTGTTACCAGATTCTTTCCCAAAGAGGTTTCCTCATCCTGAAAAATTGTGGAAAATGTTTTTATCCTCCAATGGTCAGCAGTATACAAAGCTCTCATTTTACAAAGTCTGCCTTCAAATGTGAAAGGTGTCAACATGGTCCTACAGAATAATTCAACATGTTTATATTCATAGGTGAGTGTAACAAATTAGGCAAACCACATCAGGAAATTGTATACTGCAATAGATGTGCAAGCATGCCAGTGACCAGTATTGAGACTTTAATTAAAAACCGAAAGACCTGTGGATGCTGTAAATCAGGAACAAAACAGAAGTTGCTGGAAAAGCTCAGCAGGTCTGGCAGCATCTGTGAGGAAAAAAATCAGAGTTAACGTTTTGGGTCTGGTGGCCCTTCCTCAGAACTGCTTTGGTATTTGCAGTTTTGGGAGCTATATTTATACGAGAATTACCTAACATAAGGTCACCACATCTTGCATAAATTAACAAAGCAAATCAGTAATAGAATTAATTCAAAGATTGTAATTTTAAAAGAAAAATTGAGCACTTATGATTAAACAAAAAAAATTTTTGGAGATACTTACAGATTGTTTTAAAAAAGAGTGCATAACTTACTGTCAATTGTGAAGGACTTATTATAGAAGGATGAACAGCACAGTCTTTGCAACTAATGTGATCTGTTTTACTTCATTTAGATTCTTTGCATGCCTTTGTTTTGTATACTTCTGTGATAGCATTCACCATTGCCTGTAAGAATGATTCTGATTGAATAAATGTTAGAATTAACTGTTGCAGTAAAGCTTTATGTGACAAGAGAAAATGTCAAATGGAAGTAACCCTGCTTTCGCATTGGTAATAAAGTTTTCTTACAGTTCACAAATGTTATGAATATTGTATTGCAGGCATTTTTAATCAACCTGTGAAACTGGACTTTCCTGGGCTCTCCTCACTACTGTGCCACAGCTCCGAGAACATTAACCTGGGGCCCTGATTACTAATCCTTTGACATTACCACTACAACATCACCTCTCTTTTTATTTTTGAACAACCTGTTCAGACACATGTCTAGGGCAGCTGGGATGGAAAGCTAGACTTTATGGAACCTTCCATAGGGACACACACTACCACTGCAACAAAAGAGCCCCCAGTACATTATTATACGTACTTTAATCTACCTGTTTGGACATGTCACTGAGGCAGATGGGGCTTGAACACAGATGTCCTGGCCCAGAGGGAGGGACCACATCGCTGTGCCACAAGAGATCCTCGATATGTTATTCTAAACAGATTTTGATCATTAAATACTTAGTAACATACTCATAGTTGAATTGGAGGAAAGAAGAGAGTTCAGTTAATTTGTTAATGCATCTAACAGCGTTTTATTAATTTCCAATAGTGAACAGTAAATTTGTTCTGCTGCTGGGAATAGCACGGTAACTAGAGGAACAACAAAAACTTTCCTCATCAGATAAAATTGTCATCCAAAGTATAAATAGTTAAATTCTAATTAAGAAGAAATACACATCAAACATCGCATATTAATGACCAATTTCAAAGCTCTAATACTTCATTTAGCATGTGACATAGCAGCATATTAACCTGACTTATGGTTTATTAATTTAATAAGACAGAAACTTATGGGATTTGCAGAGATGGAGGTGGAAGTTGGACCAAGAGGAAAATCTGAGAGCCGTCACAAATATGCTAGCCATATGGCCATCCTCCTGAGCTGTGACCATTCTATGATTCTGCATAAGAGTGTTACTGGTTAAGTCTCACACAAATATATGTATTAGAAGCGGGAGTGGGCCATTCAGCACCTCAAACGTGCTCTGCCTTTCAGTAAGATCATGGCTGTTCTGACTATGGTCTCTTCCCTTAATACCTGCCTAACCTGGTAACGTTTGAGTTCCTTGTTAGTCAAGAATCTATCTCCATTCACCATAAAAAAATTACATGACCCTGCTTCCAAATGATCCAATGACAACACTCTGGGAAAGAGAATCCTAAAGATCCATGAGATTTCCAAAGATTTTTGAGAGAAAAGGTTTCTCTTTATTTCTGCTCTACATTGAAGATTGCTAACTTTAAAACTTGAATTCAGGGGTAACATCATGGATTGTGGACTGTTTTGATGAGACCAAAAAGAGAGTGGGAATAATCCACTGCAGAGGTACATATAAGGACCATCTGAGGATTCTGGATCTGTACTGGATGGAGTTTAGAAGGATGAGGTGGGATCTAATTGAAACTTACAGAATACTGAATAGCCTGGACAGAGAGGATGTTGGGAAGATGTCTCCATTGGCAGGAGAGAGTAAGACCTGAGGGCACAGCTTTACACTAAAAGGAAGACCCTTTAGAACAGAGATGAGGAGAAACCTGTTCAGCCAGGGAGTGGTGAATCTGTGGAATTCATTGCCACAGAGGGCTGTGGAGACCAGGTCATTGAATATATTTAAGACAGAGATAGATAGGTTCTTGATTGTCAAGGAGATCAAGGGTTATGGGGAGGAAGTGGGAGAATGGGGTTGAAAAAATTATCAGCCATGATTGAATGGCGGAGCAGACTTAATGGGCTGAAGGGCCTAATTTTTGCTTCTATGTCTTAAGGTTTTATTTTGCTTCTCTAATTAATGTTCAATTGAAATGCAGAGCCTTCCCTATTCCCCACTATTGTTTCACAAAGTTTATGGTCGAATACAATGGCTAGAAGGAGGCTCATGGTTCAGTGATCTAGTGCCCCTCTCTCTGAAGCAGAAGTTCAGGTATCGCTTCCCACTCCAGGACTTGATGACAAAGGATGTTACGTAAAGTACTTAGCCAAACAGGTTGAGTATCAACCTGCAAATGCTTCAGAGATAGTAGAAACTGCAGATGCTGGAGAATCTGAGATAACAAGGTGTACAGCTGGATGAACACAGCAGGCCAAGCAGCATCAGAGGAGCAGGAAGGCTGACATTTCGGGCCTAGACCCTTCTTCAGAAACGGGAGTGGGGAAGGGGATTCTGAAATAAATAGGGAAGGGGGGGGAGGTGGATAGAAGATAGTTAGGCCCGAAACGTTAGCTTTCCTGCTCCTCTGATGCCGCTTGGCCTGCTGTGTTCATCCAGCTCTACACCTTGTTATCTCCTAACCTGCAAATGCTACCAACATATGCACCAGTGACAGGGAAATAACAGCAAGGGAAGTCCCGAGCAGGCCACACCATTGTTTGGAAGGAAGTTTGAGCCTCTATCGTAACTTTGCAACTTTCCAGACCACAACGTGCATCTAAAACTGCTAGCTGTCACAGTTCTGTCCGAGTGAGCCGTGAGCCGTGAGCCGTGGCCACAGCCACAAGAAGCGCTGCTGAGAGTAAAACCCAAACAAGCCCCTTGGCAGGGAGGCGGCGGGCCCTTTAAGGGAGAGGCTCCGCTTTCTGATTGGTTCACAATCGGGCCCGGTTGCTCAGTGCGCCTGTGCGTGGCGAAGGACGCGGCATTCGCCAAGGAAACGGAGAAAGCAACAGAGACCGGAGGCCGATTGCAGGGGGAATACTGTGGACGGGAGGATACTGGGGGACAGCAGGATACCAGGGACAGCGGGGAGGTGGACACCGGGGACAGGAGGATACTGGGGACAGCAGGATACGGGGGACAGCAGGGAGGGGGATACCTGGGACAGCAAGGGGGGGGGGGATACCTGGACGGGGGGGTTTACCAGGGACAGGATACCAGGGACAGTGGGGAGGGGGATACCAGGGACAGCAGGGAGATCTTGGGGACAGCAGGATACCGGGGACAGCAGGGGGCTGGCGGGGACAGGATACTGGGGACAGCGGGGAGAGGCATTCTGGGGGGGGTTACTGCGAACAGCGAAGGGATACTGGGCGGGGGCAGCAGGGGGTTACCAGGGATACTGGGGACAAGACACCTAGGATCCCAGTGTACTGGGGTAGAGCACAGGGGTATTGCAGATCTCAGTGAGGGGGGTATACCAAGGGACTTGGGGGATCTCAGTGAGGGAGTGGGGCACAGGGCTCTGAGTAACTGGGGCTCTGGGGTGTCAGAGAACCGGGGAATATGCCCCTGCACTTTAAGGTGAGATGTCTCTCTCTGATCTTTAATGTAAAACGGTCAGATTTTAATAACATGAAGTTCTGCCACAACCAAGGCCTTGCTTTGCCTGCGGATTCCTCAGTTACCCTCTTCCTCGCTCATCTTTTCGCTCACTTCTTCTCCTGTCTTTCTTCCTCTGTCACCGTCCCTCCTCTGTCACTCAAGTGCCCCCCAGTCATAATCCTCAATATCCTCCCCGTCCCTCATCTCCTTTACTCATCCCACATTTCCTTTACTCAACTCCCTCATCCCCATCCCAATCACTCAACCTCTGATTCATCCTCACACTCCCTCACCCCATCACGCACCCCTCATTCTGTCCTTTAAATATTTTCTTTCCGTCCAGGCCCAGTTATTTAAACAGGTGATAGTGAAAATTCAATGTTTGTGGAAGTGATTACAGAATAGATGTGACCAAATAAAAATCCAGTTCCAGCTGCCTTTTTAAAACGAATTAAAAACAGCTCCTATAATCTGGCAACAGCCATCCTTCAGGAATTTTTTTTAAATTCATTAACGGAATGAGAATGTCACAGTCCATCCCTAATTGCCCAGACAGTAGTTCAGAATCAAACATATTGCTGTGGGTCTGGAGTCATATGGAGGCCAGACCAGGTAAGGATGGCTGTTTCCTCCCCTAAAGGGCATTAGTGAACCAGGCAGGTTTTACCTGACAATCGACAGTGGATTGACTGTCATCATTAGATTCTTAATTCCAAATATTTTATTACCATCAGCTCTGGCAGGATTCAAACCCAGGTCCCCAGAATGTTATCTGGGTCTCTGGATTAACAGTCCAGCAATAATACCGCTACGCCATTGCCTTGCCCATAAGGAGATGAATGTGATTAAAACTGTTTAGGATTAGTTAAAAAAAAATCCAGCAAGGATTCAAAGCTAAATGCATTTTTGCTGCAGCACCTATAAATAAACACACCATCTGGCTGTAATTGCGCGCTATTTGATGTTGAGTTGGATTAGTTTTTCAAAGGCGGTTGGTAAAAGGTTACATCTGAATATTTTGCCTATAAATTGTTTAATTTCTGTTCCATCAAATGAAGTAGTTAAGCCAGTTATATTGGACGGAATGTGGAGGCGTCTTCAGATTTATCCTTATTACTATCTAAACTGGAACCATGATTCTGAATGGATCAGGGGATAATTGCACCACAGATTTAAATGGAAATTGTAATTTTAAAACAAAATCATAGTGATGAGCATGATTTACAATTTGGTGGTAGATTAATCACTGTAGTGCTTGAATCAGAAGGATGGCTGGCCAGATTTAAGGATTTAAATAAATCATCTCACACTCCAGTGTAGTTCTAAAAGAGGCCGTATTGTCTGATTTCTTGCCCATTGCACACGTCAAGCTGAAGACCTCCCACTCCTACCTACTGTGGATGTAAAAGTTCCCTCAGTGCAATTCAAAGAGAAGGGGTGTTCTCCCTAGGACTTTCAGGGCGTCTTCTGGAGTAAAGGATTCTTTGCCTGGGTATCTCTGCAAGCAGCCTTGGAAAAAATATAGGGTTGGTAAACAGCATTAATGTACTATTTGAGGGAAGACTGCGTTTTGATGGGCATATGCAGTGGACAATGTTTGGCGCACTGCTTCGGTGCATGTGTGAATATGGCAGCTATTTAGCAAAACAGTAACAATTGTAATGAAGTGGCCTGTTTTTCATCTCTTGGGATCAGAGAGCACAGTCCTTGGATGATAGGGAAACTGCAGGATATATTTTATGACAGCATCAGAGTGCATCTTTTACAGATATACAGAACACTTTGTGGTGACCTTAGAAAAAAAGGTCCTTTTTTGTCTCCTAATTTTGGCACACCAGTTACTACACACAGTCTGAAAAAGGAGTAAAGGTGCCCCTTTGAGGGACAAAACGTTTGTGAAAAAATGCAATAATGTTTGAAAATTCTGGCAAATTTTCTGTGATCGCTCCTTCAAGAATGCAAGCAGTATTGGTAACCAACTTGACCGACACCACCAAATAGAGTCTAACCAATAGTTAAGTTGCAGTGTGCAAATTAATTGTGATGTTAGCTTACATTACAATATTGACTACATTTTAAAAGTAATTTGTTAAGGTTGATGTAGTTTGGGATATGCAGATATGAAAGAAATACAACATTTTTTTTCCTTGCATCTCCTATAATAATCTTAACAGTCAACCAAGAAGGTGTATCCTTATAAAGTCTGTTTTTGGATTATATTAAGAATTGGATAGTTTTATGTTTCTTGAAGGAAAATAATTTATTTTTCAGTAATTGAAATTGAATCCAACTTCTTTTGTCTACCTTACTTTTTAGGGTTTAAGCGAATACAAACGAAATTTCAAATGGAACGACTCCCAGAGATCACATTCTTGCAGTCCCCTCGCTAAGCAAAAAGTACCTTGGGCAGGTGTGCCCTCAGAGCAGCTGGGTAAGCCTATTATATGCAAGTGATAATTTCCAATCAGCATTTAATCTGTAGGTACTGCTTTTGTAACCTAAATAAGTTCACTATTGTCCAACTGAGAGGATAAGATAGTAAAAACAGAAAGTGCTGTGAATACTCAGTGAACCAGGTAGTATCTGTGATGAGAGAAATAGAGTTAATGCTTCATTCATAAGGAACATAGTAATTAAGTGATTCCTTCCCTCTTTTTATCCCACCCTCTGTATCAATTTTATATTGATTGGGGATGAATTATATTGGCGTTTGTTAATACCAAATGAAGGAGTACAGCAAATTATAAGGTAAAAGTGCAGAAGTTCAGATACAGGTTCATAGATCATTGCAGAGAAATATGAGCACATAGATTTTGAAGGAAATCTGCAGTGAAAAAAGTAGAAACTAAAATCACAATAGATTGGAGAAAGAGAAATATCAAAGGGTACTGATATATTGATTTCAGAAGTGGGAATACAAATAGAAAGGCCATATGAAGGCCGAATGGGATTCCTGGTTATACATAGGACTGTTCAATACAATGGCAAAGAAGTGACGCTGAGCTTGTAAAGTAATTGTTTAGGTGAAATTGGAAGATGCAGGATATGAGAGCTTTGGAAATGGTACTGTAAAGATAAATCAGAATAAAAGGTTAGTTTTGAAGAAAAGCATGAATGTTGTTTCATTCCTCTATCACACTCCAACCATATACATGTTGGGACAGAGGATGTTATAGTGGATCTAATGGAAATTTTTGAACATATGCAAAAAGGTACATTTCAAAAGATAAATAAAAAGCTGAACTGGAAAACAACAAAATATTATTTCAATCTTGTAATATATCTCATGAAAAAATCCCAAGGTACTTTGCTGAAGCGTCTCCAAAAATAAATGGGTTGGTGGTGGTTGGGGTGGTGTGGTGCTGGTTGGTAATATAGTGTAAAACTTTAAAAGCAAATTTTGTCACAAATAGTTCTTTTCTAAAAGGAGTTAATATTTTTAATTTTCTAATCAATCTATTCAGAGTTACTCTCACACACCTGTCGAGTAGATGGAATGTGAATATGAGCCTCCTGGTGCAGAGGTTGGGACACTACCACTGCACCACAAGAGACCTGAAACAGATTCACATGCAGGAAATACTTGCAGCAGGACATGAACCTAAAATCTCACAAATAGTTCTTGAAACATAACAATAATATGTACTAGCTATGGTACAGTTGGTAACACACTCACTTCTGAATTACATTCCAGAACGAAAATTAAAGTTGACATTTCACTTCAGTGCTGATGGAGCACTGCACATTCAGAGGTGCCATTTTTCATATGAGGCAATATTTATCCATGAATCAACATTGGAAAAGCTGTTACCTGGTCATTATGATATTGGTATTTATGGGAGCTTGCTGAGAGCATACAAACTGTCATGTTTTCTACATTAGAATGATAATTATGCTCTAACTTTTTCAAATATTTTTAGCAATTACTAAAACAGTTCGAGCCCAGTGGATATGAAAAGTGCTGCATAAACCTCAGGTGTTCATTGAGGCAATATCTGAAATCTGATTTTACAATTTAATTGATTATGATAAAGATTTTAAAAAATATCTTTTTGTATTTTAGGGAATACAAGGGAGCCGAATTTTATCTCAAAGAAACGCGTACCATACTACAGTCCTCAAGCTTCACAATCTTTTCAGTGGGACTGGAACAATGATTCCAACAGCAGATCCCATGAACCAGAACCCAAAATATCTGAACTAATGAAACCACAGTCTTCTGTTTCAAATGAAAGAGTGACCGAGGAGGCTCAAGGTAACCAGGAAGAATCTGAAACTCCCAATGCTCCTCGAAAGCCTAAAGTTGCCAGATCGCGGTCTGCAGACTGCCATTTGCACTCAGCATTAGAACCATCACTGATCAAAGACAGGCAGTTGGCTGCAGTTGCTCAGAAAGGAAAAGAAGACATGTCTTCTGGAAAAGAGAGTGGAGATAAGGCAGTTAATAATGCCGTAAGTAGGAATGATAATTAAAATGATATGCCATTTGTTTTTAAGTCTTCTGTCAACCATATTCAATAACTGCCAAACTTTAAATTTTCTCATTTACAACTGCCTTCTGAAAATATCAGAAAGTTCAGTTATTTTGTATTAGTCCTTTTTTTTAAATCAGTGATACATGAGAATGTCTATGTGGAACTCTGTTTCATTTACCACTTTATTGAGAAGAAAATGTCTTTTAAAGCAATCACACGTCTTTATAAAAGAATAATAACATTAGTAGTCAGTGGATCAGGGCAGTCATTCAGCACACATTCTGGTTTCTTCCCTGCTGTTAACAGACTTTTGAATGGTCCCCTCCATGTTAATGTTCATCTCTCTCTCTGCACTTTCTCTGTGGCTGTATCACTGTATTCTGGACTCTGTTCTGCTCCCTGGTGCACTTTGTATGGTATGATCTGCCTATACAGGATGCAAAGGAACACTTTTCGCTGTATCTAGGTGTATGTAACAATAATAAAGCAAAATGAAAAGTCAGAAAAATCTTAACCTGATCCTATTTATCTGGCTGATATTTCGTCCTGGGTCCAAACACGTGCTTGCCCAGAGAAAGGCAGGATGGCTTGACTGTGCAGTATGATTTTATTATTCTGAGAAATGTACAGCTACAGAACACCCATTTCTGGAATATGTAAAGGTAACAACTGATGTGAACAGAGCAACAAGTTGCTAGCATGGTAGTTTATGATCGGTTGGTAGCTCCGAGGTGAAAATTGTGTTTTAAATCTTCAGTGACAGTTATTTTGTTTACTTACATGACAAAGTGCGATATGCATTAATTTACAATATATCACCCAGCATTCTGTTAGCAAGCTATATCAAAGCAACTGAAAATTAAATGTCTTCTCTAATATTCACCGTCTTTCCAATTAATTTTAAAGGGGTGTGGACAATGTTATTGCAAAGTACTTTTTTACAGTTGCAAAACAGTAATACTGATTGGTGTCTTGAAGCTAATATATATGGCACAGTTTAATGCTTTAACGAAGGTCCTTAGCTTGGGTTGCGGTTGGAGTTGTTGGTTGGTTCACCGAGCTGACTGGTTTTCATGCAAACGTTTTATCTTCCTTCTAGGTGACATTGTCGCTGCCGTGTTGCCTCTGTTAAAACGCTGTCGTTCTGTCCCGCTCTGAATTTATATGATCCGGTCTGTCATGGGGGTCACTCTTGTTTTCGATTTTATTATGTAGTGGTATGTAGATGGGGTCTATTTCAACTGTTTCTTAATTGCATCAGTGGTTGAAAACCAGGCCTCCAGGAATTCTCCTGCTTGTCTTTGTCTTGCTTGTCCTAGTACTGTAACTTTGTCCCAATGAAATTGATGTCCTTCTATGTATTGAAACAAGGGAGAGTTGGTCCTGCTCAGAGTTGGGGTTCATGTATCCTGGTGGTGAGTTTCCTATGATCTATGTAGTGTTTTTCACAGCTGCTGCATGGTATTTTATGTATCATGTTTGTCCTGCTCATTGTGGGTATGGGGTCTTTTGTCTTTGAGAGTAACTGGCGAAGTATAGCAGTTGGTTTGTGTGCTGTCTTTATTCCAAAAGGTCATAGGAGTCTTGTCGTCAGTTCTGATGTGTTTCTAACATAGGGTAGGGTGGCCAGTGTGTTGGGGCATACAGTGTCTTCTTGGTGGTGTTTGGGTTTGCCAGGCATCGGCAAACGAAGCTGTTAGGATTGCAAAGACTCTGAATCGGTGTCCCTCTTCATTTTTGCACAGCTCTGGGGTGTTGCCATGAGTCATCGCTCGTTTAAACAGAGTCTTGACACAGCTCTATTTGTGGGCTCTGGGGTGGTTCTGTTGTAATTCAGATGTGTAGTCTTTCTGTATATGCTGGTAAGGAATTCACTGTTGTTCGTTCGTTCCGCCATTACATCTAGAAACAGGAGTTGATTGTTGTTCTCTTCTTTCCTCTTCTTTCCTTTCCTTTCCAGAAATAAATTAACTTGAAAATTAGAATATTTGAGGCTGTACCTCAGATACAGAAGTTGGATTTTTCAGCCCACCCCATGGATTTGGTGCTGGGCAGTGCATTTAATCAAGCATCATCTTTTCCATTGTAGGATGCTTCTAACCGCATGAAATATTTTGACTTGATCTAGTCAATCTCCCCTCGATCACCATTGCTCCTTTGTTGCATTGAATACTGCTTTCCATTTATTAGCTGCCTTTACATATTCTTTTGATATTCTCTATTTTTCCTCATCTCTTTCTCTCACCACATTTTCCACTGTAAATTACTCTCAAGTAACTGCAAGTTATGACTGTCCAATTTCATTTGCCATTGTAGCTTCTTATGCCAATTATTGTACAATACTTATTTCCCAGTGAAGGAATTTCCTCAACGTTGCATCGGCCCTCTCAAGACAATTATGGTCCATGCGTTAACAGCATAAATTTGCTAAATATGCTACTTTTGCCCATCTTCTATTTAGCTGAAAATCATAGGTCAATCATTTCTTGATGACTGCTGCTTATTTTCAGCTTGCTGCTAGAAGTGATCAAATATATAATCCTTTTTTGTGTGGCTACGTTAACTCCCAGCCATACTGGTGAAACACATTCCAGTTCTATGGAAGGGAAATTGTCACATAGACCATGCATTGGTGCAAGTCTTCCGTGACTCATCTGATATAACAGGTGTAATAGGGAGTCATGTTAGGTTAAGATTGATGTTGAAGTTATGTAGAAGTATATTTAATAATTATGAAAAAAAATAAATGTAGCAAGAGGAGTACTGTTTATGTTTGAGATCATAAATAAAAGAGGAAAATGTAATTCTATCATGACATAACAAAAAATTACTTTTATCTTCAATACTGGTAGTTTTTAGCGCGTGACTTGAATTCCCCATGTTTATAAATTAACTTTCACATAGTGTTTTTTAAAATGAGAAAAGTCAGCCACTAGTATTAAAGATGTTCTGTTTGTAATCAATAGATTAGCTATGCATTCAAGGAAACAGCACCATTGAAGAGTGTACCGCAGAAGAATTTAAAAAAGAGCTCTGAGTACCAGAGACAATTTGCTTGGAAAAGTCAGATGGATAATTCTCCGTTACTGACTGCAGAGCAGGTATTGTTTATCATCCTGTTTTCTACTTCACAGAAAAGTCTTGTTAGTTAATAACCTGGTATGGTAGTAATAATTTAAAGTACAAAGGCTACCAAGGAAACTAAACTGTTCTTATAACATAACCTACATTAGAAACATGTGTAACTTAACAAATGTATACATTACAACTAGTAACTATCTCTCAGCCAAAAGCAATTCTGCGTGAGGTAAATAAAATCAGAACTGAATGCATGGTTCCAGGATTGTATGTGGGAGAATGGGTTTTGATTCATTGGGCACAGACACCAATATCGAGAGGAGAAAAGGAAGCTTTTGGCATAGTCTTCATCTGAACCACACTATGATCAGTGTCCTGGCAAATCATTAAATTGGGACTGTAGAGAGGACTTTAAATGAAATAGTGTGGGGGGGTGTGGGGATGGGAAATGGTTCAGATGGGGAAAGGTTTGGAAACTTAAATGAGGATTAGCGAAATATGTCAATATGAGTAAGAGTAAATATAGTGTGCCAGGAAGGGACATAGCATACAAACTTAAGAGTACACCAGCACTTATGGTTTAAAGTGACAAATGGGGAGGATGGTTTAGTTGAAGGGAGATTTGGAAAACCAAAGATAAAAGTTTTCTTTTCTTTATTGATTCATGGGATGAGGGCGTTGCTGGCTAGGCCAGCATTTATTGCTCATCCCTAATTTCCCAGAGGGCAGCTAAGAGTCAACCACATTGCTGTGGGTTTGGAGTCACATGTAGGCCAGACCAGGTAAGGATGGCAGTTTCCTTCCCTAAAGGACATTAGTGAAGTTGAGCATGTAGAAAAGTATATTGCTGTAGAACAGAGTGTTTACAGTGGTAGTATGTTGAAGAGATTTTTTTTCTTTCATGGCCTGTGCAGATCACTGCTAAACTAAAATTTAGTGTCTACCTCTATTTGTCCTTGAGAAAATGGCAGTGAGCTGCCACTTTAAACTGCTGCAGTACACATGGAGTAAGTGTGCCCATGGTGTTTGGAAGTGAGTTTCAAAATTTTAACCCAGTGACATGAAGGAGCAGAAATGTAGTTGGTGTGTAGCTGTCAGGGAAACTTACAGGTGGTAGTGATCCTACCTCCTTGTTCTCTAGATGGTAGACGGTATGCATTGCTGCTACTGTGTATCAGTAGTGGAGTGAATGGATGTTTAAGCTGAATCTCTACTCAAGCGGTTGCTTTGTCCTGAATGATATTGAGCTTCATGAGTATTGTTGGAGCTGCCCTCATCCTGGCATGTGGAGTGTGTTCATAATTGCAGTCCTGATTTTTATGGTAAATGGTGGACAGGTTTTGGGGAATCAAGAGATGAATTATTACCTGCAGAATTTTCACTCTTTGACCTGTTGTTATAGTCATGGTATTTATATAGCTGTCTAGATCAGTTTCTGGTCAATAGTAACCTCCAGGGTATTGATAGTGGGACATTCACCAATAGTAATACCATTGAATGTCATGAGGATATGGTAATATTCTCGCTTGTTAGAGGCGGTCATTGTCTCGAACAGGATGCACAGATCCATATTGGACTCTTGTGAACTAGGAGCAATTATGGAATGTCCTCCTCAAATATATCACCATCCTATGTCTTATGTGCGCCAACCATATCAATCACCAACCAATCCACCACAGACTTGATACAGGTACAAACTGGGTGAAGCAAGGCTGTGCCACGCATCAATGCTCTTCTTCATCTTCATTCCCACAACACTCTACCCCATGACCATGAAGCTTCTGGCTAGTGTGTAGCTATTTCACAACACCAGCAGGAAACTGTTCAACTTTTGTAGAAGGATGGTACAGGAAATGCATCAAGGGCACTCTTAAAGCCTCCCTGATGCAATGTAATATCCTCATTGACTTGTCGGAATCTCTAGCCCAAGACTGCTCAGACTGGAGAAAAAGCATCTGTGGAGGTGTCAACTGTTTTGAGCATCTCCAATAGGTCCAGATAAAAGTCAATGTGAACAGCTGGAGGTGCATGCAAAAATCTGCCTTCACACTCACCCACCTCTTCAAACAACACCTGATACAGGATGCACAGATCCATATCGGACTATTTAGTCATCACAGGGCCCACAACAAAGGAGCGGAAGAAAATCACCTTCTATCCAAATGAATGGCTAGGTGGAAGACCTGCATAAGCGGCAATACTGCAAAAATTGACTGTATTGGTTCCTGGGAGTGTGATGAATCTGTGGAACTCATTGCCGCGGAAGGCTGTGGAGGCCAAGTCTTGAGTGTATTTAAGACAAAGATAGATTCTTGATTAGTAAGGTGATGAAGGGTCACAGGGAGAAGGCTGGAGAATGGAGTTGACAAACATATCAGCCACGCTGGAGCAGATTCAGTGGGCCAAATGGCTTAAATTCTGCTCCTATATCTTATGGTCTTATGGAATGAGTGTTTGTCCTATGTCGAATTCTGGGTCTGATATTTAGAGTAATGAGAATTGACTTCATTGAAACAATCAAAATTATTAAGGGCTTAACAGAGTAGATAGTTAAGAGATAACAAAGTGTAGAGCTGGATGAACACAGCAGGCCAAGCGGCATCAGAGGAGCAGGAAAGCT
>JAHRHZ010000021.1:22086686-22134610 GCA_024137785.1 Ginglymostoma cirratum | reverse complement strand
GGCCCGAAACGTCAGCTTTCCTGCTCCTCTGATGCTGCTTGGCCTGCTCTCTTCATCCAGCTCTACAACTTGTTATCTCAGATTCTTCAGCATCTGCAGTTCCTACTATCACTGAGATAGTTAAGAGATCATTTTCCCTAGGCTGGGAAATCTAGAACAAAGGGGCACGGTTTGATGACAAGATTCTGATCATTTAGTACTGAGATGGAGAAGTTTCTTCGCTGGGAAGATTGCAAATCTTTGGGATTCAACACCCTAAAGTGTTATGGATGTGCCATCATTGAATATATTTAGGGCTAAGTGAGAATTTGGAACCAACGGTGGTGAAAAATAGGTGGGAAAATAGAGTTGAAGCCCAAGATCAACCATGGTCATAGCGATGATGGAAAAGGCTTGACGGACTGTATGGCCCTCCTCTCGCTCCAATGTCTATGTCCCTTTGTATGTTTAATCACTTTTATGTACCTTTAACTTTGCTTCTTTGGATTTAAGAAAAAAAAAATTATCCATATCAGCTGGCTATGAAATTAGGTCAGTTGAAGCGACGGCTGCAGCAATGAGCTTGCATCTCTAAATGTTGAAAACACATTCTGAGGAAGTGGGTCCCATTGGAGAAGAGCAGAAAAATGCTGTTTCAGTTTGATTATTTCTATAAAGTACGATGTATTTATCAGATTCTGATCGAGCTACAGTGTTGTGAATTAGGTTGCAATAGTAACTTGCATTGAGAAATCATGTCTTATATCAAGTCAGAGTCATACAGCGCAGAATCAGACCCTTCATTCCAACTAGTCCATGCCAAACATAATCCCAAACTAAACTAGTCCCACTTGCCTGGTCTTGGCCGATACCTCTCCAAACCTTTTCTATTCACTTATCTATCCAAGTGTCTTTTAAACATTGTAATTGCACCCACATCCACCACTTCCTCAGGAAATTCATTTCATATGTGAACCATCCTGTCTGTAAAAAGAAACCTGCCCCCCCATTTCTTTGTTAAATCTGTCTCCTGAAAAATGTGCCCCCTAGTCTCAGAATTCCCTATCCTAGGGAAAAGACACATACCATTAACCTTATCTAGATCCCTCATGAATTTATAGACTTCTTTCAAGTCATCTCTCAACCTCCTACGCTCCTGTGGAAAAAATCTCAGCCTATCCAGCCTTTCTTTATAACCGAAACCTTACATACCCGGCAACATCTTGGTAAATCTCTCCTGAACCCTCTCCAACTAAATAATAATCTTCCTATAACTGGGCGATCAGAACTGGACATAGTACTCCAGAAGAGACCTCGCCAATGTTCTGTACAAACTCAACATGACTTCCCAACTCCTATACTCAAAGGACTGAACAATGAAGGCAAGTGTTTTACCCTGTTAATATGTGACGCAGACTTCAAAGAATTATGCACCTGAGCGCCTAGCTCCCTCTGTTCTACAACACTACCCAGGGCCCTATCATTAAATTGCATAATCAGAGATCATCCCCAGATGCTTCACAGGAGTACAATTAGATTTTAAAACAAAATTGAACCAGTTAAAGGGCAGGGAGTGGGAAGTGCTTGGTCAAAGAGTCATATTTTGAGCAGGATGTTAGAGGATTGCTTTAAATGAGAAACAGAGATGCTAAAGAGTGACCTTTGGGAGTTGAATGTCTAGATGACTTAATCATTTTTTAATTGTTCATGGAATGTGTGTTGTTGGTTAGGCCACCTTTTATTGCTCATTCCTAATTTTTCTGGAGAAAATGGTGATGAGCTGCAGTCTTGAACCATTGCAGTTCTTGGCCGTCAATGCTGGGGCAGTGGGATCGGAGCAATTGCATGGGACCAGAGTTGGAGGAACAGAGGGCTCATGGATGGTAGTATAGCTGGAAGAGATTTACATAGCTTATTTGCTCAAACACCAGTACCAGTATCTTATGGTCTGAGTGCTTCCCTGTATGTTAGCTCAGCTAACACATACCACAGTAATTGTGTTTTTGTTGAGACTGATGTCTTGAAAACAACACTATTTACATGGCTTTAAATGCACATAGTCTGGGTTCTCTGCTTACAGGTGTTATTGTGCATTATATGTGGGCATCACTGGCTGGCCAGCATTTGCTGCCTGTCCGTAGTTCCCCTTGAAGAGACTCTGTAGTGACTGAATGCCATGCTAGGCCATTTCAGAGGGCAGTTGAGAGTCAACCACATGGTGTGGTTCTGGAGTCACATGTAGGCCAAGTCCAGATGAGGATGGCAGATTTCCTTCCCTGAAGGACAATAGCGAACAAGATGGGGGAAATTTTAGATTTTTAGGAAAATTGACAATGGTTTCATGGTCATCAGTAGATTTCTTAATTCCTGAAATTTTAAAAAATTGGATCCAAATTCCACCATCTGCTGCGGTGGGATTCGAACTTGGGTCCCTGGAACATCAGCTGAGTTTCTGGAATAATAGTCTAGTGATAATACCACTAGGCCATTGCCTCCCCTGCTGCAGACAAGACTGAAGACGAGATGGACACCTGTCTTATGAGGGAAAGATGTGCTCATAATTATGGCCTACTGAGAATAGCAGTGATTACTGATTGGGTCTTGGTGTGGATTAGGACACAGGTGGTAGACTTTTGGATGAGCTAAATTTGCCTGGAGGGTGGAAGAGTGTGACCAGTCACACATGAATTGGAATGGGCTAAGTGGGAAGTAACACAAGTATTAATGTGGGCTTCTACAGTAAATGGACTGAATGAGGTAGCATAGGTGGTCTTTGTGATTGAGGAGGTATGAAGCCTATGTTCAGTTCAGGATCACATGTAATGCACAAGTGGCACATGGTCTGATTCATCCCAAAAGAGTGGAATTGGTGGCGAGGGTATGGTTCTCAATATTTAGGAATTATGACAGTCCTCTTCAGCTGAACATTGTGATGGGTGTAGTGAGGAGGAGCTTATTGAAGCAAAATGGTGTGGGCAATCATGTCAAAGGCTGCTGAGAAGTTGAGAAGGATGGGGAGAGACAACGTTATGTTATGAAATGATGTCATTGTGACTTCAGCTAATGCCATTCCAGTGCTGTGGCATGATTTGAAGCTGATTAGAGGGGTTCAAGTATGGAGTTACAAGAATTATAGGCACAAATTTGGTAGATGAAACACATTCAAGGACTTTAGACATGAAGTTTGAGTAAAAGGATTTTTTTGTTTGCAATGTGGAGGCGTTAAAGATAGCAAATTTCAAAATTGGTAGGGCTCAGTGCCTGAGAGGGAATTATTTACAATGTTCACTCGCATGGGAATCAGGAAGTTGTATTGAATTGTTGTTTGAGAATTGGGTTTAAAAAGCTAGGATGGGTCAAATGGATGAAATAACATTGGAGCTACCTTGAAGGGTGATGAGAAAAACAGGAGAGAGATGCAAGTTTAATGCTAGTTCCGTTTGAAACTTTGTGTTAAACTGGATTTCGCAGATAACAGGAGGGAAGAGATGTGTTAGAGGCAGATGGATGGATAGACTTGAGTTTAGTGATGAAGGTGAGGATGGAAGATGACCGAGAGGGACTAAGAAGATGATTGGCAGTAGTGGAAAAACCTTTGCATTCCATTGGTATTGGAGAAGTGAGCAATTTTGCCTCGGGAAGCAGGGCCTAATTATCTTTGAGGTGATCCAGCCTGAACGCATGATGAATGACCAGACAAGTTGTGTGTAATTTACATGAATAGAAAGATATTAATTAGTAGGGGAAGTGGGTCTTTGGCTTCTCCAGTCTGTCCTGCCATTTGATAAGGCCGTAGGGGATCTGATTGCAATCTCAACTCGACTCTCCTCTCTATACCCCATACTCCTTTATTGAGCAAAAATGTATGTAGCTCGGCTTAGAAATATTGAATGACCCTGCTTCCACAGCTCTCTGGGGAAAGGAATTCCACAAATTAACTCTCCTCTGTGAGGGGAAAAATATCTCTTCTTCCTCTTAAATGGGAGACCCCTTTTAAGCAATGACCCCTAGTTCTATTGTTCTTTTTGAAGGGTACGATTCTCTCACCATCAGACGTCAGAAGATGAGTTCACCAGCCAATTAAATATGCTGGGTAGGTTTTTGAAGCTGGAAAGCTATCCAGAGGCCATCTGGCTTGAGGAGCAGAGATAACTAGGTATAGAGCTGGATGAACACAGCCAAGCAGCATCAGAGGAGCAAGAAGGCTGACGTTTCGGGCCTAGACCCTCCTTCAGAAATGGGGGAGGGGAAGGGGGATCTGAAATAAATAGGGAGAGAGGGGGAGGCGGATAGAAGATGGATAGAGGAGAAGATAGTTCGAGAGGAGACAGACCGGTCGAAGAGGTGGGGATGGAGCCGGTATAGGTGAGTGTAGGTGGGGAGGTAGGGAGGAGATAGGTCAGTCCAGGGAGGACGGACAGGTCAAGGGGGCGGGATGAGGTTAGTAGGTAGGAGATGGGGGTGGGGCTTGAGGTGGGAGGAGGGGCTAGGTGGGAGGAAGGACAGGTTAGGGAGGCGGGGATGAGCTGGGCTGGTTTTGGGATGCAGTAGGGGGAGGGGAGATTTTGAAGCTTGTGAAGTCCACATTGATACCATTAGGCTTGAGGATCAGGCTGCATTGGTAGGTGTATAAAGGGCAGGGCTCTTCAAAAGTAATTTCTTAAAAATTGCATTTAAACAAACGGATTTTGCACACACAACCCCAGTGGGTAGTGCTGCAACATTATACAGGCATGGCAGCCTCTAGTTCTGCCTGAGGTGTTGCCCCACATGGCCACATCGAAGCAGTTAGCTGGTCACTTGTCACTTGTGGGGATCTGGAGGCCAGCTGGAAATTCCGAGTTGACTACCTTGAATTGAACTTCATTTACCGCTAATTGATTACCTTCCATTGCAAAGTCAGTAGTCCTGCTCTATCTCCACAACATCTCCACCTCCACGACCTCATTTCCACAAAAATCACTTGGTAGTAGAATGGGGCCTGGCAACTGATGGACACAAGTCAGCCTGCCTCTATTCCCAGGCTCGGCTGGTGCTAAGAATCAAGCTCCGTGAGAATGGAGAGGTCAAACAAGAGTGCAAGTTTGAGGAGTCAGCAGTGAGAATGGGCAGGAGAATTTAAAGGTAGCAGAAGTTAAGGATTAGAGATGATAGTGCAATCAGGAAGGGTGAATTGAGTTGGAGTTGAAATCACTAAGAATGAAGAATCAGAGAAGTATATTAAAAAAAAATTCCCATTCAGCCCATCGTATCTGTGCTGGCTGAATAAACTGGTGTGTTCATTCTAATTCCACATACCAGCACCTGCTCAAAAGCCTAACAGGTTGTACTGCTTCACATTTAGTTCCAGTTCTGTTGAAATGTGTCAAAGTTTTCCATCTCAACCACCAATCTAGGCAGCAAATTCCAGACATTCACTATCCTCTGGATGAAAAGATTTTTCCTCATGTCCCCTCTAATCCTTATAGTGATCACCTTAAATCTGTACCCCTTGGTAACCAATCTCTTTGTTATGGGAACAGATCATCCCTGTGCACTCTATTCAGGCCTGTTATTATTTTGTACATCATGATTAAAGTCACCCCACAACTTTGTGTTCACAGGAAACAGAGCTAGCCTGCCCAGCCGTTTTTTGCACCTGTCATTTTCAAGCCCTGTTAGTATTCTTGTAAACCTCTATACTGGCTCTAGAGCAATTATGCCGCTGCTGTAAAGTGGTGACCAGAACTATACACAACTCCAGTTATAGCCTGATTAGTGTTTTATGTAATTCTAATATTACGTTTTTGCTCTTGTTTTCAGTACCTCACCAAAAGAAGAAGAGCATCCCATATGCCTTTTTTTTTAAACCCACCTTATCCACCTGTCTGCTGCTTTCAGGGACCTTAGGACACACGGCCTCTAATATCTTCGACCCTCTTCAATACCCTCTCATTTATTATGGCTTTCCTTGTTTTAATTGTCTTTCACAAATTCATAACATGCCCTTCTCTGGATTAAATTCCATTTGCCTCTTTGCCGTCCACTCAACCAAACCGTTGATATCTTCCTCCAGTCAATGCTATCATCTTCACTGACAACTGTCAGGCTAATTTTTGTGTTATCTGCACATTTCTCAATTATGCCTCCCACATTTAAGTCTAAAATCGTTAAAATATAGCAAACAGTAAGAGACCCAAAACTCAGTTCTATGGAACACCACTAGAAACTGCTTTCCATTCATAAAAACGCCTGTCAATCTGTTGATAACTGAGCCGATTTTGCATCAGAATCACCATATTCCCTGGAGAATCCCATGGGTTTTAATCTTAACAGTCTGTCATGTGGAACCTTGTCAGTTGCCTTAATAAAATCTATGAAGACAACATCTACTGCACTACCCTCAGACTGGCCTGCAGTTTCTTGGCTTACCCCTTGCACATTTTTATGAATAATAGTACAATGTTCACAGAGCTCTTGTCCTTTGGTACCTGGCCTATATATAGTAAGGATTGGAAGATAATCCACAGAGTATCCATTGTTTCCTCCTGGCCTTCATTTAATATCCTAGGGTGCAGTTTATCTGCCCCTGGTTATTTATCCACCTTCATGAAGGTCACTCCTTCAGGGCAGTGCAATTGCACCATGCAGAGACTGAAGGAGGAATGGACGGAAGATATTTAAGCTAGAAATTGGCCGATTAGAAGGATTTTATAACTTTTTTTCCTCCCTCCTTGAGGTTTTAATTGTACATGTCAAATTTTACACTTCGTCCCCTATCATAATCAACGTCGTTGAGGCAGGCGTCACAAAAATTGGGATGGGTGACAAGCTCACTGTCTTCCTGATTATTAAATAAAAAAGCAGTTCTGAAGAAAGGCCAATGGACCCAAAACGTAACTCTGCTTTCTCTCTACAGATGTTGCCAGACCTCCTCAGTTGTCTCAGCAATTTTTGTTTTTGTCTTTCTGATCATCCCTGAGCTATTTCCCCCTCTTCCCCATATTATGGTGGACAGGTAAGATACCAGCTAACCCAGTCACCATTAGACCAGCTGAGAAGCTTAGCTGTCACTTCAGCCGGATACTTAAGTGCCTGATTCTGCTTCTACTGACATGGTAGAAAGTGGGCGAAAGTGACCAACCCATTTTTTCACAGAAATTCATGGAATGTTCCGAAGAAATCTTCCCTTTTTTTAGGGCTGTTGCTTTGTGGGCGTCCTCGCAATGATCACAGCCTGGCTGGCCTTGCATCCCACATTCCAGTCTTCCTCTAGCCCGAGTGTGTCCAATTCCTCAGCTGTCAAAAGGACATGACTTGTATTTGGTTGTCTTCTGTGTTGCCTTGTTCCCAGGGACTGCTTGTAGTGCCCACTCTTTTTTTGATACGGTTGGGATTGCAGGCAGGTTTCCTATCCAATGAACTGACCTACAGCTTTTTAAAATTTTTGTTAGTTTACAACTGTTTTAGTGCAAACTAATCTCATTGAATAAAAATCTCATTAAATGCCTTAATGGTAATGATGGGCATATTGAATAGCGAGAATGGTGGATAGTTTAGAAAGCATCCTGGTTATTTTTAAATCCTAATTCCAGTAAATATCTGCATAAACAAATGACATTAGATTTACTAATAGTTCTACACCAGCTATATTTTTAGTATTCATTTATACAATGTGAGGCTGGTGTCTAGCATTTTTTGCTTAGAGGGTAGGTAAGAGTCAACTGTATTGCACATAGGCCAGATGAGGTAATGATGGCAGGTTTCCTTCCTAAAGGATATTAGTGAACCAGATGGTTTTTACAATAACTGACAGTGGTCACCACTGCACTTTATTACAGAATTTTATTAAATTCAAGTTTCACCATCCTCCTTGGTGGGATTTGAACCCATGTTCGTAGAACTTCAGTCTGGGGTTCAGGATTACTAGTTCAATTACATTACAAAATGCCACCATCTCCCCTTAATTCACATTAGGTGGTCAAAAATAATACTTTAATATTTCTGTTTCTAGTTCCTTGTACAGGTTAAGATGATCTATAGCATACTACAAAAAAAATCATATTTTAACAAGTAGGGATTGTAGTAGGAAGTTTTCTTAAAGGCTATATTCTTTATAATTCATAACATTAAGAATATTGTCCCTTTTTCTAGATTTTTCACTCCAGAAATAAGCATGTGCATCCATTTAAATTCAGTAAGATGCTCAATGAAACTGAATATTCAAGTCAGTTTAAAGGTATGCAGCCACCTAAAGGATTGCGCTTCCGTAAAGACTTTGAAGGACCAGAAGCTTTAGTGTTTCACCAAGAAAATGTTTCTCCAGTAAAGGTAATTGGATATACTTTGCTCAGTTTTTCTGTTTACAGTCAAGAAAAAAGGTAATTTAGTTGCGAAGCTGCTGAACATGTCTTAAAATGTCTCACCCTCTTTATGCTTTTTGTCAACCTTACTCAGCAGAAAAGGTTGACAAGGCTTTCAGATCTCTGTAGATGGCTATTAGATGATTCTGCAGGGATATCGATTCTCTTGATATCATGATAGATTGTGAGTTCCCATTGTCACAAGGGATTACCGTTCTAGCATGTTGCTCATCAGTGCACAGTAGTATTTGACCTTTGTACCTATTTTCCAAATGACATCAGAAATCTATCAAATATAGTTGAAACCTACCTCAAGTATTGTTTCTTTCCATTCTTATTTATTATTCTTAAAGATTCAATTTTGCTTGTGTTTTTCCATTTTTTGCAAATGAATATTTTTTACAATAATGTAAGCAGTATCATAATCAAAGGAACCTAACTTTTTTTGAAGAGAAGTTGTGAAAAATGTGTGGTGCATTCATTATTGCATGCTTGGGCTTTGCATTTTAATTTATTAAGTGTACTAAGCTGAAGCCTGTCCATCCTAAGTCAACAGAATCAGCCTTAAAAGACGAGGGACAGGAGACTAAGGAACAACATCCTCAAGATAAACAGCTTCCAAAGCAACAGAAACCCGTTTGCTCACGCAAAGGGCTTAGGTACAAACTTTGTATGTTTTAAAATATGCAATTTAACTATGAGGTATGATTTGCCACATTCAAATTTGCAAAAACTACAATTCGTATCTTCTTTTTTCCAGGAAGATTAAGTCTGAATACAAGAGTAAGTTTAGGCCTCCTTGTCAATATGACTACAGTAGAGGAGCATACCGACCTGAAGGGGTAGGTGAATAATGGATCACCACCTAATGCCAGTACTTGCTTCTAACACTCTGAAATTTATTGGAATCCTTTAAACTGGTCAATTAATTTGAACTGAATTCAATACCCTGGTGATAATGATGAATATTAATATAATTGAAATTCTGCTTTTGAAGATTTTAATTCATCCGGTTATATTTTTAAAACTGGTCTTATAGGACACTCCAGGTGGCGCTTTTGTACCATGGTGCAATTCCTCAGCCAATGCATGCAGCATATTATTGATGTTTCACTAATTTCAATTTAGAATATATTTTGTAGTATTAGATTTTCAAAAGCAAACTATTTTAAAATTATTTCTACCTTCTTTCTCTGTAGGGTACTGAAAATAACCTAAATTCTTATTGGTATGCTGAGGTTAGTTTTTAGATTGTATTTTCCATGCATATTCTTGTTTGAATAAATACATATTTAGCAAAGTGAACTTTTTCTATTAAATAGTTATAATTAGCAATTACCTTGATATGTTTGCAGTTTTTGAAGATACAAGACCAGCAACTGTTTTATATACTTAGAGCAGAAAAAACTCTTATCTGTAGGTAGATTTTAAAATTACACAATCTTGAACATAACAGGAGCTGAACACTTTTATAGATTGACTGATAAAAGCTGCTGTAGATTTTTTTATCCTTCTGCTCTGCTGTCACAGGTAAAAGAACTTAGAGAAAAAGCAGAAGCATATAAAAGGAGAGCACTGGGCACTCACTTCTCCAGAGATCATCTCACCCAAATTTTGTCAGAACAAAATAGGTTATGGGAGGTGTCCACCACATCTGATACTGAAGAAACAGTCAGTGATAATATTGAAGCTCTGGACCTTGCAAGGTGTAGATTAATGACTAATAACCCTCTATAAATTAATTGAATCGAAAGAACTGCGGATGCTGTACATCAGAAACAAAAGCAGACACTGCTGGAAAAGCTCAGCAGGTCTGGTAGCATCTGTAGAGAGAAATTAGAGTTAACATTTTAGGTCGAGTGATCCTTCCTCAGAAGGTTCTGCTGACCTTTTCCAGCAGTTTCTGTATTTGTTTGTGTGTGTGTAAATTAATTGAAAGTAATTTTATGCAAATGTCAATCAGTAGATTAGTATATGTTTTGGAACTTATTTTTAACATATGCTGTTGCAGCAGGAAGTAGTCTAAATCCTTTGGCAACGGTTGTGTTTTCTCATACAGTAGCAAATGTAGATTAATCTTTATCCATCATTGCTTTCTTGTGCAACACTAAGAGTTTGGCTATTTAATTTTGAATACCTCTCAAAAATGTTTAAAATGCTCCTATTTATACACAAATAATGGCTTTGTTGAACCAACACATTCCATGAATTACATGTAAAGGTTGCTACTCTATCCAGCTAAATGATGCGCAAATATCTCATAATATTGATATCTTAGAGAATATTTGTTTAATATTTTTAGAGCAACAGAAATACCAAATATTTCCAGCACAACAAAACAAGAACTGAAGTCTGATTCTGTAGCACAAATGTCACCACTGAAGGCCACAGCAAAATACAATGGCACAGGAGACAACAATATGTCAGATGTTCCTACCCTTCCAGTCAGCAGGAAATTGGCATGGAATGATGAGGAAGAGAAGCCACGTGTACCAGAACTACCAGAAGGCAACCAAAGCCAAAATTATGAAACTGAGAAGGAAGTTGAAGTTGAGAGAAATGCGGAAGTAAAAACAGTTGTTGAAAGGTATTGATGTATTAATTGGAGGAGTGGTTATTTGGGAAAAGTATTAAAATGAGTCTAAAAATTTTGGAATGGAATTGTATCACAGCCTTTTATATTGGTCAACCTTGCTTTGACCCCTTTGAAAAGTATAGGAAATGAACAATCCTTAAATTTTGTCTTTATTTCCCCATGTTAGAACCATTTATAATAATTATGATAACTACTGAGTTGCAATTGTATTGCTAGTCTAGTGTAAAATTGTAACTTTACATATTTTTTGCATGTACTTGAAGGGTTAATATAAAGTTATCTGTGGGATTTTGGCTGAATCTCAAAGTGTGAATAGTCCCCATTTAACTTTAAATTTTAACTGTTACAGAAATACAACATAGCTGGCACAAGTGTTCAAGTGGTACTTTTAATTAATTATCCGCTCAATAGAAATTTTCTTTTTTTTTTGTAGCTGTTCTCTGCACCATTTAGGAAAGCTCATATTTGTACAGTTTTAATTTTCTTCTGGACAAGTTCCTTTTTTCAACCAAATGGACTAATTGCTCTAAGAATGGAATAATATTAATTTAATTAAATTTCCAGTGGTCCTGTCCCTGTAAATATACAGGGTGTGACAACAGTAAATTCAGAGTCAAATGAACATTCGGAGCTTGATTCTGATACAGGTGGGCGAGTACCTACACCAAAGCTCAAGTCAACTAGTGGAACTCGGAGAACACATCATGATCTGACCACACCAGCTGTTGGTATGGACATTTTTTAATTTAGTACAAATACTATTTTCTACATTAATTATAGATTTTCCACTTATTTGTTACATACAGGTGTGATTTCAAAAGTTGTGGAAATTTGTAACTGTAATAAGAGCGTTGATGAATGTACATTTGTGTGCTTTGTGTGCTATTTTGGAACAACTCATTATAAAATATATTTTAGCTTGCTCTGATGCTTTTTTTCTCCTGTTTACCCCAAGTTGCTCCCTTCCTCATTTATTCCAGCTGCACCATGCACATGTTTAATCTTCTTGCTGCTCAGTGTTATGTTATGGGAAGCAAGTACATTCATACTGGCTAACATTAACTAATCATGGCTAAGTCGCATGAATAAATTTAATTTTGTTAGTGGGATTCTTAATCCTCACTTTCTAGAGAATAAGCAGAAATTTAAGCAGAATGTAAGAAGTGATCAGATAAGCAGAAATGTAGGCAAGAAGGGAGGCGAGCTTCATAGAACATTACAGCGCAGTACAAGCCCTTTGGTCCTCGATGTTGCGTCAACCTGTGAAACCAATCTGAAGCCCATCTAACCTACACTATTCCCTTATCATCCATATGTTTATCCAATGACCATTTAAATACCCTTAAAGTTGGCGAGTCTACTACTGTTGCAGGCAGGGCATTCCATGCCTTTACTACTCTCTGAGTAAAGAACCTAACTCTGACATCTGTCCTATATCTATCACCCCTCAATTTAAAGCTATGTCCCCTCGTGCTAGCCGTCACCATCCGAGGAAAAAGGCTCTCACTGTCCACCCTATCTAATCCTCTGATCATCTTGTATGTCTCTATCAAGTCACCTCTTAATCTTCTGCTCTCTAACGAAAACAGCCTCAAGTCCCTCAGCCTTTCCTCATAAGACCTACCCTCCATACCAGGCAACATCCTGGTAAATCTCCTCTGCACCCTTTCCAATGCTTCCACATCCTTCCTATAATGCGGCGACCAGAACTGTACGCAATACTCCAAGTGCGGCCGCACCAGAGTTTTGTACAGCTGCAACATGACCTCACGGCTCCGAAACTCAATCCCTCTATCAGTACAACCTAACACACCGTACGCCTTCCTAACAACCCTATCAACCTGGGTGGCAGCTTTCAGGGATCTATGCAGATGGACATCTCTCTGCTCATCCACACAACCAAGAATCTTACTATTAGCCTTGTACTCTGTATTCCTGTTACTCCTTCCAAAGTGAATCACCTCACACTTTTCCGCATTAAACTCCATTTGCCACCTCTCAGCCCAGCTCTGCAGCTTATCTATGTCCCTATGTAACCTGCAACATCCTTCCGCACTACCCACAACTCCACCGACTTTAGTGTCATCCGCAAATTTACTAACCCATCCTTCTACGCCCTCATCCGGGTCATTTATAAAAATGACAAACAGCAGGGGCCCCAAAACAGATCCTTGCGGTACACCACTAGTAACTGAACTCCAGGATGAACATTTCCCATCAACCACCACCCTCTGTCTTCTTCCAGCTAGCCAATTTCTGATCCAAAGTGCTAAATCACCCTCAATCCCATGCCTCTGCATTTTCTGCAATAGGCTACCGTGGGGAACCTTATCAAACGCTTTACTGAAATCCACATTCACCACATCAACCGCTTTACCCTCATCCACCAGTTTGGTCACCTTCTCTAAGAACTCAGTAAGGTTTGTGAGGCACGACCTACCCTTCACAAAACTGTGTTGACTATTCCTAATCAAATTATTCCTTTCTTGATGATTATAAATCCTATCTCTTATAATCCTTTCCAACACTTTACCCACAACTGAAGTAAGGCTGGTCTATAATTACCAGGGTTGTCTCTACTCCCCTTCTTGGACAAGGGGACAACGTTTGTTATCCTCCAGTCTTCTGGTACTATTCCTGTAGACAATGACGGCATAAAGATCAAAGCCAAAGGCTCTGCAATCTCCTCCCTTGCTTTCCAGAGAATCCTAGGATAAATCCCATCCGGCCCAGGGGACTTATCTATTTTCACACTTTCCAGAATTGCCAACACCTCCTCCTTATGAACCTCAATCCCGTCTAGTCTAATAGCCTGTATCTCAGCATTCTGCTCGACAACATTGTCTTTTTCATGTGTGAATACTGACGAAAAATATTCATTTAGCGCCTCTCCCATCTCTTCGGACTCCACGCACAACTTCCCATAACTGTCCTTGACTGGCCCTAATCTTACTCTAGTCATTCTTTTGTTCCTGACATACCTATAGAAAGCTTTAGGGTTTTCCTTGATCCTACCTGCCAAAGAATCCTCATGTCCCCTCCTGGCAATTCTTAGCTCTCTCTTTAGGTCCTTCCTGGCTAAATTGTAACTCTCAAGCGCCCTAACTGAGCCTCCACGCCTCATCTTTACATTAATTATGATTTAATAAAATCTGAGCTCATAATGAAGAGTTTCCATACATTCTGTAAATTGCCATGGTAACCAGAATGGTTAATTATTTAAGACTATAGTTTGTAGCAATTATCCACAGTATGCAGAAAGCCAGCAATGTGGTAAACTACAAATACCAGAAACAAAAATGTTTAAAATTGCAGCAAATTAACTATTGCAGAACAATGACCAATTTACAAAGCCCAGGAGAAAATGATCAGTTAATAGTTTTTAAAAGGAGTCCGTAATTTTTTAAACAAAACATTTACTTTGATTGTAGTCTGCAATGTTTTGTGTGTGCTTCCCCATCTGAAATTGTAGGTAGTATATGTAATTAAAAGAATAGAGATGGTTATACAAAGTGCCTGAATCTCTTCTACAAACCCCTTTTCGACTAACCATCTAATAATTGTTACATGCTAATTTTAATTTCTTTCTATCAGGGGGTGCTGTCTTAGTTTCTCCTTGTAAAGTCAGATCGCCACCATCCCATTGTAAAAGGACTCAGCCTCCATTGGGAAAATCATATTCACGCTATAAATACGCATCAAAATCACCAAGCAAAATACTAGAAAAGGTACAGAACTTTTATATGAGAGATGTCTTGACTTCCAATAGAAAAGGTATTTCTTGACCAATTCGGGTTGTACAGTTCCACCAGGTCTAAAGTTCAAACCATCCATGACCAATTAGCTGGTCTTGGGTAGTGTGCCAGTAAGTGAGCTTGAATTGACTTCTTTGCTCTTGGGTTAGGGAAAATAGTTTTAATTAAAAATGGCATACCAGATTCCTGTAAATAAGTGTGCTTTAACAAATAAATTAAAACACAAGCATCTTGGGATGCAATAGATAGAAAAAAAACTAGCATTTTCAAGTTTGCCTGAGTGCCTGTTTTCCTTGTAATTTGAGATAATCAGCGTCTGTTAAATTATTTGACCCCAAACTACCTCATAGCCAAGCTCAATTTTTTTACACTCTTGGATTTTCTAACAAGAGTTCCAGAGTCATTATAGAAATAAAGAAGGCCAATCAGCCTGTTGAATCTATGTTGACTCTCATTAGAGAAATACTGTAGAATTATTAGACTGTTCAGAGTTGGAACCCCAGAAGATTTCCCTCCTGCTTAGCCATTAAGTTATTTTGGTTTTCCCACCACTGCCTAGGCTGAAATAACTTTGTGCAACCCTGCAGTGGAACCTGGGACCTTTTTGACTTATATGGCTTCATTTACCCACTAAGTCACTAGATGAAGATGATGTACCAGATAATTTTATAATCTTTGCAGCATTGTATTCAATTTGAATGCTATACATATGCAAATAATGCTCTTTCTGTTTTTTTCAGACTGAATCACTCCAGCAGTCCCCTACAGCAGGTATTAAGACTTCAGATCCCATTCCTTTGAGGGAAGAATACAGATCTGCAAATCTCAATAGCCCATCTCATGCAAAGTCTGAACCTTCTGTTTTAACATCACTGAAATGTCATCCTGCTGTTAATGCAAAATCTGCTTCAGTCACTCTTTTACCATCTCCAAGCTGCCCTCATCGGATACAAGGAACTCTTAGACATCCAGAGTTCCAACATAATGGTAATCAGCATGTTCATCAGTGTTTAGAACATAGACAGACTGGTGTAACTGGGCAAACATGTGACATTTAATACAAAATGGCACAATCTTAAACAATGTGCAGGAACAGCGGTACCTCAGGGAATGTATATAGAAATCTTTGAAAGCAGCAGGACAAGCTGACTGAAAATTCATAACTTTATTGAAATGAGCATAGATACAACATCAGTAAAGTGAAGTTATAACTTTTCTAGTGACATTTACACCTTTCTAAATTACTGTGGTCTTTTCTTTCAGTCAGTTGGAATTTTCAGTTCCTTAGTACAGTGTAGGTAGCTGCCCTGTCTTTCTTAACTGTGAAAGTAAAATTGTTGATACAGTGCCTGGTTCTCTTGTAAAGTGAATGGTCTGTCCTTTAGTGAATTTTGATGGTGAATGTGGTGTTCTGATTGCAGCTCCTGGTTACAGAAGGAATTGAGTCCAATTGTTCTGCGTGGTTTTCTATGCTGATATATTTGTTAGGAATTGTAATGTTTTTAGCATTAAGAAAATCTTTCAAGAAACTGTAAATAAGGGTTATGGTGATTTAACAATAGTAATCAATAATAACTTATTTTATATGTGAAGGGAATACGGGAGGACTAAGGACAAGTCTGCTGAGGATACCGCCAACAGACTCAGTTGCAGCTGAAAATGGTATTGTGAAGATTTTAAAGTTGGAACAAAATGAAATTGCCTGCTGTAAACTAACACCGTGCTATCTCATTTAATTGTTAATTATAGCTCAAAGAGCAGCTATAATATTATTTCAGCAAAGATTCTGATAAAAGTTATGTTATTGTCTAGCTGTTTATATAGTTTTATAACTTAACTTGTGGTATTTGTGACTATTTTTCATAGAATCCCTACAGTGTGGAAACAGGCCCTTTAGCCCAACAAATCCACACAGACCCTCACAGCATCCCGCCCAGACTCATCCCCCTATAACGCACCTAATCTACTCATCCCTGAACACTATGGGCAATTTAGCATGGCCAATCCATCTAGCCTGCACATCTTCAGACTGTGGGAGGAAACCGGAGCAGCCAGAGGAAACCCATGCAGATACGGGGAGAATGTGCAAACTCCCCACACGCCCAAGGCTGGTGTGGAACCCAGGCTCCAGTGCTCTGCGACAGCAGTGCTAACCACTGAGCCATCATGCCGCCCTAAATTAACCATGTTCTAATAAACTGGAGAGGAAATGATTAATTGCAGAAGTTCGAGCTACAGGAAAGATGAGCCATAAAGATGAGTTAACTCAAAGAGTCGCTCAAAAAACAGAATTATAAATTTTGGTATACCCAACAGATTTTTTCTGCCTTAAAAGGAGTGATAGCTGTAAGTTTAACAGTACAATAAATAATCATGTACAGTTTTATCTGTATGCTTTGCCATTTATTGTTTAATATGTCTGTCAGTTTTTAAACTGAGTGCAAGATCCATTGAAGTGTTTATTCATCTGCTGTCAAAAGTCAAGGCAGATCAATTGAGGTTATATCATATTTAAGGAAGCTGAAATACAATGAAGGGGTTCTCCATTTGACCAACTGATGTCAACAGATTATTTATATATACAGAAGGCAGAAATACATACACTGCTGTAGGTAGCGAGTGTTGTCTTATGAATGTGATCTAAATATGTTGTGTCAACATCAGCACCTCAAAGTAAGAGCCCAAAACATTGAAGTTTGTCCACTGTCACGTTTTAACCACATCTTTCTTCTTGTATGTGCTTTTGGTATTAGCTTTTGTTCGGAATATATTTTGATAAGTCCACAAGAGTGGCTTTGGCCTTCACCAATGCCACCAGATGGATGGAGAAGGAATAAGTTTTAAAGAGATTAGATTTCTTATAGACAAGTAGATTTTTCAATTTGGAAAGATGGTAAGGAGCAGAGACTGAAGTGTAGGTTCCATAGAATGTATAGCAAAAATGGGCCATTCAGCCCAACTGTTCTATCCTGTTGTTTATATACCACATTAACCTGCTCCCATTCCCTTCATCTAACTCTGTCAGCCTATCACATTCTGAATGTTTTTATCCCAGGTTCTGATTGTAACCCATGTTCGAATAACTAAAATTAGTGCAACCTAGTAAACATCGAGATGATAAAAGCAAAGTATTGCACATGCTGAAGATTTGAAAGAAAGTGCTGGAAAAATTCAGCAAGACTGGCAGCATAGTGAAGAAAGAAGCTGTTAATGTTTCTGAATGTTAATATTCTGAACAGAATTGAAGAGGTCATTGGATTCGATAATTACTTTGTTTCTCTTTTAACAGGTGCTGCCAAACCTGCTGAGTTTCTCTGACACTGAGGTACAGCACTTTAGCGCAGCTGAGTGCCAATTAGAATCCAGACTCTCCTATTTTGTGCAAATATGTGATATATGAATTGTCTTCATAAAGCCTTTAGAATAATTTAGTAAATATGATTCAACTCCATCTTATTCTCTCTTTCAGAAGATGATCGAATGTCACAGATATCTGCACGATCAGCAGCATCCAGCTCACTTGCCTCTCAAGTCCTTGAGCGTGCTCAGAAAAGAAGAGATAATTTCTGGGGCATAAACCCATGAACTAAACTGTTATTTTTTTTTTTTTGTAGAAGGACCTGTTAGGTTTTGTTAAGGATTTGATACCTTTTTTAAAAAATCCTGAGCAATCAATCCACTTCAACTTTGAAAATGAATATCTCTTTGATATAAAATAAATGTTTACTTTTCCCATTTGTTGTTATTTAAAATGTATTAGCTTTTATATTGGCCCATACTTTTGTGCTGTGATCTAAGATTCAAGTTGATTACCAATATTTACATTGGTATTTAAAATATAAGCTAATTTCTATGGAGAATATTAATGTTTGTAAATCTTGTCTGCAGCAATTTTAATGAATTATTTTTTAAAAAAATAAAAATCATAAATAGGATATGGATGTTTCTAGTGAAGCCTGCATTTATTACTCATTTCCATTTATTCTTGGGATGATGTTGATGAAGCACCTTCTTGAATTACTAAAATCCAAATGGTGAAGGTAACTCTGCAGTTTTAAGGAAAAAATTCGAAGATTTTGACCCAGTTACAATGAAGAAATGACAATATATATCAGTGTTGTGTTGATGTGTGACTTGGATGGGACTTTGAAGGTAATGTTGTTTCCGTACGTCTGCTGTCCTTGTCATGCTTTTGAGCCTTAGCGAGTTGTTGCAATACATCTTGTAAGCCATGCTGCACTGATGGGTGGAAAGAATGATTGTTTAAGGTAGTGTGTGATGGGTTTCTTTGGCCTCGATGGTGTTGACGTTGTGTTGCTGGAACTGCACCATTCCAGGCAAGTGAATTGCCTTCCATCCCAGTCCTGACATGTCTTTGTACCAAGAGACTTTGACGAATCAGGAGGTGAATCAACACAGAAAAACCAAAATCAGACTTACTCTTGTAGCCATGTTACTTATGTGGTTAGTTAAGTTTCAGTTCAATAGTTGACTTCCTAAGATGTTGTTAGTTTAGATTTCAACGAAGACCATGCCACAGGCTGTCAAAGAGAGATGGTTAGACATTCTCTCTCCTTGGGGTTGGTCATTGCATGGTAGATATTGAACTTGCATATTATCAACTCAAACCAGAATATTGCTGTTGTGCGTTCTTGGCCTGAGCTGTTTCTGATAATTTTCCTTTGTGTTTGGTTTAACTGCAGCTAATAGAATGTTTTGCTTAATACCTATTTACTTCGATTCCTTGACAGCACATCCAGCCAAGCATCTGCTAAGCAATTTGCGTATTCTGCTTTGTATGCCAGCATTTAAAATTTTGAATGAATATATTGAATAGTTCCAATCTCAGCACAGCTCCTTGCAGAACACCATTAGTCATGTGCTGCCTCAGTATCAAAATAACTACTAAAATTCGTGATTTATACAAGGCTAACTTCAGAGGTCTGAGACAGAATTTCCATTTTAAATGTTGCAAAACTTTTGATGAGTTTTTTTTAAAATTAGCCGTAGGAACACTGTTCTCGAAATATCATTATGTTGAACATGTTTATACCGTAAAGGCCAAGAAGTCTACTTGCAATCAAAGACAATCATCGACAGCTAAGGAGATGAACGATAATATAAACTAAATTAAAGCCTGCGAAAATAGCACAGCTCCCGACAAAAGATGCAAAGAATTACAGATATAAGCTTCAAAATCGACAAAAAGTTTTACAATTGCACTAGCAAAATGTGGGTGATAATAATATATATTTCTTAGACATGTTACGGTATTATTATTAATAGAACAAATGAATGGTGGACATGCTGAATAACGAGTTTGAATTGGTATTTATAATAACACAGCCCTCGATCTATTGTTGAATAAGGGGTACTAATCTTTTTGAGTCAAAGTGAACAAAATAATTGTAATGAATTAATTGTACCTAACAGTGATAAATCCACAGTGCCAGATTATTTCCATTTCAAGATTTAAAAGTGTAGTATTGAAAATATTCTCAGCAAATAACAGGAAAAATGCATGAATCAGGAGTAGGCCAGTCAGCCTCTCTAGCCTGAGCCAACATTAAATAAGGTGTCATGGCTGATCTACTTGTAATCTCAAATTTACATTTCCAACTACCCCTGATGATCTTTTACTCCCTTGCTTAGCAAGAATCTATCTACCTCTGCCATCAAAATATTCAAGCATCTTTTCAGGAACAGGATTCCAAAGACTCAATATTTGCTTTGATTTATTATTGCTATGTACTGAAGTACAGTGAAAAGTTTTGTTTTGTGTGCAATATAGTCAAGTCATATCATACTATACAAAGATCATAAGGTGATTGAACAGAGTGAGGATTACAAAGTTATGGATGCAAAAAAGGTGCACAAAATTCAAGATCAACATTAGATTTGAAATTTGAGAGGTCCATTCAGAATTCTAATAACAGCAGGGAAGAAGCTGTTGGCACGTGCATTTAAGCTTTTGTATCTTCTGTCTGATGGAACAGGTTAGAAGAGATTATAAGTGGGGTGGGAGTGGTCTTGGATGTTGGCTGCCTTTCCAAGGCAGCAGCAAGTATAGATGGAGTCAATGGATGGAAGGTTGACTTACTTGATCAACTGGGCTGTGTTCACAACTCTGTAGTTTCTTACGGTCCTGGGCAGAGCAGTTGCCGTACCATGATGCATCCAGATAGAATGCTTTCTGTGGTGCATCTGTAAAAGTTGGTGACAGTCCTTGTGGACATACCAAATTTCCTTAGCCTTCTGAGGAAGAAGACGCATTGTTATGCCTTCTTGACTGTCTCATCAATGTGGGTGGTCCAGGACAGCTTGTTGATGGTCACTCCTAGTTCTTGAACATCTCCATCTCAGCTCCATTGATGTAGATAGGGGCGTGCCCCCCTCCTTGCTTCCTGAAGTTGATGATCTGCTCTTTAATTTTGCTGACATTGAGGGAGAGATTGTTATCTTTACACCACACGAGCAAGCACTCTATCTCTTTCCGGTATTCTGTCTTGTCATTGTTTGGTATTTGCTCTACAATGGCTAACCATCAGCTAAAAAAAATTCATTTAATCTCTTTTAACCCCAGTACTGGATTCTCCCATAACAGGAAATATCCTCCGTGCATCTACACTGTCAAGACCGTTCTATGTTTTGATTAAGTCATTTCTTGCTCTTCTAAACTCCAATGGATATAAGCCTAACTTGTCCAACCTTTCCTCAAAAGACTACCCACCTACTTTAAGTGTTAATCTAGTAAACCTTCTCTGAGCTGCCTCCAATATATTTACATCCTTAACTAAAGTGACCAGTACTGTGCAGTGAACTCCCCAGCTGCATAACTGAAGCACGGCCTTACTTTTGTATTCAATTTCTCTTGTAATAAATCAACAACATTCTATTAGCTTTCCTAATTACTTACATACTAAACTTTTGTAATTCATGTACAAAGACACCCAGATCCCTTTGCATCTGAGCTCTACAAATTATCACCATTTAGAAGATGTGTTTCTTTTTCATTCTTCTTGCCAAAATGGGCAATTTCACATTTTTCCTGTGTTATACTTCATTTCCTACATCTTTGTTCACTTAAGCTATCAATACTTTTTGTATCCTCTTTTTCACAACTTAATATCCTATTTATCCTTGTCTCAACAGCAAATTTGGCAAACGTACCTTCTGTCCCTTTATCTAAGTCATTTATATAAATTGCAAACTGTCAATGTCCCAAAATTGATCCCTGTGGCTTATCATGCAGTACATCTTGCCGTAATGCAAAGACCCAATTTATCCCTATTCTTTGCTTCCTGTTAGCCTGCTAATTTGCTTCCCCTACACTAGGGTGTTTTATTTTTTGCAACAACCTTTGATCTGTCAATATCTCAAATGCCTTCTGGAAATCAAAGCACTGCATATCCAACTGGTCCCCTTTATCCACAGCACAGATTACCTCTGCAAAGAACTCCATCAGATTGGTCAAAAATTATTTCCCTTTAATAAAACTATGTTGGCTCTAACTGACTACTTCATATTTATTATAAGATCCCTACCATGTGGAAACAGGCCATTTGGCCCATTGAGTCCACACCAACTCTGAAGGGCATACCATCCAGAACCATCCTGTGTTTCCCATGGCTAAACCACCTAGCCTGCACATCCCTGGGCAATTTACCATGACCCATCCACCTAACCTGCACATCTTTGGATTGTAGGAGGAAGCCAGAGCACACAGAGAATGTGCAAACTCCACACAGGCAGTAGCCTAAGGCTGGAATTGAACCTAGGTCCCTGGCACTGTGTGACAGCAGTGCCACCCCTTTCCTAAGCACTCTGCTATAACCTCTTTAATAACTGCTTCTAACATTTTTGCTATGATAGATGTTAAGATAGCTTAGCCTGTAGATTCTTGCTTTCTGTCTCTTATTTGAGTAAAGGAGTTGTATTCACTGTCTTCTAATCTAGCTGATCATGCCCAAATAAAGGAGTTTTCGAAAAATTAAAACCAGTGCAGCAACTCTATCACTAGCCACTTATTTCAAGACCCTTGGATGAAGTTCATCAGCCTGCAAATCCAACAATTTATTTAGCATCACTTTGATTGTGATTTTCCTGAGTTCAAACCTCTCTTCCATTTCCTGATTTATGACTGGTTCTGAAGTGTTACTTATATCCTTTGTCGAGAGGACTGACGCAAAAACCTGTTCAATTTATTTACCAGTGCTCATTTTCCATTACTAATTCTCCAGTCTCACTTTCTATTAGACCAACACTCACTCTATTAACTTTTCTTTAAATGTCTGTTGAAGCCATTACTGTCTGTTTTTATGTTTCTGGCCAGCTTTAATTTTTCACTGTTTTTTGTTTTTCTTTGCTGTTCAATCTTCTAACCTGCCCCCTATCTTTGCAGAATTATATGATTTTTTAAAAGTTTGATACTATCTTTAACATTTTTAGATAACCATGAATGGTTAGAATCAGATTTTTTTCCTACTCAGTGGAACATTATCTATTCTGTGTATTATGAAATATCCTTTCAAATGTCTACCACTGCGTCTCTGTTGACCTATTTTATAAGCATTTTATGCCAATTCACTTTAGCCAGCTCTGCTTTCATGCCCTCATTATTGCCCTTATTTAAGTTTTAGAGCATAATTCTAGATCAGCTCCTGTCTCGCTCAGACCATCATTTGCTAACCCAGCTACCTCTCCAGTTTTTCCAACTTTCCTGTCATTCCTAAATGTCATGTACTCTTCAACGGTCAGGTATCAATCCATGTCATCCTGCAGCCATGTATTTGTAATTATACCAGATTGTGCTCATTCAGTTTTATTTGCACTCTCAGTTCATCAGATTTTGTTTTGAATTCTACATGCATTCAGATACAGAGCTTTTAGTTTTATACTTTTACCCTCTTTGTAAATTTTAGTCTTATCAGTTTGTTGACCCTTATATTTATAGATTCTATCTCTTTCTGTCACTGTCTGTTTATTATTTGTATTTGGCCTTGACTGTACTCTTTGAACCCTTACCCTACTATGCAGTTTAAAACCATCTCTAGTTATGCAGATGGAATGAATACTGTCCTTAGCACAAGTCAAGTGGAGACCATCCATTTTCCCCAGTACTGGTGCAGTGCCCTATGAACTGGAAACAGCTTTTCCCAAAGCTGTCTTTGAGATGAGCATTCGTCTCTCTCGTTTGACTTGCCCCATGTTAGTTTGCATGTGGCATATGATAATGCAGAGGTTGTGAACTTTGAGGTTCTACTTCTTGATTTGGCACCTGGCGCCTCATACTGACTAAAGTTCTTTTGATTTGAGAACTGTTTCTTTAGAATGGAAATTGATCATGTCACCCAGCTGTTTAAGAATGGTGAGGGAAATCCGGGGATTATACCTTAACAAATGTTGGATAATTTAATTAAAATCTATAATTAGGGATAGGGTGACTGAATACTGAAATTTTTCAACTCATCAGAGTGAGATAGTACCAATTTGTAAAAGATGGGCCATGTCTTATGAAGTTGAATTTTTTGAAGGAGTAATTAACATAGTGAACAGAGAAATGTCTATGCATGTTATTTATATGGACTTTCAGAAATTCTATGCTTTTAAGTTCCTCAGACACTGTCAACCAAAGTTGAAGCCAATGGAGCTGAAGGCAAGTTCTGATGGAATTTTGAAATTGGCTGAGCAGAAGGAGACAGAGGATAGGGATAATGGGCAGTTACTCTAGTTGGCAGCACATGACTGATGTTGTCCTGTAACTATTCAAGGTGTGAATTGATAGATTAATGGTGGGGTAGAAAGCCATATGTCCAGATTTTGTGATGATACAAAGACACTCTGTATTGTAAGCAATGTAATAGAAGTAAAACAATTGCAAAGAGCTATTGATAGACTAACTGAATGTACAGAACTGTTGCAAATGGATTTCAATGTAGGTAAACATGAGATCATGCACTTTGGATTTATAAAAAATGGAACAGAGTACTTTCTAAATGGTGAGAAATTATAAACAGTGAAGGTCCAATGGGACTTAAGTACATGGGTTGTTAAAATGCCATCAACAGCTACAGAAAATAATGAAAAATGTTTATAGACTGTTAATTTTTATGTAATAAAATATAAAATATTTTTAAATGAAATGTGAGGGGATTGAACTCATTTCAGGTGTGATCTGACAGGAGCATTGTGGAGCTGCATTACTGTGAGGACCACACCAGTACATTGGCCTTGGAGGGAGTGCTACATAGATTTACTAAAATGACACCTGGATTCTAAGGTTAAGCCATAAAGGAGCAGTAAATGAACTATTGTTATATTCCCTGGAATTTAGAAGGGTATTAGATAATTTGTTTGAAGTTATCAAGAGGAACCCAGTTAAGGTAGGTAGAGCGAATTTATTTCTGCTGCTTGGGGAGGCTCAAACCAGGAAGGCTTGGTCTCAAAAATTAGAACCAGACCTTTCACCAATCGAATGAGGAAGCTCTGCACACATAGGGTGGTAGTAGTTTGAAGTTCTCTTCTACGAACAGATCAGTTGTATATTTTAAGTTTAGATTGATAGCTTTTAAGATTTTAAGCAATATGAGGAAAAAGGCAGTATGTGGAGTTAGGTTGCTGATCAGTCCTGATGTCATTGAAAGGAAATCAGTCTCAAGTGGCTAAATAACTTTCTCCTGTTCCCGTATCCCTATGTAACTCCTGAAATTAGATTTTTAAAATCCTAGTTTGGACCAAAGCTCTAATGATCGCAGGACCTGAGTGATCCTAATGGACAACAAACTGAGCAGGTTATTGTTGTGTAAGTGCTGCTTGATAACACTATTGCTGATCCTTTCTAGCCTTTAGACTTGGAGGATTATCTCTCTTGTCATTTAATCTCTCCTGTCTTCTGCCCTATCACAGATATTCCTTTTGTCTTTGACCCACCTATCCCTTGCTTAAAACCTTTTACATATTTAACTTTTCCCGGTTCTAATGAAAGGTCACAGACCTGAAGAGTTAACTGTATTTCTCTCTACATCTACACACATGCTGCCTAGCCTGTTATTTTGTATCCTCCTGCCTCCCAGCATCTTCATATTACTGACATCCGCAGTAATCTTCTTTTCGTTCAGCCAAAGTATTTTGCTGGTTTTACAGGACATTAGTCATAGAGTCATTATACCATTTTAGAGGACATGTGGCCTATCAAGACTGTTCCAGTTCTGTGTGGAACAATCCAATCAGTCACCTTGATCCATTCCATGGCTGTTGTCTTGCAAGTTTATTCCCAACAACAGCCCATCCAATTTCCTTTTCTTCACTGATGTCTCCTCTTTGACTGCTTTCAAAAACAATGAGGTCCAGGTTATTACTACTTATTATGTGAAAAAGTTCTCCCTTGTTATTCTCCCGGCCAAAACTTTCAATCAGGTACCTCGAATTGTTGATCCATCAGTTTCTGGGGGGATAAAGGAGAAGCTTTTCTTTAGCTGCCTTATCTAAATTTGTCATGGTCTTGTACCTCTTATCAAATCCCACTCAATCTCCTTTACGTCAAGAAACAACCTCAGCTTTGACAACCTAACCTTGTAACTAAAATTCCCTCATCCCGAGAACCAGGTGAATTGAGAAAAGCTGTTCTAAGTGCTGGGGGTGGTCGGAGTTGATCGGTGAGATGGAAACAAAAAGATTGTAGCTCTGTCCATGAAACTACTGTAATCAGCACAGTATTTGATGACTAATCTAGTGTAATCCTGCAAGGATGTGACAAGGCTGGCTACTATCACCAAGGCTCTTTGACATCTATGGGGAAACCGTGATTAAAGAGGACCGCTCTTTTAGGTTTCATACAGATTACCGAAGAGACAGGTTCGCTGATATGGCTCTATGTGTTTTAGAATAATGGTAACAGCCCAGATTCACTTCCGTTCTCGTTGAGGTAGAGTTGGAGTCTACCTTCATCGCCGGCCCCTAAGAGTGGACGGTGATGGCAAACTGCCAAGAAAACGGATGAAACATCCACAATGAGCTACAGAACTTGCCTTCAGACCGATCAAATATCACTCTCTCACTGCCAGCAATGCTGTTGTTGCTGCCTTACCACTGTATGAGGCATAGTGCGTGGTGAACTGACGGTAATATGTTGTCAACAGCTACAGAAGCACGCTTTTAAAAAAAGATTGTGAAGAAGGGTCCAGACCCGAAACGTGAGCCTTCCTGCTCTTCTGATGCTGCTTGGGCTGCTGTGTTCATCCAGCTCTACACCTTGTTATCTCAGATTCTCCAGCATCTGCAGTTCCCACTATCTCTCAAAACAAAACTTTTCTTTCAAAAAAGCAACTGCCAAAAAAAAATCCAAAAAAAGAAATCTAGCATACAGTGTAAGAATAACAACTGGAAACTTCAAAGAACTTGATTTAAGACAAAGAGCAAATTTCTGCTGCTCACAGATTAGTCATCGATTGATTAGTATAGCTAATGACTTTCTCGATAAAGTACAGACGAGGCAAAAACGCAGCATCATTTAAAAATGCTTATTTGTATTTCTTTGTGAACGAGCATCTTACAATGTCGAGAAGTGACGTTTATTTGTATAATTTACAAATAAAAATCAAAACGGTGTTTTTTTTTTCTTGCATATAAACTGTCGAGATTTGCATATTTGAAGAGCTTTCCAGGAAAGGACTGCAACTCGCCCAATGTTTCCTCTGTTTCAACTAAACACAAGCAGTGATCGAAAGTTAGGTGTTCCGGTTTCGGAGAGATTCCTCTGCCACGCGTGCGGCTAACTCACCCGAGCTGCGTTCCGCTTACAGCGAGAGAAAACGGTGGGGAGAATCTGCGATGCCGAGTGGTCTCCTGTGGCGAGCAGTACCCTACCCGTGTAGGGGAAGACAAGGTGCAGAGCTGGATGAACATAGCAGGTCAAGCAGCTTGAGAGGAGCAGGAAAGCTGACGTTTCGGGCCTAGACCCTCTCAGCTAAAGCTGCGCCGAGTCGGCAAACTAACATGATCTGTGAACGCACTGAGGGTGTTTCAACATCAGAAACTGCACGCAGCATGTACACCCAAATCATATCCAAATAGGCAAGATTCATCAATGATCTGTGAGACATTGATCACGAACTGCCGATGCTGCAAATGATTGGGGTGCTCGGCTGGATCTGCAAGTTACAAATTCGTTGGGAGCATCGAGCTGCTTAGTATACAGATTAAACCCCAACATTGCCCAAAATTTGCATGTCAACGCGCTCCCCGGTTAGAAACATCGAAAATTTACAGCAGAGAAGGCAATGATTTAGTTCAGTCTGCCATGTACGTAGTAATTTTCAACATTCTTACTTTCAGGAAAGCAGCTGCCTCTTATTTCTGTGTTCAACCAAGTGCTGCAGTGTCTAATGTTATAAAAAGGCCCAATTAACAGTTATCTTTTTTCCTTATACAATCGTAGCTTAAACATTACTCAGAAAATGGTCTACCTGCCTTAAACATTATTCATTAAAGTATTGGTTTCATATTCGTTGTAGTCACTGCATGAGACTTCATCCCAAAAATAGACTCACAACAAACACAGACTGTTCACAATTAGGATACAGGCACTGCTAGGACTGCTGGCCTTTATCCATTATCACCAGTTAGAACATAGAACATAGAACAGTACAGCACAGTACAGGCCCTTCAGCCCACGATGTTGTGCAGACGTATTATCCCACTAAGATCAATCTATCCTGCATACCCTACATTTTACTATCCTCCATGTGTCTATCCAAGAGTCGCTTAAAAGTCTCTAAAATATCTGACTCCACTACCACCGCTGGCAGCGCATTCCACATGCCCACCACTCTGTGTGAAGAACTTACCTCTGACATCTCCTCTGCATCTTCCTCCAATCATCTTAAAATTATGCCCCCTCGTAATAGTCATTTCCACCCTGGGAAAAAGTCTCTGGCTATCCACTCTATCTATGCCTTTCATCATCTTGTACACCTCTATCAAGTCACCTCTCATCCTTCTTCGTTCCAACGAAAAAAGCCCTAGCTGCCTCAATTTTTCCTCATAAGACCTGCCCTCCAGTCCATGCAGCAGCCTGATAAATCTCCTCTGCACCCTCTCTAAAGCTTCCACATTCTTCCTATAATGAGGCAACCAGAACTGAACACAATATTCCAAGTGCGGTCTAACCAGGGTTTTATAGAGCTGCAGCATAACCTCGTGGCTCTTAAACTCAATTCCCCTGCCAATGAAAGCCAACACACCATATGCCTTTTTTACAACCCTATCAACTTGGGTAGCAACTTTGAGGGATTAATAGACATGGACCCCAAGATCCCTCTGTTCCTCCACACTGCTGAGAACCCTGCCATTAGCCCTGTATCCTGCATTGAAATTCGACCTTCCAAAATGAATCACTTCACATGTTTCTGGATTGAATTCGATCTGCCACTTCTTTGCCCAGCTCTGCATTCTGTCAATTTTTTGAAGATCCAGTGTTGTTCTTTCCTGTATCAGAACTTGTGTAAGAGAATATTTGCCTATTTATCTATTCCGTGAAGAGTGTAGTGTGTAAACACTAAGGTAATGTCAAGAAGTTGAATCGTCTCTGTCTGTGTGGTGGAGTATCCCCAGAAGGTTTTTAGTTAAGGAGTTTCAGCTGAATTGTATGTAACTTGAACAAATGCATCAGTATCTTTATATTGTAGGTGTTGGAGATTGGAGGTTTGAAACATGCTGTTGAGAATTCTTGGCTACTTGCTGCAGTGCACCCAGTCGATACTGCACATTTTAGCCACATTTCTAGATCGATGGAGGCAAGACATAATCAGTGAAAATGTGCTACTCAAGCTGACTGCTTAATTTCATAATCTTAGGGGTTGTACATGTATTTGACAAAGCTAGCATCAGTTACCTGTAACAGGGGAGAAAAAGCAAGATTCAACAAGGAATATTCAAAAGGCAAATTGCTGTTTCCATTTTTTTCTTCTAGACTCGCTACATGTATATGATGGTCTCAAGTGGTCAAAATGTGCCATGCAATTTTCAATAAATCTCCATTTCTAAATAAATGAGAAGGATAGCATGCTTCAATGGTTTGATTCCAAAATTATAAATAAATGTAACATAAACATTCAACTTCAACAATAACACTACTGTATATTCTAAAACTATTATATTTTTCTATCAATTTAACAATACAGTTAGTCATGTACAATGAAATGAAAGATTTTTCAATCAACAGATAATAGTTCACTGATGTGCTTCAAAGGCATGCAAAGTGGTCGAGTTTTCCATAGGCTTTACATTGTTTGACAGCAGTAGGACATGATCGAGTATGGGTAAACACCACCAGAGTGGAATAAGTTTTAACTGTATTTGTGAGACTGCTGTATTTGCTTTACAGGTGGTTTCCTGCAATGAACAGCATTCACAGGAGTTGGAATATGGGATTTATTTTGAATGGCCTCAACCTCAGTGACTCTAGACTCTGAAAGTAAAAATATGATCTTGTCACCTCTGACATCTTTATGTTTTTCTCACGTTTTTGGAATAGATGACTAGGGAGACAACATTCTGTTGAGTTGTAGCCATTTTCGTATCATACAGGTGTAATTGTGTGGAAAACGCCTTCAAATCCTTTTCCACCATTTTGGAAAAGTAAGACCTTTTCTTACTGTCATCTGTGATTGTGAAACCTGCCATTATTCCTTCAAAACATTGCAGCCACTATTGCCAATATGGGAATGCAGAATAAAACTCCAAATACACCTAAAAATATGGTAGATTGGCATTGTCAATGCAAACTTAATCAGCAATACAGTGTCACTGTATACTGAAAGACCCACAATCCATTTTATTTCATAGACAAATCATTAAATTTTGGTTCAGGTGTTTTATTTTGCAATATCAGTGTGTGTGCACACAGTACAGGCTTTCCTGTTCCTAAGCCCCGAAGCTGGAATGTCTCCTCTGTGTCTAATAACAGACCATAGATGTAAAGTGTTCCCTAAAGCCCCAGTTTAAAACAACATCAGCAGAAAAGTAGACAAATCTTCTAAGCATTGTACATAAATGAAAGCAATGTTCTATAAATTCATTCTCTTCATTGATATTGTTAAGTTCTTCAAAAGAAGTGACAAGATTCAGCAAAATTCACATGGAAGCATTCAGAATCAGACTGCAAGTGCTGTTAAAACACTGGCTCCTTTATTCTTCTTCTAAACTTCCCATACTGGTACATATATGACTATGGTGGCCTTAAGTTGGAAAAATGCACAATGAAATTTTCAACATTTTCCATCCCTAATTGATCTTGATACTTCTGAGCTGGTTTCTTGAGCTGTCGCAGCCCATCTAGTGTTAGTGTATTTGTTCTGAATGATGCAGGACTTCTTTAATGATGCTGCAGTCACATCCTTTCAAAGAACTGCAAAGTATTCTATTACATTTCCAACTTGTGTCTTGTAGGTGCTGAAGAGGCTTTGTGGAGCAAATAAGTGAGCTATTTGTCATAGGATGTGGAGGTCCTAACCTGGTCTAGTAGCCATGCTGTTTATATGGTGCATCCACTTGAATTTCTTGATTAATGATGGCTCCTAGAGACTTGATCATGATGGTTATCACTGGAAGAAGGGCCTCTCTTCTTTGAGATAGCCATTACCTGGCAGTAATGTAATATGTATGTTATTTGATACTGGTCCAAGCTTTGATGCATTTCAACATGGAGTGCTTCATTATTTCAGAAAGCACAGACAGAGCTGACCACTTGCGACTAGAAAACAACCCACTTCTCATTTCATGATCAAAGAAAGGCCATCAATGAAGCAGTTGAAAATAGTTAATTTGTTATCAATGTCCTGGGGCTGAAATGATGACATACAACAATCACAACCATCTTTCCATGTGTTTGGTGTGAATCTAGTCATTGGAGTAATTTCTTCTTGATACCCATTGAGTTTAGTCTTTCCAGGATTCCTTGGTACCACATTGAATTGAATGCTTCCTTGATGTTGAGGAAAGTCATTCTCACTCTAACTCTGGAGTTCAGCTCTGATGTCCATGTTTGAATTAAAGCTGCAATGAAGGCTCAGCCTGCGTGGTGCTAGTGAAAGCCAAGCTAGGCAACTGTGTGCATGTTACTGCTAGGTACGTGCAGCTTGGCAGGCCTGTTGACAATTGATGTCAGCTCTGCTAACAATTGGGAATAGGCTAATTCTGTTTTAACTGAGGACTGGACAACTTTTTTCAATTTTTGGTAGATAGCAAGGAATTGCACTTGAATACCTTTGGAATAGTGTGAAACAAATTGGCTGAAGCCTGGGATCTGTGGTGGTGGGAACTTCAGGAGGAGGTTAAGAAGGATAATCATTCAGAACTTTTGGCTGAATACGGTTGCAATTATCATTCAAACTATTGAAAGGGAGAGACTCAAAAACCATAACCTATGATATCTCTGTACAGATGATGGCCTACCCATGAAAATATTTTTCTGTTTTACTTCAGATTTTCAGTATATGCAGTTTTTTTTATTTTTACTGGGTAGGTTTCTGCTATAATTTCTAACAGATCACGATTATTGTTCTAAAATGAAGGTATACTTCATTGCACTCACTTTGAACCAAAGCTGTTTCATCTAAGAAAACAGCAATTGATACTAACTTGCAAGTATATATCATCCTTAGCATAAAGAAACAATGAGAACTGGGCAGATGGCTGAGAAACGATAGTATGCTTGCCAAATTTAGAAAGGCAAGGGAGGTTTGAGGTGGGTGAGTAATTGGAGAGAATGATGGTTCAACATGTTTCTTTTCATGATAGAGGCAATGACAGTGACTTTAAAAGGCAAGATTACAGTAGTGGAAAACAAATGGAGGCTTCAACAATATTGGCAAACACAAAGGCGAAAAGTAATTAGGTGGTGCTGTATTCAGTATGGGGAAACTGAGAGCAGGAGCTGGGTATTATTGAAGTGTTTGCAAAGGGTATGGAAAGGAAACAGAGAGAAGCAGAGTGATAGAGGATTAGGTGGTGGTGTTGTGGGAATGGGGGTTGGGAGTACATAAAGGGGAGTGATCAATGAAAGAAGCTGTGAAAGGCTTAAGGTGACAGATAGGGAGGCGTAGTGGCGACAATTTTAGAGGTGAAGGAATCTAGGAAGTCGCATCATTGGTACAGAAAATTAGAAAGGGGGGACACAAACTTTTTTTGGCATTGGTCCTTAATTAAGGCATAAAGTGCCACTGATCATGTCTGTATTGATTCTGCCATGACTTCTGCACCACTTCGTCCTTTGACAGACCTTCTAAAGCAAAATGTGTTGAGTTCAACCTTTTCCTTGAATGAAAATAGACCTTGGAAGAAAGCGACCTGCAACCCTTTCGCAGTTTGCTGAAGAATTCCAGAGTCTGTTATAGTAGCACCATTAGATGGACACGCTGCCTTCAAAGATCAATGGCAGAGATAATCGACAATTTGCTTTTGTAAGTCCGCCTGGGGGCTCTGTAACCTTTCTGCAATCTGGTGATTGGGTTATGTGATAAACCCTTAAATACCAAATATTCATGCTTTTTGTTTAGTTACAAGGTAAAGCAGTGATGTGTGTGTTGTGAGGGATCAGACTAGAAAATTACTATTGGAGGGCAATGTTTCAAAATAATAAAGGCAGTTTCTGAATAGTTCTTTCTTAGGTAGTAAAAAGCTGACTAAATGATCCGATACCGTGCGCAATCAATTTGCACACTCAGCAAAACATTCGGCATATTACCTGGAAGAAAGCGGAAACTTGATGAGTAAATGATAAACGTCAGAAGGTCGCTCAGGGAAATTTTCGTACTGTCAATGAAACGTATATAAACAATGCAAGCAGGTGTAAAGATTCAGAAAATTAAGTGCTGCGTACAACTTGGTATCAGTGCGATATCAGTCAGCCTCATCTTAATCCTAATTAAGGTGAAGAGTAAAACCGCTTTGATTTGCAAGTGCACCAGATCTGTCTGATAACTGCCTTCATGATGTACTCCCTCCAGGGTTTAGCAGTACTGGCACTTAGCTATTTTGCTATCATGGCCAGTTGTGCGCCGCGGTTGAAATCAAGACGCTCCAACATGACTTGCCAAGTGGAAGAACAATTGCTACGATATATGAGACACAAATTCCACGCTCTGTCTGACGAGGTAAGAAAAACACTAGTAACTTTCAATCTATTCCATGCAAACTACATGGAGTTTTTAATAACATGAGTTCAAATGTATCATTTTCACAGGCTCAAAAAATCGACATGGATACTGACACAAGACTGATAGGAAAGGATCTATTTCAAGGACTCCAGGTAAGACTTTTGCCTGATGCTATTTTCTTCAAGCTGACTGAATGCAAGTTGGTTAGCATGGAAGGTTTTTATTTGGAGAGTAAATCAAATGTGGATGGTTTATTTTGCAGAGGCAGGGTAAATGTTACGTGCTTAAAGAGGTGATTGATTTCTACCTGGGAGATGTCCTAGCATCTGAGGAGCTACACCCCAATTATTCACATCTGAAGGAGATCAAAGAGTTTCTGGCTCTTCTGACGAAACGGCACATGTCCGATTGCGTAAGCATTTCCTTTTCTGAGTTAATTTTGTAGAAGATGCACTGGAGGCTGAAGCACACAAAACCAGAAAGTGCTGGAGAAACGCAACAGGTCTGGCAGCATCTGTAGAGAGAGAAACAACAGTAACTTTGGAGACCAGTGACCTATCTTGGAAATGAGGGCAGCTAGGAAAAGGGGGTGTTTATATCCCCCATTTCTAGCTGAAGGGTCCCTGGGCTCAAAAGCTTAACTGTGCTTTCTCTCCACAGATGCTGCCAGGCCTGTTGAGTTTCTTCAGCAATTTCCGTGTTTGTTTCAGATTGACAGAGCCAGCAGTTCTTTGTTTTAACATATGCACTGGATGCTGTCAGCTTCTTCAACAGACACTAGAAGAAATGGGTAGCATTATAACACTCCATTTGAAGGATAAAACGTTAAGACCATCTACAGCAAAAAATAGTCCTTTCTGCTGACAATTTGCTAAAGGTTTGTAATTCATTTACTTGTGTACTTTTTTTTAGAATACAGAAGACAGAACTCAAGCAAACCATAACATTAACCTACTGAAACAGAAACTGAACCAGGTAATGTTTGAAGCAAATTGACCTCACTTTTCATGTTTTTGGCTTAATCTAATCATGAAGATGCTACTTGTAATATATTTCACCAATCCTGTTAATCATTTCTATAAAACTGATTCTTTGTCTTTTACAGCCATTACTCTTAAACAAAAGTTGAAAATGCTGAAGATATTCAGCAGATCAGGCAGGATGATCCTCAGGTGCTGCCTGACCTGCTGAGTATTTCCACTATTTTCTCTTTTCTTTTTCACGATTTTAATCTTAAAGTAATCACAGGTCTAAGGCTGAGAGTCAAACAGAATTGACTAGAGTTCAGCTGCATGACAATCAGTTGTCTGCATATTTGCCAATGAATTGCATTGATTGACTGTTATATTTGTTAATGTTTTTCCAGCTCAGTGAGAAGAGAGTAGCCAAGGTCATTGGAGAGCTATTCATGCTGCTTCAGGAGATTGGAAAGCATTGTTCAGCACCACCTATGGATGAACCTGGTCACTAGAGGAAATCAGTAGCTGATGAATAATGGAGACCTGTTTGGACGGTTGAATATCTGTTATAGTTATCTAAGGACACATTTTCTTAACTTAACAACAAAGAATATTTATTTCTGATGTATTTATTGTGTATAATTTTATACACATCGTTGTATTTACTTACAGTAAACTATGTGTAGCAATCAGCATTGCTAAATGACATTTGTTACATGACATTGTTCTAAGTGGCATAAAATTTAAGATTGTGTCTTTAATTTTTAAAAAATAAATATTTTTAATAACACAGAGCATATGATCAGTTCATTTTTTGCAGTTTATGTAGTACAAGTGTTTTCTGTAGCAAATGTTCTCTATCCAGCTTAGCATGGTATAACATAAAGCACTGTTATTGCAAACTCCAAACTTATTCCTATGTTGAAAGGTCTAGTGCCTAACTTGCAAATAAAACAAATAATTAATGCAAAAGATGAACTAAAATACACTTGCCCCTTTAAAATTGGAAATCACAATAATATTAAAATTTAGTTGAATGTAGAAATATTCTCGTACATTTAGTTGATGAGTTTATTGGAAAATAATCTTCAAGCCACTCCCCATCCTAACTTGGAAATATATCACTATTCCTTCATTGTTGTTGGTTCAAAATTCTGGAATTCCCTCCCTAATGGCATTGTGAGTCAACAGCAGGTGGAGTGCAGTGGTTGAAGAAAGTAGCTCACCACCAACTTCTCAAGGGCAATAAACGGTGGCGAGCCAGAGATGCCCACATTCCACAAATTAAAAAAAAATCTGATTGCGATCATAGCTGCTAAAACACCAATTTATGTGAAACATGTAACCTTCAGAAAATGGTTCATGTCTTGTATGCCGAAACAAACTGATGAAAATGTGCATAACAAATTAGGAAAACATATATTTAACTGATCCTGCACTTTCATTATTTACTTTTATTTGTTTAAATGTACTGAGTAAACTGGGAATCTTTAAAACATGATCCCTCTTTTTGTACAAATAATTTGTAATCATGCAAACAAATGTTAGTCAGAATTTTTAAAAGGTGCCAAGCATTTTTTTGTTTTAGTTTGATTATTTAAAAACTATCTTCCATCACTACAACACAAATAACTGTTAATATTGTATACAATGTTTTCCTTAGAATGGATTTCAGAAATGCAGGCTGTTTTCACCACAAGTATATGTATGTATACATACACATAAAAATCATACTGAAAACTTGGAATAAAATAATGCGACAGAACGCTCAGAGGTATTGGAATCACAAACCAAAGAAACATTCCAACAATTATGACATAAAATATGATGTGATTAAAACTCACAATTTGATTTTACATTGTCAGATCACACACAAATGACATAGATCTCAACTTATTATCATTCACATACACATAAAGAAAATGGGAAATCGAAAGTAGATCAAATATTTTATTATATCATACAACAAAGAGATTTTAAAACATTTAAATGACAATTTCCATTATAAAATATTGGGCAATTCTTTTTATAAATGATTCAAAATGAAAGTCTAAGTTGTGCAGCTATATAGTTGCCCATCGTGTGCACAATGTCAATTGAGATGATTCTCAATGATGCAGACTATGTCCTTTTAAGAAATGTTCTTTCAGAGAATTTTGAGTGGGTAATTAATGACTAAAACTAAAATTTAAAAAAAGTAGTACTTGATTTTGAACTTTATTGTTCCACGTTTTTCAACTGGAGAATGTACTTACATACAAACCCAACCCTTGCAATCATGACCAAACTGAGAATTATTAAGATACTTTAATCACTTTTTACATTGGTTATTGATGTTGAATGGGGAAATTCAATGCTTCTAAAGAATCTAATTTTAGAAAGCACTTGTCAAAATATCAAACAGAAGATTAAAAGTATGGAATTAGTGGTAGAGTAGAAAATTTGACTGAAAGCTAATTAGAAGAACGGAAACAGAATTACAGAAAAAGGCAGTTTCTCAGTGGTTGGAAGCTGTGGTTTCAAAAGGGCTTGTTCTGTAGCTGCTTCTCTTCACTGTGCATGTTAACAATTCCAATACAGGGATAAAGGGATGTGTGTCCAATCCGCCAGGCAATATGAAAATAACAGGTGGACCAAATAATTCAGAGGACCAAAGGAAGTTGCAAAGGGATAAGCAAACATCGTCTCAATTTAATTTCTAATTTGAAAGATAGATGCCCTGGCAATGCAGTATTCTCATACTGTCATTGTTTTAGTTCCATGAGAACTAAAATACCAACCCAAGATTAGGTACACAGTTGCTGGAGTGGAGCTTGTGCTCAGGTTTTCTGGTTCAGGTATTAAGAACAAACATTGCTGTCAAGCTCAAGTCATGTCTGATATAAATTGCGTGAGTAAGTGAATACATTTAACAATATTTTGTAACATTTTCTAAGATATTTCTCTCTTGTATTGTCTTGGTTCTTAAGTCTTCCTTGTGGGCTCTATATATTTACTTTGGATTCCAGAGATTTAATTCCATTTCTGAATTTTCATCAGCTTTTCCATTTTCTATGAAGTTTTAAAAGTAAATATAGTAGCCAATTTCTGATCAATTAATTAAACTATTAATTATGATATAACAAAGTTGTTGATTATTTGAATTATTAATGAACAGCTTTATACCATCAAATAAATTATTAGCTGAAAGTCAGTAAAAGAAAAAAGTTATTAGAGTGCATGGAAGACTGAAAAGTTTGGAAAAACTGGAGTCCTCATTTAAATTAACATCCAGCAAATGTGTCACTTCATTGTTTGATCTGTTGCACCAGTTATTAATTGAAACAAACCCTGGATTAAACAGTTTAGTACACACAAACCTCATGATGATACATTTTAGAAGATGCACCCACTTATGGAGGCAGAAGGTCAATTTAAATAAAACAGCTCATAAAGCAACTTGCTTAGTAATACCTGAAGTAGTCAGGGTAACAGACCATGTCCATCTTAAAAACGTTTTGTAAAAGTTGGTGAGTCAAAGTGTTCAGAACACTGCTTCTTACAAAATGGCAGTGGACTCACTACTGTCTCAATGCTTTGATTAAACAGGTCGATCTATTAACAATCAGGGTTCTGTTGACAGCTATTCTGGTTAGTATACGGGCAACACAGCAAGCAGTAAGGCTTCAACATACAGTGTTGAAAGATTCATCTCTTTATAAGAGACATCAACTGCTTTTAGGTAAGTAAATTTGAAATTAGCTTACTGTGTCAGCATAATGATCAGGATGAATTGGTGCCACAGGATGAGATTGTTCTGTGTATAAAATAAATCAAATGTGAAATTTTCTGGAGTGCATATATTCTGTGTATGATCCAATTCCAAAGAATTTAAATACATTAAACAACAACATGCTTTGTAGAGGCTGTACACAATTTTGTTTGCAGAGCTATAGAAACAATATATTGAAAACATTGAGAAGAACTTTATATATCAGGAACCCATGGATTATGAATAAGCAAAACCTTGTATTTTAGTAGCTTATAGAAATAATTGTGCCATTTAATTGATGGCTCAATTTATCATGAATGGAACTATCTACAGTGTAACATATAGTGATAATGAAGAAAGGAAAAACCAGAATATCACAGATCTGTCATCAACTTAACATCATGTTAGGAGCAGTTATTGGATTCCAACAGCAGATAAGAGTATTTGGACAAGATTGAACTAGCTGACTATCCTGGTTGAACTTTTTGAGGAGGTCACCAGTAATCTGTATAATGTTGTATGGCTGTTGTCTATTTGAACTTCCGTAGGCATTTAGGAAAGTTCCAAACAAATTATTAGGAAAAATGAAACCGCACATAATTGGATGTAACCTTTCAACTTGGATTGGTAATTTGTTGCAAGAATACAGGATAAGGAGCATTTTAGCTTTCATTAGTTGTGACAACTTATGTTCTCAAGGATTTATACTGAGGCATCATTTTGTCATCTTATACAAAAATTAGTTGGATGAATGAATAAGGAGTTTTCTACCAAACTACTCTGTTAAGAGTCACAGGGAGTCACAAAAGAACATTGACAACGTAAGAAAATGAGCAAACTATGGCAGAGTTCAGAGTTGAAAATTGAGAGATAATCCACCAATGATTCAAGAAGAATAAATTAGAATATTGAAAGATTTGTATTTGTGGTGGAGTGAATGGATTTAGATATTTGTGCACAAATTGCTAAAAGCTTGTCCACAGATCAAAAAAGGCGCTCAAAAAGACAATGTAACTTTATTCCAGGGAGTTGGGATACAAACTAGTGACATTTCAGGTTTTTATTTCTTAGTCAAGCCTGATCTGCAGAACTGCATTCAATCTGGAAAGGAAAGTTGCACTGTGTTTGGGAGGCAGATGGTGCATTCACTAGAATGGCACTACAGCTTAAAGGGCTAAATAGTGAAGATACATTGCACAAATGTGATCTATATTCCTTTCACTATAGAAAGCAGACTGAATGCATTTTTCCACAGGAGGCAGCAGAAATCTAAAATCCTCTCCCAGAAAGTCAATTGAACCTTTGAGATTGTGATTGATTGATTTTTGTTGGGCAACGATATCAAGCGATATGAAGAAATACAGCTTTACCACATGCACTAAGCTGAATGACTGTTTCTGATCCTATTTTTGTATGTTTTTAAAAAATACTGGTGAATAATTATTCACTAGTTCCCAAATGAGCACTTAGTGAACAATCACGTATCCATAAACTTTGTTGCGTGAACAGGCTAGATAGTGAATGGCCTTCCTTGCAGCTCAACATTTAATATTCTGCTTTTATCAGATTTCTTCACATCAGCATTTACTTAATAAAGTTGTACGCAGAGGAGTAGGGGGAGAAAGTGAGTCAACCTCATCTGTTTTCAAGGAATTCCAAATATCTGGCTCAATAGTAGCATTGCCACGAGAGGCCAGAGAATATATCATTTCAGCATCACCTTAGTCAAGGTTGGTATGTGGTGAAGCCAGTGTGCATTAATAGGAGAGGTTATAGAAGGTAGGATTTAGACATTGAAATATACAATAACTTTTAACAAGGGTGACCATTTATTCTACAAATATTTACTCAATAATTTCTAGTTGTCTTTTTGCAAATTGTTCTTTTTTAACAAATGTATGGCATAAGTTATTTTATGAAACACAGTGCAGCTTTCAATGCAATGGATTAAATGTGTAAAATGTACCTAACACTGCTAACGTATGCATTAACTGGTCCAATAGGAAAACAGATTAAATACCTGCAAATATCTGATATTGCAGATATGCAGCAAAGGTTGTTAAATTATAATCTGAGGAACTGGTATTCTGGATTTATTTCGTGTTGTGCAGTTAAAAGGTAATAAATACCATAATACCATCAAAAATTAGTGCAGGATAAATGTGGGTTAGGTGGTTCCCAAGTGTGGTAACTGGGGCAACAAACTAAGTCATTTATCACGTGTATCAATAGGGGAAAATATTTCAGAATTATTTACCAGATAACAGTTCTTTTTAGCAAAAGAAAAATGATGAACAGTTATCTGATTCAAAATTGAGTACCAATTGACCAAGTGGATGTGTTATGTAACCAATTTCCTAAAACATAAAAAATACATTTAGAAAATACAGTGATTAAGTCCATGCTGTTTTTCACAATGAGACCAGTTCTAACGCTTGCAGGCTGTGAAACATATAATAAAGTCATTTGAGTTAATATTCAATCTGACGTGCCATAGCCTATTTCTCTGTTCAAAGTGCAAAAATATTTATTAAGACAGTTTCTCATCCTCTATTGAATACTGGGATAATCTTGAAAGTGTAGAATTGGCAATTGCGTCAATCAGAGACTTCTGTTCTGCTACGTCAATTACCGGAAAGAACAAGAGGGTTTTCTTTTAAGTAAATTTGTATTAAACAGAGTGGAACATTTTGCAACTGATCCCTCCTATCTGGGAAATTTGAGAATTCAAATATTCTGAAGGCCATGGACAGATGTAGATAGAATTTCCATGTTTGGTAACATCATTAGGGTGTAGATCTGCACTCAGTTCTAAGTGGTTGTGAAGCAATTTTGGAAAAATTGCAGCATGACTCATGTCCCTGATCTGCTGCAGGGGTGAGTAAAGAAGCAAATGGTTGCGATTCCTCTCAAAGTCAGTAACGTTTTGCTTTAAAATTACCATCACATGTGATGGTACATTCCAATCTGATGCACAGTGCCATTTTTAAAAAAAAGTGTTCAAAAGACTGATCATTGGACCAATTGAATACCTTTCACACGTTGTATCAAATCTTTTGAAATGTTATGAGCAGGCCACTCTTCCCACTGCTGTTTCCCATAACCCAAAAATTATGGCTGTACCTATGGTACAATTGCAGCATATATACAGTCTAAATCAAGACAGAGCACTCCATCTGATTGAAGTGTATATTTCCTCAAATTTTGGAGGCATTCAGAAGTATGTTTCTGGATGTGATACTTTAAATTCAATACATTAGACTTAAAAACAAAGTGCTGGGAATGTTCAGCAGGTTTGGTAAGGAAAACTAGCCAATCGGATACAAAATGGGCTTGATTGTAGGAGACAGAATGTGGTGGTACCGGGCTGTTGTTGAGACTGGAGGCCTGTGACCAGTGGTGTGCTGCAAGGATCAGTGTTGGGTCCGCTGTTATTTGTCATATATAGAATCATGACATGTATAAAATCATGAGGGGCATAGATAAGGTGAACAGTCAAGGTCTTTTATCCCAGGATAGGGAGTCAAAAGCTAGGGGCACAGGTTTAAGGTGAGAAGGGAAAGATTTAAAAGGGGCACAAAGGACAACATTTTCACACAGAGGGTGGTGCGCATATTGTACAAGCTGCCAGAGGAAGCGATAGAGGTGAGTACAATTATAACATTTAAAAGACATTTGGACAGGCACGTGGATAGGAAAGGTTTAGAGTGATACGGGCCAAAAGCATGCAAATGGGACTAGTTCAGTTTAGAACATAGAACATAGAACATTACAGCGCAGTACAGGCCCTTCGGCCCTCGATGTTGCGCGACCTGTGAAACCAATCTGAAGCCCATCTAACCTACACTATTCCCTTATCATCCATATGTTTATCCAATGACCATTTAAATGCCCTTAAAGTTGGCGAGTCTACTACTGTTGCAGGCAGGGCATTCCATGCCTTTCCTACTCTCTGAGTAAAGAACCTAACTCTGACATCTGTCCTATATCTATCACCCCTCAATTTAAAGCTATGTCCCCTCGTGCTAGCCGTCACCATCCGAGGAAAAAGGCTCTCACTGTCCACCCTATCTAATCCTCTGATCATCTTGTATGTCTCTATCAAGTCACCTCTTAACCTTCTGCTCTCCAACGAAAACAGCCTCAAGTCCCTCAGCCTTTCCTCATAAGACCTACCCTCCATACCAGGAAACATCCTGGTAAATTTCCTCTGCACCCTTTCCAATGCTTCCACATCCTTCCTATAATGCGGCGACCAGAACTGTACGCAATACTCCAAGTGCGGCCGCACCAGAGTTTTGTACAGCTGCAACATGACCTCACGGCTCTGAAACTCAATCCCTCTACCAATAAAACCTAACACACCATACGCCTTCCTAACAACTCTTATCAACCTGGGAGGCAACTTTCAGGGATCTATGCACATGGACACCGAGATCTCTCTGCTCATCCACACTACCAAGAATCTTACCATTAGCCCTGTACTCTGTATTCCTGTTACTCCTTCCAAAGTGAATCACCTCACACTTTTCCGCATTAAACTCCATTTGCCACCTCTCAGCCCAGCTCTGCAGCTTATCTATATCCCTCTGTAACCTGCAACATCCTTCCGCACTACCCACAACTCCACCGACTTTAGTGTCATCCGCAAATTTACTAACCCATCCTTCTACGCCCTCATCCAGGTCATTTATAAAAATGACAAACAGCAGTGGCCCAAAAACAGATCCTTGCGGTATACCACTAGTAACTGAACTCCAGGATGAAGATTTCTCATCAACCACCACCCTCTGTCTTCTTCCAACTAGCCAATTTCTGATCCAAACCATTAAATCACCCTCAATCCCATGCCTCTGTATTTTCTGCAATAGCCTACCATGGGGAACCTAATCAAACGCTTTACTGAAATCTACATACACCACATCAACTATTTTACCCTCATCCACCAGTTTGGTCACCTTCTCAAAGAACTCAATAAGATTTCTGAGGCACGACCTACCCTTCACAAAACCGTGTTGACTATCCCTAATCAAATTATTCCTTTCTAGATGATTATAAATCCTATCTCTTGTAATCCTTTACAACACTTTACCCACAACCTAAGTAAGGCTTACTGGTCTATAATTACCAGGGTTGTCTCTACTCCCCTTCTTGAACAAGGGGACAACATTTGCTATCCTCCCGTCTTCTGGTACTATTCCTGTAGACAATGACGACATAAAGATCAAAGCCGAAGGCAATCTCATCCCTAGCTTCCCAGAGAATCCTCGGATAAATACAATCTGGCCCAGGTGACTTATCTATTTTCACACTTTCCATAATTGCTAACACCTCCTCCTTATGAACCTCAATCCTGTCTAGTCTAATAGCCTGTATCTCAGCATTTTCCTCGACAACATTGTCTTTTTTCTTTGTGAATACTGATGAAAAATATTCATTTAGCGCCTCTCCTATCTCTGAACTTGGGGAACACCACTTGAGTGAAGGCAATTGTATGGGCTCTCTCAGGACATATCCCAATCAGAGGGACTCTAGGTCAGCCCACAGCAAAAGCCCAAAACAAAGTCAAGCCTCAGCCAAACAGTTAAAATTTCCTTCAGCTGGCAAGCCACTGTTGTTGCTTCTGGTATGTGGACTCAAGACAGCAATAGAGTCCCACTAGACCTAAACTGAGTAAGAGAACTCATAGCTCGGTATACTGTAGAGTACACTCACTGGAAAGTCCACCAACATCTGCTTTGGAACAATTAAAATGTTTAGCAGCATCCAAATCGGAACCAATCAAAATAAATGTCTCTTTAAATGGTGACCCAGTTCTGATGGAGGTTCAGTGTCCATTTCAATGATTGCAGAACCAGTCTTTAACAAAATTTGCTCTGCACTCAAAACCTCAAATTTGCTCAAGACCTCGCTAAACTGAGAACTTACACCGGGGTACATTTACAGATTAAGGGTACAACAAAAGGCAGGCAACTGTAGACCTGTTAGCTTTCCTTCTGTAGTGGGGAAAATGCTTGAATCTATCATTAAGGAAGAAATAGTGAGATATCTGGATAGAAACTCCCCCTTGGCAGATGCAGCATGGGTTCATGAAAGGTAAGTCATGTTTAACTAACTTACTGGAATTCTTTGAGGATATTACAAGTGTGGTGGACAACAGGGAACTGGTACATGTGGTATATTTGGATTTCCAGAAGGCATTCAACAAAGTACTGCACAAAAATTTGCAGCATAAGATAAAGGTGCATGGTGTTACAGATAATGTATTAACATGGATAGACGATTGGTTAACTAACAGAAAGCAGAGTGTGGGGATAAATGGGTTTTTTTCTGGTCGGCAATTGGAGGCTAGTGGTATGCCTTGGGGATTAGTGTTGGGACTGCAATTGTTTACATTGATGATTTGGAGTTGAAGACCAAGTATAACGTGTCAAAGTTTACAGATGACACTAAGATGAGTGGTAGAGTAAATTGTGCAGAGGACACTGAAAGTCTGCAGAACGATATCAATAGGTTAAATGGGTGGGCAAGGGATTGGCAGATAGAGTACACTGTTGGTAAATGTGAGGTCATCCATTTTGGCAGGAGTAACAGCAAAATGGACTATTATTTAAATGGTGAAAAGTTGCAGCACACTGCTATGCAGAGGGACCTGGGTGCCCTTGTGCATGAATCACAAAAAGTTGCTTTGTAGGTGCAGCGGATCATTAAGAAGTCAAATGGAATATTGTCCTTCATTGCTAGAGGGATGAAGTTTAAAAACAGGAAGGTTATGCTGCAGCTGTATAGGGTGCTTTCTGAGGCCACAGCTGGTATACTGTGTACAGGCTTTGTCTCCTTACTTGAGAAAGGATGTACTGGCACTGGAGGGGGTGCAGAGGAGCTTCGCTAGGTTGATCCTGGAGTTGAGAGGATTGGCTTATGAAGAGAAATTGAGAAGACTGGGACTATACTCATTGGAATGTAGAAGAATGAAGGGGGATCTGAGATAACCATATAAAATGAAAAAGGGAATAGATAAGATAGAAACAGGGAGGTTGTTTCCTCTGGCAGGTGAAACTAGAACCAGGCAACACAGCCCCAAAATAAAGGGGGGCAGATTTAAAACTGAGTTGAGGAGGAACTTCTTCTCCCAAAGGGTTGTGAATCCATGGAATTCCCTGTCCTTGAATGTTTTCATGGTGAGCGGGTGTGTAAGTGGAGCTGAGTCCACGAAAAGATCAGCCATGATCTTCCTGAAGGGTGGAGCAGGCTCCAGGGGCCTACTCCTGCACCTATTTTCTTATGTTCTTATGTTTTAACTACGGTTCTGATCTCTTATGAGAAGCAGCTGGTTCAGTTACCACTGACCATAGTAAAAGGCTCAGGACCAAGCTTGATGGGGCGAAATTGGTCAAGGAAGATTCACCAGAAGTGGCTCAACATTTGTCGATTGGAAAATGGCAGCAGCTCTTAAAAAAAGGGTCCACCTTGGAAATGGTCGCATAGACAAACCAGAGCTTTCAGGGAAGTGAGGAACAGCTATCATCCTTTAAGGATTTTGACATACTATGGTCCCAGGCAAGATCTGGTTTTGACATATGATGCCTCTTTGTACAGTATCGGGGTATGATTAGCTCATAGGTGTCCCAGTTGAGAGGAATGCACAGTAGTGCATGCAATCTGATCTTTGGCTAATGCAGAGTGTAAATACGCCCAGATAGAGAAGGAAGGTTTGGTGGCCATATTTGGAGTCAGGAAGTTCCACCAATACATCTACAGGTGTAAATGTGTTATAATAATGGAGCACAAACCCCCAGCTAGGTCTACGTAAAGTAGAAAATGCAGTGTCGGCCATAGCTTCAGGCCAAGTTCAGCGGTGGGCTCCAATACTAAGTGAGTATAAGGAAAGTTGGAGGACCGCCCAGGAGGACAAGTAACAAATGCAAATGCATTGAGCAGCCTCCCACCAGCAGATACACCACCAGTGGTAGCGCCACTAGAACAGTCTGTAATGGTTTCAAATTTTCTGGACGTATGTCCAGGAACTGCTGGCAATATCAGGCTTCGGGTGCAGAAAAATCCGCTCCTGGCAAAACTGAGAGAGCTGATCATGACAGGAAAAACCAAAGGGCCATCACAATCGGGATTGAAATCATTTCGAACCCAGACAGACCAGATTACAGTAGAGGATGGCATATTATTATGAGGGGCAAGAGCGATTGTCCTGAGCAAAGGCCAGATACTGGCTGAACTCCACCAGAGTCATCCAGGGGTTTCCAAAATGAAGATGTTGGTGAAAAGTTATGTCTGGTGGCCAGGTTTGGATGCAGACATAGCCGTGTTGGTGGGGCAGTGCCAACAAGGACAAAAATTACTGCCAGCAGCTCCCCACATTTGGGGGAATGGCTGGTTAAACCCTAGACTACACATCAACAATGCTGGCATTTTCATGGGCTCAATGGTCTTAGTCATTGTAGACATCCACTCAAAGTGGTTGGACATGCATAGAGCTCATTCATCAAACACGGGGATAGCTACAGAAAAGCTGCAAGCATCTTTTGCCGTACATGGACTCCCAGAAGTGTTGGTGACAGACAACAGACCATCATTTACCAGTAGGGACTTTGATTATTTCCTAAAGTCAAACCGTATTCAACATATAAGTCCAGCTCCATACCATCCACCATCCAATGGTCTGGCAGGAAGTGCAGTCCAAACTTTGAAGACCGACTTAAAGAAACAGCCTACAGCTTCACTCGATATCAAATTGTCCCAGTTCCTAAATAAAAACCAAACGAACTGTGGATGCTGTAAATCAGGAACAAAAACAAAGTTGCTGGAAAACCTCAGCAGGTCTGGCAGCATCTGTGAAGGAGAGAACAGAGTTAAAGTTTCGGGTCCGGTGATCTGCAGTTCTGAGGAAGGGTCACCGGACCCGAAATGTTAATTCTGTATTCTCCTTCACAGATGCTGCCAGACCTGTTGAGCTTTTCCAGCAACTTTGTTTTTGTCCTAGTTCCTATTTGATTATAGGACCACCCCTCATGCCATTACAGGGACAGCCCCAGCTGAGTTGCCAATGGGGAGAAGACTTTGCATCAGGTTAAATCTGATCTTCCCGGACCTGGGGAGGAAGGTGAAATGGCATCAGGAACGCCAATGCTGGACACAAGACTCTGTTCAGCGAGAGAGACAGTTTCTTTCAAAAGATGACGTTTTTTGTAGGAACTATGGGAATGGCCCTGCATGGGTAACAGGCATGGTCAATGTGAGATCAGTTCCAATGATGCATAAAGTTCGGGAAGTGTGAGAGTCCTGAACATACATGTGGACCATATGAAAGCAACAAACTCACAAACAGAGATAGTAGGAACTGCAGATACTGGAGAATATGAGATAACAAGGT
>JAHRHZ010000021.1:22039868-22086286 GCA_024137785.1 Ginglymostoma cirratum | reverse complement strand
TTCCTGCTCCTATGATGCTGCTTGGCCTGCTGTGTTCATCCAGCTCTACACCTTGTTATCTCAAACTCACAAACAGTACAGGAACAAAACATGCCTGGCTCCTTAAATGCCTTTCTGACTGTTCCGGAAGCCATGGGTTCTTCCTGTCTGTGGACCATTGAAGATACCTCTGAATCTGAGGTGGACACAGCAGATGTTGCCACCTCGATGCCTTTACTGCCTGAAGAATGTCTTCTGAAATGCTCCAGGTGCAAAAAGCGAGCTATTGTGCATTGCATGTCGCCCTTATCAGAGGCAGAGTCAGAGGAACCTGAGCTGGTGCTAAAACGCCCCAGCAGGAGCTACAAAAAAGAAAACCAGCCCAAGTCCTCTGACTTAGAGGGGAAGGGATGTAGTAACTGTAGTGAAGTCAGCCAGGTGGACATCATAGAATATGAGTTCGTTGATTGAGGCTGTCAATCTGGTCCAATCAGGGAGCCCTGGCTGACAGATATTAACAGGAGTGTCAGGGGTTCTGTTCACTCTGAGAGCTGGCTCTGAGTAAGCTGGACCAATGTCAAGGACTCTGTATGTAAGTAAAAGGTGACTCAGTGACGGGTTACCAGCCTCTATGGAGTCATTACAATTAAAATTCAAACCTTTTTCAGGGATAAAAGCTTAAAAACTTCATAATGATAAATGATATGTGGGGTTGGGGAAGAGACAAGCCATTTTTTAAATACCTGAGGTACAATTAAAAACTTACACCTCAATGTGCGCAACAATAGCAAAATATAAATCTCAGTCGACATAAGAGTTACAAAGAAGCGATTGCAGTGTAGGGCTAATAGTTGGGACTATTGATGTTGATTTATTTTCTTTTACAAAAAGTGACAAATATTGTCAGAAACTTTGGACACTTCACGTGGAGAAGGTGGACTCATTGACATCACGAAGAAACTGCAGCAAAGGAGGAATAAGTTAGGATAGTTTTGAAAGATTTTTATTAAACAAGCTTCAGTTCTCCTTCTATAATGAGTTTAAAACTATTTTAATTTAGCTGGTAATACCATGGCCTCATAGCCATTCATGGTCACCCCGTCCTTTCAATATGATTAAAATCAATCATGTATTGCAGTCCCTGAAACACACATCTGCCCATGGTCTTTGGCTTAAAAATATTGATTTCAACAGACGAATCTTTACATGAATGGATACGGTAAATCATTAAACAATAAAACTTTATATTTATAGAATCATTTTAATGAATAAAAATAATCCAAGGCATAAAGAAAAAAAAGGCACTGAGACAAGCAATGAGATATCAGATAAAAACCAATGAACTGTGGATACTGTAAATCAGAAACAAAAACAGAAGTTGCTGGAAAAGCTCAGCAGGTCTGGCATCGTCTGTGAAGAGACATCAGGAGTAACGTTTCGGGTTCGGTGACTCTTTCTCAGAACTGTCCTGAGTTACAATCTCATGCCTGTAAAACTCTCTTCATTAATTCACTGTAGGGAAGCATGTGATGTGTATTGATTAACTTTGGGAGAAAAGATGCAGAGAAACAATACAAAGCAAAGGGAACAATTTCTAAAGGGATTATGGGAACAGAGGGATTTGGATGTATAAAACATTGCTTTGGCTTCAACTAAGTATTGAGTCCAGTTCTGGGCAGCTCATTTTAGGAATGATGTGAAGAAATTAGAGATGGTGAAGATTCATAAGCATATGAAAATCTTCAGTTACTTAGGTAGATTGGAGAAGTTGTGACTTTTGTCCTTAGAAACAAGAAGGCTAAGAGGAAGATTGACAAAGATATTCAACACCATGAAGTGCCTGGACAGTCTAGATGGGAAGTAATTGAAAACAAGAGACATAGATCTGAGGTAACTGGCAAAAAAAATGGCAACGTGAGGAAAAGAGACAGTAATTTTCTGAAGAAGGGTTCTGATCTGAAACGTCAGCTTTCCTGCTCCACTGATGCTGCCTGGCCTGCTGTGTTTCTCCAGCTCCACACTGTGTGTTCTCTAATTATCAATGTGAGGAAAAGCTTTCTTATGCATCAGATGATGAGGTGTAGAGCTGGATGAACACAGCAGGCCAAGCAGCATCACAGGAGCAGGAAAGCTGACGTTTCAGGCCGAGACCCTTCTTCAGAAATGGGGGAGGGGAAGGGGAAATAATAAATAAATAGGGAGAGAGGGGGAGGTGGATAGAAGATGGATAGAGGAGAAGATAGGTGGAGAGGAGACAGACAGGTCAAAGAGGTGGGGATGGAGCCAGTAAAGGTGAGTGTAGGTGGGGAGTAAGGGAGGAGATAGATCACTCCAGGGAGGATGGACAGGTCAAAGGGGCGGGATAAGGCTAGTATGTAGGAGATGGGGGTGGGTCTTGAGGCAGGAAGAGGGGATAGGTGGGAGGAAGGACAGGTTAGGGAGGCAGGGACGAGCTGGGCTGGTTTTGGAATGCGGTAGGCAGAGGGGAGATTTTGAAGCTTGTGAAGTCCACATTGATACCATTGGGCAGCAGGGTTCCCAAGCGGAATATGAGTTGCTGTCTGCAGTTCCTACTATCTCATGCATCAGATGGTTAGGATCTGGAATTCAGTGCCTGCGAGTGTGGTGGAGCCAGATTCAATGGAGGCATTCAAGAGGGAATAAGTGTATTATTTAAAAATGAAGAATTTATAGTGCTAGACAATGCAGGTGAGGGGAGTGGCACTTGATGAATTACTCCTTCAGAGAGCTAGCGTTGGCACAAATGGTCAAATATCCTTCTCTGCGCTAGAAAAGTTTTACGTACAGCATGCTGGCAAGCACGAGCACGAATCAAACCTGGGATGCTTTAGAACAAAATTTCTGAACCTGTTTTCTGCAAGAAAAATAGTCCCAGATGGGATCATTTTGATCCTTTTTCATTTGTTATACATTATAGATGATGGTATAGCAGCCTGTGTTTGATGGCATTACAATCACAAATCACTAAGAGCTTCACACTCTCAGAGTTAGTTTGTTTAGAAACAACTAAGTTATATTACTGAGATCATTTCCTGAGCTCTTCTGAACTTTACATTGTAAATACATCAATCATATACTAACACTTCTCTGCACAAAAAAAAATTACTTGGTTGACAATGTTATTTATGAAGCTAGTGTACTACTCATCTGAAATATTGAAAACAGGTATCAGCTTCTCTAGTTACAACATGAGATACTGTGCTTTTAAATAATAGTCCTCAGTTGTGGCAGGGTGCAAAACCTACATCTTCTGTACCACGTTGCAGAAAAGTAGACATATAAAATAAATAATAATGGATGTGAACTGCACATATTACAAATAGGAGAGGAATCAGTATGATCTGGTACTCCTGTGTCCTAAACCCCTCTTGCTCATCATGTATAAATCATCAGGCAAACCTACACCATATACAACATTTCAAGATATTTATCTTCATTCTTAATATGAATGTGTCAAGCGTGCACATTACTTTATTAGTTTGGAGAGGACTTCAACAAATTTGCAGTAGATAGAAGTTCAAATAAAAGAAACATTAGGCATTCTGATAACTTAAACCTAAACTGTAAAATGAGAATTTGTTCCCTGCAGCTGGTGTCTAAACAGTTTAAATGGTTCCATGAACATGAATTACAGTCCCCATACTAACTGCTGAAGAATACAAAATAACTCAGCTATGTACAAGCATTATTGCTATTATTATTTCAAGTTTTAAGATGTCATTTCTAATACTAAAGAATGGATGCACTTGGCAGTGCAATGGACTGTGGTTAAACTTCTAATTTTAATTAACTCACAAACGTATGTCTCTAATGTTGAGCTGAATCACTATTATTTTCTCTAAAGCTTTATCACAAATTTTAGTTATGCTGATATTAAAGCACTTTGCATTTGGCTATAATGCTTGGAAATTGTGCAATCAGTGTTACAAAACCAATTTGACTTGAACACAGAAATATACAAACAGCTAAAGGAAATCGAGCCACGACCAAGGCATTGTTCTTTGGGCTGATTGTTCATTTGTCACCTTCACCGTCAGGTCGGATGAGATGATGGCCCTGCAGATATGGTTCAGAGGGCCTGGGATGTGCTTGAAAAACTGAAAGTAGAGACTAGCCATGGTCAAGCAAAAATTGTACATGTGGAAGACATGCTTCCTCTCCATTGTGAGTGAGAACCTGGTCAGCTGGTGGTGGGTGCTCTCAGTGTTGCTGTACATAGTGCAGGTCTGACTCATTCCTCACTCCTCAGCCATGCAATAACTTGAGCTATCTTCCATTTTAGTTGGTGATCTCAAGTGGATTGTATTTGCAGGGATGTAATATAAAAACCTCTTGCTAAAAGATAGAAAACTGTATCTAACATCAGCCTTAATCTGATGGCCAGGTTTGTGTGCAACTGCAACAGGCGAAGTGTAGATCTTCAATATACAAACATTAAATATCACTACAAGCTGATGTTCTACTAGTCCCTGATATTGCAAACGAGGGGTTTGGCTACATTGCTGCAGAACACTCCAAGTAGATGGACCGTGCTGTACCACCCGTCGCTCATGGAGAAGTTAACACCAAAAAACACCTCTGGCCACAGTCTATCAGTCTGTGGTCAGCATATAACGTCCGCAAGAATAAACAAGAATCTATTTTGCAGGTCTCTAAACTCTATTCATTCAAAACAAACATTAGAGGTGACTGAAAAAGAACTGCAGGGGTTGCATTTTCTTCAACTGTCTGTTTAAACACAGCTCCAATCAACTGCATTATGACCTTCACAAGCCAGATTCCAAATCCAATCTAGCCAGAATAGGAATTGAACCACATGCTGTTGGCACCAATGTGGTCCTTACCAGCCAACTGATCCAGGGACACCGCACACTACACCATAAAATGTCTGCAGGCTGCACCTATGGGGGGCATATTTATTTTTCTCTCATTAACTTATTATTTACTGCCTTACAAACTTGACGTTATGTGGTAATCTAGGTCAGAAGTTCTGAAACTTTCATTCTGAGAGACATAGGAAGCCTGGTTCAAATAAATTGATGATTAATGAAGTTGGGAGTTTAATTTTCTGCTTACAGGTCATTAACTCCTGGATTGATTCAAAAAGTATACATTTTACACTATATGCGTGGTGTAGTCAGTATTCTTAAAGTTCAAAATAACACAAGTGAAATTTCCTTTTTGGGAAAAGATTATCTTCTATTTCCAAACTTGACTTCCGGCATCTTCATTAAAAATTTCAATTTAATTTGATTATCTAGTGTTATATTATGTGAACGTTAAGTATGGGCAACGGTACCTAAGAGATTCTGATAGAATGATTTGTTTGAATGCATATTCACTTCATAAAACTGCTGTGACCTCTTCAGCCCTTCAGCTATTTGACCATACCATGAAACATATCCGCTACTATAGGCACATGACCATCCCCAGCCCTCGTCTTTGCCACCACCTCATCCCTTAAGGCACACTGGTACATTTTAAACCTTCAATATTTGGACCTACCTTTGATGCTCCATACTCACAACAGCTTCTATGTCTCCAGAAACAATTCTCTCTCCAGATTCTCTGCTCAACCTCCTCTGCAATGCGCTAGCACCTCCAATCCCTCTCCTCATCCCTCCCCAAACTCAAGGCCTCCCTTTCCCAGACTTGCAGAAGACCTCTACTCTTCTAAATTCGACACAGAATCCATACAGTCAACAAATGACTTTTCTACTTCATATCAGTCCTGAAGAAGGGTAATGCCTGAAACATTGACTGCTCCTGTCCTCCAGATGCTGCCTGGCTTGCCGTGTTCTTCCAGCATCCTGTTTGTCTAGCTGGATTCCAGCATTTGCAGTTTTTTTGTCTCTAACCTTCCCAACTTTGCCTGAATTAGGTTCTGGGCACAAAGACTTCAGCTCCACCTTCTTGCCTTACTGTCAGTTGGAACCATTAATTAATCAATTAATGACTGCTTAAGGACTTCACCCAACGTAGGCTGCAATTCTTCTATCTCCAAGTGTGATGAGGAAGATTTGTCTACCTTCAAATTAACCCGTGTGGGCAGTCAGTTGGATGAATTGAATGTAGAAAAAAAGAGTCTGTGCCAGAGAATGATCATTCAACGTTGAATCAGGGTTACTGAGTCTGAGATAATTATAAGTACCACATCAGGAGAAACTAGGTCAGGGAACAGCTACTTTTCCAATGGCGAATTTGAAGGTGCAAAATGTATCATCAATCTGAGGAAAATCCCAAGGCAGGCCTATTACCACATCACTCCTTTGCGTCACTCAAACCATGGATAGGCATAAGAGAAAGAAGTGTTTTGCTACTCTCTTTTTACAATGTGATGTGATTGGAAAGGAGCTGTGATTTTTCCCAGTTCATCATCCTTGTATGAGTTCAGAGACTTTCAAACCTGCAATGACCTTGAAGTGTTGTCCAAAAGAAATCTACAAAGTGAACTAACTTTCCATTGGTCAAGATAAATTGCTTCTCATGGTGAAAAATACCTGACAGCCACTTGGGCTGAGTCTGATATCAAATAGCTTGTATCTCACATTTTCATCCCAATGTTCCCCAGTTTTATGGATGTTATCGTAAACTTGTTACAGTTCAGAAAGAGGCCATTTGAACCACTGTTTGAGCCAGCTCATTGCACCTAGTTACATTCTACCTTCCCCTATAATCCTACACATTCTTCCTTTACTCAAAATTGTCTAATACCCTTTTTAAAGTTTCAGTTGAACCTTCCTCCACCACACTCACTTGGTGAACTCCAAACCTTAACCACCTGCTGCATTAAAAATCTTTTGTCATATTAATTGCTTCTATTATTAAATACTGTAAATCAGTCTCCGTTCATCCTCAATCCTTTCACGAGTGGAAAAAACTTCCCTGTATCTACTTTGTCCAGATGCTTCAATAGATTCAACAGATTTAGAGCTTTGGGAAGATTCGTAAGACATCAATTGTCATTGTAAAAAGTATTTGCTCTCTTGGGTACTTAAGAGAGACCCAGAATTGCTTTCTGCTATGTGGACTCATCATATAACACATGGTATTTATATCATAATGTTCAAGCGTTGTATGTGTGAAGGTTTCTCATTAGATTGATGGAGAGGTTTTCTTTTCTAGTACTTGTTCCATACCATTACCAGTCTGACCTGGCTCACTATCCCCAACCTACATATCTCTACAAAAGCCACATACGCACATTTTTAATTGTAGCAAAATGAAAGTGCAACCTTAATGTGCCAACACTTGTGGTTTTAGCTGTTAAACTCTAAACAAAAAGCCCCAATTCTAGGAAAGTGTTAACTGCACAATGAGTAATCTTTGATATTCAATGGCATTAATGACTTTGGTTTCATCACAACTTTATAAAATACATTTTTATCTTTAAATCCTTAACTAAGCAATATCGTTTAATTACATTGGGAGTTATAGTAGTTGGCACTAGCCGAACCAAAGTGCTTAAGTAAGAAGAACAAGGAAAGCTGAGTAAGTAGCAGTGAATGGCACTTCCAAAGCATGTCACAGATTGGCTCAAATGGATTTGGAAGTTTGGATTTGCACTATTGAGTTGGGAGATCAGGTTGGGATACTTCACAACTAAGCAACTTGCCTCAGTTTTAACGATTTGATGATGTTTGATCTTCATTCTCGGGAGTGGGGGTGGAAGGTCAGATCTCTGACATTAGAAGAAGATGATCATTGGTGCCATATGAAAAGGAGAAACCAGATGTCCTCAATTCTCAGGTGACCTCATTATGAATGTTTGGCTGAGCTCTAAGGCACTCAAATACTTTAGTTTAGCAGATGTTCTGTTTTGAGAACTGAGTGGAGTGTTTGATTGATTATTATCTTAATGCACCTGAAATAAATTATTTTTCTGCAATCTTGTTTGTCAAATCTTAAAGAATATTTGGATACAAACAAAAAATGTAGAGCGATCAAAGCTTCCATTTCTGATAGTTGTCTGGTGGCGTTTCTTTTCTTTATTCATTCACAGGATGAGGGCGTTACTGGCTAGGCCAGCATTTATTGCCCATCCCTGGCTGCCCAGATGGCAGTTAAGAGTCAATTACATTGCTATGGGTGTGGAGTCACATGGGTTTATGTAGAGTTTTAGGGACAATAGATTTTTTTTAACAGATGATTTCTTCATGGATGTCTTCCCTCCAGCATTTCAACACTTGCTATTCTTATTATATGGCTCACTGTGATAGTGTACGCTAGGTGAATGGACATGGAGAAGACATGGACACCATGTAGATGGCATGGGGGCATGGAATCAGCAACAAGGCATGGCTAAAACATTCTGAACTTACCTTTCAAAATGGTTCCTGGTTCCAATTGATATTACATAACTGGTGCCTCTAATGAGGCACCATGAATCACAAGTCGTGGATGAGCTGACCTGGTTTCATGAAAATTGTGAGGGGCTATTCCACCTAGATCAGGAGTCCAGAGCTTGTTGCCACACCCTTATCCCATGCCTGGAAAGTAACCTTGAATCAGGACTGACCCGTCTTTTATAAATAGTTCCAGAGCTGACCTAACTCTCAAAAATCCAAGCCAAAGTCTTTACATGCACTTTCTTCTGTTTATGTTTATATGTTTAGTTAATCCAATTGTGCTCTTTGCAAGAATAATTCTTCCCAGTGATGCGGCAGTTAGCTATGATCTGATATATACTGAGTGTGGTGGACGTAAACATGGTTGGATTTTAAAAGCAAATTAGGGAAGTACATGATGAAAAATATTCACGCCAGTGGGGAAAACACAGTGGTATAGGTGTCATCGAGCTGCTCCTGCGGAGAGTCAGGTTGATATCATGGACTGAATGGCATCCTTCTATGCAGTAACTATCCTACGGCACTATCGTCAGATAACTTTGACTTGAATTCTCCACTTGTTTCTTCCTTCTTTAGATTAAATTACTTTAAATTATCATAACAGAAGTGCAGAACAGTTTTTGGCCTGAGGAAAACGGCTTCCCTTTGCTCTTAGTGCTTGAACTCAGTGGATAAAAGGTAGAAATAGAATCCTTATTCCATAGAAGATCCACCTCATTCAAACAGGTATGACAGTATGTCTAGTACCTCGGATACCATCTATCTGACTACATGATTTTGCAAAGGAAACCACCTTAAATCAGGGTCCAAGTCAACTTTAGAGAATATTGGGCAGCCATGAGGAGTAACTAATCATGATGAAAAGGGCTTTGTCTGTGACCACAATCCTACATTTTTTTTTCTCTCTCAGTCCTTTCAATAGTCATGGGGAGTTTGACAAGGGCTCGCTGGGGCACAGTGCAGCAATGCATTGAAAGGCATTACATGCACTTTGACACTAATGTCTTGGAAAACATTAACAGGCAACAAGTCTTCCCTAATATTGCACAGTTTCAAATGGTGGATGTCACCTTTGGATTCTGTTAGAGCAAGGTATCCTGAAAAAAACATAGAAAAGAAGAATATTTGGTCAATTTTGCTGATAAAGTTTGATATCAAACTTTGTGTCCTCTATATTAAGATCAGACATCTTGAACATGCTATGACTCCTATTTTTCAACACAATCAAAAATATAAAGTTTTTTTTAACAAAGAATCAATACTGGGATTGATTGAAGCTTGGCTGCACCATGTTTGCATTACATCCAGCAGGAAAAGCCTCCATAAGGCTTATTTTAAACAAAGTATAAAAGCCAAGATTCTGATACCTGGCCCACTCATGAAAATGTGCAAGGTAGCATTAACATACCTTTTTAGTCCACTTATAGCAATCAAGAGAGGCATTAGCACAAGTAGCATTAATGAACTGAGGCCTTCAAAGAAGTAAGAAGCACCTGACGATGCTGCTATGGCCGATGAGATAAATTGCCTGACACCACGGCAATATGTCATGATAATTGTCATGGTGTTTAGCTGAGCTGCTGTAACAGAATTGTTAAGATGTCCAAGCACAGTGATGGCTATTCATTCAGACTGTTGTTGTCTCACAGGTTATATCATTATTAAGAACAATGACTGCTGTAGAGTTTCCATGATATAACGTTGACCTTGCTGTTTCCTGCCTTCCACTAGCATTCTGATTATGATTAGTGTGCAGCCCTAAATGTACACATGCTTGCTTGAGCTGTGTTCCCTGAAATTGAGGATGCAACACAGAAACAGGAGTAGGAGTGGCCATTTGGCCCTTCGAGCCTACTCCACTATTCAGTGTTATCATGACTGATCATCCAACTCAGTACTTCAGTCTCTTTTCTCCACATGCCCTTTGATCCCTTTAGCCCTAAGAACTGTATCTAACCTTTTCTTGAAAACATTCAGTGTTGTGGCCTCAAACACTTTCTGTAGCAGAGAATTCCACAGAATCAACTCTCTCTGGGTGAAGAGATTTCTCCGTATCTGTCTTAACTGGCCTACCCTGTAAACTTAGAATGCGGCCCAATGGTTCGGGGCTCCTTGGTCATTGGGAACATCCTTCCTCCACTTTCCTTGACTAGTCCTGTATCCCTGTTAAACATTTATGGGTTTCTATGAGATCCTCCCTCATTTCTAAACTCCAGTGAATACAGTCTTAACTGATCCAGTATCTCTTCATAGCTTAAATTCTGCCATCCCAGGAATTAGTTTGGTTAATCTTCATTGTACTCACTCCATAGTCAGAACATCCTTTCTCAGATTAGGAGATCAATACTGCATAAAATACTTTAGGGAAGGTCTCACAATTGCAGCCAGATATTCTCTTCACTTGTATTTGAATCCTCTAAGTTTGAAGGCAAATATACAATGTGCATTTTTCACCACAGCTGCAGCTGCATGCTTACCTTCAATGAGTGGTATACAAGGACACCCAGGTCTCACTGCAATTCCCCCTTTCCTAATCTATCACCATGCAGATGATAATCTGCTTCATTGTTTTAGCCAACATAGTGGATAACTCCACACTAAACTTAATCTGCCATACATTTTTCTACTTACTCAACATGTCCAAAACACACTGAAGTGTCTCTGCACCCTTCTCACTGATTGCCCTCTGACCTAGCTTTGCATTGTCTGCAACTAGGAGGCATTGCATTTACTATCCTCATCTAAGATATTAATTTACATTGTGAATAGCTGGGTCTGAGCACTGATTCCTGTGGTACCCCACTAGTACACCTGTCACTTGGAAATACACATGTTTTTTCCTACTGTTTGTTTGTTTCCTGTCTGTCAAGCATCCATTTCAGTACACTAACCCCAATCCCATGTGCTTTAATTGTACATGTTAGTTTCTTATCTGGACCCTTAAGTCCAAGAAAGACACATCAACTGGTTCCCCCTTATTAATTGTATTCTTTACATCCTCGAAAAATTAATTTGTCAACCATGACATGCCTTTCATCAGTCTATGCTGGCTGTGTCCGATTTTGTTATTGTTTTCCAGGTGCACTGCAATTAAATATTTTACAATGGGCTCTAGCTTTTTCCTTAGTACCAATGCCATGCCAACCTGTCTGTAATTCCCTGTTTTCTCTCTATCACCTTTTAAAAAGTGCGGCCACATTAGCTACCCTCCAATCTGTAGGAACTATTCTAGAGTCTATAGAATTTTGAAAGTGGACTACCAATGTATCCATCATCTATAGGTTCACTTCCTTAAGTAATCTGGGATGTAGATTAATTGTCCCTGGAGATTTATTGGCCTTTAATCCTGTAAATTTTCCCAATATTATTTGTCCATTAATACTGATTTCCTTTACTTTCTCCCTCACACCAGACCATGTGTTCTCCAACATTTTCAGGATGTTATTTGTGTCCTCATTTGTGAAAACAAAATCAAAGTATTTATTTAATTGGTCTGCCATTTCTTTGTTCCCCATTATAATGTCTCCTGTTTCTGACTGTAAGGGGCTTACGTTTAGCCTCACATTTTTTTCTCTTCACACATCCATAGAAGCTTTTACAATTAAGTCATATATTCCTCACAATCTTGGTCTCATATTGCATTTCCCCTCTCTTAATCAATCCCTTTGCTGAAATCTAAACTGCTTATGGCCCATTAGTATGCCCCTTCCTTGGACCTGATATTCTTCCTTGATAGCCATGGTCAGGTCACCTTTATTTTTGTTTCAGACAGGAATGAACAACTGTTGCAGTTCATCATGCTCTGTTTAAGTGTTTGCTTATTGCCTGTCCATTATCATCATCCCTTTAAGCAATGTTCCCCAATTTATCATAGCTAGCTCACATCTAATACCCTTGTAGTTTCCTCTATTTAGATTCATGATCCTAATCTCAGAATTAACTACATCACTCTCCATTTTAACGGGGTCTCGTACAGCTAGGCTGCCAATTATTCCTCTCTCGTTACACAACACTGAATCTGGGATGTCCGAGGAATCTGAAACAATCCCCCTTGCACTATTTCCCAAGCCATGCATTCATCTAATGTATCTTGCTATTAATAATCTGTCTAGCATATGGCACTGGTAGCAACTGGAAATCACTACATTTGAGGTCCTACTTTTTAACTTGCTTTCTAACAACCTATTTTCTGCTTTTAGGATCTCATCCTTTCACATATCTATGTTGTTCTTACCGATGTGTCCACAGCCACTAGCTTTTCAATAAGCAAATTGATAGAAACCTTCCCATCTCTTGATAGAAATAACATAGTGTGGAGCTGGAGGAACACAGCAGGCCAGGCAGCATCAGAGGAGCGGGAAAGCTGACGTTTTGGATCGGGACCCTTCTTCAGAAAATTTTCATGAGAATGAAGTCTGCTCTGACAGAAATCTGTTTGAGGATAAAGCCCTTTCATCTGATTTGATTTGGTTGCTTACATAACTCAGTTTCACAATGGATGAAGTGATACGTCAAGAAATGCTGTGTACAATCCAGAATAACTGTTAAGTAGGCTTCTTCTGAAGAATGGTCCCTACCCAAGACGTCAGCTTTCCTGTTCCTCTGATGCTGCCTGGCCTGCTGTGTTCCTCCAGCTCCACACTGTGTTATCTCTGACTCCAGCATCGGCAGTTCTCACTATATTTCTTGATAGAAACCTTGTTTAGTCCGTATAATGAAGGCAGCATGTCATTCAGTACTTTTTTCAATTAGATGCTTATTCTTTCAGTTCAAGGACTAACTTCACACATAGTTAAAGTTTCCAACATATAATATTGAAAAAGATACCTGTTCTTGCACACTTTTAACTTTAGTTTTATTAATGCATCAGATTTACTTCTCCCTAAATGCATAGTTGTCACAACAAAGTGCCTTATTAAGCCTGTTGACCGTGTACAGAAATAATGCTGCACGATGCAGAACAGTATTGGTTACAATTCTAAAGTAAATGCATTTACTTTGGTTTTCTTGTTGAAATCACTGAAAGTCTGCTTGACCTACTTAACAGTTATTCTGATTTGTACACAGCATTTCTTGACATATCACTTCACCCATTGTGAAACTCTGAGTTATGTAAGCAACCAAATCAAATCAAATGAAAGGGCTTTATCCTCAAACAGATTTTTGTCAGAACAGACTTCATTCTCATGAAGTTCAGCCACAATGTTACCAACTAATATTTTCCCTGCCCACTGCTGTTTTAGATGCTACATTTGAGGTAACTTCAAATATCATTGGCGTCTGAAATCTCTGCTTGTCAGTGACTGCTTTATCTGTCACTAAAATGAAACAGTGCAGAGAGAACATTATAATTTCAAAACAGAGGACAGGATAATGATTCCTTTGCCAATGGTTGGTACTAATAGTTTTATCTAATGGTACATTTTTTGCTACTGTCATTTCTAGATACAGAGACAGCCCAAGGTAGATCCATGGAATCACAAGTAGTTACAAAACAGAAGGAAGTTATTCACCAAACACCCATTCACTTGCCCCTACCTGTAGCCTGAAAAATATTACATCTTCAGATAATTATCTAATTCTCTTGGGCAAGCCATGATGGAATTGACCTCCATGACATTTTCAGGTAAAGCATTCCAGATCCTAACCACTTGCCGCGTGATAATAGTTTCTTTCATTTTATCTCTGGCGAATTTTCTATCATAGGTAAATCATGGAGGCATACAGTACAGAAGAGGCCCATCAGCCCAGAGAGTCTGTACTGGTCAAAATACACTAATTCTGATACTCAGATATAGTAGGAACTGCCGAAGCTGGAAAATCTGAGATAAAATGTTGTGGAGCTGGATGAACATAGCAGGCCAAGCAGCATCAGAGGAGCAGGAAAGTTGAAGAAACTGCTCCTCTGATGCTGCTTGGCCTGCTGCGTTCATCCAGCTCCACAATGTTTTATCTCTAATTCTGATACTCATCCCACTTTTGCACATTAGGCCCATAGCCTTGAATGTACTGACACCTCCAGTGTTTTCTTGAGTACATTTTTAAAGGTTGTGAAGTTATCTGCCTCAACTACCACGCAGTGCAATCCAGACCCCCATGACCCCATGGGTGCAAAGTCTTTCCTCAAGCCACCTCTAAACCTGCTGCCTATCACTTTAAAAGTATGCTCCCTTGTGCTTGACCCTCTAACAGAAGGGAACTGCTGCTTTCTATTCACCCTGTCCATGCCCCTCATAATCTTATACACCTTTATCAGGTTCCCCCTTTGCTCTGAAGAAAACAACCTGAGTTTATCCAGCTTCTTTCCATGGCTGAAATGTTCCACCCCAGGCAACAGATTTTTAAATTGTGATAACAGTGTGGAACTGGAGGAACACAGCAGGCCAGGTAGCATCAGAGGAGCAGGAAAGCTGATGTTTTGAGTCAGGACCCTTCTTCAGAAATGGGGGAGGGAGATGGGAGCTCTGAAATAAATAGAGAGAGGAGGGGTGGGTCTGGGGAAGGTAGGTGGGATGGTGATAGGTGAGTGCAGGTAGGCAGTGGTGGGGATTGGTCAGTGAGGTGGGAGGAGCGGATAGATGGGAGAGAAGACGGACAGGCTGTGTCAGGTCAAGGAGGCGGGGATGTGAGGGAGGGTTGGTCATGGGATGAGGCCTGGGGTGGGGAGATTTTGAAAGCTTTACTAGTTTCTGGTGCTGGTGAGTTGCTTTCTTAAATAGCTGCATTCTATGTGCTGTAGGTTAATTCACAATGCTGTCAGGGAGGGAGTTCCAGGATTTTGACCCAGTAATAATGTAGGAACAGTAGTAAATTTCCAAGTCAGGATGGTGAGTGGCTTGGAGGGGAACTTGCAGATGGTGATGCTCTCGTGTATCTGCGGCCCTTGTCCTCCTAAGTGGAAGGGATTGTGGATTTGGAAGATGCTGTCATAAGATCTTAAAACTAGTTAAAGTTTAAGACCTATGCCAGAATGTTTGTCTCATAAAAAGGTATCAGCAAATGGAATGACAATACATACAGAATAGCACTTTTTGATATTGTTATCTCTGCACACTTTTCAACTCTCTGCAGTCACAGTGAGTAAAAATCTGCATATCAATCCTTGCAGGATTGACCTTATCCTCCATTATATTTGCTTGGCCTTGGGGTAGTCTAATGACTGGAGGTGTATCTTTGAGAGTGGATCTTTTTGCAATCCTTTTATCACATTAATGACGCAAAATTTATTGCTGGTTTAAGTGTGGGTGATATCCAGACCCTAGATCTTTCTTTCAGTCTTTTGTAAATCAGGAAGTTATATTTGATTGCAATCAGGCTGTAAGGTTTAATAAATTAAACATTGAAAACGCCAGAATCTTTTCTGACTATCTGTAGCTCAGCAGATACTTTACCTCCAGGGCTAGTTGAACCAAGTTTATTATACTTCAAACACCGGTTGATGCATATATAGCACGTTATGTGGTGATGAATCGATAGCGGTGACCTTGGACCCCAATACAGCACTTCAGAGTGAAACTTGGGTCTTCTGAAGAATCTCTGATGTGGCGATGAATTGAAAACCTCATAGTGCTTGGAAGCAAGAGGCAGCTGAACAGTTCCAGTAAGTTTGCGAGATGACAAAAACGTCACAGGCCCCAAGAGGCGGATTTTTTAAAAAGTTGAAATCCGAGGCATGTCAAACACCAACTGATCGGATTACAAGTTCTGACTCTACTACCTCACAAAGAAATAAAAATCAGGTAACTGATTTGAACAGAACTGTGACCAAGCACTGCATCTAAATTGACTTGTGTCCCCAAGCAGAATTGGCACTTTGCACAATCGAGTTCTGATTTTTCTCCACTGTTCTCTGCTCGCCTCCCTCAAGATTCAAATAGACAACAACATCCTTTTGAAAAAAAAACCCTCCCAGCAACTGATGTTGGCTCACAAAGCAGTGACAATCTTAATTCCAGCGAGGGGGTTCTTGCACAAACGCACAAAACACTGCGAATTCCGGAGATCTGAAATAAACCAGGAACCATTGGAAACACTTAGGGGGCAGTGGAGAGAGAAACAACAGTTAGTATTTCAAGTCGAAGACCAGAACTGACGCAGCCTGATCAGCTTGAGCCAACACTTACACTTTTGGCTTCTCCTCTCCCCGCTCCCCCCAAACCCAGATCCGCAGATTTTAGTGTTTTGGGAACTGCAACTTCACCAGTTATACTACCATTCTGCCCAGGCACTTGAAAAAAAAACATGAGAACTGTACAGCAGTAAACCACAGAACCAGGCAGATTCCGGATCTCTCCAATACTGATATCGATCACAATCTACAGGTTACTCGACAACTTTTTTTTCTGAAAACAAAGAACGACTGCTTATCTCGACTGGAGGAAGTGATAATCACACCGGAAAATAAAAATTCTGTACACTCTTGGGTCTGTGTGGAATAGAACCTTTTCATGTGTAAAATAAAGTGCATTAAACTCTCGATAAGATCAACTCAGATTAATGAGAGTCAAACCCGACATTACCTCTAAATGCTTCTTTCAACCTCTGAGTGATAATGTTGACAGTGAACCGAACAAAGGCTTCTTCCTCCTTCAAAAGATCAGCTGTATACATTATTATATGTAAACCAAAAATACATATACAATTTAAAAGATGGTAACAATTTGCTCCAAGTATGTGAATTTGGTCCTTGGATTCATAACCATTGCAACCCCCGGTTGTCTCCTCTGCCCTGAAGCTCTTCCACCACATTCTGAAGCAATCCTGCTCCGACAGCCACTTTTCTTTCCTCAGTGCCTGTCAACACAGCCTGCTTATCCCCCGTGGACTCCAAATAACATTCACAATTTGGACCCAACAGTCACTAGCCCAATGGTCTTAATAATATTGACTTCACCAGCTTCAAAATCTCTCCTCCCCAATCTGTCCATCTTCCCACTCACCTGTCTACTCCACCCTTTCCTGGATCCACCCATCTCCATCACACCTTCCCTTCACTCTCCCTCTGTTTATTTCTGGACTTCCCTCCCCCTCCCCAGTCCTGACAAGGGTTTCAGCCTGAAACTTTAACTTCCCTGCTCCTGGGATGCTGTCTGACCAGCTGTGTGTTTCCAGCTCCACATTTATTGACTAACAGTTATTGTATAAGAGTTGAGAACCAGAAGTCCTGAGGCAGGCCTGCATTGAAAACACAGCAGTCATTGAGGTATATTGAAGCAACAATTGAGCACAAGATAACCAGGGAGGTTATAACTTATAGTTGAAACAATGTTACTAACAGTTCCAGGTAGCCTGCAGAGATTTTTTTTGCATTGATATGTAATCATGTCATTTGTTAGTATTCAATTTAGTTATATCATTACAAATAAACACGTGATGTTATCAAGTGTCGCAAGAATATTTTTCAGACTCCCCTTGATATAAAACATCAAGTCGAGACAGAGGGCTAGTGGATATAATTGCTGATGGCTGTACGCAAGTGGAGTGTAACATTTAAATTTAAACTGCAGTTGAAAAAAGATTAATTTGCATATTTTATTTTCATAGGAATGGAGGCTAGGCTTTACACAAAAGAAAAACTCATTGGCTGATACCATGTGCGCACAGAGAACAGGGCAGTGATCAACACTGTGTTTTAGAGAAATGTCTGCTTTGGTCATTCATTCATTGGAACAATCCTTCAACTGAGGCACAACCTGTCGATGCTGAACTCACCAAACTTATTTTTTGGTTCTCTTTCCTTTATTGTATTCTAGGCAATCATTACGTGTGAATTGGTTTATGTGTTTCAAAGTATTGTAATCACAATAATATTTTCTGAACTTGCATTTGTAAGAAAATTATGAACAAGAACTTAATTTGCACTATATTTAGAATTGTTTCACTTTATAGAAAATAACAAATGCAATCTATTAAAGGCATTAGAAATGCAACACCATCCTAATGTAGAAAATAGTAATTTTTATTAAGACATTGATGGATCTGTAGCTTATTCATAAATTTTAGGAAAATAGAAACAAATAGAGAAATTATGCTATCATTTTTACATTGAAGCAATACAAATTTGATGGTTTAAAAAAAGAGGCAAACTTGACCTGATCTTGAGAGCAGTAGTGTGAGATTCTGTCAGAAAGACCACCACATTTTGAGATCTGTATTAAGTGTGTAGTACCTGTTGGGATTGGAGACAGAGGGATGACTTATTGAGGTTTATAAAAGCATGAGAGGCATGGAAAAGATGAATAGCCAAGGTCTTTTCCCCAGAGAGGAGGAATCCAAAATGAGAGGGCATAAATTTAAGGAGATTGGGAAAGATTTAAAAGGGACCTAAGGGGAAACTTTTTCATGCAGAGGGTGGTGTGTGTATGGAATGAACTGCCAGAGGAAGTGGTAGAGGCTGGTACAATTACAACATTTAAAAGGCATCTAGATGTGTATATGAATAGGAAACATTTAGAGGGAAATGGGCCAAATACTGACAAATGGGACTAGAATAATTTAGGATATCTGATCAGCATGGACAAGTTGGATTGAAGGGTCTGTTTTCATGCTGTACAGCTCTATGACTCTATGACTCGCTGACAGGCTATGATACACCAATGGGGCAGAAGAGACTTGAACCTGGATGCAAGAAAAAGCTTTGGACAAAGGGCCAATAGTTTATACAGCATGAGAAGAGGATCCTGATTGGTTGGGCCATTATTGACATGTAGATGAAACAAGGACAGATCTTTGTCAATATCTTAAGTCTCAGACTGGGACATTGCCATTAGAATGCAGCAGACATTGACTCACTCCATGACCCCTTTATTTGAGAGATATGACATTAATTTGCAAATCCTTTCTGGTCATAGGAAGGTGCCAGAGGTCTGGAGGACAGCTAATATCGTACCATAATCCAAGAAGGGTGGCAGGAATAAACCATGACTACAGACCTTTGAGTCTAACACCTGCAATAGGGAAACTAAAATAAATCTGATGGACAGCACTTGGAGATACATGGATTAATAAAAAATATTCAGCATGGCTTTGACTGGGGGACAGCATGTCTAACAAATTTGATTGAAATTTTCAAGGAGCTGGCTAGCTGTGAAAATTAGGGTAGTAGAGTTGATATAGTCTACATGAACTTCAATAAGGCTTTTGACAAGGTCTCACACGGCAGACTGATTAAGAAGCTAAGAGCCCATCGGATCAAGGACAATTTGGCGAATCGGATCCAAAATCGGGTTATGGCAGGAAGCAGAAGGTGAAGGTCAAGGGGTGTTTTTGTGGCTGGAACCCTGTGTCCAGTGGCATATCAGAAGGTTTGGTGTTGGGTCCTTTGCTATCAGTAGTGTACATTAATGATGTAGACATGAATGTACGAGGTATGATCAGTAAATTCGCAGATGACATGAATATTGGTGGTGTAAATAGCTAGGAGGAAAGCCTTAGACTACAGAAAGAACAATGGCAAATATAATTTTGTCCTTGAAAGTGTGAGGGATGCATGTGGGACTAACAAGGCAAGGGAGTACATGTTGAATAGGAAGCACAGGGGATCAGAGAGACCTTATTATGCATGCCCATAGATCCTCGAAGGCAGCAAGGCAGGTAGATAAAGTGGTTAAAAAAATTATGGGATAATTGCCTTTATTATTCAAGGTACTGAATACAAGAGCAAGGAGATTATGATAGCTCTGTATATTATGTTAAATAGGCCATAGCTTTGGAGTACTGTGTGCAGTTCTGGTTGTCATACTATAGGAAGGACGTGATTGCACTATAGTGCATGCAGAGGAAATTCACCACGTTGTTGTTTTACATGAAGCGATGCAGCTATGAAGAAAGTCTAGATTGACTGGGGTTGTTTTCTTAGACCAGAGAAAGATGAGGGGGGGTATACCTCATTGAGGTATACAAAGTTATGAGGAACATTGATAGGGAGAATATTGTACACTTATCAGAGGAGTCAATAACCAGGGCACAGTTTTAAGTTCAGGGACAGGAAGTTTAGAAGAGATGTGAGGAAAGATTTTTCACCCAGAAATTTACTGGTATTTGGGACTCACTGCCTAGAAGGGTGAGAGGCAGGAACTAATAAGTCATTTAAGAAGTATTTAAATGAGCACTTAAAATGCAATAGCATACAAGGCTGCAGACCAAATGCTGGAAAATGTGATTAGAACAGATAGATTATAAAGGTTCATAGAATCCCCTTAGTGTGGAAGCAGGCCATTCAGCCCATTGAGTCCACACCGACCCTCCAAAGACTGTCTCACCCAAACCCACCCCTACTGTATGTCTGCATTTCCCACCCTAGATCCTATGGGTAATTTAATCCACCTAAACTGCACACCTTTGGATTCTTTATGACCAGTGCAGACTTGATGGGCCAAAGGACCCTTTTCTATCTGTCAAAAACTATATAACTCTATATACAAATTGCTTTTGCCCACATAAAATAGGGTCCTGTGTATTTATATATGTTGCTTTTAGGATGTGCATGTGTCGGAATTCCTACAGTCCCATGCACTACAAGATCAAACTTCTTGGCAATCTCATGAAAAGGGCTCAAGCCATCTGCTAATGATATAGTTATTTTCTTATTAACCTGTTCAGAAATATTATTACACACGCCTGCAGCGGGTGGAACTTGAACCCACTTGATGCTAAAATAGGGCAATATCATAACAATCCTGCATGATAATTTTTTTCAGTTTAAGTGCCAAGGCATGGGATCCATACATGGTCTGAACCAGACAGAGCTGGAGGAGGCACAATCAAAGTGGGAAGCCAAGTAGAATAGCATGGCTGCAGCAAGATGTTTCATCAAAGAGGGAAGGATCATAAAGGAGCTACATGATCACAAGTCCCACACTGTCAGGGGAATTATTTATTAGCTCTACTCGCTCTCAATAAGAACATTTTAGTGGAGGGTGGCTGTGAGGGATGCTGGATGGGTCATTTCACTCAAGGGTCTGATAGATTCAGGAACACAACACATTTCAGTAGAATGGAAGGAAAGATATAAATGATGATGATGATAAAATGGCTAAAGATATTTTAGTCAGAGATAGTAAGAACTGCAGATGCTGGAGTCAGAGATAACACAGTGTGGAGCTGGAGGAACACAGCGGGCGAGGCAGCGTCAGAGGACTAGGAAAGTTGACGTTTCAGGTCAGGACCCTCCCTCAGAAAATTTCTACGGCAGGTTGGACTCAAGATGAGGAGCAGTGGGCCAACCCACTCTCACAAGGCATGCAGGGGTGAGGAACAAGGCACAGAAAGGTCTCCTATCATTGGGACAGCTGCTTCAACATGTCAGACTGTCAGTGGTACAGAAGGCTGGACATGTCGCTGAATTTCAGGCTCACATTGAAAGTCATTTGGGGGTTCACAGAATGTCACCCACAATAATCGAGTCTCTAAGGTCTTGGAGTAGATTTGTAGCTTGGGTTGTGGATGTCGAGGTTGGTTGGCTCGCTGAGCTGGTTTGTTGTTCTGCGGGAAAACACACCGACACTTCATTGGAGGCTGCACTGATGATGTTATCCAGCATGGCAACGAAACGTCTGCGAAACAACAAACCAGCTTGGTGAGCCAACCAAACTCAATAATCAAGTCTGTCTTGTACAATTTCGTTCCCATTGTTATAATAAATTATACTCAAACATTATTTACATCAGAGACACCAAAGCGACTCCACAAAGTGACATTTCTGAAGCAGTGGCCAATGCACATGAACACTCCAATAAGATGTTTCCTACATGGCTGAGAATGAGTGGGAGGCAGACCATTCGTTAGTGCTTGTCTGGGACAAATATGCCACTGGTGGTGCCATGGGAGGGGTCACCTCAGTAGCTGCAACACCAGCATCATTGTGACGTTGGAGAGGTTTGGACTGTCAGAAGAGTTATGAAAATCAATGAGAATGATGGAACCCCTTGAGGGATGACCTCTTTACTACTATATATCACCACCTGAACCCTTTGATGGTATCCTTTAATACTGTGGGGAACCACAAGCTGGGAAGCAGCTGGCATCCTCTTCACACTTTCTCATGCTATTTGCCCAACTGATTTTGCCAATGCTACAGACTGTGCATGTCAATGCACTAGTCCTGAACCCTCTCTGAGTGATGATGCATACTATCTCTGATGAGGTTGGCCATTCCATCAGTTTTCAAACTTTTTCTGTAAATGGTAAGTATGTACTATCGAGATTCAAATTCCATCATCTGGTTTCAATACCTGAGACCTTCATGAGCTAAAGTGGCTTTTAAAAAGGGTAAAGTAGAAGCAGTCAAAACAGATGCAAAAACAGAAATCTAGATTCAGCATGTAACCTGACAGTAGAATACATTAAAGTTAAGCAGTGAGTGAATCCTTGGAGAGGTTGCCAAACAACATGTGACCTTAATATTTTGTGAAGTACAAGCTCAATGAGGTATAAGAGAACTCATAAAGCCTGAAAATATTTTGTAAAGATGTAGTCACCTGCAAAGCGCCATCTCCTGGTAGTGTAGGTGAACGATTCAAAGTTGAGGGCAGCCTGCAATACAACATGGATTAAATTGACTGCATTTTGCAATCCGCAGGTGCCAACCTCAGAATGGTACTGCAATGTAACCACATCCTAAATGTGAAATACTGTACAGAACCTCAGCAGATTCTTTGATACACTTGTTATGACCAGGTCAGGAGGAGCGAATCAGCTTCATTCTTTTTAACCCCTTGGTCGATTCATCAAGAACTCATGGATATTTAAAGATTTTGCCACTGCTGAGATAATACCATCTAATAAGCATGGTTATTAAAAAATTATTTGAAGTTGAAATCCAACTTCAAGGACCCAAAGGACTTTTAAAGCTGCATATTCTTAACCTGCCTTTTGCACCAAATAGCTTCTGTTTTAATAGCCTTTAAAACTATCTTTGTGGGGTGTGTGTTGGATGTCACCTATTATTATTTCTCTAGGGATTAGTAAATATTTATTTCACCTCAAAAAATCCTTGTAATAGGCTCCTTAATATTGACTAGAACTATGTTGTAATTGAAGGATAGTTCAATTGTATGCTAAAAAGAGATTTAAAAAACAGAAAAATTAAGAGGAAGAAGCATGTAGTAACCTTTTACCATTCAACATATCTGAATATGGAGTCAAATTGGCAAGATAACATTTAAAGGAAGCTTTTGGAAGAGGCCTGCCTCTTGGACAACAACATATGGATTTCTGCATTTGATTGCTGTACAACTTTTCGCTGAATTGTAGCAAGTGCTATTAACATTATCACCATTTTTAAGAGCAACTATCCAGCAGCCCAATGTTGTTGATAACAGCAATTCAAAGCAAAACTGCAGGGAAACAATTTTGTTTGAGAATTGGAAACATTTTATTTTAGATTTGAAACCCACTATTTTTCTACAGAGTAACTTAAAACAAGTCACTAAAGTACTTTGTTGATATTTTTAAAAATTATTACATTATCTTCACAAATATTTATAATCTTGAAATGTTATGATTCCTTTGTTTTCTTGCATGTTTTATTTTGTTGTCATTCATATTAACTAAAGTATTTGTATGATGTTTATCTAGTGACGGACTAATAAAGCATCAAAAGCTACACAGTTCTTGAGTACTGTTGTTCAACTTGGTAAGAAGCTTTTCTATTCAAATACACCTCCTGGTGGCCTAGGTAGGTATTGACAATGTTAATGCAGTTGCTGCAAAGCTGCCTCATTCAGCAATTGCGCACAACATAATGGCATGGGCTACGCGAGATAGCTAGAGAATTGGTGGGTGCGGTGTGGAGATAGCATTGGGATGGTTGGCAGTTATTGAAAAGCAATAATAACATAAACAAAGAAATATTTTTCAAAAAGTAAATTAAAGGAAATAATTGGATACCTTTGATCCTGATATGTAGGAATGTTGTAGATGCATTTGGAAAGATTGAAATCATAGAATCCCTACAGTGTGGAAACAGGCCCTTTGGCCCAACAAGTCCACACTGACCCTGACAGCATCCTGCCCAGGGCCTTCCAATTTCCACATCACTGAACGTGATGGACAATTTCACATAGCCAATCCACCTAGCCTGCCCATCTTTAGACTGTGGGAGGAAACCCACACAGACACAGGGAGAATGTGCAAACTCCACACAGACAGTCAACCAGGAATTGAACCCAGGTCCCTGGTGCTGTGAAGCAGCAGGGCTAACCACTGAGCTACCGTGCCACTGGTTTAAAACAGGCTTGTGAGTCAAAGGTTTTAGCTTTAACAGTTTCTCTGATGTATCTGTGGACCTTGCATTAAATTTAAAGTTACACAAGGTGACTGAGGTAAACCATATTGAAACTCAATCCCAGGGGATGTGTTTTTAACATTTGGCTATTCAGCCAGTTGAGTCTGCCAGTAGCCCATCCTTTCCAAATGGGCCAAAGCCATCCTGAGATCTTGGTCTTGTATTAGGTGAACCAGTGAACCTGTGGGTCCTATCAGGCAAATTAGAACTTCAGCAACAGTAGGTTCCCCTCCAAGTCACACCTCATCTTCACTTGGAACTATGTCACTGTTCCTTCACTGTCGCACATTCAAAACCCTGGAATTCTCTCAGTAAAAGCACTGTGAGTGCACCTAGACCACACGTACTGCAGTGATTCAAGAAGGCTGCTCACCACCGTCTTCTCAAATAGAATTAGGAAAGGATAATAAACTTTTGGCCTTGCCAGAGAGACTCACATCCTACAAATTGATAAAACAATTCTTATCATTGGATCATTTAATTGGAAATGGATGGGAATAATTGATTCTGGTTGGACAGTTCTATTGTAATTTTATTCATACGTTACAGAGGCATGAGAAAAATTACATTTTCCATTGTATTCTTCATCCCCAGAAGTACTGCTACAAGTATACTTGTATATTTGCCATTGTCATTAGTATTCAAAATCACTTGGTTGATAAGAAGCTGTGTGATCAATGTTTCTCCATAATATTATAACCAAGTGAGGAGGGGTGATTCAGGTACTTTTTCTAACCTTTCTCAGCTGTTCACAAAAAAAACTGACTTTTTTTTAACATGCAGTTATCACACTTCAGTTAAAGAAGTACTATAGTTAACCAGATCATAAGTCCATAAGATACAGGGGCAGAATTAGGCCATTCAGCCCATTGAGTCTGCTCTACCATTTGATCATGGATGATATGTTTCTCTACCCCATTCTCCTGCCTTCTCTCTGTAACCCTTGGCTCTCTTACTAATCAAGAACCTATCTATCTCTGTTTTAAGTACACTGATAGACTTGGCTACCACAGCCTTCTGCAGATTTTTTTCTCTGGCTGAAAAAAATCGTTCTTTTCTCAGTTCAAAAGGGTTGTCCCTTTACTCTGAGGCTGTGCCCTTAGTTCCTAGTCCCTCTTATAAGTGGAAACATCTTCTCTATGTGCAGTCTATCCAAGTCTCTCAGTCTTCTGTAAGTTTCAATCTGATTCCCTCTCATCTTTCTAAACTCCATCAAGAACAGAGCCAAAGTCCTCAACCACTCATGTGACAAGCCCTTCATCCCTGGAATTATTCTTGTAAACCTCATCTCAACCCCCTCCAATGCCAGAATGTCCTTCCTTAGATACAGAAGCCAAACTGCTCACAATATTCCAAACGCAGTCTGACCAGAGCCTTACACAGTGACAGCAGTACATTTCTGCCTGTGTGTTCTAGCCCTCTTGAAATGAATGATAATATTGCAATTGCCATCCTAACTTCCAGCACAGGGGTGGCTCAGTGGTTAGCACTGCTGCCTCACAGCACCAGGGACCTGGGTTTGATTCCAGCCTTGGGTGACCGTCTGTGTGGAGTTTGTACATTCGCCCCTGTGTCTGTGTGGGTTTCCTCCATGTGCTCCGGTTTCCTCCCACAGTCCAAAGGTGTGCAGGCTGGGTGGATTGGCCATGCTAAATTGCCCGTAGTGTTCAGGGATATGTAGATAAGGTGCGTTTAGAGGGGGATGGGTCTGGGTGGGATGCTCTGAGGGTCAGTGTGGACATGTTGGGCTGAAGGGCCTGTTTCCACATTGTAGGGATTCTATTCTAAATTGCCCAGAGTGTCCAGGAATGTGTACATTAGGTGGAGTAGACATGGAAAATGCAGAGTTATAGAGATAGGGTAGGGGAGTGTGAGTCTGGGTGGGATGCTCTTTGGAGATTCAGTGTGAACTTGTTGGGCCAAATGGCCGTTTCCATACAGTAGGGATTCTATGATGATGCCAACTGAATCTGCATGTTAATCTTGAACTATGACTTCACATTTAGAAAATAGTCTACACCTCTATTCTTCCTACCAAAGTGCATAATTTCACACTTTCTCACATTGTATTCCATCTGCTACTTCTTCGCCACTCTCCTAACCTGTCCCAGTCCTTCTACAGCTTCCTTAGCACTACCTCCCTCTCCACGTATTCTTGTGTAGCCTGCAAACCTAGTAACACTGCCTTCAGATCCTTCGTCCAGATCATTAACGTATAACTTGAATAGTTGTAGTCCCAATACTGACTCCTGCAGAACTCCACTAGTCACTGGCTGCCATAGTGAAAAAGACACCTTTATCTCCATTCTCTGCTTTCTCCTGGTCAGCCAATCCTCTATCCAAGTCAATTCCTTGCCCCTAACACTGTGGGCTCTTACCTTAATAAAAAGCCAAAGAACTGTGGATGCTGTGGATGCTAGATTCTGGGAAGAGTAGGTAAAGTGCTGTTTCACCTGGAAGGCATGTTTAGGCCCTTGGATAGTAGGGAGGGAGGAGGTAAATGGGCAAGTGTTACAGCTCTGATGGTTGCAGGGGAAGGTGCCGTGGGGCTGTGAGAGGGTGTTGGGGGTGAAGGAAGAGTGGACCAGGGTGTCCTGGAGGGAACTGTACCTGGTCTTATTTTATTTAGCAGCCTCCTTTGCAGCACCTTGTAGAAATGAAGGACCAAATTGCAAGATTATTTTCCAAGAAAAAAATAAAAATACAACATTAAATATAAATCAAGTACAGATAATCAGTCCGAAAGGTGACAAAGTCCATTACAGAGAGGAAGAATTAAGGCTATACAGTTTAAAGGTCCTTACAGTCCTTGATTGAGATGATAGATTTTTAACCTGGGACTACAGTCATTTAATCATTGACTTGAATCTACAGCAGTAATAGAACCTGCATATATCTTTGACTTATTGTTGAACGGTTGTTTTCCCTGTTTGTTTTGACTCTGGGCGCTGTCTTCCAAGATGACGGGGAAACAGGGACAGAGAGTCTTCCAGATTCAGCTGTTGTGACTCCTTTTGTGTGACATGCTGCTCAAAAACAACTGCAGAAAATATATTCCCAGCCTGGCTTCATTGTCTTTCCAAGCTAACTAACTGGCAGGTCTGCCTTTCATGTTCCAACATTATCAATTTATTATGCATGTGTGAATTAAAACCAGAGATGTGAATTTCTGTAGGCTGACTCAATTGCCTGGTTCTGATGCTTTTAGATAAAAGCCATGCAGATATATTTATTTAATTTGTGTGGGTCTCCGGGACTTGCCTCAATCTGTGGTCAGGTGATCACAGCAGCCACTTTAAAATCAGTGTTTGTCCTTTATGTAAAACCTTTTTAGCCTATGAAAAAATCTCAGGGATAACAATCAGATGATGCGAGTTGAAAACTGATAGTCCATATTCATCAGCGCAACTATCATATCTAGATAATAAAGATTTCTCAGAGACCTTTTTTTGTAGGACAAAATCTGATGAATAAAATATATATTTTGCCTCCTTCTATTTAACTATCAATCAATCTTTTTTTGCATTTAAGCTTTAAACTATGGCCTCACTTTATCTGCTGTGAAAGTTTTCATTCATGACTTTGTTATTTATTGACTTGATTGCACCTCTGGCTGGTCTTTCACATTCTGTGCATCATTAACTTGTGGTCATCCAAAACTCTGTTGCCCATCGTCCTGACTTGCACCAAGTGACATTCACTTTCTGCTCATTGACCTACATTGGCTCCTGATTGAGTAAAGCCTTGTTTTTAAAATATTCATTTTTGTTTTTAAAATTTATTCATAATCTTGCCCTCTACTGTGTCTGTAATTTACGCCATTTCCACAACCACTAATCCTCCAAAGACATTTGCACCCCTCTAATTCTGGCCTCTTGTGCATTGTTAATTTTAATAACTCCATGATTGGTTCCTTCTGTCGCCTACTCATTAAGGTCTGGATTTCTCTCTACCCTGCAATCCTACCTTAAAACATTCCTTAAAACCTATCTCTCTAACCATGCTTCATATGTGGCTTTTGTTAAATTTTATTTCATAATGCTGTGTGAAGTTTCATGGGGAAGTTTATCATGTTAAAGCACTATAAAATATGAAGTTTTGGAGTATGTAAGTATTTTAGCTTTTATAATTGTTTTCATCATATGAGGGGGTTTGTTTTTATTTAATGTTCCTGTGTGGTTCATATTTATGCCAAATAGCGTGAGTATGAACACTTGGACTTTGTTATCTCTTATTCCTCTGTATGTGTCGAACATATTCTGAAGACATCAAGTGATTTCTTCTCTTCTGATTGGGATAGCTAACAGTTAGCACCATTGGGAACCTGAGGTACTCTGGTAGAACAGTGTAGATGGCTACTTTATGGTCAATGTCATAAATGCAGACAGGTTTCTGAAGTTGTGTTAAGGGTGTTTGTTTCAGAGCAGTTCGTTGAACTGCTAACTAGAGGATATGCTATTTAGATCTAGCGTTATGTAATGATAAAGGGCTAATTAATTAATTATCATGTTGTAAAAAAAGTTCAAGGATGAGTGAGCACAATATAATAGAATTTTACATATGTTTGAAAGTGAGGTAATTCGCTCTGAAGCAAGGCTGTTAAATTTGCATAAGGGGAAGTATGAACACATTAGGTATGATTGTATATAGGCAATGGATAGAGTTTGAATAACTGTTACATTGTTTACAGCAACTATACATTCTTTCAAGCTGCACGACCTCAAAAAAGATTGATCAACTATGGTTAACCAAAGGAAGTGAGTAATTATTTTTTATTCATTCATGGGATGAGGGCATTGCTGGCTATGTGGTCACAGGCCAGGTAAGGATGGCAGCTTCCTTCCCTAATGTACATGAGTGAACCATGCGGGTTTTTTCCCAACAATTGACAATGGTTTCATGGTCATCATTAGACTCTTAATTCCAGATTTTTATTGAATTCAAATTCCACCATCTGCCGTGGTGGGATTCGAACCCAGGTCCCCAGAACATTACCTGGGTCTCTGGATTAAAAGTCCAATAACAGTAGCACTAGGCCATCACCTCCCCTATGATTACTCCCAAAGCAATAATTATGAGAAGTGGGACCCTTTTAGAATACAGCAAAGGAACATCAAGAAATTGATAAGGGAAGGGAGTGTAGAATTTGGACGTATTCTAGCAAGAAAACATAAAATTAGACTGCAACATCTTCTATAGGTAAGCAAAAAATTGATGTGCTGGACAAATTAATGAGACTACAAGTTAATGAATCTCAGGACCCGATGATCTACATCCCAGAATATTGAAATAGATGGCTGTAGAGATAGTCGAAGCATTGGTGATTATTTTCCAAAGTTCTATAGATTCTGTAATGATTCTTGTGAATTGGAAGGTAGGAAATGTCACCCTACTGAAGAGGGGAGTGAGATAGAAAACCCGGAATTACAGACCTGTTAGCCTTATATTAATACAAGGGAAAATGTTATAGTCTATTACAAAGGATGTGATAAATACACACTTAGATGATAATGATCTGAGATAATGTTCTGATTGGGAATAGTTAGCGTGGATTTATGAATGAGAAGTTGTGTTTGATGAGCTTGTTGGAGTTTCTTGAAGATGTTGCTAACAAGATTGATAAAGGAGAGCTGATGGATAACCTACAATTATTTTTCAGAAATCTTTCAATAAGTACCCCACAGGAGACTGGCTAGAAGATTTAAAGCTCAAGGTAAAGGAGGTAATATACTGGCATGGATTAGTCATTGGTTAACAGACAGAGAACAGTGAGTAGTAGTAAATGGATTATTTTCATGTTACTTTTTTAAGAATTCATGCACAGGATGAGGGCATCATTGGTTAGGCCAGCAATAATTGCCCATCCCTAACTGCCCAGAGGGCAGTTAGAGTCAACCACATTATGGTGAGTCTGGACTCATGTTGTAGGTCAGATCAGGCATGGATGGTAGTTGCCTGTCTTAAAGGATGTTAGTGAACCAGGTGGGTTTTTCTGACAATTGACGATGGATTCTGGTCATCATTAGACCCTTAATTCCAGATTTTTATTGAATCCAAATTCTGCCATCGGCCGTGGCAGGATTCAAACCCAGTTCCTGGGACATTACCTGCAGTCTCTGGATTAACTGTCCAGTGGTAATAGCACTAGGTCAGCACCTTCCTCTGCTGACTGAAAAAAGTCCAGTTGGCATTTTAAGGTCTGTGCTGTTTAAGGTCCCTTTAAGGGCCTTATTTACCCTCTGATAAGCCAACAGCCCTCGGGGGACTCTATGGTTACTCCTAGGATCAGTCCCTGGGCCCAACCTGATCACAAAATAAGCAAATGATTTAAAGATGGGGAAGGGGCCCTCTTGTGTCTCAGTACTAGTGTCCCTAACCCAGACCGGAAGGCCTGGGTTCACGCCCCACCTACTCCAGTGGTGTGTAATAACATCCCTGAACAAGTTGATTAGAAAAATGATTTAAAAATAAAATTAGAAGTAGGGAAGGGGCCCTTTTGTTGTGCAATGATATTGTCCCTATCCCTGGACTGGGAGGCCTGCTTCAAATCCCACCTGCTCCAGAGGTGTTTAATAACATCTCTGAACAGGTCAATTAGAAAAGTAGGTCAAATAAAAATATGTATAGAGATGGAGAAGAAATGTAATTTTTCAAACTTGCGGATGATGCTGTGCTAAATGAAAATTAATGTTGCTAGGAAAATGTAAAATGGCTTTAAGAAGATTTGTACAAGATTAATAGATAGGCAAGATATGGCAAATAGGTCATGGAGATGGTGTCGTTAAAAGGTATTGAAGTGTTCAATCAGCCATGATCACACTGAATGGTGGGGCTGGTTCAATGGGTTGTATGGTCTGCTTCTGTTCATATCATCTAAAATCTTATTTGTTATGCATAAAACTAGAAATGAAAAACAATCCAACATTTTATATATCTCAGACAACATTTTAGTAGCAAAAGTCCTTTTCATTGTGTAATTGTTTTCCTAAGCTTTATCATTTAATTTTCCATAATTACTTTATTATTTAAAAAGGGAAATAATTTATAGCAACATCTGATTGACTAATATGGTTGCCATCTAAGGCTGAGATTGTGTCAGACTGATAGGAGATGAAGGACTGGCAGGGAAATTCCTGCCAATTCCAGGGAAATGCCTGATAGAATCAAGTCCCTTTCAGGCACTTCATTGTCTGCCACTGGGCCTTCTCCACGACTGAGGCCCACCAGCAGCATAGCGTCCCCTGAGAGTTGTTGGCTTATCAGAGGGTGAATAAAGCCCTTAAAGGGCCATTAATGGTACACTGCAGATGCCAGCTGGACCTTTTCAGTCAGCAGTCACTTCCCTCCTCCCCTATTGAGGCTGATTTCTAAGCGATGAATGGAGATGAAACAGACTGGAGGCTAAAGCACCATTTTACAGCCCTTCCCTTGGCAGTGACAGTTAGATGGCTCCAGCTGTGCCTCCACAGTAGCAGTCAGGCAACTTTAGATAATTTTGTTTTTTGCTGTTCAAAAAACAATTAGATGTTTCCTCCATATTGAGAGGCCCTACCTTTCTCCTACTATGGTGGCATCTCTCATCTTTGTTGGTGGGGCTGAGGGCCTCTTGTAGGATCTCTAGCCTCATGACCCTACTTGCTGTCCTTCGCTGTCTGCTAGATATGTGTCCGGGACCATTAATTGTTTTGCTGTTAAAAACAGGAGCAGGAAAGTGCCTTATGTCATCAAGATCCAGTCTATTGAACTTTCTGGTTTCTGTTGTCTCCTTGAAAGGCTTCGTTCTTCTGGAGGCAAGAATGTTGAACTTTAAACAGTAATTGCTTCTCAGTTTCAATTGTAGAACTGGTTTCAACACGCATGAGGCGGCTCACTGTGTAAGCGTGACCTCACATTGAATGGCTAAAGTATGTAAAGCACAATTATCAAAAATAAATGGTCATCTAGGTGCAATCAATAGGAAGCCTTGGGCTGTAAAACAGTTATTACAGTCATTATCTTTCAGATACTGAAGCTGAAGGTAGATAGTAGCCAGGATTTCAGATGAGAATTAATTCCCACACTATTACACAGAGTTTGATGTGTATGCAGAGTTTAGGTCTGCAAAGTTGTTTTCCAGCACCACTCCTTCCTCAATCCTACCTCAAGTGAATACCAAGTATTGCACATCCTGACTCATGAATCCATTGGGATGAGGCAGCCCTGTCTCAGACACTTTGATGCAGGACTAAAAACACAGTCCACTAATAGAATGGGATTCCTGGCCCTTCTCATTAGGTCAGTAAAGCATACCCAAGGGTTCCTAGCCAGTTTCTTTAAACAGTTTGTCTCATCATACATAAACATATATAAATTGGGATTATATCTGAAATGATGCCAAGAATGTCTTTAACTTTCAAACATTGGAGTGGAACGTGGATTTTCTGCAGTTACGTTTGCAGATGTTTTTAATAATTAAGCTGCCCAGAGTTCTTGTGAACACCTCTGGAGCAAATGGGACTTGAACCCAGGCCTCTTGGCTCAGAGGTAGGGATATTACTGCTGGGCCACAAGAACCCTACCCCAGCTTTGTTTGCACATTGTGCCTGCAGGAGTTTTCATTACAGTGTAACTGCAGGGGGCACCATTATAAAAGAAGAGGATATTCATGAAGACTGGAAAATACTTCCTGTTGGTGTATGCCAGTTTCAGTTACTGGTAGAGCTATGCAGCAATATTGTGTGCAATAATGCACTTGCTAAATGACTATATCACTGCAGCCTATACACAATCTGGGCAAGTAAATTGAACCAGATAGCAGCAATAGGTTTTTTTTTAGCAAATTGATGTCAGCACTAACTGAAAGCATCATTGTGTCCAGAATAGCCAACAGGAAACAGCACTGACACATTGCAGCAATCCCAGCAATTTGTTACTTGTTGCAGGGTGCAGAACAAGCCACAAAACACAAACTTAGACTTCAGCTACATTTGCAATTGTAACAGATGAATCACTAAGTAAACCTGCTGTAAGTAGGCAAATAATTCTGCAATAATAATTATAATGCAAAATACTGCAGTTGCTGGATATCACAAATACAAAACAGGAAGCGTTGGAGCAGCTCAGCAGGTCTGGCAGCATCAGTGAAGAGAAAAATAGAGTTAATGTTTCAAATCCAATAGAGAGGTGGAAAAGTGATGGGCATTACGCAGCAGAATAAGGTGGGGAGAGCACATGGAACAGAGAGAAGGTCAGGGAAGGGTTAGAGATCAAGCACGATTCCACATCACAACTGCCACAGAACCAGAGGCAAAGGCAGTGGTAGCAATGGTAGAAAAGAAAATAGGTCCAGAGTAGGTGTTAATTGTCAAATCTCAACCAATCATGCTGAAAGTAAAGCCAAGCAACCCAGTTTTCTGCAGAGATAAAAGATACTGCAGATGCTGGAGAATCCGAGATAACAAGGTGTGGGGCTGAATGAACACAGCAGGCCAAGCAGCATCATAGGAGCAGGAAAGCTTGACGTTTCGGGCCTAGACCCTTCATCAGAAATGGGGGAGGGGAAGAGGGTTCTGAAATAAATAGGGAGAGAGAGGGAGGCGGATAGAGGGTGGAGAGAGGAGAGGATAGGTGGAGAGGAGGCAGACAAGTCGAAGAGGCGAGACATTCCACTCCCGTACATCTCAGATGTCCTCATTCTTCAAGGACCGCAACTTCCCCCCTACAGTGGTCGAGAACGCCCTCGACCGAGTTTCCCGCATTTCCCGTAACTCATCCCTCACGCCCCGTCCCCGCGATAATAACCAAAAAAGAATCCCCCTCATCCTCACGTACCACCCCACCAACCTCCGGATCCAACGCATCATCCTCCGACACTTCCGCCATCTGCAATCAGACCCCACCACCAAAGACATTTTTCCCTCCCCGCCCTTATCTGCCTTCCGGAGGGACCACTCCCTCCGTGACTCCCTTGTCCGCTCCACACTCCCCTCCAGCCCCACCACACCCGGCACTTTTCCCTGCAACCGCAGGAAGTGCTACACCTGCCCCCACACCTCCTCCCTCACTCCAATCCCAGGCCCCAAGAAAACTTTCCACATCAGGCAGATGTTCACCTGCACATCTGCCAATGTGGTATACTGCATCCGCTGTACCCGTTGTGGCTTTCTCTACATCGGGGAAACCAAGCGGAGGCTTGGGGACCGCTTTGCAGAACACCTGCGCTCAGTTCGCAACAAACAACTGCACCTCCCAGTCGCGAACCATTTCAACTCCCCCTCCCATTCCTCAGACGACATGTCCATCCTGGGCCTCCTGCAATGCCACAGTGATGCCACCCGAAGGCTGCAAGAACAGCAAATCATATTCAGCCTGGGAACCCTGCAGCCCAATGGTATCAATGTGGATTTCACAAGCTTCAAAATCTCCCCTCCCTCATCCGCATCACAAAACCAGCCCAGCTCATCTCCACCTCCCTAACCTGTTTTTCCTCTCACCTATCCCCTCCTCCCACCTCAAGCCCCACCCCCATCTCCTATCTACTAACATCATCCCGCCCCCTTGACCTGTCTGTCCTCCCTGGACTGACCTATCCCCTCCCTACCCCCCCACCTACACTCACTTTCACTGGCTCCATCCCCGCCTCTTCAACTTGTCTGCCTCCTCTCCACCTATCCTCCCCTCTATCTATCTTCTATCCGCCTCCCCCTCTCTCCCTATTTATTTCAGAACCCTCTTCCCCTCCCCCATTTCTGATGAAGGGTCTAGGCCTGAAACGTCAAGCTTTCCTGCTCCTATGATGCTGCTTGGCCTGCTGTGTTCATCCAGCCCCACACCTTGTTATCTCAGTTTTCTGCAGTTACGTTTGCAGATGTTTTTAATAATTAAGCTGCCCAGAGTTCTTGTGACACACCTCTGGAGCAAATGGGACTTGAACCCAGGCCTCTTGGCTCAGAGCTCAGGTCATTACTGCTGGGCCACAAGAACCAGAGCGGGCCACAAAAACTGGGGAGGGGCCTTGGGAATGGTGAGGGAAGGCAGGAAAAACAAAGTGGAACAAAGAGTTAACATTTTGAGTCCAGTGACTGTTCTTTCATCACTTGTCATCACCATCAGCCATCTCTTTTCCTCTTCTCTATTGGATTCAAAGCATTAACTCTGTTTTTCTCTCCACAGATACTGCCAGACCTGCTGAGTTTCTCCAGCTGGCATTGGAGGTGGTCCAGAGGAGGTTTACAAGAATGATCCCGGGGATGAATGGCTTGTCATGCGAGCAGCACTCGGGGACTCTGGGTCTGTACTCGATAGAGTTTAGAAGGATGAAGGGCGATCTGATTGAAACTAACAGAATACTGATCGGCCTTGATGGAGTGGACATGGAGAAGATGTTTCCACTAATAGGAGATACTAGGACCTGAAGTCACAACCTCAGAGTGAAGGGACGTCCTGAGGAGGAATTCTTCAGTCAGTGGGTGGTTAATCTGTAGAACTCTTTGCTGCAGAGGGCTGTGGAGTGCATTTAAGACAGAGATAGATAGGTTCTTAATTGATAAGGCAATTGAGGGTTACAGGGAAAAGGCTGGAGAATGGGGTTCCAAAACATATTAACCATGATGAAATGGCAGAGCAGACTCAATGGGCTGAATGCCTAATTCTGCTACTATATCTTATGGCCTTATGCAGCAAGTCTAGGATAGAAATGTGAATATGAGGACAAGATGGCGTACTGGTAAGTGACTGGAAGATTGTGATCATGCTTATGGACAGAGTAGAATTGTTCTGCAAAACAGTCATCTAGTGAGTATTTGGCCTGCCCAAACTAGAGGAAACGTCACTGTGAACAGTGAATACTGTAGACTAAATTGAAAGAAATACAAGCAAATCTATGCTTTACCAGGAGTGCGTGTTTGAGACCTTGGACATTGAGGAGGGAGGTGGTAAAAGACCCGGTGTTGCATCTTCTGTGATTTGTATGAGGAGGTGCCATTGGAGGGGTATGAGTTATTGGGGGTAATAGAGAATTGGATTGAGGTGCCCAGAGGGAATGGTTCCTTTGAAATGCTGACAGGGGAGGGGAAGGAATGATGTGTTTGGTGGTAGCATCACACTGGAGGTCGTAAAATGGAGAAAGGTGATCCTTTGAATACGGAGGTGGTGAGGTTGAAAGTGAAGACAAGGCGAAACCTTGGAGGTGCAGTTTAGTTCTTTATAAAATTCTAAAGTCCATGAACAATCTGTATTGGAGACAGGAATGGGAACCTCTTTAAAAAAAGGGGACTGAGCAAGGGGGTGAATTATGTTTGAATAAGGACAAGAAAACTGTCTGACATTGCAGTGGATATCAAGGCTGAGAGAAATACAAAGGGAGGACAGAAGTGTTACAAGGAGCCAGGAGCCCCTCCAGATAAACCTTGTGAAAGCAATAGGAGCAAATATATTTCATGGTCAATGGCAGTAGTCAGACCAAGATGCAGCAGTGCAAAATGTTCAATGTCTTTACAAGTGTAGGTAAATTCAGTGAACATATCTTCAAATGCCATATCCTAACAACTCCACCATTTCCTCACAATCTGCTTTATTCGCTATATTCCCGTCACTCACCCACTGACAATCTCAATCAACTAGGCCTGATCATCATAGTTCGTAGCTTCTTCCCAAGTTTACACATCTAGAAATGCTACAGTCGTCCCAACCATCCCTCCCAGTCTTTAAAAAAAAATCTTTTTGTTTACAGCATGTGGGCATCACTATCCAGACCAGCATTTATTAGCCATTTCTAATTGTCCTTGAGGAAGGACATTGTCGATCAGTGGCATTAGGAGTGAATGGTTATAATAGTGGATGGGGTGCCAATCAAAACAGCTGCTTTGTCCTGGATGTTGTCAATGTTCTTGAGTGTCATTTAACATTCATTCATCCAGGCAGGTGGAGAGTATTCCTCCTGACTGTGTTTATGGCAATGTCATGAATCAAATATTGCACATGCACAGAAGCACACCATTAGTATTGTTTTCATACAATCCTTACAGCAAGGAAGCAGGCCATTCAGTCCACACCCCAACCTCTGAAGAGCATCCCACCCAGATCCACCCCTTACCCTATCCCTGTAACCCTGCATTTCCCATGGCTAATCCACCTAACATGTATATCCTTGGACACTACAGACAATTTAGCAGGGCCAATTGTCTTAACCTGCACATCTTCAGACTGTGGAAGGAAACTGGAGCACCCAGAGGAAACTTACACAGACACAGGCATAATATGGAAACTCCACACAGTCGCCCAAGGGTGGGATCGAACCCGTGTCCCTGGCACTGTGAGGCAGTAGTATTAACTACTGAGCCACCATGCCCTCCTTATTCCTTTATTTTTCCTTTATTCTTTAATGGAATGTGGGCATCATTGGCGTGGCTATCCCTAATTACCCCTGAACAGCGTGTCATACTCAGGCATTTCAAACAGCAGTTAAAAATCGTCTACATTGCTGTGGGTTTGGAGTTACATGTTGACCAGACTAAGTAATAATAGAAAAATTTCATTCACTAAAGGACTTTCGTGAACTAGATGGGTTTTTAAAGAATAAGTGATGACGGTTGTCATGGTTACCATTAACAAGACAAGCTTTCAATTTCAGATTCTTTTATTAAACTGAATTCAAGTTACATAAGCACCGTACTGGAAATTGAACCCATGTCCCAGAACACAAGCCAGGGGCTCTAGTCTCGTGATTTACTATCATGCCATTACCTTCCCAACTATTACAGCTAGGGGCTTCAGCAATGGTAATGCCATTAGCTCTTGCTATAGTTAATGAGAAGCAGTACAATTTCTCACAGTCACCTCTACAGAGACTCAGATGGTTTCTCTCTCTCCTTATAAATATACCCATGCAGAGAAATATACATAGGGACAGACCTCTCAGGCATGCAGTCTTCTCACTCAAACACACACTCACAGGACATTTCCTGTCCCATTGGACAAGAGAAGTGAACCTAATTGACACTTGGAAGAAAATGTTTCTATGCTGTTAGTTAAATTAAAGTAAGCATTGCCCTTCTAGGACTGTGAGATGTTCTGATCATCAATTCCCTTTTCATCTGAATGTTGAATCAATGTTACCATGGTGCGATGTTGCTGGGAGCATTTTGAGCATTCACAGATGTTGGCCGTCTTTGTTGGCCATCTTGGTGTTAGTAGTTCCCATTGTTTCTATCACACTCTGCCTTGTGCCTTGTAAATGTTTGACACACTTGGGAAGTAAGGAGGTGAATTATGACAGAATTCCCAGCCTCTAACTGCTCTTGTAGCCACCTATCTTATGGGTGGTCGAGTTCAGTTTCTAGTCAATAGTAACTCATGAATGTTGATTGTGGTGGGCAGGGGATGGAGGCTGGGAGGTTCAGCAATGTTAATGCTATTGATTGTCAGAGGGATATGGCTAGATTCTCTCGCATTGGAAATAGTCATTGTCCAGCACTCGTATGGCACAAATATTATTTGATACTTATTAGTCCAAGCCAGGATTTTGGATGAGAATTTCATCAGAAGATCAGCTGAGACAGAAACGTTTGGGCAATGTTACAGAAGTGACAGTTGGCAGGTTTGGTGATGGCATAAGAATATAACTGATGCCATGCATTATATGATCAAGCTTGGCACAACCATCCTCAGGAAAGGTACAGTTGGTATCTGAAGGGAAAGACTGGTCTGTTTGGATAGAAGAATAAAACTAGGCAGTCTAACAAATAGATGTTCTTGTCTTAAACAAGATGTGGTTTATTGCATGAAATCAATCAGGTACAAATTACATTAACATAACAGACATTGTTACTAAGTCTGTGAGAGATCTAGATGGTAGATCTATGTTCTTCAAGATCCAGAGCTATTCTGTCACCAAAGTTCGTAAGGATATATTTGTAAGGGTCGGGGGTGGGGGCGGGGTGGGGGGGGGGGTGCGATGGTGGTAGGATGTTTAATGCATTCGTCAGCTTTCACTCTGCTGCAACGCAAGGGCTATCTCATGATGGTGAAGTTCTGCAGCATACAGAAGAACAACATGATTCTCGATATAAGCTCTGTTGAATACTGCAGGACTCCTCCAGTATGGCCTAGAGAGTGAAAGTATTGTTTCAACGATTCAATTACCTATTCTATCACAAGTTATATGCCATTGTGCCCTTCATAGTGAACATGAAGCACATATGTGCTTAAGTCATAAGGTATAGCGTCAGAGGAAAGTTCTTGTTACCGAGTTGTTAGTCCCTATGATAGTGGTTCCACGGTCCAGCAGTCTTTCACAGAATGATGTATTATGATGGAAGCCTTTTGGTTTTGGCACCCAGCACCATAGGAAAGTCTACAATTCTTGCAAACCCATATATTCAGCTGACTTGGAACACAGAGCCTCAGTGACCTCCCTTAAGCAACAGTGGATGACAACCTGGGAGGTATAGCAGATATTTCACACTTCAGTCTGAAAGGAGCCTAAATGATTGTGGCCACCTTCGCAGCCACTGACAATGTATTCCTTACCTAGTGCTGAAGTTGCTGTTGTTGCTGCAGCAGATGAAAGGTTTCAGTGAGAATGTCCTTCCTGAAAACACGGGTGTATGACACACTGCTCTTTGCTGAGAAGGAGAATTCACCTCTGAGCATGCTTGGTAACTATGGCCTCCTGCTCAGAGCCTTTTTCCTCGTCTTCCTCTTCCATCATTCCAGCAACTTGCTGTCCTCTGTGTTGTTTTGCTTCCTGTCATGCTACTGTTCGGAGACTATTTATTCAACTTCACCCATGTCTGAGAGCAAAGGGTTGGTGCAGAGCATTGAAGTCAGGACAAAATCCTACAGCACAAGCCATACCTCTCACAGTAGACTAGAAACCACAAAACACTTCACAAGTGTAGCAAACGATTGTAGGTTTCAATCAGCGTTTAACATAAATGCTGTTGCTGATCATTTAAATAATGGTGGTGGAGAATTTAGTGCTTCTTGCTGCTCACTTGTGCTGTTGACATCATGATCTACCTACTCACATTCTTTCCCAGACAGACACTGTGTGCACACTAACACCCTCTCTGAAATAGTCTCTGGCTCATTTTGAAACAACAGGGTGTGCAAATGTTGCAGGTGTCATCCTAAACATTGCACCATAAACACTAAGTGCAGAGCAGCCAAGTTCTGCGCCCATAGCAAGCAAGTTATGATTAATAAATAAATAATAAAATATTAAATTACCCTGTGCTTTTTTTTTGATGTTATACCAAGGAGCAGTTTTTGACATAAGCATGATTTAATAAGCCTAAATGTCATGCATGCATCAGTATCAGGTCAGTTCTGTCACCAGGATGTCCCTCAATCTGGAATTCCCTCTCTAAGTGCTTTGTGGGACTAACTACAGCGCATGGACTGCAGTGGTTCAAGAAGGCAGCTCACCACTACATTCTCCAAAGCAATTAGAGACAGGCAATAAATACTAGCCCAGCCAGCGATGCCCACATCCCACAGATGAATATTAAAAGAAAGTACACAATTGTAATTATTGAAAAGATGAGGTACCATGGATTTACTGTTGAATTTCCTGGAGATAAAGGATCCAGTTCAAATGCTCACTCCAACATAAGACTAATGATGTTCATAATGTTTACTACCTGTGCCCCAAGCTTTCTTCATAGTAGCATGGGTGCACAGCCTGCAGCAATTAAGAAAGTGCTGCACATTTGAGCAAAATGCTGTGCAAAAGCAGAAAGTCCACATATGTGTTCATGCATGGCCTCACAACAATATAAACGCACTGTGCATTGCGAGGAAACAGGCTGTGAAAGGTACATTAGAGGGAGTATCATCTGTGAAACGTTGCTGATGCTGATTGCTTTAAAAGGAGAATTTTGCAGCAGTGGAGTTGCAGCATCTGAAGACCTCATTGTGATTATTTGAATGTTTGAAAAGTAGGTACAACAACACCAATCAAACCTTGCATTTATACAGATCCTATATCATCTCGAGCAAAGTGCAGCATCCCAAGGTACTTAGCAAGCTCATCAGCAAACAAAAATATAACATGGAGCTGATTAAGAAGATATTAGGAGAGATAATCAAAAGCTTGGACAAAGAGGTAGGTTTTGATGAGCATGTTAAAGGAGGAGAAAGAAATGGAAAAGTGACTGTTTTGGGCAGGAGTTCCAGTTCTCTTAAAATCTCCAGTTCAGTGTGTAACTAATGATCCATACACGTAAAAATGTCTTTTAAGGAATCAGAGCAGCTCTCAATAGATTTGTACTGGGAATGAACATTGTTAATGATTTTTTAACTTGCCTTTGACTGCTTTGATTTTAAAATTCACATCCTTGTTTACAAATTCTTCCAAGGCCCAGTCCTAATTGTCTATCTAACCTCCTCCAGGGTCACAACTCTTTGCAATGTTAGGGTTCCTGCAGTTCTGTTCTTTCATGTATCCTTGATTGTAATCTCTCCGCCATTGCTGGCTTCAGCGGTCTATGTCCTAAGATCTGGAATTCCATCCATAACTTTCTGTTTTTTGCCTCCTTTAATAGTTCCCTTAAAGCCTACTGGAGATCGCAGCATATAAGTCATCCTTTTCCCTCAATATTTCTTTTCAATGTCATGGGTTTACTTCCACGTCAAGGATAAAATGTATCTTGCCAGTTTTGGTTTGATGTATGAAATTTTGAAATGTGAAAAAGAATAGAATAAAATATCTTTTATTGTCACGCGTACTTCATTGTAGAAGTACAGTGAATAGCTTTTACAATGTCTGCCTCATATGGCACCATCTTAGGTACAAGTACCTAGGTACAAATCTTGGATACAAAAGAAGAATAAAAAGTAGTTGCATTACTTTACAAAGTTTAAAAAATAAGTTGAAATAAGACATTGTTGAATCATTGTTGAATGATTGACTTTACAACCAGGTAAAAAAAAGTTCAACTAAAGTGTACGTTGTAGCAGCTCAGCGCAGGACCTTGGCATGTGGTCTAACTGCCCGCGCCAGACCCCAGTCTAACAGCCGTCCCTGCTCCGATCCAAGCCTCCTGTCCAACTCTGCACTGGCTCTCAGTGGCTCCAAGGTAAGTTCCAGGGCTGCCTCCCCCTTACCATGCTGGTCTCCACCTGGGACTTGCAGCCCATGCGCTGTAATTCAAACTAAATCAATGTGCCTTTTCTTTCGAAAGCATCAATTCTACAAGGATACCTTTAACTACAAAAGAGTTTCTGAAACTGTCAAATTTATAGGGTAGAATTGTCTGCTTGCTTGAACGGAGTAGGCAATGGCAAAAATGCTGGGTAAATATGGTGAAAATCAAAACAAAACAGAAACTCAACTTCGAGAAATTTCTGAAAGTCAAAGGGGACCTGTCCATACTGGTGTCAAGAAGGATTTCTGTCTGTCAGAAGGTGCAGCTTTAGTCAGTCATGGGGGTCATCTGATTCCAGCCCACAGGTTTTGCCACAGTCAGTCAGGCACTTGGTCCTATCAGAGTCAGGGGATCATTGTCCCTGCAGCTGGGGATTGGGTCACAGTCAGTGCTGCAGACCAGGTGCAACCTGGGATTACAGGCTGCTCAGTTGTTCAGTAGTGGTGAGAACAGGCCGGGGTCTGGGCTGTTCTCAGTGTAGGGGGTGTCGGCTTTGTTTAATCCTCGGACGTTAATGGTGAAAGGGCTAATCGGGGGGAAAGTAAAGCTCAATCGCTCAATCGTGGCAATGAAGTTTAGTCAACTGATGAAAGGACTCAATTCAGGAAAGAAGGGGGGATCTGTTTGAGGGGAGGAAAGGATGGGCACCTCTAGGACCGGTGAGGTTTCACAAGTCACAATTACTTTGGTCTCTACATGAAGAGGAGGTATGGCCAACAAGGGCATGGCAATTTGCAAATCTCTGTCTCTGGGGATAACTGGGTTGTTAATGGCAACATAACGGGCCTGAAAAGCAATACATTGAAGCTGGATAGGGGCATTAATACAAAAAGGAAAATGAAGGATGTGAGGTGGGGGCCATCATTCAGTGCCTCAGGCAGGAACCTGCAAGTCATTCCAAAGAGTATGAGGTTGAAAGCTTTCTCGCCTTGATCCAAAGTTAATTGTGCAACAATGAGACAAAATGGCTGCCACTGCATATAGTCAGTGCAGAGTAAGTTACTGTGTTTCTCTTTAGGTGGAATAAAATTGTTTGAATTGAAGTGTAGCTAAAGTAATTGCATTAATTATGCATCCACTGATGTAGTAATGCCAACCATCTGGCATCAAATTACAATTCATTCTCAGGGCATTTTTTTCCCAAGAATAAAAATGAGAAATTATGGCCTCAAACAATGATGATTAGTACATAATTTGCACAATTTTCCTTCTTGTCATATCAGAGAAGCAAGTCTAATTAGCTGTTAAGTGAAAGGTCTCCCCTGGATCTATCATTTCTGAATCAAATTTCATACCTCACGTTGGTTCAGAGCTACCATATATGCATACCGAGCTGTTGGTATCTAAGGACATGGTCTGCAACATTCAAGTGTTGACAATTTTGGGGCGGGGGCGCTTTATCATAGTGGACTAATGCCAGAAATTTACTCCACAAATGTAGCGCAAACAATTTAGCTTTGCAACATACAGCTGAATAAGGTCACATAGTTCAGAGCTTCTTATTGAGTCTTTGGCCTCCTTGCTAAGTCTCAGCACCACACTCTGTTAGGAATGTCACTTCATTACAATTGGTGTGAGGGCTCAGGACAACCAATACTGATATGCTGCTTTATTCCTGACATCCTCTACAGATTACCAGCTCACAGACCTGATATGGACATCACATTTGCTGGATTCCCCATGGCCTTGATTCACAGATGAAGACAGCATCAGAGAACAGAGAATTAAAACATTGTCAGCAAATGCAACAAGAACAGTAATTTCCAATGGTAGTTCCTAGAGGGAGAAGATGTCTGTGAAAAATTGGTAAGAAGATGGTCAAGGACGATGTCCAGACTCCGCATCTACAGACCTCACTGTCATTTTCTGCAGCTCTCAGAAACACAATACAGACTAAGGAGGCCTTGGGCTATCATTGCCAGACTATGTCATGTGCTGGAGTAGGACTTTGCACTTTGGAGGACTTAAGGCATTTCTATTCCCGTTGCTGTCAAGGTGAAAGCTGTCCTGAATTTTTACGTCAGCAGCTTATTTCATGGAGCAACTGGAGACCTATGTGGCACTTTCCAGTCCTTGACCCATAAATATATCAGAGCTGTCATTGCTTTCTCCAGATTACACCTGTTTATAGCCTCCATCCATGGTGAGGAGGGCAAATACTCCAGGCAGTGAGATTTTTCAAATATCATCGGCTTCCCTCAGGAGCAGGGCAGTATAAACTGCACCCTCCACATTGCTTTGAGAGCATCTATAATCAATTTGCAGGGATCATCAACAGAAAAGGATTCCACTCCATCAATATTCAATGCATCTTTGACCATCAATTTCTGATTTTGGTGGTCTACGCATTTATTTGGGAGTTGCCATGACGTGTACTGGAATAACATCAAATTCCTGTGCCTTTCCATTTTGATGTTGAACGGTTAAAAGTTAAATTAAAAAGCAGAATCTCTAAGATAATAATCTTGGGATTACTACCTGAGCCAAAGACTAATTGGCAAAAGAGCAAATAAAGCAAAGGAGTTAAATGTGTGGTTCAAAGATTAGCATGGGAGTCAGTTTCTGGGGCACTGGTACCAGCACTGGGGTAGAAGGGAGTTGTTCCATTCAGGCAGGTTTCAGGTGAACTGTGCTGGAACCAATGTCCTGGCAACTCAAATAACTAGGGCTGTAGAGAGAGCTTTAAACTAATTAAAGGGTCAGGGTTCTGGAGAGGGAGTACATAGGCTTATAAAACATCAGCGGCATTGCAGGAGAACTATTTAGGTAATGATATCCAAACAGGACAGAGTATATAAACATAAAAATAAACAGCAAATACCTCACATTTATCCAAATTAAACTCCATCTGCCACTCATCAGCCCATTGACCCAACTGATCAAGATCTCTTTGTAATCTCAGATAACTTTCTTTGTGGTTCACTGTACCACCAATTTTGGTGTTATCCGCAAACATACCAACCATACCTTCTATATTCTCACGTAAATCATTTATATAAATGAAAAGTAAAAGTGGGCACGGCACCGATCCTGTGGAACACCGCTGGTCACAGGCCTCCAGTCTGAGAAACAATCCTTCACTATCACTCTGTCTCCAATTGTTAAGCTAATTTTGTGTCAAATTGGCAAGCTCACCCTGAATTCCAATTTTACTAATTAGCCTACCATGCGGAACCTTGTCAAGGGCTTCATTAAAGTCCAAGTAAACGACTTCTACCACTCTGCCCTCATCAGTCTTCTTGGTTATTTCCTCAAAAAACTCAATCAAGTTTGCGAGACATGATATCCCTTGCATGAAACCATGCTGACTATCCTTAATCATTCCTTGCCTCTCCAAATGCATGGAATCCAATCTTTCAGAACCACCTCCAATAACTTATCCACTACTGAAGTCAGACTGTCAGGTCCACAGTTCCCAGGCTTCTCCTTACATCCCTTGTAAATAAAGGCACCAATTAGCCACTTTCCAGTCATCGGGTACTTCACCTGTTGTTATAGACGACACAAATAATTATGCACAGATAAAAGGTACTGCAGATGCTGGAGAATCCGAGATAGCAAGCATGGGGCTGGATGAACACAGCAGGTCAAGCAGCATCATAGGAGCAGGAAAACTTGACGTTTCGGGCCTAAACCATGAAGGGTTTAGGCCCGAAA
>JAHRHZ010000021.1:22013707-22039468 GCA_024137785.1 Ginglymostoma cirratum | reverse complement strand
TTTCGGGCCTAAACCCTTCATGGTTTAGGCCCGAAACGTCAAGTTTTCCTGCTCCTATGATGCTGCTTGACCTGCTGTGTTCATCCAGCCCCATGCTTGCTATCACAAATAATTATGCAAGTGGCCCGGCAATTTCCAGCCTGTTTGGTAGGAAGCGGTGGGTGAGAACCATTGAGGGAAGGTACTGCATGCAGTGGTGAAAGTAGACAATAAGCCTTGATGGGAGGTAGGTGCAGAGTTAAAGTGAGCATGAGGTAACAGACAGAAGCTGGCGGCACTTATCCTTACAGAGTGCAGAAGAACCTTTTTGTGATACTGATGCGTATTCCTGTGGACTGTAGAAACGGCTCTGACCTGGGTGGCTACTTCTCACCAGGATGGTGCCATGGTTGCCTTTGCTGATTCTGAGGCTCTTCTCTCCATCACTTTGGGCACCATGACCTTCAGGTCCCTGTCAGCAAATTGGGGGTGCCTATTGCCTCTGTCGGCCATCTTTGGAGCAATCCTTCTCACATTTGCGCTGCAAAAGGCAATTTCTGGCTCACAGCATTTAAATTGCTGCACAGCTTAACTTTAAATATGGTGCTGGTAATGAGAAATCTGGAAGGTCCCTCCACCAGTGAGGACTTCTGGCAAATGCAAGGTAGCACAGGATAGCAAATGGGGATGGCACAGTGGAGTGTGGTGTATAGGTAATGGGGTAAGCAGTGGCTAATTATGTAGAAAAACCTGCCTGAGATTCACACACCATGAAACTCCCAGCATTGACACGTAGTTGATTTTCAGGAAAATTCAGCCCACTGTTTAAGTTCATTTAAAAAAAATGCTATTAGCACAGAATCCCTACAGGGTTGAAGCAAGCCATTCAGCCCATCAAGTCCACACTGACACTCTGAAGGGCATCCCACCCAATCCTTGTAATCCTGCATTTCCCATAGCCAATCCAACTAACCGGCACATCTTTAGACTGTGGGAGGAAACCTGGGCGGTGGGAGAATGAAGAAGCTCCACACAGATAGTTGCCCAAGGCTGGAATTGAACCCAGGCCCCAGGTTCTGTGAGGCTAACCACTGCCCCTAAAATGCAGCGCTGAAACTTTAGCTACATTCCATCTTGGAAGTGTTGTGTGAAGCAGTCCCCTCTGCCCAGGGCTGCCCAACCAATTTCTTCAATATGTCTTAAAGCAAATTATGTTCCTCATTTGTATATTCAAGAGGCTCCTTTAGATGAAGGACATGGACACCTGAAAAATTGCTTAATCCAATTTAGGGCCAAACATTTTTCAGCTGCCCAAGAGACTAGAGGAATTTGGTCTTCTAATTTGGACATCAATACATCTATTTATGGCTGTAAAATGTGTTGAAATTATTACAAAAGATTTATTTATTGAAAATTTATTTTGAACAACTTAAATCACTGCTCAAATTACGTAGCTTTATTGTCTCCCATCTTTCATAAGCTTAAAAGGCTATAATTGTTCAGGGAAATATTAAATCGACCAGTAACCACTAATTATACAACGGAAAAGCCTGCTAACTCAGATTTCAGCATCACAGGAAACAACTATCAGCTCCCAAATGTATATCAAAGTGACTTGCATGCAAATAACGTGGTCTGTAACAGCTACGCATGCAGGAAGATTACATATGTAAATTTTAACAGAGTTCATACCCCATGTATGCATCAATGGAATAGCTTATTCAATAACCTCAGCTGTGTAATCTAATGTTTGACCAGAACCAGAGACCATACATATGACTGAACAGAAAGTGAATTCCTATGGTGGAACACAGAATTTCAGCACGTCACTTATCTGTTACTGCTGAATAATTTGATTCGTTATTGGGATTTAATTATTCCATTCAATGTTTAGTGTGGCAACCCAAAAGCCATTACAAAAATTCCATATTTCAAAAGTAATATTAGACTGACACAATTTAAAACAAAAACCTTTTGAAACAACAATGAAAACCTGAGCTGACTACATACATTTAAAAGTACTTAGTGCTGGTGTGTTTGTTTGTTGGCACTTAAGACTTATTATATTAAAAGTATTTTTAGATGAGAATGAGTTGTATTAACTACTTGGGCTGAGATTAGTTTGTCGATATGAGCTAAGGACAGGTACTTTGCACCATGAAATATTTTTGACAAGTAACCACAGTGATGAAGTTCCATTTTCATGTAGTTTATCGAGGTATGATGCATTTTGAACAACTACCTGAGGATTTTCATGTTTAACTGGGTATTTGTTTCTGTCCTGAAATTGTGACTTGAAATTGCACATAAAGCATGTGAGTGCCAACAGCTTCAACGCTATCTCTGCAATAAGTTGTAGGCCCGTCAAAGTAGAATGCAACATTTTTCTTAGTTTTTGGGCTTTACATTGAAATTCATTTCAGAGATATGGAGGGTGGGGTGGGTGGTGGATAGATGAGATGGAGCATTGTCTAAGCTTGACAAATTCTTACTAAACCGTCAGTAATGAAATCACGCATGTTTCTTTTCAACTTTTCCGAACAACTATGAACAAAACTACTTCAGTGGCAGCGTTGCCAATGGTCCTTGTTGCGTCATACATAGTTTCCCAAAATGTTTTTCCGTTGTATGTTAGGTGTTTTTGATTAAATAACAATGGTATTAAAAACTCAGATCCAAATGCAATGCATGATCAAATGCATTACTATGTTAATTAGAAGTGTCATTTCGGAAAATAAGCAGCCTTCATTCCTGAGCTGTGGTTTGCAGATGATTGACATATGCCAACAGAACCTTTTAACTGACAGATCAAAAGGTTGAGGTTTTTGCTAATTTCAAAATCATTATGTCACCATTTTCTGAAATGTAGTGGGTGAATCACCATATCAAAAAGGATAATGTATCATTGCAAAGTAAAAACATAAAGTATTTTAATTAGAAAAAAGACTTTATTTTGTGGTAAAATCTCACTTCCTATGTATGTCTTTGGTGAGCAGAGCTGTTGTGAATGTGTTAACTTCCTACTTATGATTAGGTTACGTACCCGAAAAATCTATTTAGCTTAGGAAATTTGTACAGCATTGATGTGATCATTATTTTCCTAAATGCAGGCCAAAGTAAGCAATTAATCAATCTTTAAAAAAGATAAGTATTTGTTATGTTAAATATAGTTTACACTATATACGTCTCAGTGTCAAACTTTCATTAGGCGCTAAAGCATTTATTATGTCTATGTGCTAAGTTTTGCGTTGTTGTTAGACTTTTTTGGATCCACAAGTGGTATGAATGTGATATCACACATTGAAGCAAAGTACTCTATGTAACCAGATGGTGAAAGGTAGAACTGCTGCACAACCTTTACACATCTATAAGCTTTAGCATTGCAGAGGAACATATTGCAAACACGCACTTCTCAACCCAATGGCTGCAGTTTCAATCTGCATCTACAGAGCACAATTGAGTCTCCAGGTAATGGTTACAGCAATAATACAAATAAATACTTAGTACCTGTGCAGGTAACAGAGTGGGTATTAGCTGTTTAGAGACCAATTTGTCAAATGTGCCATTCTTCTGCTATTATATGATCCAGGCCATCTTAAGGGCTGGGCCAAGCCTCACTGCAATGCCATTGGCAGGTCATATGAACCCTCCAGGCAGTTCATTAACTCTGGCTGGGTGTAGTATCAAGTGGTTTAGAAACTACAATAGTCTGTAGGTAGACTCAAGAGTGGTAAATCAAATGTAGGGAGAAAGCTCAGTCCTGAATTTATTCATTTTTGAAGCTAGGAGAACTCCTACACTTTTCTTGACTTGAGAAGAATATAATGAAAAATTTTCTGCACTGTTTATCGAATTGTCAGTGGTTTTCCAATTATATTAAAATATGTCTTTCTTAGGCTTAAACGCATCAGCTTTCAGACTCCCATTTTATGTGATGGTTGTTATCCTCTATTTCATCCCCTCAACCCCTGACCTCCTGCATTGCCATGCCTACTAACTACTAGCCCCCCTTTCCCATTGAAGCCAAGGTGCATTCAGCTTCAAAACCTTTCACTTTTTCCGCAGTACCCCTTGCCCTTCAATGCTATATCATTTCCTATACTTAGATACAGATCTGTGCCCTACACTGTGATTATCTGTTATGCATCCCATCCCATACTGAGTTTCCCACTTTCCTCTAAACAGCATGTGCTGCCTCCTGACACGCTTTCTGACCTTAACTGCTCAAAGTCCCTGGATTGACAGTGATCCACTCCCAGACTAACCTGTGAGGACAGCCCCAACTGAATATGGCTCAGCCCCTGACCGATGTCCCTACAGCTCCCCAAATGTGTGACATGCAATCTGTGGACAAGTTTGGACTTGGCCTGCAGGATGACTGTGGCTAAATCCATGTACTTCCAGTTCACAGATCCACAAACCTGATCACAAGGAGTGCCTGACTGACCGCAGCCAATCTTTAGACTGAGATCGCTTGACGTCTTTGATGAATGTGCTGGTATCTCCTGAATGATCAAAGACCCCCTTCACTTAACTTAGGACTACTCAGCTTAGACTTTCAGACATGGGCATTAGTTTTACCCGCATGCAATGTATTTTTTTTTTATTTGCTCACAGGATGTGGGTATCACTGGCTGGGCAAGCATGTATTGCCCATCTCTATTTGTCCAGCAGGCAGTAAAGAGTCAACCACATTGCTGAGGGTCTGGAGTCACACGTAGGCCAGGTCTGGTAAAGGTACAGGTTTCCTTCCCGAAAGGACATTAAGTGAATCAGAAGGGTTTTAATAACAATCAACAATGGTTACATGGTCACCATAAGGCCAGCTCTTTATTCCAGATTTTACTAAACCCGAACTTCACTATCTGGTATGATAGAACTCAAACCTATGCCTCCAGAACATCACCTGGGCTCAGGATGCTCGTCCAGTGACATTATCATTATTTCACTACCTCCTCCTCTGTGAGCTGCTAGCACATGCTCCCAGTGTGACATTAATGTAGCACTGTGCTGTACAGCAACATGTCCACCCTTGACAGTACCAGCAAGCATATCAAGTGGCCTGGTTTCCCGTGTGCATGAGAAAGCAAGCCAGGTCAGAGATGCTACAACCCTGATAGTTTTTGTTAAAGTAGCAATGCGCTAAAAGGCAGGGCAAGCCAATGATGCTGTGAGGGTCCAAGTAAGTGCAAAGTGAGAGAGGTCTAAGAAAGCAAGCTTGGGAATATAAGATGCATCCTGTGTGTTGTGATGAGATGGTGTGCATTGATGTGGACTGCACAGCCAGTCAGGAGCATTGCAATGAATGGTATCCATGAGCTCCAAAATGCAAGTTAGTCTGAGGTTGGCCATGATGATGTGATGAGGCTGGCATTTTTTTGATGCCACAACCATTGACATAAGATGGAGACAGTCCCTGCTGATGGACAGTATAATAATGCAAATATTAATGTCTGCCAAATATTGTGCCTTAGAACAGATTTAAATTACTAAAAGAGCTAACTCTCAGAGTTGCCATTTGAAGTGTCACTTATATTTTAATAAACGATTTTATTTCCTCTTCTTTTTTATTTACTTTGAGAATCAGATAAATATTTTCAGTCACTGCTACATATATGACATGCTGTATTTTGTTTTGCCAGACGCTTTACAGCTTTTTTATTATTTATCTATGTGCAAACTTTTGTTCAATGTGGTTTCTGTTGGTTACAGAATATCTTGCTGGGTATATATTGTTACTGGTTTACTACGTGCTGTTTTGCAATATTAAGTAGAAATGTGGCATTTCAATTTCCAGTGTTGTGTTCTCACTTTTGAATTTATTCTGTACTCAGTCCAAGCCATGCTACTTTGCAGCTCAAATGCTTTCCTCTTTGCTTAGTGCCACATTTATTTCATATCAAAGAGCTTGCATTTCCTATCTGCAGTATCTGAATAAAGCAGTTCCTATTTTCAGAGTTGGCATTCTGATTTTTCATATCTTTGAGGCATCCAAAGGTTGTATCATAATGAGTAATGCACAAGTGATTTATGCAAAATTGTGTAGGTAATACACTGAGCTTCTCTACATTTAGAGAAACATGATGATAAGCATTTCTGTGAACTATACAAATAAAAGACAAACCAAATGTCTGGCTACCTAATCTGAGGTCTGTATCTGTTGTGGTTATCCTTCTGTTGGTACTAAAACTACAACATCCTTGATAAGCCTTTGCCCTTTTAAGAGTGAATAATTACAAACAATTTCTACAAGCTTTTCTTCTCTGACAGGATCACCAGATAAATATGGATGAATTTGGATTAAGTCTACTTTAATTCACCCAAAGGACACTTGAATGATTTGCAGATTTCTGTTGTTATTACTGGAACTATTTGTTGAGTGTTGATTACATTGTGCGCAGAAAACCTTCTCATAACAATTCTGAATTCCCAATTCATTATTTAGCACTTTTGTTCACTATCATGATCTATCTTGACGCGCAGCTCCGCATTTATTTTCTTCATAACTTTTCATATAAATCTACTTCAATGAGATGCTGGGTTATGTTTTTGTCTCTTCACTTAGATAGTTTTGGCAGGTTCTGGGATCTCAGTAAATTACCATCAGTACAATCTGATTCAGTACGATCCAGAGTATCTATCCAAAATTTAGGGAATTTATTGTGAGCTGGGGTTTAAGTAGATATTGCAGCCTAAATATGTCTTCTTCTCTACAATGCTGAAAGAGGCCATCTGGCCCATCAAGTCTGCACCAACCCTCCGAAGAACATTCCACCCTATCCCCGTAACCCTACATTTACCTTGGCTAACAAGCATGGGGCTGGATGAACACAGCAGGTCAAGCAGCATCATAGGAGCAGGAAAACTTGACGTTTCGGGCCTAAACCCTTCATCAGAAATGGGGGAGGGAAAGAGGGTTCTGAAATAAATAGGGAGAGAGGGGGAGGCGGATAGAGGATGGATAGAGGAGAGGATAGGTGGAGAGGAGGCAGACAAGTCGAAGAGGCGGGGATGGAGCCAGTAAAGGTGAGTGTAGGTAGGGGGGTAGGGAGGAGATAGGTCAGTCCTTGGCTTTACCTTGGCTTACCTTGGCTTTTCCCCTAGCTTGCATCTCCCTGGACACTCCCTGGGCAATTTAGCAAGGTCAATCCACCTAACCTGCACATCCTTAGACTGTGGGAGGAAACCACAGCACCCAGTGGAAACCCATGCAGACAAAAGGAGAACATCCAAATCCTATACAGTCACCCAAGGCTGGAATGAAACCCAGGTTTCTGGTGCTATGAGCTACCGTGCTGCCCATTAGCAATAGCAGAATTGTACAGAGCAACAATCTGTATTTTCATCAGCTAGCACATCCGTCACATCTTGATTGCTATCAAATCAGAAGATAAATCCTAAGTGAAACACCAGGTATAGTTAAGATTGAAGCACCAACCTAGAGAAGCCAGTTTGAAAAGATAACATATGGTTAGACAGTAAAAGCAGCACATAGTGGATAAAGCCTACATTCCCTCAATTGGACAAAATTCTATCACTGAACCAAATGCAGTTGTGAACGTTAGTGAGCAATTTATGACTAATGGAAGAAGTGACTTGGCATTTAATGATTGCTGCCTGAATATCTGCACACGCAGCAATGGACGTGTCCAGTAGATGTGTAAAAGAAATGAGTTTAAAATACTTGTAAGTGGTTTCAGCCTAAAATGCAGTGTAAACAATTCTAATTGGCAATTGGAGTATAATGGGGGAAGATACGAAATTGTTCACATTGAGAGGAAGAATAAATGAGCAACATATTACTTAGGTGGGGAATGACAGCAGAATTCCAATGTACAGAGGGATTTAGGTGTTCTGGTGTGTGAGTCACAAAAAAGTTAGTATTTAGGTACAGCATGTAATAAAAAAATTAATGGTAATCCATCCTTTATTATGTAAAAGTAGTAAGTCATTATACTTCAGTTACATTCGGCATTGTTAAGACTACTTCTTCAATACGCATGTGCTCTTTAGGTCTCCTTCTTTAAGGAAAGACATATATACATTGGAGGGAGTTGAGATTAACACAATTAATGAATGGATTATTTTATGAGGATAGGTTAGATAGGCTGGGCTTGTATCCGTTGGAATTTCGGAGGGACTTTACTGAAGTGTATAAGATCCTGAGTGGTCTTCACAAGTTAGACATGGAAAGGATATTTCCTCTTGAATCAGTCCAGAAATAAGCAAAACGGTTTTAAAATTAAGGGTGTCCTTTCAAACAGAGATGAAGAAATTCTTTTTTCTCTCAAAAGGTTGTGTGGCTTTGGAACTCAGAAGGCAGTGGAGGCAGAGTCACTGAATATTCTTAGATGTAGGTGGATAGCTTCTTGTTAGGCAGGGGAATTAAGGGTAATCAGGGATAGATGGGAGTGCAGAAATCTAAGCATTAACAGAAATACGGGCGGCATGGTGGCTCAGCGGTTAGCACTGCTGCCTCACAGCGCCAGGGACCTGGTCTCAATTCCACTCTTGGGTGACTACATGTGTGGAGTTTCCACATTCTCCCCGTGTCTGCGTGGGTTTCCTCTGGGTGCTCCGGCTTCCTTTTACACTCCAAAGATGTGCAAGTTAGTTAGATTGGTCACGCTAAATTGCCCATAGTGTTCAGGGATGTTTAGACTAGGAGGATGGATCTGGGTGGGATGCTCTGAGGGTTGGTGTGGACTTGTTGGGCTGAAGGGCCTAATTCCACACTGTAGGGAGTCTATGAAAGGTCCTCATGGTATTATCGCTGGACTGTTACTGTAGAGACCCAGATAATGCTCTGGGGACGAGGTTTGAATCCTGCTGTGGCACTTGGTGGAATTTGACTTCAATTTTAAAAAAATGTAGAATCAAGAGTCTAAATGATGACCATGAATCCATTGTGAAATGCTGGATAAACCCAAATGGTTCACTAATGTCCATTAGGGAAGAAAATCTACCATCCTTATCTGGTCAGGCCTACATGTGACTCCAGAACCAAAGCAATGTTGTTTGTTCTGAACTGCACTCTGGGCAAATAGGGATGGGCAATAAATGCTGGTTTACCCAGTGACACCCTCATACCATGGATGAATTAAATAAAAATCAACCTTATTAAATAGTGGAGCAGGTTCCAGGAGCAAAATGGTCTGCTTCTGCTCCCATTTTGAATGTTCATATTTAACCTCTCCTAAAGGTTCCCAACCAGCTTGTCTGTCAATGTGAAGCCATTTGGGCTCCCTCCAAATGGGATTTGGTACTAGCTGTATACGCTGGGCCTAACAAAGTACATAAGCCCTACCAACAAATCATAACAGTCTATGGCAGAACTTGGACGACACCCAGTCTTGGGCTGACAAATGACGAAAAAAGTGGCATGTTTGATTCAAAACTAGCTGAGAGGCAAGAAGCAGACGGATGTTTCTTTGACTGCAAGTCTGTTTCCAGTGAGGATGCTTAGGGCTCAGTGCGGGGGCCTTGTTATCTTTGATGTACATTAATGATTTGGACTTAAATGCAGACAAAATGATCAAAAGGTTTGTGGATGACGTGAAAATTGATAGGGTGGTAAATAGGTAGGAGGATATCCATAAAGTGCGGATGACATCAACAGATTGGTTAGATTTTCAAAGCAGTGGCAAGTGGAATTCAATCCTGAAAAGTGTGAGGTAATTCACTTAGGGAGAACCAACACTATTAATTAACCTGGAAAGCACTGAAAATCACAGGGACGTTGTTGTGTATATCCACAGATTCATAAAGGTAGCAGAATGGATAGATAAGGTCCTTAAGAAGTCAAATGGAAAGCCTGCCTTATCAGCTGACGCATGGAATACAACAGCAACTATGCTAAGGAAGGGTCACTGGATCTGAAACGTTTTTTCCATCACAGATGCTGCCAGACCTGCTGAGCTTTTCCGACAACTTTGTTTTTGTTCCTGATTTACAGCATCTGCAGTTCTTTCAGTTTTTATGTTATGCTGGAACTGTATAAATGCTGGTTAGGCAACAACTGAAGTACTGTGTGCAGTTCTGGTTGCCACATTATAGGAAGAATATTATTGACCTAGAGAGGGTGCAAAGATTTACCCGGATGCTGCTTAGGCTGGAGGATCTGATGTATAAGGAAAGATTGAATAGGCTGAGGTTTCCTTGGTGCTACTCTTGGTCAAATCCTGCCTTGGTGTCAAAGGTAGTCTCTTGCCTTGCCTCTTTTGTTCATGTTTGATCCAAGGCTGTAATGTTGTCTGGAGCCAAGTGGCCCTGGTAAAATCTAAACTGAGCATCGGTGACCAGGTTATTGCTGTGCAAGTAGATAGTTTCTTGATCAGTAAGGGAAACAATGGTTATAGGGAAAAAGCAGGAAAGTAGACATGAGGAATGTTGGAAATGCTATGGTGAAGCAAATTCAAGGGGCCATACACTCTACTCCTGTTCCTATTTCTTATGGTCTAAGTACTATTTGATAGCATTGTCAATTACATTTTCCATCGTTTTTTGATGATTGCATGTAGATTGATTAGGGCGGTGTTTGACTGGATTGGATTTGACCAGCTTTTTGTTGATTGCCACATTGTCAGGTTGATGTCAATGTTGCAGCTATTCTGGAACAGCTAGGTTCTGGAGCATAGGTTTTCAACACAACAGCTAGTATGTTTTTAGTGCCCACAGCCTTTCCTGCATCCAGAGTCTTCAGTTGCTTCTTCGTATAATCTAGAGTCAATCGAATTAGTTGAAGCGTGATATGTTGGGGACTTTAGGATGAGGCCAAAATGGATCATCCACTTTGTACCTCTGGCTGAAAATGGTTGCAGAAGTTGCATTGATTCTTGTCTGACATGCTAGGTTACCACATCATTAAAGATGAGGATGTTTGTGGAGCCTCCTCATCAGGTTAATTGTTTAGTTATCCATCATCACTGCAAAATTTATTCTGCTCAGTTGGTTGTGGAATCACTTAGCTCTGTTCATCATATGCTGTTGCTGTTTAGCATTCATTCTGTTTCATGTTGTAGTTTCAACAGATTGATACCCAATTACTGGCTATGCTTGTGCTGCTCCTGGCAGGCACTCCTACTCTCTTCATTGAACCAGGGTTGATCCTCTGACTTGCTGATAATCGTCTGGTGACTGATATGCTGGACCACGAGATGACAGTTTATCATAAACTACATTTAATTTTTCGGCATCTCAAATATTGAGGTGTTGGATCTGGTCTGAATTTATTCCATTTAGTACCATGCAGTACAAGACGACATGAGGAATGGGTACAGAACATAGAATCATAGAATCCCTACAGTATGGAACAGGTCATTTGGCCTATTGAGTGCACATCGACCCTCTGAAGAGCATCCCACCCAGACCCACGTCTCTACCCTATAACCCCACATTTCCCGTGGCTAATCCAGCTGGCTTGCATATCCCTGGATTGCTGTAGTCTTTTTAAGTAGAATATTATAAAGTAAAATGACAATTCTGCACAAAATGTTTATATAGCACTGTCTTACCAACTGAAGCTTTTGCTAAATAATGGAAATAGTTGATAGGTGATAATGTAGAGGAGAGTTTCCTTATCATGAGAATTTAGACCTCAAGGGGTTCTGGGCCTTTCCCTCTCTCCAATACTGATGGACTGTTCCCTCTGATTGTCAGTCCCAGTGATGTATTTGGGGAAGGTTTTGGAGGAACCAGGTACTTTGGTTATGATTCAACGATTATGACTATATCATGCTGTATCATGGTCAGCCATTGGGACTGCCTTCCCAATTTTGACACACCTCCAAGTAGTCTGAAAGAACATTTGCAGAGTTGACTTGCCAGGGTGTGCCTTTGTCAGTTCACTTGACTAGGTCAATGATAGATGATCTGTCCACTTACTATTCCAACTTATCCTGGTGGCTTTTTACAACTGAGATTCTTGCTTTCAGGGGGCAGTTAAATGTAGTTTATTTATGTTAATTAAAAAATAGTTTCCTGGGAAGAAAGCAAATGCAGGAGTGTTCTTCCATATGCCACAACCACAAATACAATCAGTAAACCTATTTACCTCCTTGCTGGTTACTTCCCTCTATTTTGCATTGTCTCTCCCAGCCCCAGAACCTAAGTGAGGGCTGTTGATGTTGAAATTGAAATCTGGTTCACTAGCAGCTGCCTTTGGGAAAACAGAGCAGGTATTCACAGCCCACCTGTCTAACTAAGGCCTTAGGCATGAAGCCTAATTTTGATCGGGCCTAAGATCTGCGTCCGAAACTCGATTCTCAGTTTTTTTGTTGGCAAGGCTGATGCTCTGCAATTTTCATTATCCTTTACAAACCAAGTAATAGTAATCTAATAATTACTTTACTGCACTATTTCTCTGGTAACATTTCTCTAATTTGATCTAATCTTCGATGTCAGGCACAATATTGAGATTTGTACTTTTATCGTCTTAAACACCAATACAGATCTAATCTCCTCCACCTTCCTAAGGCATTTAAGGCTGTTTATCCCAATGTCATTGGTTCTTTGCTGCATGAACCACAACTGCTAAGTGGTTTCCCCTCTTCGACAGATGGTTTTCCAGTATATTTGGGTGATCTGACAGGGAGAGCGTAAAGAAAGATTGCTTTGTGGTCTGACCTTCTCCAGATTGAGAAAGGAATGGAAAAAAAATGCAGCCTCTTGACATCCTTTCCGTAAAAAAATTCTGCTGAGCAAGGCCGTCAATGTCATAAAATTGCTGATTGGTTTGAATTTCCAAAGCGGTGAGGGGTGGTGGAGGGTTGGGGGGGGTGGATGTGGGGTGACTGCTTCGACCCATGTAACCAAAGAGCTGATTCTGATGAGGTGTGAAAACCTCCAGTTTCAAACTTACTGCCTTGAGTCACGTTAATTACTGACACAAGCAAGAACTGAACTAACACTGACAAAATCTGCACAACTGCTTTACTATACACCTGAAATCAACTGGAGAATAAAAGATTCTCAAAACCAGCAGACTCTATCCTTTGATACACTGGCAAGTTTAGCTATGAGGTTTATTTCAAAATCATGTAACATAATCCTTAGGATTCAGCCGTAAGGATGTGTATTAGAAGATAACTCATATCCTATCCCATAATCGCTTTTTGTAATAGTGCTATCTGAGCAAAGTAGATCATTCATTTGTGTGCCAAACTTCAAGCAACATGCTAACTTGCATTTTAAGTCTGCACAGCAACCATTGCTAATATGAGTGACCAAAACCATAAAATGAAGTGAAGTTTGTAATAGATAATTCACATTGGAAGGAAGCAACATGGGTTTGACTTTGGTTCACGCACAGAGGAAATTTTGGTTGACTGAATAGTTTAAGGGTTGCAAACAGTTCACGAAGACGTTTGTCCCTTTTCTCAACGTTTACATTTTCGTTAAATATGAAAGAAATAATTACTTAGAAGTGGTGATCATGACAGGAGTGGCCTGCTAACCACAAATATTTTCCCACACCAGAGAATGCTTCTTTCGAAGGATCCCTGAAAACTCAGACTGATCAGGATCTACGTAATCTGCATGGGCGATGTGTTAACTTGTCACTTCATTTGAAGGAAATTATTAACTGAAACCTCACAAACCAAACCTCAGGGCTACACCAACGTTTGTCCCATCCTATCTAACACCATCTCAACTTCAATGAATTGCAAAGCAAGTGTGAGCTGGGTATTTTTGATGAGCCAAAAATACACAAGTAGCAAGTATAAATGTAAGAAGGAACAATGCTTGGCATCAGTCTTACTTGAGCCAGATCAGAGCAAACATAAAGACTCATAACAGTGACTTTGTTTCAGAGTGTTTGATCTTCTCGAAACAATGATACTTTTGACATGTTTGATCATTGGGATGGTCAGTCACGTACTTTCAGATTCTACTGGCTGTGCACCTCCACGTTCATTGGATGAGCCACTAACACGGTTGAGCCAACATTTCGTAAGTACTGATTTTAATGTGTAATGCTTTCATCGTCTATGCCTTTTGATGTAGTGTAGAACATTTATTTGTGTTGAGTGCCATACAAAAGTTAACTACTTAAAGAAAGTACTATCTTGCCAGATGCAGAGCTTCAATTTGATTGTTCAACTTATTCCACATGAAGATTTTGAGTTGCGTTTGGCTTTATAATACGAATGTTTAAATTTGGATTCTTATTGACCACTTGTGATTTAAACTGTTTCTAGAATATAAACCATCCGGATGTTGGAAACGGAGGGGCAATATTTACCAATATACTAAAGAAGTATAAACAGGTGAGATTCTGCTCAAAGAATTTTTCTGTATTTGAACATGCTTGTATTCCACTACTATATTCATGTAATCACTATTATTTGTCTTTCAGATCCCTGAAAAAAGCATTATTTTGAATGCCGTACTGAACTTGTACTTGGACTTATTTAAAGTTTTAATGCAACACAATGAAGTCAAGGACCAAATCAGCATTGTTGCCAATAGTTTGAATGAGTGTATGACATCTGCAAACTACAAAACTCAAAAAGACCTTCTCAGTGATCTCAAGAAATTGTACAATATCAAAGTAAGCATCTTTTACATTGCTTTTATATTGATTTCTCAACTTGATAATTAATTGAATCTATTTAAAGTCTGTCTTTATTTTACCTTTGACAGTGGGATGATCAAATGATTCAGCGCAAAGCAATCATTGAACTTCATGATGTTCTGGACATAATGAAAGACACTGGGAAAAGAAGACGCAAGAGAACCATGGGAAGGAGGCCGAGGATCTAAAGATTATTTTACTTTAGTTGTTGAGCAATAATAGTCACTTCTATAAAATCAAAAACTTAACCTATTTATTTCATATTTAATAATTTATATTTGCTGCAATGACATGTTTATCATAATATTGTTAATTTTACTAATTGCTCCCTTGTGTCCGTGGACTTTGAATATTTATTAGACAATTATGAAGTTCTATGAACTAAGGTGAAACTTTTACTGACCTAAATACAATTTCAATTTGGCAACCATTTGGAAAAAAATGCTTTGATCAAACATCTTAAAACCAGATGTTTTGAATGGCCAATAGACTGACATTCCAAAAAATAGCAGAACCTACAATTGCTTATTATGTCTGAGCAGAATATTACTAATTTTCATATAAGTTTTATGTATTTTTCCATAGAGGAAAATACTTTCTTTACAATTACTAAAACCTAAGTCGTAACAGTTTCATCTTAAAAAGACACACTGGGCAATATGAACATCTTTTTAAAAAAAAGATCATTTGAAATCTGCTTCTGTCAGATCTGTGTCTGAAATGTGCTATTAATGAACAGAATAAAATATATAAATTTATTTTATAGTTTGAGTTTGTTTCTATATGGACACGTTAGCCATTGTAATCTCAATCAACCTTTGTGACATCAGTGAAATCAGACGAAACTTGGCCTTCTGACCATTAAGCTACACTGCCAGATGAAATATCTTTGCACCTTGTTAATCAGACGTGGTTCAAGAAATGGATAAGTGATAAATGAACAGAAGAATTAAGCTCAATTCATGTAAATCCTAATGAAATGAACAAAAGTCAACACTGTAAAGTGTTGACAAAATAACTTGCCAACGCAAAGTTCCTTCCTGGGAAGACTGTTCTTTCTGGAATAATAACTGGAAATAAATTACATCTTCATGCTGGAATAATGTATAAATCTTCAGTGTCATTTGGCATATTTACCAGAATTGTGGACATCTGATATATGGATGCATCATGAAGCAATTGGTTGGAAATGGAAGCTGAAAAATTGATGGTTATTCACTACGCTGCTGACTGAGGTGATGTTTCAGTGGCACATGATATCACAATGCCCACTTAATCTACTTACAGTTTCTTCACAAAATTCTAGGAAGTTCAACTCATGATAAAAGGGCATAAGACAATGTTAAAATGTATCCTGGTACCCTTGATTAATAGACTATGCTTATAATAATTTTATGACCTATCATGTGTTCAGTAATATCATAGATGTGGGTTTATAATAGAAGAAAGATGGCCTTGGATTTTCTTTGCAGCGCATCCAGGAAATTTGACCCAGAATATGTCAGTTTACAAATCCTTTCTGCTGATATCAAGCTATGACTAAATTTATTGAGAGTTATAATTCTATGTGCCAGAATATAAAGTCAACATAACCATCGAGGCTCGAGGAAAGAGTCAAGTCATATCATCAGTTGACCAGTTTTTATGTTTGCTTGCAACAGCATGTTTGACAACTTTTAGCCGGGTGACCTATCTATTTTTATTGTGAATAACAACTACAAAAATTATCTATTTAAAGTTCTTTGAAGAAAGTACTGAAGAACTGCAATACTGATGACATTTTTTTCTCCACCTGAAATTCTGATCCTATTTTAAAGAAACGCATTAAGAAAGTTAAATTGCAGGAAATGCGTTATAAGGTTCTGTAGGGCCATTATTATGAGTAGAGATATGTTTGGATCGAGGCTTTGAGCATAATAGAGAGAGGAAATTTGATTATATTGTTTTTACTTGCATAACTCATATCCAAATTCTTTAGTCTTTTTGCTCATTTGAGTTCACATTGTGTGCATCTACAGGCACAATAATAAAGGAAATTCCAGATCAACCCAGAATGTGCAACTTGCTACCAGAATGAGCACTGAGGTCTTGAGTATAGAATCATTTTGGAAGAAACCATCAGGAGAAGGAGATTGAGATGAATAAAGAGGATTAATATTAGTATTGAATTGAGGGTTGTTAAATTTCCTGGACCAGATGAGCTTCATCCCAGAGTATTGCGGGAGGTAGCAATGAGGTGGTGGATGCATTGATGATTAACTTTCATAATTCTTTAGATTCTGGAAAATTTCCCGCTGATTGGAGGTAGCAAGTGTAACTCCACTATATCAGAAGGAGAAAGGTAGTGGCGAACTACAGAATTGTTAAGCTTGATGGTAACAGTAGGGAAAATATTAGAATCCATTATAAAGGATTCAATAGCAGGACACCCAGAAAAGAATGATAAAATTGGGCCGCATCAATCTGGATTTATGAAAGTGAAATCATGTTTAACACCTTGGAGTTTTTTAGGAAGTTATGTGCAGTATATAGGCAAAAGAGAATCAGCAGATGTGATGGATTCGGATTTTCAGAAGGCTTTTGATTAGGTACTCCACAAGGGATTAATAAATAAAATTGGAAATTTGATGTGTTTGGGGAAAAATACTAGTATGGATTGAGAATTGGTTAACAGTCAGAAAGTGAAGAATAAGATAAAATGGACTGCTCTCATGATCACAAGCTGTAACTAATGAGGTACCTCAAAGGTCCAGATCTGTTTGCAATCTATATAAATGATTTGGATATGTGGCTTCAGTTCCTTTGCAGTGTAACACTGTGATCAGTAATGACTTTGTATGATCTGCGCTGAAAGTTCGGATGCTTTAGAAACCTTTGTTGGTATCTAGACATTTGTAATTTTATTTCTGACTCAAACTCTCTGCTTAATGCATAGTACTTGTAGATTTCCACCAGCTCATATCTCTTTCATCCTCCTCTGTATTTGAAGAAGAATGTCCTGAGTCTCAGAATAGTTAGACATGTGATTGCTAGACAAAGTTGTTCCCTTGACTTCTGAGAATACGTCGTGCTGTGGATGGTAATCCTTTCTTTGCATAAATATTCTGTATTGCATTGTGAAAATCTTGTTTTGTTGCCTGATATTAGATGATTATCGAATTGTTGGTAAGAACCATATGTAATGCTGGACCATTTGAGCAAGGATAGTGAGGTGATGATGTTATATGGATTACTCCCAACTTAGCATAGATGCTGTCAAACAGTATCCATTCCAGTATGCTGAACAAACTGAAATAATGCTTATCATGTCAGCGATAGCTACAATCATTGTGTGGCTAAGTCATTAAACAATGGGAAATTTAGGAAAATAAGTTGCAACAAGGATGTCATCTTCCCTTTGCACTTCTGTCTTTAATATGTTTAATATTGGTGTGGGTGTCACAGGTTAGATCAACATTTATTGCCCATCCCTAAGTTAAAACTCAACCAAATCGCTGTGGGTCTAGAATTACATGACCAGGTGAGGGTGTCAGATTTACTTCCTTAATAAACCAGCAGGGTCTTTGTGACAATGGACAGTGATTATTTTGTCACTATTAGACCAGTTCTTTATCCCAGATTTTAATGAATTCAAATTTCACCATCTGCCGTGGTAGGATTCAAACCCATGTCCCCGGATAGGCCATACATCTGGGACAATCCTGCCCTGTCCATTTGTGGAATATCCATCTGCATTGTATGGGAGTCAGACAATAAATTAATTGCTGTAAGGGCTGTGTCCCCCTTTAAAAGATGCATTCTGCCATTGATACCCCATCTCCCTGCCACAATGAGAAGCCGGACAATCAGAGGACTGGTAACTCAGCAACATTGCAAGCTGCCCATACCCAGATGAATGCACCTGGAAGAAGAGGTTAACTTGGAAGAGTGTTGCTGCCCTCCCATGTTGCCGGGGTTTTAAGGCAAGGACTGGTCAGGCAGGACCCACTACAGAGGAGATTGGTGACGGCAATGGTGAGTGCTATCGCAGGCTGAGCCATTACTGCTGCAGATCCTCTCCGTAGGTCAAGAATGACTATAGAGAGGGAACCCCATCTCATCTTAAGTCACCAACTATGGTAATGAAATCTTAACGAGAGGCTGAGAGGAGCTAAGTGTGTCTTAATTGCCTTAATATTGTTACTTCTATATCTTTTGTTAAATGTCAGGGAAGGTGGTGGACTAGTGGTATTATTACAGGACTATTCATCCAAAAACCCAGGTAATGTTCTGGGGAGAGATAATAGGGTAAAATCTCCCCTCCCCCTACCGCATCCCAAAACCAGCCCAGCTCAAAATCTCCCCTCCCCCTACCGCATCCCAAAACCAGCCCGGCTCGTCCCCACCTCCCTAACCTGTTCTTCCTCTCACCTATCCCCCCCTCCCACCTCAAGCCGCACCCTCATTTCCTACCTACTAACCTCATCCCACCCCCTTGACCTGTCCGTCCTCCCTGGACTGACCTATGTCCTCCCTACCTCCCCACCTACACTCACTTTTACTGGCTCCATCCCCGCCTCTTTGACTTGTCTGTCTCCTCTCCACCTATCCTCTCCTCTATCCACCCTCTATCCACCTCCCCCTCTCTCCCTATTTATTTCAGAACCCTCTTCTCCTCCCCCATTTCTGATGAAGGGTCTAGGCCCGAAACGTCAAGTTTTCCTGCTCCTATGATGCTGCTTGGCCTGCTGTGTTCATCCAGCTCTACATCTTGTTATCTCTAATGTTCTGGGGACCCGGTTTGAATAGTGCCATGGCTATTGGTGGAATTTGAATTCAATATATAAAATAAAAACTGGAATTGTCAGTTGTCAGAAAAACCCTGTATCACTAGTGTCCTTCAGGGAAAGAAATCTGCCATTCTTATTTGGTCCACATGTGACTCCAGATCCACAGCAATGTATTTGACTCTTAACTGCCCTCTGGGCAATTAAGGATGGGAAATAAATGCTGGCTTAGCCAGCAATGTCCTTGTCCCATTAATGAATAAAAAATATTAATTTTAGTATGCATCAATTGCAGAGATCAAAGGTAAAGTTGATATAAGAGTTTCGCGTTAAACATTATGTATTGGAGGGATGCTAAAATTGTGAAGTGTGGTACTGAGGGTTCTTATAATAAATCACAAACCCAATAATAACAAGGCAGATAATCATACAGGAAGTGTACAGTATGCATGCTTGTGCACTCATGCTAGTTTCTGTAGCATGAGCTTATTAAATGACAAAGATCTGATTCTATGATTGTCATAATGACGTCTACATGTTCTGGTGCCTAAATGAACCAAATAATATAGAATTGGAAAGCAGTCACCAACACTCAGTGTTATTATGTAGAAAATCAGGCAGCAACATGTGGAGGTTGCAAATGCACAGCTGAATATGTAGTCTGGTATATCTGGCTGCAGCAAAGGCCAAGTCATTCAGCATGGAAATCCATGCAAGAGTATGAAGTAGCATACTTATTCAATGATTGATGTAATGAAACCAAGGCAGACAGCTGAAGCAAAGTAGCATTCCTACCTCTGTATTTGCAACGCAGCAAAATTAAACCATTGAACAACCGCAAACAATCAATCCAATCGTTCCTAACAAACTTTTCAATAACCAATGTCAGACTTGTTAATAATTAATTTCCAGACACCAGTTTTGTCTCTCAAACAAAAGATGTAAAAATTTATTAAACACAAAATAACATTAGCAGGCAGGAATTTAAACACGGTAGGCTGATTAATGTCTGTGCTTTAAACCTGAAACATTTGTTTTGAGCCTTCCTTCATACAAGAGACAGACAGACAAACAAATCCAGTTAATGGTTAAATAAATTAATAAAACTGGTCAGATTACTTACGTGTCTTTATGACGCATTGTTTCACAGGCAAAAATGTGGATTATTTGCTGTTTCCTGAAATGTCAATTGGGGTCACCTTCTCAGTTCACCCAAGCAAAGGCAGCAATGCTTCTAATTCAGCTTTCCCCTCTTTGGGCTTCGGGAAGCTGGTATATCAAGTTAGGCAGGCAGCTTTCAAATGTTTATGCAGTTTCAGTAGCACCCCAGAACCATCTCTCATAAACCAGAGTTTAAAAAAAAACTTTAAATTTCTGAAGAAGGGTCCAGACCCGAAACATCAGCTTTCCTGCTCCTCTGATGCTGCTTGGCCTGTTGTGTTCATCCAGCTCCACACCTTGTTAACTTTAAATTCTGGTTCCACCCTGATGGACTGATCAATTATTATCGAGGCCTCAGTCACCATTCAACAATTGCCATAGTCCAGTAAAGCTCTCAGGACAAAATTGTAACTCAATTCATTTCTCTTTGTCAAAGCACTTCACACTCCCACCTGAACAACCAACAATAACACTCAGCCTCAACCCTTTGTTTTCTTGTACCCATGTTTTATGTTCACTCTTCACAGATGTTCTTCTTCACTCCTCTGCACACAAGCCTTTATGAACACTCAATATACACACTTCCACTCCTTCCAGGATAGGAGGACACACAACTTTGCACAAGGCAGAGATCCTTATGGTACGGCAAGGTGCAGAGTGGCTATTGTGGAAAATAGGGTCCCTTTAAACCTAAGTTTTCCCAGTATTTGCTGTGCATTTCATAAATGCAGCTATTAGAGCAGTAATTAATTTTCTAAACATTACGAGAAACATTGAGATCATGATAGCATTGAACAAGCATCAACAATTTATCTGGCACCCCATTAACAGCGTATTGTTTTCAAAAATGGGAGATACTTGCTGTTGAAAAGAATGGTAAAGTAAACCTCAGATGAAGGCAGGTTACTGTCATTTGATGACATGGTGGTTCTCTTATTGCCATTGGCTGAGGGGGTCTTGGGCCAGTGGTTCCCAGGTGTCTGTGGGAGTGTCGCACATTGTCAGTGTGGCCTTGAGGGTATCACTGAAGTACTTCCTCTGTCCACCTGGGGTGCGCTTGCCAGTTTGAAGCTGGGAGCAGAGCATCTGCTTCGGGGAGTCTCATGTCAATCATGCGGATGATGTGCCCACCCAACGTAACTGATCAAGGGTGGTCAGTACCTCGATGTTGGGGATGTTGGCCTATTTGAGGACTCTGGTTTTGGCGTGTCTCCCTTCCCAGTGGATTTGCAGGATCTTGCGCTGGTAATGTTGGTGGCACTGCTGCAGTGCCTTAATATGTCTGCTGTAGACCCACCGGGTGGGAAGAGCAAGATCTGGGGTTGTGAGCCACTGTCTTCTTCAGAGAAGATCACAAGTTCTTCTACATGGGCCTGAGTGAAGAACAAAGGCAGCTACCACCAAAGACCACCATTAAAGGACTTGAGTGCACACTGCCCCTACTGCTCCATTCTACAGAATGACTCCAACATCAGTAAAGCATTCTTTCTTTGCCTACTTAATTAATTTACTATACTGAAACTGCTGTTTCTCAATAAACCATCAGAAAATTACTATAAATCATTGAATGCCTATCAATTGTGATTGTGACTTCCTCCCCGAAAATCAACACCCACCCGTGACAGTGACCGCAGACAATACAATGCTCACTTGCTTGTCTGGGGAGGAGGGCTTCTTCCAGATGGTTGCAGGTGTCAAAAGTGACCTGTTGTGAGAATCTGAGTGCCCTAAGGAGCTAGTACTCAGACATGTTGGGAGATGTGATCCTCTACTTGTAGATCTTGTGTTAGAAGTCTTGTCACCTTCCATTTGGAAGTCTGCCTCTATCTCCTCTTCCAAGGGACACATGACTGAGGCGAAAGCCCTGTTGCTTGTGTGCCTCTGCTTCTGCAGTGACGATGTGGTTTCTGTTCTTGTTTCTGACTAGAAGTGTAAAGTAGAGTTGCATAAGTTGCTCCAATGCCTAAGTGATTGCTGGCAAGAGAGACGTGGAGCTGGAGGTGAGTGCTGTTGGGCAGGTGAATTGGCATTTACCTGTCAAACAGTGATATAACTCACTGGCAGCAGCCTCCCATCTGACCATAGTTTGAGATCTACAATTTTTCTCATCAACACCTTTGTAGCTTGCCAGTTTCATTGAAGAAATACCTCCTATTGTCCGCTCTCCTTGGTAACTATGGAAAATTGCCCCAGAACAGAAATAAGCATCCTGGCTGTCAAAGCCAGAATGCTTGGTTAAAATAGAGTTAAGTATATATTACAATATTGAAATGAATTGACCTGCACGGCATCGCTGCTTGTCATCAGTCTTGGCCAGCTGAAAGCCAGAATGGGAGGGTTGAAATCAGATTCCCAACTTGTTGTCATTTTCAGGTGGTATAACTCACAGCAGGCACCTAGACCTGTAACTCTTCACCTGGGTGTATTGCCCACTGCTAGTCTCAGTGAGGAATCTGCTATCTATTTAGTTGAAGAGATTTAATATCATCTGCTCTGTTCATTGATGCCAAAGATCCCCTGTATGAAACTCTGGGCTGGATCAAACACCTGGATGATAGCACACACCAAGTCCGTGAATGCCTGTCAGCGCAGTGAACAACAAGTGCCAATCCTTTACCATTGACTATAAAATCAATATTGGTATTGGTTGAGTTATAGAAATCTAAACTTCAAATCGCTTCTCTGTGCTGAACTTAGTCAGATGCAGAAAATTGACTGAGTTATGGCCACACTACGTTATGTATTAAATTTTTAGAATTATCTCACATTAGTAATTCAGTTAAAAAAATTATTGTAGATTAATTTTCTATAATCTGCATACAAAAAGCTCAGGTTTAAAGGAAAACAACTTTTAATTTTACCTAAGGCACATGCAGGTACTGAAATGCTTTCCTTTACCTACGCAATAGGCATTAAATTTAGCATAACGTGGAAGTAAAGTTTTGTTGGGTTTAAATGGGTTTTGATAGGTTAATGATGTCAAGCAAAACCAGAAATTTCAAGTCCTTATTTTGAAGGCAGCAATTTAAATATCTTCATACTTTAAATAAGCTGAATTAATGATTTTTCACTTGATTTGGCCATAATGATGATCTATTTCTCAGGATTAAATATCAAAGACTACTTTTATCAACATCTACTTAAAAAAATGTCTCTTATTAGATCATTCCTATGTCTCCAGGCTGCAGAAAAGAAGCCCATAGTGTTTATGGTCCTGTGAATTACGTGAGAACAATATTGTTGTTGATAAGGTAACCAAGGGTCCATCCATTATTCTAATATCAGTTCAGGAAATCTGCAATGATCATTCATTTGAATGGACACTGATGCAATGATAATTAACATTTTACATTTTCACTGAGCATATTGGCACTGAACCTATATTTCAGGAAATTTATGCTGCTGTGCAAATAACAGTATAACTCGCGTGCCATGGCTGTCTATGACTTTTATGCTTAAAAATGGACACAACGCAGTCAATAAAAAATCAGTGTCACAAGTTCAATAAATCCAAGGCCTATATGCATTTTTTGTCAAGATAATATTTTGTAATATTTAGATTATGACAATTTATATTTACTTCAAGTAAGTATTATGGACACATCTTTAATATCAGCCCAGATAGCAACATGGCTCATTATTTCTATTATGTACAAGCCTGATTCTAAGGTTATCACCATCTTGATCAAGAAGGTGTCAACAGTTGTAGTATTTTCTACACAGTCAAACTGAAAGTCAGTTCTTTGCTAATGTTTGCATATTATTTAAAGTACATGAAAAATTGTATCTATATTAACCACATAAAAATGTAAGGATTGCAAAGAAAACAGCTCTATGAACAATTTGCACATGACTCTGAAATGGGGCCACAATATTGCTCAATGATCAAAGATGCTTCCAACGAAAGTACCTTCAATGCATACATATAAATTGATCATTGATTTGAACAGAATAGAATAGAATAGCCTTTATTGTCACATAAACTCAAAGAGTATAGTGAAAAGTTTATACATCGCCAATTACAGTGCCAACTTAGTTACAAAAGTGCCTAGGCACAGCTTCTTTGGTTACAAGATTTAGACAATACAGAAATAAAATGTCCAACATTACAGAAATAAAAGTTCAATACAGCAGACCACGCTGGCATCTAGCTTCCAGTCCGCAACGGCAACATGCCATGGTGGGAGGCTGCCACAGGAAGCCAGAAGGTTGCCACATCATGCTGTGCCATGCCAGGAAGCTGCTGCATCAGAGGAGCCAGAGGCTAGGACTTGTTGCTTGCTGGAGGTCAGGAATTGTCACCAGAGGGTGGGAATTGTTGCCCACCGGAGACCGGGAGTCATCACTCGCTGGAGACTGGGAATTGTTGCTGGAGGTTGTGAGTCGTCAGGAGCTGTTGCTCGCCGGAGGCTGGGAATCGCCGGAGACTGGGAATCGCCGGAGACTGGGAGACAAAGGGAATAAAAGGGAAAAAAAGGCACTGAGAGGAAGAAAAAGGGAAGTAAAAGAAGAAAGGTAGAAGAACAGGTGGAGTGGATGAGCTCCGGCTAGAGTATCCTGGTCCACTGCCATCTTGCACTAGATTTGTTTAAGCTGCCTGCATTCTCCAACTTGGTTCTATCTGAATTGTGTACAATTCTTGTCTGATTTTGCTATATAGTGATTAGTTATCACCCTGTGAACTACTAACCTTTAAGATACAACGTTTATCTTGTTACAGTATCAAAAGTGTGTATTTGCCTATCACTTTAGATGCTTTTGTGAGCTGTTAATGCAAGTTTGAAAGCTTTCAAGAAGGATTAAAATTTAGATTTCAGTTTTCTATATCAGCCCGTTTCAATGGCTGCAGTAACTGCTGGTAAGGAGGACATGATGGCCTAGTGGTATTATCGCAGGACTGTTAATCCAGAGACCCAGGAAATGTCCTGGGGACCTGGGTTCAAACCACACCATTGCAGATGCCTGAATTTGAATTCAATAAAAATCTTAAATGAAGAGTCTAATGATGACCCTGAATCCATTTTCAATTGTTGGGAAAAACCCATCCGGATCACTAATAGAGATAAAAGGTACTGCAGATGCTGGAGAATCCAAGATAACAAGCATGGAGCTGGATGAACACAGCAGGTCAAGCAGCATCATTGGAGCAGGAAAACTTGACGTTTCGGGCCTAAACCCTTCATCAGAAAATGATGAAGGGTTTAGGCGCAAAACATCAAGTTTTCCTGCTCCGATGATGCTGCTTGACCTGCTGTGTTCATCCAGCTCCATGCTTGGATC
>JAHRHZ010000021.1:21987509-22013607 GCA_024137785.1 Ginglymostoma cirratum | reverse complement strand
ATGATGCTGCTTGACCTGCTGTGTTCATCCAGCTCCATGCTTGGATCACTAATATCCTTTACGGAAGGAAACTGACATCCTTACCTGGTCTGCCCTACATGTAACTCCAGACCAACAACAATGTGGTTGACTCTCAACTGCCCTCTGGGCAATTAGCAATGGGCAACAAATGCTGGCCCAGCCAATGACACCCTCATCTGATGACTGTATGAAAAAAGTGCCCATGACGGTGGCACAGTGTTTAGCACTGCTGCCTCACAGCACCAGCGACCCGGGATCGATTCCACCCTCGGGTGACTGTCTGTGTGGAGTTTGCACATTCTCCCTGTGTCAGTGTGGGTTTCCTCTGGGTGTTCCGGTTTCCTCCCACAGTCCAAAGATGTACAGGCTAGGTGGATTGATTGTGCTAAATTGCTCATAGTGTTCTGGGATGTGTAGATTAGGGGGATGGGTCTGGGTGGGATACACTGAGGGTTGGTGTGGACTTGTTGGGCTGAAGGGCCTGTTTCCACACTGTAGGGATTCTATGATCTGGTAGCCACTAATCAAAACGGTAATTTGTGCGGCATGAATCTCCATTTTCTCCTATAAATGGAATGAAGCATGGTGAGGAAAAAGTATGGATAATCTAATCTTGTTGAAAATTTGTACCTTGTTTTCATAATTCTTTGGGAAATTACTATTCGTAAGCCACCTTGAAGATAGCTGAGGGAAAACATTTTGTCAGATTAGTGCAATTAGTAGCCTTTTCAAATAGAACAACTTCCCAAGTAAAACATACCTTTGGATTTCAAATGAGAGCAAGATTTTATTTTCATAAAACATCTATTCGCAACTTCATTTCTGTAATGTCTTTAAATAGAATATTATAAAATAAATTGACAATTCTGCACAAACTGGTAACATAGCACTAAGTATGCTTTTGTGCTGTCTTACCAAATGGTGCCTATGTTAAATAATGGAAAGGCGTCATCTAGGAATAAATTAAATGAATTTTCATTCTACATTTGACCACCAGTGTGTGTGAGTATATCATTACTTTTCAGTTATTCTTCATTTTAGTTCCTGACATTTTGAATTGTATTAATCTGGTTCTCATTTTCATTGACTTGTTACTTCATTATACCATTCATGTTCTCCTTGATTATTTCATTTTCTCTTTATTTGTTTTATTTCACTCATTTTTGCATGCCTCATTGAGGAAAATCTAGCTTAGATACATCATGCCCAGAATTTCTAGAGATGTACTCCATTTCCAGATATGTGATAGCTGGGAGTTCCAGCCGATGATGGCAGCATTTCACACGGTGGTCAAATGAGGTGGAAGCCTGGAAGGTTACCAAAAAATTCCTGTCCTATCAAGACTCATCGACTATAACTCTCACAATTGCATACAGCATGGCTTTAATCCATCTCATCCTCTCAAATTACAAACCTTCATACCCTCTGCGTTGTCTACTCCTTCACTGGGGTTGCCTTACCACCTCTCCTGCCCCTGCTTCATCACTAATGGATCTTCCATTCATTTCCATCCTACTCAACAATCCTTTTGTATCATTGCAGTTAAAAAAAAGTCTCACAATCAGGTGAGATGACAAAGGCCAGCGGGGATAGAGGTGTGTGGTAGACACAAGGCTCCTCATCCCATATCAGGAAAGGGCGGCAGATGTTGCTGTAGGAGAGCACGATGGCTCATATGGGGATGTGGAGACTGCCATGGACAACCAACCCATTCGTTGTGGATGAGCTTTCCCATTACCATCAATGCTAACTTAATCTTAATCTGCAGAAGCTTTTATCCTCTTAATGTATCCTCTAATTCCATCTCTTCTGTTATGCAGGCACCAGTGGCACCAGTGAATATTTGACCTGACAAGGCTAGCAAGAAACTCTTACCTCTGCCTACACTTGGGAGGAGGACTCTATTTGACCCACAGATGATGCACCAGTGAGGTTTTCACCTGCAACCTCTACCAGCTCAGAGACTGACCTTGGTTGGTTCCTTTTCCGACTATACTTGAGGACACAATTGGGTGAGTACATCTCTGACATGACTCTACATCTGGCTACGGAAGAAACAGCCCAGCTCTCTACCACTCAAAGGCCTGTAGAAGGTTAGGACCCTGTTCAGCCTTGAGCAGAGGACAATTCCATGATCTTGGTCTTCAATGACATTGCTGTAGTTGATTCGCTCGCTGAGCTGGTTCATTAGGTTGCAGACGTTTCATTACCCTGTTGGGTAACATCATCAGTGCAGCCTCCGATAAAGCGTTGTTGTAATTTCCTGCTTGTCTTTTAAACTCTGGGGTCTGTTGGAGTTGATTACCTCATTTCCAGTTTTTCTTTGCAGTGGTATGTATATAGGGTTTAATTCTATGTGTTTGTTGATGGTCTTCTTGGTGGAGAACCAGGCCTCTAGAAATTCCTGTACTTGTCTCTGTTCATCTTGTCCTAGGATCCTGATGTTATCCCAATTGTACTGGTGGTCCTGCTTGTCTGTATGTATAGAGACTAGTGAATATTGGTCGTGTATTTTTGTTGCTAGTTGGTGTTCATGTATTCTCGAAGACAGTTTTTCTGTCCAATGTAATGTTTGTTGCAGTCCTTGCATAGAATCTTGTAAATTACATTGGTTCTGTCCATAGTTGGTAAGGGATCTTTGGTTCTCGTTAGCAGTTGGCATTGGGTTGAAGTAGGTTTGTGTGCCACTCTGATGCCTAGTGGCCATAGAGTCTTGTGGTCAGTTGAGACAAATTCCTGATGTATGGTAACATGACAAGTGTGTCGGGGTGTACTGTATCCTCCTGTTGTTATTTGTGATGTGACAGGCATCGTTGGACCCAGCTGTTCAGGTATCCATTGTTTCTAAATACTTGGTGGAGGCTTTCTTCTTCATTTTGGTGTAGTTCTGGGCTGCTGGGTTCTGGGACACTCAAAGACAACTGCATAGACATATGGATAAGAAAACATTTATTTAGCGTCAGAAAAGTTCAATGATTGCAAAATAACAACATCTTCATTTAATTTGGATTAACCAGAGACTGTTTGCCACCTAATCAACAGAAAGTTACAAATTGAAAGGAAGTACAAATTCAGCTTATTCATCTTGGGAGCATTTTCAATTAGGTACTCCTTGCTTCTCCCACTCGATGCTGTTTTGGATGTGCATTCCATTTAATGCTGTGATCCTCAGTTTCATCCACAGAAGATTGTTATTGATTCTGATTAGCTCTGTGTCCCCCGCCTTGGTCACCTCCAGTTGTGAAGAGCACAGCATGCTGCAATGATGCAGTACACACTTTCTGAGCTGTACTGCAAGGTCCTGTGGATCTGCTGAAGGATCAAGACCCCATCTTAAGGAGATCTATGGGCGTGGTGGAAGCATGATTAGCTTTCTATGTTTATTCTGCGTCTGTCCAAGGGTTTTGTAAAGGTGTCATGAACCATGTTAGGTAGCAGTAGCTCTTGTTTCCAAGCAACCTTCCCGATATGGTCTGAGGATCTTAGAAAGTGGCACAACCCGTGATTTCTCTTGCATATAGTCATCATGTCAGCTCCCAGAATATCTGGCAGAGATCTCCAATATCTGGCATTAATGTTACAGTCAGGTTGAATATTCATGGAGAGGAGGCCACTTCTCATGATGAACTCCGCAAATTGGAGATAGGGCACTCTCAATGTAGATCCAGTCAATAGTGCCCTGCACCTACATTTCTTCTCTCCCCTTCTCTAATCAGTTTAAAATACTCTCTACAGACCATGCTGCATTGAAATTTGATGCCAGATGAATGGCACTACTGAATCAGTAGATACATAATTAATGCAATTTCCCTCAGGGTGACTTCAAATTCATATAAGTTTACTCCATTCCTCAAGAGAAAAACAAAAAGCTTACTATGTCCGAGATAACAAGGTGTGGAGCTGGATGAACAGAACAGGCCAAGCAGCATCAGAGGAGCAGGAAAGCTGACATTTCGGGTCTGGACCCTTCTTCAGAAATGCAGGTGGGGAAGGGGACTCTGAAATAAATAGAGAGAGGGGGAGGTGGATGGAAGATGGATAACGGAGCCGATAGGTGAGGAGGAGACAGACAGGAGGCGGGGATGGAGCCAGTAGAGGTGAGTGTAGGTGGGGAGTTAGGGTGGGGGTTGGTCAGTCAAGGGAAGACAGGCAGGTCAAGGAGGCGGGGATGCGGCTGATAGGTAGGAGGTGGGGGTGGGGGTTGAGGTGGGAGGAGTGGATAGGTGGGAGAAAGGACAGACAGGTTAGGGAGGCGGGGATGAACTGGGCTCGTTTTGGGATGTGGTCTGGGGTGGGGAGATTTTGAAACTTGTGAAGTCCACATTGATACCAGTGGGCTGCAGGGTTCCCAAGCGAAATATGAAGTGCTGTTCCTGTAACCTTCGGGTGGCGTCGTTGTGGCATTGGAGGAGGCCCAGGATGGACATGTCGTCCAAGGAGTGGGAGGGGGATATGAAGTGGATCGCGACTGGGAGATGCAGTCATTTATCACGAACTGAGCGTAAGTGTTCCACAAAGCGGTCTCCAAGCCTTCGCTTGGTTTCCCCGATGTAGAGGAGGCCACATCGGGAACAGCAGATACAGTATACCACATTAGCAGATGAGCAGGTAAACATCTGTTTAATGTGGAAGGTTTTCTTGGGGCCTGGGATGGGGGTGAGGTGTAGGGGCAGGTGTAGCAGTTCCTGCGGTCGCAGGGTTGTCCGCTCCACACTCCCCACCACCCCTGGCACTTTTCCCTGCAATGTTCACCGGCACATCTGCTAATGTGGAATACTGTATCTGCAGTTCCTGATGTGGCCTCCTATACATCAGGGAAACCAAGTAGAGGCTTGGAGACCGCTTTGTGGAACACGTATGCTCAGTTCGTGACAAACGACTGTACCTCTCAGTCGCGAACCTTTTCAACTCCCCTTCGCACTCCTTGGAGGACATGTCCATCCTGGGCCTCCTCCAGTGCCACAACAATGCCACCCGAAGGTTGCAGGAACAGCACCTCATATTTCGCTTGGGAACCCTGCAGCCCAATGGTATCAATGTGGACTTCACAAGCTTCAAAATCTCCCCACCTCCCCCTCCCTCTCTACTTATTTCAGAATCCCCTTCCCCTCCCCCATTCCTGAAGAAGGGTCCAGACTTGAAACGGCAGCCTTCCTGCTCCTCTGATGCTGCTTGGCCTGCTGTGTTCATCCAGCTCTACACCTTGTTATCTCACAATCCTGTGGTACTTGTTTCAATGACTAAAAGCCTTATTGAAAATTTTATACAACAATTTAATCTTCTAAGCATCTCATGTCACTAATGTCAAGGTCTGCTCTTTACTTGATTGTACTTTAGCCCTGTGAGAAGGTACTGGCGAGAAAGCTTATATTAAGCAGATTTGGAAGTCACAGGAATAACATATAGTCATACAGTCATTTATCATAGAAACAGACCCTTCGGTCAAATTTGTCCATGCTGACCAGGTTAGTTCCATATACCTGCATTTGGTGCCTATCCCTCTAAACTTTTCCTATTCATGTACCTGTCCAAATGTCTTCTAAATGTAGTCACTGTACCTGCATCTATCACTTCCTCTGGCAGTTCATTCCATATAGGAACCACACATCATCAAACGCCAAATCACAACTCTTTAATTATTCTCTGGAATTCGAAAAGAACACCTCTGGAAATTCAATGTTATACTGATTAGGATAGATAACAGCCTAACCAAACATCACATTGATAAGAGATAAAACAGATTACGTTGAAAACAAATCACGCCAAACTTGTTAACTGATATCTATAGCCAGTATCAAAATAAAAATCTTGTTGACAATTACCTGCAGATATAGTTAGCAACTACGATTTGACATAACTTTCACTTCTCTTTCGGAAGTAAAATGATTATCTGACACCACGTCAAGGAGGACTCTCAGTGATTTCTGTGTTCAAACTCAACCGCTCCGAGTACCTTTTGAGTTACGGGGCCAGCTAAAGGTGACCTACATAAGTGAAAGGGGCTCTCCCCATCACCCTGCTGCAATTAAGGAGAAGAAAGAAATGGAAAATTTTAATCAATTGCCCCACTTCCCTGCACGTGGGCTGGGGAAGGGGAGTCTGAACACACTATGTTTCTAAAGTGTGACACGTCGGGAGGATCCCTTGCTATCCCAGCCTATAAATAAGAGGCCACAGGCTTCGAAATTGTAGTTGGTGAAAGAGAGAGTGAGTGTACATACAGAACTCTCATAGATATCACCATGTTATCACTGGCCGCTTGCCTCCGACTGACTTTCATCCTGGCTGCTGTAGGAAACCTTGTGTCGCCTTGTAAGCCCAAAGTACAAGATGAGCTGATCAAAGACTTTTTCTCATGTGTAGAAATTGTCACGAAGAAAGTGAGTCACTTTGATTTATCTTCCAGAATGATTTTAATCACATTTTGAATTTCAGGAGAAGCAGCAAATGAAAAATTGATTTTTTAAAACAATGTGCATTTTAGTCCAGAGTTTTTTGTTGGACCAATTGTAGAGTGTTAGAGAGTAACATATTCCTCGTGTGTAATTTCTTTTTAAAAAATGTGATCTTTGCCTTTTAATGACCACTTGCTTAAAGAATAGCTCTTTCCACGTGGAGGAAAGCAGTTTTTCACTTTGTTTTCCTTTACAGGCCACCGGCACTAATCGGCGAATTCTACCACAACTGTGCGAGTTTGTGAATATGACAGTAAGTTCAATTATGCTCTAAAGAATACCCAATATTGTTAGATATAGACCCCCTAGGTCGTTTTATATCGTCAAATGTTCACCATTACTTTACAGAACAAGGGCAAATGTACTGTGATGAAAAAAGTTTTGAGGTTCTATCGTTGTTACCTGGAAAATAATCTACAAAAGCTATCGGTATCTCAAGATATCAAAAAGGATCTATTAAACATAGAAAATTACATCCACAAGATAAATGCCAACACAAACTGTAAGTGTGCTTTATTTTTCCATTTTTAACATTCTATGTAAGCACTCTTTCAACTTTGCAGTTAATTTAGACGAGGCTGACCTGTGAACAGTGACTTAAAAGCTGACAATATATTTACTGTACGCTGTTTTAATTTTGGAGTCAGACTTGGTGCCCCAGATATCGGACTTCTGGTGCACTTCACAACATACTGGAATGTCATTTTAATTATCCACATTGGTTCTGAAGTGCATAGTGATTCAGGAGTGAATGAACAAAAACTTGTATCTCCCTTAAAGTAATTAATCATCCAATGTAGTGATTATCAAACAAAATTTGACATATCCTGGGTCCTAATCCCACCATCTTCAACATTTGCTGATGATTTTAGAGCCAAGTAGCATTCATACCTCTTCAGAAAACCTGTGCTCCAGAACGTGCTTCTGCGCTAGCCAACCTGTTTCAGTACAGTTACAACACTGGCATCTCCCTGACAATGTGGACAATTGCCCAAGAATGCCCTGTACATAAAAAAAAAGGACAAATCCAACCTAGCCAATTACTGCCCCATCAGTCTACTGTTTATCATCAGTAACGTGATGGAAGGTGTCATCAACAGTGCTATCAAGCAGCACCTGCTCAGCAATAACCTGTTCAGAGACGCCCAGTTTGGGTTCTGCCGGGAGGGTACCATTGACCCAAAACTGAACTGGACCAGCTAAATAATGTGGCTAAAAAGTAGGCCAGGGCCTGTAAATTTTGTAGTGGGTAACTGTCATCTTGATTCCCTAAAGCCGGTCTACAAGGCACAAGTCAGAAGTATTGAGGAATACACTTCAAATTACTCACCTGGATGGGTGTAGCTCCAACAACGCATGAAGTTTGACACCATCCAGGATAAAGCAGATGGGATGATTTTTGATTTTGATTTTGTTATGTGTACTGAAACACAATGAAAAGCTTTGTTTATGAGCAGTACAGGCAGATCACAACAAGCACAAGGATGTATGGATCAAAAAGATTTGAAGGCATACAGGTTACATTGCAGGTTACATTATTTGAGACTAGAGTCCATTCAGCAATCTGATAACAGCCAGAAAGAAGCTGTTCCTGAACCTGCTGGTGTGTGTGTTCAGGCTTCTATATCTTCTGCCTGATGGAAGAGGCTGTAGGAGATCATTACCAGGGCGTATTGGGTCTTTGATGATGTTGGCCACCTTTCTGTGGCAGTGAGCTGTGTAAATGGAAACCATGGATGGAAGGCTGGCTTCTGTGATGGTCTGGGCTGTGAACACCACCTTCTGTAGTTTCTTACAGTCCTGGGCAGAGCAGTTGCCATACCAGGCCGTTATGCACCCGGACAGTATGCTTTCAATGGTGCATCTGTAGAAATTGGTGAGGGACCTCATGGACATGGCAAACTTCCTGAGCTGCCTGAGGAAGAAGAGGCACCTCAACCATTTCAAAAACTAATTATTCCAGCACCAATGCAAAATGGCAGCAGTGTGCACCATATGCAAGGTGCACCGCAGCAACTCTTCAAGGCACCTTCCTAATCTACGATCTGTGCCACCACAAAGGACAAGGACAGCAGAGACATGGGAACATTCCCTCCAGGCTAACAATATCATTATTCTTTCACTGTATCTGGGTCAAAAAGCCTGCAAATCCCTTCCTAGCAGCACTACACTGCATAGACTGCAGCAGTTCAAAAAGTCCCACTATCACTTTCTCAAGGGCCAAGTTAGGGACGGCCAATGAACGCTGATCTTGCCAGTGACACATTCTCTAAAAGAATTTTTAAAAATCCTCTTTTTAGGAACCCAGGATCACTAATTGACTGCCTGATAGTTAAAAGCCATTTATCAGAATGAAATATTTAATAACACTTAATGGTAAGCAAAGAACTGGGAGGCACAAAAATGCTAGGGCAGCAATCAGAATCTGATCTCTTCTGATTTATCACACTGTGGATGATAAGACAAGGGAGTACTAGTCGGTGTGATGATCCCCTTCCAGTTTCTCATGTACATCAGTGTTTGGAGCAGTGCAGTTTGGCTGCAGTTCTCTCACAGTGAAGTTTCCAAAGCTCCTCTTTGAGGTGATGAAACAAAATCGGACACCAAGCAATATGAGTAGAAATTAAATGTGACACAGATTATTTTGACTGATAAACATGTCAGTTACAGTAGAGGAGAAACAAATGTTACACAAACAGACTTATTGCCATCTGCTAAAAATGGCAACAGGATTTTCAACCTTTGGTCCCGTAATGAATCAGTGTGATAACTTAATCAGGGATTAATTAAAATTCTCTTTCTGATAATGATCACCAAGGAGGCTTACAACTTGATAAAGGTTGTATCAGCAGTTTTCACCTTGGCATTGTGATTTGTCATTTATTACTTCTGAATTCAGGTCTGTAGCATTCAAAAATGAAAATGTGTATGTGCAGCATTTCGCAGTAATGTCTGTGTGAGCAAATATATCTATTTGGTAAGATTAACATGATCTAATATTGTTCATGATTTTACAATAACGCATCACTCAACAAAAATAGCAAAAAGGCATCTGTTTAAAATCAGTGTTTATTAACTTACAGAGAAAATGTAAGCCATCTAAGGATCCTGTGGCAGAAAAATTCAAGAAGTTAAAAAAGATAAACAAATGGTACTGAGACTCTTACTACTACAGTGCACATATTTTAGGTTTGATAAAGGAACAGCCTGAGATTTAGCTAATCGTTCTGAAAGTTTGCTTTTTATTCACTCGTGGGAAATGGGTGTTGCTGGCTGGCCAACGTTTAGTTCCCATCCCAAGTTGCCTTTGAACTGATTGGCTTGTTAGGCCATTTCAGAGTGCAGATGATTCAACCACATTGCTGGGGGCTGGTGTCGTATATAGGCCAGACCAGGTGATGATGGCAGATTTCCTTTCCTGAAGGATGTTAGTGAACCAGATGGCAATGGTTTCATGGTCATCAGTAGATTCTTAATTCCAGTTTTTTATTATTGAATTCAAATTATACCACTCTATTCTGGCAGGATTTGAACCAGGGTCGTAAGAGCATATGCAGACTTCCTGGATTAATAATCTAGCAGTAATGCCACTAGGCCATCACCTCCCCCAAACTTCCCTGAAAACCTTAAAATTACCAGTTTTATTAATGTTTATGGTTAAGGCCACCAGGTATGTCCACAGCATGATCAGTGAACTATGAATAACTAGAACCAATTTAAATCCCTTTTATTTTTTCAGTGTTCAAATATTAAATATAACTAGCACCAATGTTTTAGTCTTAAGCAAGATCAAAGATTAGTATATTACAACTATTACTAAATGTGATTCAGTTTAGGTAGAGTGTAAATACAAACATTAAGAGCAGAAACAGATCAGATATACTTATGAAAATGAAAGCTTGATTAGTCCATTCTCATTGCAGACCTGCTTGCTTGAAGATCTCTCTTTCTGAGGTAGAGGGAGTTGAAAACTTGAAGTCAAAATCTATCAGGCCCAATAGCTTTGGAACTTGTTGCACAATACATGGAGCAAGCTTTGAGAAAGAGAAACTTTCTTATTCCTCACTAACATTTGCAGATTGCCTGCACTCTTCTGGGAGATCTTAGACTGATTTCTGAAAACGTTTGTCTTTTGATCTAGGAACCCTCTTCTCTGAGGGTGTTGTTTTTCCAACCATTCTGGGAGTTCTGTTTTAGAATGGTGTCTCGCAGCCTTATCGACCTTAAGAAAGCTGTAAAGTTAATGTTTTATAAATCATTGTCCCATAAAGTAGTCAAGTTTGCTAGAATTCCTCATTGGGTGGTCTTCTAGTTTCCTAGAAATCTTACATTTTAAGATTTGTTGTGCTGTCTGGGGGGTTAATTGAATTCTATATTCATCCCTTTTTGATTGCTATTGAGATAACATAGCAAATGGCAGCATTTAAATCAGCATTTCTACCTTTTCTGGTTGAAAGTGAATCAAGAAGGATCAACCATGTGACTTCTGGCAGCCATGTTTTAGATACTGTATCTATTTAAAATAAAAGCAAAATTAAAGATTTTTATAAAAAATATACAATATTGTAACAGATTTATAACAGATTGCTTTTACTTATTGAAGAAGGGGGAGGTGGTGATAAAATGGTGATATCATTGTGTGGTATTTCAATGCCTATGCTTATTTGGACATGAGTAAAGGGTTCTTCAGAGGAAATAATGAATGTCTTTTGTAAAAAATACATGAATATTTCAAAAGGCTTGCTAATGTTATTATAGAACCCATTGGTTCTGCACCTAATAGATACAGTAAAGACACTTGAAAGGCACAGCAGATAGCAATGTGAAAATCAAACTGCGACATTGAGAACATAAGTGAGTAATTATGACCTTTACGGTGAAGTTAGCAAGAGTAGTAGTAACTAGCTGGTGTAGCAGTAACATCATTGGACCAGTCATCCAGAGGCTCGGATGAACGCTGTGGGGACATAAGTTCAAATTTCACCGCAACAAATAGTGGCATTTAACTTCAATTTAGACATCTAGAATTAACAGCTAGCCTCATTAATGGTTATCTGAAATGATTGTTGCAAAAACCCATTTGGTTCACTGATCTCTTGTAGAGAAGGAAATCTCCATCCAAATGTGGTCTGGTTGATATGTGACCCTGGGCCCAGAGGTGTAGTTGACTCAAATGTCCTCTGGAAAGTCAGCAAGCTAAACCATTCACCTGAAATTAATGATGGACAAGTAGTGCTGGCCTTGCCAGTGATGCCAATATCCTATGGGAAAAAAGTCTGCAATTCAGAATTTAGGTAGATGGTGTCTGTGTGTCTGTGTGGAAGAAATATTGCTGAATTACACTTTCACAATCTATTTATCATGGAGAATTACTCCTAAATTAATTCCCTTCTCCTGGCTTCCACTGTTGGTATTATTAACACTACCTTGTATATAGTTAACAGCAAACCAAAATTGCCAATTAACTGAAAAAATTGCATGTTCAACTTATTTTAACAAATTTGTCATCTTTTCCATTACTGCTGGTACACCCTGATACCTGTGGAATGGCTGTACTAGCAGATCAGTCGTAGCAAAACCGTTTTCTGCATGAAGGTTGCAGAAACGTTGGAGCAGCTAAGCCTATTGGCAGCCTTTAAACCTTCTTAATTTGGAACTAGATTAGAGCTGAAGTATTAAAGATAAAAGGTACTGCAGATGCTGGAGAATCCGAGATAACAAGCATGGGGCTGGATGAACACAGCAGGTCAAGCAGCATCATAGGAGCAGGAAAACTTGACGTTTAGGGCCTAAACCCTTCATCAGAAATAGGCCCGAAACGTCAAGTTTTCCTGCTCCTATGATGCTGCTTGACCTGCTGTGTTCATCCAGCCCCATGCTTGTTATCTTAGAGCTGAAGTATTGTTGCTCTCAGAGAAAGGGTGCCATTGGCAGCTCTAGAATACACACTTGTGAACTGTAGCTTTGCGTCTCCAACTCTTTACTATTGGTTTCGAAATTATTGCCATTCATTTTGCCAGTATAAGCAGTACAATTAAAATCAGAGGCATCAGACAGTGAGTAAAGAGAGACTGTTTTCAATAGCTGAAAGTTTGCTAACTGAAGGGCATCAATTTACGGTGGCAAAAACACAAGGAGGTGTAAGGATTTTTTTAATGCAGTGAGTGATTAGGATTTAGAATGCAGAGTTGGATAAGTGATGGATACAGTTTCACTTATAGCTTTCAAAGGAGAACTGGATAATTATTTGAAAGAAGAAAAAATTGCAATAAAATGGGGAGTGAGCAGGGTAGTTGGATTATTTGGATGGTTTAAATGGTCAATTGTCAGACTCAGTGGTCCAAAAGGCCTCCTTCTGTGCTGTGAAATTCTGAATCAATGACCTTCCCTTACATTTTGTTGCTGTGCTGCCTCTTGTACTGTGCACCATCTGAATGTCCTAAGCTTATAATTACCTGCTACATTGTGATTCTTCTGTCATGCCTCATTGAGGTGGCAAACTGGAAATCAAGCCCTGCTCCTTCCAGAGTCGCCACAAAAGTTAAAGATTTCATTAAAGGATGCAAAGTTACTTGCTATGAGACCCATGTTGACAGAAAGGACAGACAATATCTTTGTACTTGACAAGGATTACTGTTTATTACAAATTAATAGATCGTATCTACACATAAACAATGATAACTTATTTTAACAGATTCTACCAGATAAAAATATTAATCCTATTTATAAACACCCCCACACATATTTACAGACATAGACAGTCACAAAACCTAGGTGTTATGGGTGGAGGGGAAAATAACTGGGAAGGCAGGTTAATGATCCCTGTCCTTAGGATTCACTGAGATGCCTGTTTTGGCTTGTCAGGACTTGGTGCTCTGCTATCTTCCTTCTCTGGGCACTTTAACTCGCTCACAAGAAGCACACACTGACTTGTCCATACTTATAAAGTCTCTCGTGTACTAGTTAAAACCTGCGGCTTATAGCAACTCATCAGGGAAGTAAACTTGTTTTCTTCAGGCTTGACTTGTTTCTCACTATGGAGAGAGGATAGCTCCTCTCATTCAGGAGGTCCAGTTATCTTCTGATTAAACATTTACCACAAGCTGTTCAGTGACCTGGGAACCGACAGCCTAGTTGTCGACGGGCAGAAGGCCTTTGTAATCATTAACTGGTCACCATTCAAGAGACCAGCCAGCTACTTGTTTCTGGCTGAATCTCCCTTCATATACCCCCCAGTTCAGCTTTAGTAACCCCTCTCCCTCCCCAGTGTTTGGACAAACTGCTGTGTAAACTGCATTTATAACGAGTGTCAGGCAACTTATTTTAAACTGTAGCAATCCCTTTGACAGTCTTTGATTTTTAAAAACCCTCTTCAGCCCACATCAAAAAATACAGAAAAATAAAAAGATATGGCCCTTATATACCTGCACTGTGTTGTAGGGGTCAATTTAGCTCAGTTGTCTGAATGATTGGTGTGTGATACAAGCAGCATGGGTTCAATTCTCATCACTGGTTAAGGTTACCATGAAGGACTCTGCTTCTCAACCATCTCCCCCCTTACCTGAGGTATGGTGGCCCTCATGTTAAATTGCCAACAGTTGACTGCCTGTAATGAGAGAGCAGCCCAAAATTCTGTTAAGACAATGGCAACTTGATTCCCTGTTCTTTCAAGCATGATCATTTTAACACCTCAGTTGACCATTTCAAGTCGATCTTTGTTGTAACAACAACTATTGCATTTATTTAAACACTTGTTGAAGAGCACATTCCAAAATCTTTCATGGGCCTGTGAGTAGGAAAAAAGGACACTCTATCAAAGAAGGAGATATTAGCGAGTTGATCAAAGGTTAGTGAAAGATTGGGTTTTGTGAAGGCTCTGGAGAAGGAGAGGGAGATGAAATAGTTTAAGGACTAAAATCCTGAATAGAATATAACTTCACATCACTCAGACCCATTGCTTTTCATTCACCAGCCAATTAATTTAGATGTGAAGAGATGAAGTTTAAATTTAATATTGGAGAAGTGCTCTACATATTTTTGTTTATAAGGAATTTCGTGTTTAACTCACAACTGTCTTTAAATATTTATTCTCATTGCATACTTAAGCTGAAATTTGGGGAGAAAGAAAACACTCTGGCCCAATTGTATGGCGACGCTGGTAGTGTCAGAGTGAAACATACACTGTGTACCTATTATCAACATCAAATAATAAATAAATTCTGACTACTTTAATATGTAACATAATTATAGCAGGAAGGTTACCTGATGATAAACGTTGACTTTGGAAGGAATTGCCAAGAAAGTGGCCTGGGTTGCTCGCCTATCCTGTTCCCTTAGTGTCCATAGGCAATTTACCCTCCTCCTTGGGAGGACGGGCTTAAGTTTGCTGAATGTCTCCACTTCATGACCTGCTTATGATGTTGCTGACGTGCGGCCATCAACCCACATCCTAACAATCTATATGGCAGAGTTTAAGTTGTCTTATTTAGAATTTTGATTTCACTGATATTATGGTCAGCAGTCAGTCTGTGTAAGTAGATTGCAGTATCTTTACAGTATTCATAGTGTATTCTGTATTTTGAGTGATACCTGTAGTAAATGATTTAAATAGTGTTTTTTCAAACTTTGGAACCTAGAGCACAGATAATAGACCTGGTAAATTCCAGAAGGAACAATTGCTAATTATCTGTCCTTTTTGTCTAAAATTTCCAGCTGAAAGATTCGTCACATGCCACTGCATCTGAGATCATCTTTCAACTCTACGTTCTTAGAAATCTCCTTCTCGAAATAACCAACAGATTGCCTTTCACAGGATGTTAATCTAGACAATTGTTATTTCTAGTGATCGCACAAGATTTTACTCTGCTCTAAATTGGAAGAATAAAAGAAAAGTCATAAAAAAATGATCATTGTGTGGTAAGATTGAAGGAACAAGCCAGCCTCATCTTCAACATACCGAATCTTTTAATGATGTACACTCACAGGGCTGTTCCTCCGCTCATTTATTTGGTGTGCTTGTGATCATTGAGCAACTTCTTCTTAAAATTGTGAATGGGAAATTATTTTGGAATGAGGGAGACAGATTATGTGCAGCTTTTTTCTTCAGACAACTCCCTCTACTCACTTTCTTTTACTTTCACTAGTCAAACGTTCAATGGTTCAGCATGAAAGTACATCTGTAATCAAAATGAGGTCAGGAAACTAGGTTATATAATGGTTCTGAAGGGGTTAATATTTGTTGCATTGACTCTACTTATTATTGTAATGTCACACACAAATCTGTGGATGAAAGTGAGTTTTGGCGGGAAGAGATGTATCTGTCCCAATTCCCTTTGGTTCTAATAAATATATGAACAAATGTATTTGTACTTATTGTTATCATGTAACAAAACTTCTTGTTATTTAAGAAATTTACCTCTTCTGTATGTACTCTACAGTGGTATATTCTCTGCTATTAATCAGTAGATAGACCAAGATAAAGCAAATACAAAGGAGGATGGCTGAAATTGAACTACTCAAGCAACTTTTGACCAGTACCACAAACTGATAGAGGTGGCAAATACCACAGGCTAGCAAAAGTGGTCACCTGGGAGATTGAAGAGTGTTGAAATCACGAGCTAAATTTCTTAAAAGCACCTTTTTTCCCCCCTAAGTATCTAGGTCATGTAATCCCCTTGTTTCCACCAGTGTCTGGATTATGTCAGGCTCAAGGCACAACTTCCAACTTAAAAATGTTTAAACTATTTAGTAGGGAAATGATATGATAGCAAATATAATAGATGTTATGTTTTCAAATTGATTTTTAAGGGAAATATCATCCATGCCAAATGCCTATTCAGGCGCATATCTTTCTGGTTTTTTGTTCTTTTTAAAAATAGAGATAGAAAATTATAGGAAGCATATGATGAACTTCTGATGCATCCTTCCAGAAGCTAAAGCTAGTTCTGCACTGGGAACATAAATTTGTAAAGCTTGCCTCTGGTGAATTTTCTATATGATTAAAATTGCTTAAGTGTTATATTTTCAAGTGTTTTGTTTCTCAGTTTATGTATGTTTTTATTGATGTTGCAAAATGTAGGAAGATCACTTCCCATGTGTGTAGAAGCAGTCATTAGCATCATAGTCAGCAATATCCTGGCTACAGGGTTTAGGTAACTGGTTCCCTAATTACACAAAAAAAGAAATACAGCCATAGGTTATTTGAATCCTTGAGCGTGCTCCAACATTCAACAAGATCATGGTTGATCTAATGGTGGCTTTTCCAGTCTGCACATTCCATCATCCTTGATTTGGTTGGAGATCAAAAATCTTTCTCACTCAACCTTGAAAACATTCAATGGCCCAGCCTCCACTGCTCTCTGGAGTTGAGAATTCCAAAGATGAGCCAACCTTTTGAGAATAAATTCCTTCTCATTCTTGTCTTAAATGGGAGACCTCCTCATTGAAACTGTGCCCTCTAATTCTAGATTACATCACTTTTAGAGATAATTTTAAAGATAAAAAGAAAATGTGGCCCCATTGGGAGAAGTAAGATGTGGTGGAATTATATTTAAAAGTAAATAATGAAGTAAGAAAGCTCTTCAGAAATCGATAACAATGAATTTTGGAATTAACTCCGATCAATCCTGGAGATGTTTTGGAAAAGAGGAATCTCAACTCTATTTAGGTTTATAACCTTATAATGAGATGGTGAAAATCAATAATGATGTACTTTGAACAATCAAATGTCTACGTAGGGCTCAAAAGCGCAACCCAGGGATTAAGAGTCTCATTTATCTAACAATTCCACTGGCCAGGATCTGTCGGAACTCCCCACACATAGCCTGTTCATAAGAACACGCAAAATGTGAACAAGAGTAGATTAGACGTCCTACTGAGCCTGTTCTGGAATTCAATATGATCATGGTGGATCTTGGGCTTCAACTCCACTTTTCTTCCTGTATCTTGTATCCCCTGATTACCTAATGGACCAAACATCTGACCAGCCCAGCCTTGAGCCAACTCATTAATGGGGACTCTAAAGTGCTCTGGGCTGGACAATTTGAAAGATTCATACCTCTTTAAAAGAATGATATCTTCTCTCAATCCTAAATGATCGACCCCTAATCCTAAGACTGAGCCTCCACTGTTTCAACTTGATTATTCACCAACTTTATAATGTTTCGGCATCTTACAGTTAGACAAAATACATTCTTTACAGACCAGTTCAGAGTGGGAAAGTGGTGAAAGTGAAATCTAGAATTCAAGTGAATTTCAGGGATTACATGGTGTGTGGTAAGGTAGGGAGAATTGTGTTTTAACCAGAATAAATCAGTAGAGAAAAAATTTATTTCAAACTTATAGTTGACATTACATTTATCTGGTTAAAATGTCTGTGTTAAACTGACCTTAAGGTGAAAAAGACTCATACCCTTCAGCTTACGAGGGAAAAACTGTGCATGTTTTGTCAGTCACAGTGCAGGCTGTGTGCAAATCCAGGACTGTTCTTGGCACCTGATTGGTCAGGTCAGGAGTTGTAGCAAACAATTTGTACACTGGAACAGTGATTGTGAGGATAAATCATGCATTAACTTGAATAGTATTACATATATGTTTGTACTCACCCTTAAAAATTCAGTGTATTATTTATCTTAATCTTTTACATGTCTTCTATACAGTATAGAATCTCCTCTGTTTTGTATCTCCATTCACCTCCTTTGCTATTTATTTGATGGTGTGAAAATTTGGTGACTTGCTTAACTTTCAGCTGAGCTTTAAACCCATTTCTAAAATACTGACTTTGGCCCAGATCTTCAGATTTCAGGATGGTCATAGAACAGACATAAACACCAAAGTGCACTACAGGACACCTTAGAAGTCCCAGACCAATGTCTCTGGGAATTGTGTGGGAAGTTTGACGTTCAGATGGACAATTCCTCTGCTCCATGGGACCCTCCAAAAATGTGTTTCTCTCTGAATTAAAGTCAGAAGCTTTGGACAGTCTGACTTGTTTTCTTCAAGTGTTACCCATGCAATATTAGACAGGAAAATCTGACTCTAATGTTTTTTACTGTTGATAGAACAGACCCCCAGTCACCCCTGTGGCCATTCCCTTGAACCTTAGACTGCACCCGCCCCCCCAGCAACCTGAATCTTCTGAACTGATAAACTCACCAACACTACCTATCCCATCTGTTACTCTAACATCTCACTCACCACCTTCCCGCTTGCAAACCTACCCCCTTATGCACTTGTCTGACTCATGATACTCCAAAATTTTGCAGCTACTGCTATTTTAAAAAAAATGCTTTTTTTTGCACAGATTCTCTGTGCTGCTTGTTCTGAGGTTTCCTTTACTGAGTCAATTTCAAGGACCCCTGGAAACATTGGGGGAAGGTAAACATTTTTTTGTTTGATCAGGGTTAGAAACAGGGTTCAGAAGATTTGGGTCCTTATGTCATTCATTGTTCAAATTCTTCCAACTTCCATTTTCTGAAAGACAGATTTCAAACGTTCTTTCTACACTAACTTTTATTACTTAAACTTTGATCCTGATATTTACAGAGAGTGCATTTCATTCTATTCACCTGTGGGATGTGGTTAACGTTGCTTGGCCACATTTATTGCCTGTCCCTTGAGAAGGTGGTACTGACTTGCCATCTTGAACTGCCGCTGCTGTCCATGTGCTGTAGGTAGACCCACAATGCTCTTCGGGAGGGAACTTTGGGATTTTGACCTAGTGACAGTGAAGGTACGGGGATATAATTCCAAGTCAGGATGATGAGTGGCTTGGAGGGGAACTTGTAGATGGTGGTGTTCCCACTTGTCTGCTGTCATTGTCCTTCTAGGTAGACGTGGCTGTGATTTGGAAGGTACTGTCTAAGGAACTTGGGTGAATCTTGTAGTTAGTACACACTGCTGCTACTGAGTGGCAATTATGAATGAAGTGGTTGCTTGTAAATGTGCTGCCACTCAAGCGGGCTACTTTGTCCTGGATGATTTCAAACTTCTTGAGTGTTATCGGATCTGCGTCTATCGAGCATGGGGGGACTATTCCATTACATTCCTGACCTGTGCCTTGTAGATGGTAGACAGACTTTGGGGTATCAGGAGGTGAGTTATTTGCCACAGTATTCCCAGCCTCTGACCTGCTGTTGTAGCCACTGTGTTTATATGGTGAGTCCAGTTGAGTTTCTGGTCGATAGTAAGCCCCAGGATGTTGATAGTGGGGGTTCCAGAGATGGTAACACTGAATAAGATTGTCTCTTATTGGAGATGGTCACTTATACATTTGCAAATGGAGAATGTCTTATTGAAGTGTCTCACCTCTTCACAGAAGGGCAGAGCTGAGAAGGAATTCCTTTATCCAGAGAATGGTGAGTCTGTGAACTTCTCTTCTGCAGGAAACTGTTCAGGCCAAACAATTGAAAGCTTTTGATAAAAATGTGGATACAGTCTTTTAGGACTAAAGGAATCAAAGGATATGTGGAGAAAATGGGAACAAGGTACTGAGTTGGCCATGATCATATTGAATGTTGTGCTCCTATTTTGTGTTTCTATGTTCCTATACCACCTGTTCATCTTGCTGCTTGACACTATAAAAATGCCAATGAGCTCATACAGGGCTGGTTCAAAATCCTTCCCCACATTTCAGGTTTGACCCCATCCCTTCCAACACCTTCTTTAGCCCCTTTTGGAGGGGTTAATATCAAAGGCTTTACGTTGTAAAGTTATAGCCTAAACCTCCTGTTACACAGTTACACGTATTCAGCATTCCCATCCTTGTTTAATATCAATTCAGTTTCAACATAATGACTCAGTTTTTGCTCTCAGAAGTTACCAGTTGGTACCCACCATTCATTACACTTACATCAGCTTGCAGAGTTTGCATAGGTTTTATTGCAGTAACTCAGTCATCAAGAGTCTATAACAATGTGATGCCCTCCACACAATATGAATCTGTGAATAGGACATGCAACAATGTGCCTATTCAACCAATGAGATGAAGAACCCTCACTGAGGCATGCAGTCCATAGCAGAAGTGTAAGTTTGAATATTTCATTCAGTGTAAAATCATTTACGGAAAGTGAAGTAAATTGAGGGAAAGAAAGATGGGTTTAAGAGTCAGATAAAGAGAAAGAAAGATAACATGAAAAATATTTTTTAAATCTCCAACGAATTAACATATTCCACAATTGCAAAGGTACATTGTCAACACCAGAAAGGCTGTATAGCAGTAATTAAGACTTTCATGGTGTTAAAAGTTTACCTAAACTTTATTAATCAAGCCCTAACTTTTTCTGCTTAATAGATATTTAATAGACAAACCCAAACTTTTATATTCTTTGTGTTTGAATGCTAATTGCTGATGTATTGAAGTTTGTGGAGGAGCAGTATAGCTCAAACAGAAAAATCTTAATTGCCCATTTTAACAGTACTTCGCAGATGATATAATTTGCTGTCTAATTCACAACTAGATAACAGTGAGAGCTGATAACCTCATGATGATGACTTTTGCAAAGCTCAGGCCAGTAATTTTTAAATCTTTCATCACCTTTTCTATATTGGTTTTATTCCATGCAATACGTGGTTACTACAATGCTGGTTGATTAACTCTAAATCATTATTCATTTCAACCATCATTTTGGTTTTGACAGGAAGTTTTACAAGATGACACCCGTCCTACTGCTACCCCTCCCTAGGTTTCCGAGCAGGAGACTGACTAACTGGACTGTACCACTGGTTGAGATAGTCCTCAAATGCATCATCACATTTGGGAAATCCTACCTTCCATACTTGGCTGCCAAGTATACTATCCCTTTGAATTTGATTTCCTACTTAAACCCCTACCTCTACATCATCAGATGCCATTGAACCATCACAACTTTGCTATCTAGGAATTCTGTCTCTACAGCAACATTCTCATCAATTACCCAAGGACTCACTGAATTCTTTTAATACTTATTCAGGGGATGAGGGTGTTACTGGCTAGGCCAGCATTTATTGTTCATCCCTAATTGCCCAGAGGGCCATTTAAGAGTCAACCACGTTGTTGAGTCTGGCATCACATGTAGACCAGACCAGGTAAGGATGGCAATTTCCTTCCATAAAGAACATTTAGTGAACCAGATGGGTTTTTCCTGACAGTTGACCAAGGTTTCATGGTCATCATTCAACTTTTAATTTCAGGTTTTTATTGAATTCAAACTCCAATACGAGGATCTTTACAAGTAACTCGCAATCAACATAGATGTGTGGTCACTTGAACTAACTTTGGTCTGCAAAATGTGTCTTTGTATCCAAAAAATGTCTAAAAATCTCTCTACAGCTAAACATTTGACCAACGTAAATTTCTTCCAATTTATATTCAGACATTGCTTTTTCCTTTTGCAACGTATTATGAGGTACACATCCACACTGTAATGATGATAACGAGGTCAGCCATGTGGACCTCATAGAATATGAGTTCCCTGATTGGAGCTGTTAGTCTGTTCTTATCAGGGAGCCCTGGCTGACAGATAAGAACAGGAGTGTTGGACATGCTGTTCACTTTGAGCTCTGAGGGAGCTGGATCAGTGTCAGGCTCTCCATGTGTAACTAAAGGGTGACTTGGTAGCAGGATACTAGTCTCTGTGGAGTTATTTCACCCACAAGTTCTATGTAAATGTAAACTATTTTACATTAGACATAGGTGCTATGAATATGCTATGTTCATAAATCACATTCACTATTCTAACTGTGGAAAGATTGAAGAAATCACTGTGGCTAAGAAATTTAGAGTTATGGGGAGCAGACAGTGTAGTGAAACCAACAGCGTAACCCTTTCAAAGGAGAAGCATACATATGATTGGTCTCATTCGATGCTGTATGATTCTAGGATGTTGAGATTGTCTATGACAATAAAAATCATGCCAATTCCCTGGACTTTTCATATTGATGAATTTTGTTCTTGAAAATTGGCCAAATAACACAAAAGCTCAACCATGGAGATACAGATAGGCATTTAATTGCTAGCTGAAGCCTGGGAAGCTCCATCTATCTGCAGAAGCACATAGACTCTCTCACTGAGACTCAGCATTCAGAGATAATTTATGATTACCAGATATGGTGCATAAAAAAAAAGTGACTTCATGCATTGTGAACTGTGATACATCGCAGGGAGAAGATCTCCATTCAGTATGCTGTAGAGATTTTGGATATCATCTGTAAGGAAGCAAAGCTTTCAGCTGATGCCACCTGGGTTAGGGTCTTGAAAATACAATACGGCTGGTATGTTTTGATGCTCAGATACCATCAGATAAGGAACACTTTTTTTATACAGTCAAACACTGCTATTCTTCCTCTGTGGCTCTACCCTTTCTACGCCCAAGTACAGAAAAATTCCTCAGAATACCATTTTTAGATCAATGCCCGTGTAGGATCAGGGAAGGATCGGTCAAAGTTAAGTATCGTCCAAATCTCCGAAATACACAAAATCTGGCAGGAGAAACCACCATATTCTATGAGGATCTTGAGCCTCTTATTGAAAGTAATCTTTATCCTTCCAAAATCTCATTCTCCTTAAATCATCTCTAAACCACAACTGCTTTGGTACAAAGAGTGAATAAAATGCAGGTGTGTCTGTAATATGAACTATCAGTTTTGTTTCCACTCCATTGTCAGTCTGTGTCCCTGCCTGGGATTTTCACTTTTTCAATCTAAATGTGGAGGAGGACATCTTTACAAGATTGAGAGATTTCCCCACCTTACCAGGAGAAACCCTGTAGGGCCATGTGCCAATCAAACGCTTAAGTACTGGCCCAGTGTGTTCCTGAGCCAAACTGTTCCTGGGACAGAGATGTCCTGCCCATGTGAAGCTGCTGGTTAATCAGAGGCCAAAAGCTACTGTGAGGAGCAGTACCACTTTCGAGGCCTCGGCTGTGCCTGAACAGCGCTACTAAAGGCCGGAAGCAGTGGAAAGGTACCCTGTGAACTTATGGGGGTTGGATCATGAGAAGGCTTTGTCAAGGAGGTTGGAGATAAGGACAACGATGTGGCTTTCAGTGACCACCTCTATTGCGCCTGCCTGTACCTTAGATAGTTCCAAATTGATGTCCCTATCCCCTGTTCAGCAGGCATGCAGGTTGCCCTTTTTTAACAGTTGGGGACACTGCCACTTACCTTGCCTGCTGGGAACACAGTCGTTCAGGGCAGTGGTCACTGAGGTTGAGAGCATTAAGACGTCATTAATTGACCACTCGAGGGCCTTCATTGTTAATTGGCCCGGAAGGCCAAACATGGGCCTTTCCAATAAAAATTATTTTTTTTTGGTAGTGGGAAGGGGACAGATACCTCTAGGTTGAAGAGTGTTTGTCTGTGAAGGTGGTGGGAGCGTACCCTTTTTTTGGGTGCACTACTTCGGTCCAACAATGAGGCAATTGGGTACAATTTAGAATCTTCTCTCATTCCATTAAAAATAAACTCAGACAACTGTAAATGTTGAAATTGAGAGATTTATTACAATTGCTTCTATTGAGAGTAATTCAAGCTGTTTTACCATACTTCAGATGTTCTTGTGACAACTGTTCAGCAACTAACCCAATCCTGAATTGCTGAAGGGTGTAGAAATTTGCCTGGTGCAGAAAGAATGGTATTTGTTTGACTGCTAATTACACGTCCTGTCTAATGTTCAATTGGATGACAATAATGGAACCGAACATCAGGCAGACCGTAGAGTCAAATTCTACAACTCCTGTTGTGCATTGCCCACAATGAATGGTTAGTCCTTGGCTCGTTTGAAGCTCTCATTTGAGATTTGGAACATTTTAGATCGGGGAAAATAGAATTGAGCGATGAGAAAATTTCCAGACTGCATGCCCGCTTCCTAAATGACCTTCAGATAAAAGCAGATATCTTGACCTATTCACCCACTCACCCAGTTGTGGGAAGATTTACTGGCTGAGCTGCCGCATTAAAAATACAATGAGCAGAATGATCAAACCACATACTTGTAAATAATATGTGTGAAGATAAGGATCATTTATTAATACATCTTTGAAAGACTGAGCCAACTACCTCAGTTGCTAATTCACTACACATCAATGAAACTAGCTTGGGTGGAAAAGTTGAATACTATATATGACAGAAAACCAGATAAAGGTTCTATATTTTCAGAAAGTTGGTCTTGGAGAGGAGAGGGCCAGAATAAACCAGTAGGCAATAAAAGTGCCGGTTGCAGGTGGTAATAATGATACCTTTTAAACCTGGGAATATAAAGAAAGTTAGAACAGAGTGTACAGGTTATAAAGGGTTGGACGAGAGAAGAATGCACTTGTGTTGGAGGAAAAGCAAGTGCCTCTTTGAAAGGCTGGGAAATGGATGGGATTAGGAAGGATTGCATGTGGATATGTAAAGGCCACTTTTACAAATGGAATGGTATTTTTCATTGCATTTTATCCCCCTGATGTGGAGAGAACACATGCAGTGTGATTAGTGGAGAAATATATATTATAAATGATTGCACATGGAAAGTATGTTTGTGAATTGAACAATACTGCGTGAATGAATAATGTGATAAATCTAATAAATCAGCTGTGGTTGAAAGTGTCAGTGAAAGATTTATTAGAGTTCTGTGTAATGAACAAGAATATACTTGATGGAATGAACATTCCAGAAAGCAGAGATGTGAATGGATGGGAAAAATCCGAGGAATGTGAAGCTGGTAAGTTGGGACTTGAAGAAATGAATGACCCTGTCATTGTTTGAGTGGAGTGGAGGAGGTGAGAAAGAAGGCACAAGAAATAGATACCATTATAGATGGATAATCCTAGTGAAGGTTTCTTATTCTCTGATGTGGAAAAGGGAGTCAACTGGTTGTCAGAGCAGGAATGATAGAGATGGAGAAATGTGGAGAAATGAAAGGAATTTTTACAAGAATCATTATTGGAAGAGCATTATCAGGATAAATATGGAAGTCTGATGGCTTGCGAAAGAGGGCTGAAGAAGGGCCTGGTATGGAGAAAGAAAAATCTAGATAAAGAAGGCAAATAGATCACTATACAGCAAAAACTGGGTGAACAATAGAAGGATAGTTAATGACTTTCAAACTTCTATTTCCCTTTAAAATACCAGTATTATATCGGTGAGATTGATCTTCCTGTTTTTGTTGCTGCTGCAAACAATCGTTATATTTGGACAGAATTACAAATATTCAAGCACCAGCTACAACAATAGATCAATCAGGCAAAAAATGCACAATTTCAAATGGAATTTTCCACCGCATCTCTAAGATACACTGAATTAAAGATGAACTGAGTGTGAGTACCATCATGCCATCCCTAATTTTAATGCATGCCACATGAGTACTGTCGGGCACTGACATGGACAGCAAAACACGACATGCTTAAGACCTTGGAATAGTGACAAAAGAGGTCTGAAACGCTTCTTAGGGCAGACAAGGCAACACATTGCACACCATTTCATTTCCACTGAGAACAATACAAATTGCTGGAGAAACTCAACTGGTCTGGCAGCCTCCCTAGAGAGAAAGCAGAGCTAATGTTTCAGGTCCAGTGACCCTTCTTAAGAAGGCCAAGCAGCATCATATTAGCAGGAAAGCTTGACGTTTCGGGCCTAGACCTTGAAGGGTCTAGGCCCGAAACGTC
>JAHRHZ010000021.1:21868998-21987109 GCA_024137785.1 Ginglymostoma cirratum | reverse complement strand
ACCTTGAAGGGTCTAGGCCCGAAACGTCAAGCTTTCCTGCTCCTATGATGCTGCTTGGACTGCTGTGTTCATCCAGCTCTACACCTTGTTATCTTGGATTCTCCAACATCTGCAGTTCCTATTATCTCTGACCCTTCTTAAGAACTTTATTTTATTACATTTCCAGTTTGTCCCTTTCCACTGTGGATTTACAGCAGTAGGACAAGGGCAAGAGGAAGTTCCTGTCCTAGGAAACTACTTTCCGTGGTTTTTTTGATTTTGTTCTTCAACCAAGAACCAGAAAGCATTGAATGTTTTCAAAAACAAGTTGGATATAGTTCTGAGGGCTAAATCGATCAGAGTACGGGGAGAGAGTTGGAACAGGGTACTGAGTTGGATAATCAGCTATGATCATATTGAGACTGCTCTACCACTCAAAGGGCTGAATGGCCAACTTCTGCTCATATTTTCTTTGTTTCGGTGTTACATTAGGATTTATCACCTATTCTAATATTTCCTTCTTTAACTTCTTTAACTTTAACTTCATGTCTATTTTTGGTTTGACTGTTGAATGTTTTATATGCAAGACCTCTATCATGCTTATCAACCTGAAACTCTGATTGATTGTGACATGTACCAAAGTACAGTGAAAAGCTTTGTTTATGAGCAGTACAGGCAAATCATAGTAAGCAAGGATGTACAGATCAATAAGCCTTAGACAGAGACATACAGGCTACATTGCACAGGGTGTGTGCTAGACGAGATCAATGTTAGCAAGATCAGCATTATTTGAGACTTAGAGAGTCCATTCATCAGTCTAATAATGGCCAGAAAGAAGCTGTTCCTGAACCTGCTCATGCATGTGTTCAGGCTTCTGTATCTTCTGCCTAATAGAAGAGGTTGTAGGAGATCATTACTCCTGTGATGGGTCTTGGATGATGTTGGCAGCCTTCCTATGGCAGCCAGCCATGTAAATAGAGTCAATGGCTTCCATGATTGTCTAGGCTGTGCACACCACCTTTTGTAGTTTCTTACAGTCCTGGGCAGAGCAGTTGCCATGTCAGGCCATTATGCACCCAGACAGAATGCTTTCAACGGTGCATCTGTAGAAGTTGGTGAGGATCCTTATGACATGCCAAACTTCCTGAGCCGCCTGAGGAAGAAGCGGCATCATTGCACCTTTTTGACTGTTGCATCTACGTAGGAAGTCCAGGACAGGTTGTTGGTTATCATCACTCTGAGGAACCTGACGTTCTCCACCCTCTTTACCTCAGTTCCGTTGATGTAGATGAGGGCATGTTCTCCTCCTTTCTTTGTGAAGTCAAGAACAGTTCTTTAGTTTTGTCACCATTGAGAGACACATTGTTTTCATTGCACCACACACCCAAGCCCTCTATCTCCCTTCTCTGTTTTGACTCATCATTGTTAGTTATCTGTCCCACTATGGTGGTGTCATCAGCGAACTTGAAGATGGAATTCATTCAAAATTTGGTAACACAGTCACGAGTGTGCAGGGAGTATGGTAGAGGGCTCAGGACACATCCTTGGAGGGCTCCAGAGTTGACTGTTATTGTGGAGGAGGTCCAGTTACCTATCCTCACTGATTGTGGCCTGTGGGTCAGAAAGCTGAGGATCCAGTTGCAGAGGGTGGAGCCGAGACCAAGGTCATGGAGTTTTGAGATCAGTCTGGAGGGGATAATGGTGTTTTTAGGCAGAGCTGCAGTCAACGAGCAGGAGTCTGATGTAGATGTCTTTGATGTCCAGAAGTTCCAGGGATGAGTGCAGGCCTTGGGATATGGTATTCTCTGTGGACCTGTCACATTGGTAGTCAAATTGTAGGGGATCGAAGCAGGTTGGGAGACTGCAGTTGATGTGGGCCATGAGCAGCCTCTCAAAGCACTTCATGATTATTGAAGTCAGAGCCACTGGTGGTAGTCATTAAGGCACGTTGCATGTGCTTTTGTTGGTACTGGGATGTTGGTGGTCTTCTTGAAGCAGGTGGGGACTTTGGCTTGTAGAAGGGAGTGGCTGAAGATGTAGGTGAATACCTCCGCCAGTTGGTCTATACAGGATCTAAATGCTTGGCCAGGGAAACTATCTGGGCCCATTGCCCTATCTATCCAACTCGATTGATTCCTACATCATTTAAAAGAGATGCTTTTCTACAAAATAAATAGCCATAGCTCTGGGAATTCATCCTCCCAGTGACAGTACTAAGGCAAGGTATCATTCTGGTCAGAGTATCTTGTACTTTTTTTCCATTGTTCCAATATACTTCATCAGCTGAAGATCCAAAATAGTCCATAACTCTCCAAGGACAAGTGTGCAAAAGTCAAATAAAGCCTAAATACTGTGCTTTGTGCCTGACATTCGGTGATTCTAAATCTGTATTTCTGATCCTATTTTTCTTTCCACAGATATATGTGGTGTGATGAAGGAACAAATTCCTGCTTTTGGCAGCTGATGGTGGAACAGTGTAAATCTCCAGCAAGGTTGTGGAGCCTCACAACTCACAGTGCGAACTTGCCATATTTTTTTTTTCAATATAATGCACTGATAACAGCTTGAACTATTCACTCATTGTTATATAGGTACCAGCAAAGTCAGGGCCGATTTGTTCTAGGGGATACTTGCTTTCACAGCCTGTAATTGAATGAGGGTCCCGTAGAGGGAGCTGCTTATGATTACCTGCAATATGTTTGTGGATTGTCGTGAGCAAAGAATAAGGTGCGAGTAAAGCAGTCACGATCGGGGAATTGTCATGCCACACGGCAGCAAATATAAAAGCACATGGAGAAAACTACATAAAATTAATCGTCTATGTATCTGTCTTCCTGTCAACATAATATTGAAAGTTAACAGTGAAATTTCCTAAAGCTAACATTGGTAATACTGGTTTTAATCCTTATGCTCAAGGCCATGCATAATGTAATTGTCATTACTTTTGCATGCATTGAAAAAGAAGTATCATCCCACTTTTTAAGTAGACTGTGTGGCAGCTGCACCTACGTTGTGCAGTCCAACATTAAAAATCAATATGCCTACAAAATGCTGGGCAGAACTTGTACATCTGTATTACTAATGAAGTACAAATGTGTCAGTACTGGAGTACTAGAACTGCTTTTCCTGGTCAGCTACATGAATAAAGCAAATTTGTTTTTATTCATTCATAGGATGCTGGTGTCACTGACTGGGCCACGCTTATTATCCATCCCTAGGTGCCCCAATAAGGTGTTGGTGAGATGCCTTCTTGAGACAGTTGTGTGGCGCACATGTTACTTGACATGTTCTAGCCAAAACCCAGGTGTTGCTGAATTTGGGTGTGGACTACTTTAGTATCTGAGGAGTTGCAAATAGAACATAGAATATAGAACATAGAACAGCACGGCACAGTACAGGCCCTTCGGCCCACAATGTTGTGCCGACCTATTATTCTACTCTAAGATCAAACTACCCTGCATACCCTACATTTTACTATCATCCAAGAGTTGCTTAAATGTCCACAGTGTATCTGACTCCACTACCACCGCCGGCAGCGCATTCCACGCATCTAGGAAGAACCTACCTCTGACATCTCCCCTATACCTTCCTTCAATCTCCTTAAAATTATGCCCCTTTGTAATCATAATTTCCGCCCTGGGAAAAAGTCTCTGGCTATCCATCTGCCTGAAATGCTGCTGAACATTATGCAAATCGTCAGCAAATATCCTCACATCTGACCTTATAATGGAGGGAAGATCATTGATAACGCAACTGGAGATGGTTGGACCTAAGACATTACCCTAAGGAATTTCTGCAGAGATGTCTGGGACCTGAGATGACTGACCTCCAACAACTAAAACCATCTTCATTTGCGCCAGCTATGTTTACACAAAAAGTAAATACTGTGGATGCTGGAAATCTGAAAAAAATAGTTTGCAAATTTTGCAAGTACTCCACATGTCAGGCAGAATTAACGGAGGTACAAGCAGAATTAACTTTTGAACTGTGGAGAAAGTTGGAGATGTAGCAAATTTTAAGTACAAAGGCAGGGAAAGAGGGGACAAGTAAAAGTGAAGGTCTGTGACAGGATGGAAAGCAAGAAGGATTAGAAACAAAACAGATGTGCAATCAAAAGAAGGTGTAATGTGTCAAGTAAAGACACAAATGATAGATTAGAAAGGCTGTAGATGGGAGAGCAAAATCGTCACTAACAACTGCTGAAAAAAACAAGAAAATGGGGTCAGAGCTTATGAACTGAAATTGTTGAACTCAGTGTTGAGCAATATATTCATTATTGTAAACTTTCTCAATTTGTAGGCAATGGAATGCCACTTGTGAAAAACCCTCCATTCATCACTAGGAAGGAAATAACTTTCCTGATATATAGATTGTTTTTTCAACTTTTGTACTCAGGGTGACTGATGATAATAAAATTAAACCCTGCCAATTCAGATATGTGGTCCAATATGAGTGCAGCTGATTACAGAGCAAAGTTCCTTCAACCTTTCCCTAAATAAGTGCGACTGTTTCACTTGCATGGTGTGACATTTTTTAATCTTACACACCAATCATTACGTGGTCTGTCTGAATGAGATTGCCAGCTGAAGTGCTTATACATTAATTTCGGACAGTCCACAGCCTTCCACATATTCGGATGGTAAGTTTTCAATCGTCTCCCAGAGAAAAGAATGCTATGATAAATAGTTTCTCAAGGAAACCTCATGGCAGTAGCACTTCAGCCATGAAGTGCAAAATTAACTCTCGGATTTTGCTGCAAAAATAATGGTGAGACTAACAGCACTCACAATTGTTAAAGAGTAAATCAGCTATTTCTGATAACTATACGCGCACAATTAAAAGCAGAAATCAGCAAATTGGTTCTCTAAGTTGCCCTGCTCTCCAGATGTTGTGCAATCACAGATCCTTACTAAGAAATTTGCTATTGAAATACATGGAAAAATGTGAAGTTGCCAAATGTAAGCAATAGGTACACACTAAATTTGTCAGAAAATGTTAGGGTTTGCTCATTCCAGTGGAGGTGAATTTTTTTTAACATTATGATCAGCTTTATAGCAAAGTTCTCTGACAATGAAAATTAACTTTTACAATTGTGAACATTTCTTTTGATTTAAATTGTTGTCTAAGATGCTCTCCTCAGTAAACACTGAGAGAAATATTCATTAAAAATCTCCCCCATCTGCTGTGGTTCCACACATAGATGGCCATGCTGATCTTTAAGGGGATCTATTTTCTCCCTAGCTACCCGTTTACTCTTAATATAGCTGGAAAACCTTTATGATTATCTTTAACCTTACCTGCCAGATACATCTCATATCCTCTTTTTGCTCTTCTAATTTCCCTCTTAAGTGTGCTCCTACACGTTTTACAATCATCCAGGGATTCACTTGAGCCCAATAACTTCAACCCAATGTACGCCTTCTTTTTCCTGATAAAAGCCTCAATATCCCTTCTCAGCCAGGGATTGCTAAACCTGCCAGCTTTTCTCTTCACCGTAACAGGGTCATAAAAGTGTGACATCAAGAGTCACTGGACTGTTGATACAAAAATTTTAGAAGCCTGCCATTTGGCAGTCATTCCTTTTGCTTCAATAAGACTGAACCCACTTGACCTCTGCTAGATCCTGCCCAATGGCCTGAAAATGGACCTGCTCCAGTTTAGCACCTTAACCTGTAGACCTGTCCTATCTTTTTCCATAACTATGTTAAAACTAAGAGAGTCATGGTCACTGGACCCAAAGTGCTCTCCGACTGACACGCAGTCATTTGCCTGACCTTGTTTCCTAAGAGGAGGTCCAGTGTTGCACCCTCCCAAGTAGGGCCCTCTACATATTGATTTAGGAAATTCTCTTGGACACATTTGACAAATTCGATCAAGTCTGGGCCTTTTACGCTCTGGGTGTCGCAGTCAAAACAGGGGAAATTAAAATCTCCAACCAATACTACTCTATTATTCCTACAGGTATCTACAAGCTCTCTACACACCTGCTCCTCTAGTACCTGCTAGCTATAGTCCTAACAGAGTGACCACCCCCTTCTTGTTTCTAAATTCTAACCGTATGGCCTCATTTGATGACCCCTTAAGAATATCCTTTCTAATCTGTCATGTTCCACCTTATCAAAAGGGCAACTCCCTCTCCTCACTTACTCGTACTTGTGTCACGCCTGTAGCTTCTGGCAGGACCTCTCCTTTTTAAACCAAATTTATTATGTGGTATTATTTTATTGCTATGTTTTCAAAAAGTGGGCCAGAGTTCCATAAAAATCCTCAAGTGCAGTTTATCTGGCTCCTGACATTTACTCACTATCAGTCTGCAAAACGAATTGGAAACCATGCTCAGTGATGTGAACAGGGTCACACCTCACCTCTATAACACATACTCAGTTTCTGTGTTTAAAAAAACGTGTTGCCTTGCTTATCCTTGGTACAAATGGAGGCAAAAAGGTTATTTTGCACTTTTGCTACATAGATAACACCAGCTGTCATAATCCCAGTTTGTAGCCTAACTCCACCCTTCAATTTTTTGTATTAATATATTCCACTTTTCTACACTTAATTAGGGATTTTTTTAAAAACATATTTTGTGGCACTGAACCTGTCTTAATTCACCAGCGGTTTCCCTTTATGTCCTTAAAACCTTTTCAAAAATCTATGTGGCTTGGTACTCATACACAATGTAGGAGTCCCTTGCAGCTTGGTAGCTTTGCTTTTCATGAGTAAACAATGTGCATGTCGCTTAGCATAGTGCCTGAAAAGGGACTCTATTGTTCCTTCGATAACAAGGTGTAGAGCTGGATGAACACAGCAATGTTCAAACAGCATCATAGGAGCAGGAAAGCTGCTTCTATGATGCTGCTTGGCCTGCTGTGTTCATCCAGCTCTACACTTTTTTATCTCAGATTCTCCTGCATCTGCAGTTCCTGCTATCTCTGAATCCATTGTTCCTTCCCTCCCTTAGCCTTAGCTAAACCCATCAGGCTCATGTTGAAGTCAACTAAGTGCAGGGGACAGCCTTTAAATGTGATAATCATTACAAAAGCCCAAGAAAAGTCAAGATTCAAAGGACTTAGTTTTGTTAATTGGTACTCAAAACCTCATTCAACTGTGTTGGAGGTCAATGTTCTCCTATCAGTCCATGAAACCCAATAAGTTTCCTCGCTTAGAGGCTGTTTTCAATATTCTCTAATCAACCTATTCAGAGATGTTATTCACACCTTTGGAGCAGGTGGGACTTGAACCCAGGGCCCCTGGCTCAGAGATAGGAACTACCACTGCACCACAAGATCCAATTGAGGCAATGGGTGAATAGTAGGCCGGTACATCTTGTGCTGTTTTGGGACGGACTAATTAATTTTGTGTTGCAGTTTGGCCTGCTTGTATGTGCATGGAAACATTTGCAATCAGCATATCAAATGGTTAACTCAGCACATCAAAGCAAAGACTGTGAAACCAATGGTTCCCATTCATTTCCTGCCTGTGCTGTCCCGAATGAGGCAACAACATGCAGGTACTTAAGGAAAACATCTACAAGGTTCAACAAGGAAGAATTTGTATTCTCTTAGCCAATAAATACTCGGTGGTCTAGATTAGGGACAATGAGCCAATATCAGCAATGGAGGAGTGTCTGACAAGCTAAAGTTGAATGCTGCACCCTTAAAAAAAAGGTAAGATGGCAGATCAGGAGGAGGAAAAGACATGTCTATAGAGAGTAAAATAAATGAGTCCACGTACTCACCTGAATCAACGAAGATAAATTCTAATCTGCAACCAGCTGTCCCTCAGATCACAATCAGGATTTTAAAACATCTAAACAGCATAGAAGTAGCGCACAATTTTAGAAGCTAATCTTTTCTGTCCTCGTCAGCCTGGGCTGAAATTGAACATTTTTTTTTACTGAAAATTGAGAGAGAAGTGTACTTTTCCCAAACAACTTTTTCAAAACTAGCAGCTTTGCAGCAGTCTTGCTTTTTGTTTTAAAAACCAAAAGAACTGCGGATGCTGTAAATCAGGAGCAAAAACAAAGTTTCTGGAAAAGCTCAGCAGGTCTGGCAACGTCTGTGGAGGAGAAAACAGAGTTAATGTTTTGGTCCAGTGACACTTCCTCAGAACCTCCTATACTCAAAGGCCTGAGCAATGAAGGCAAGCATGCTAAACACCTTCTTAACCATCCTGTCTACTGTTGACACAAACTTCGAAGAATTGTGTACGTGAACCCGTAGGCCCCTCTGTTCCACAACACTACCCAAGGCCCCACCATTAATTGTACAAGTCCTGTCCTTGTTTGTTTTACTAAAATGCAATACCTCACATTTATCCAAACTAAACTCCACCTGCCACTCCTCAGCCCATTGACCTAATTGATCAATTTCTCTAAGCTCCAAAAACAGAAGTCTTAAGGTGTCAGAGAAGAAGCCAACAAACCTCTTCAAGGCATGAGTTCAAGAACATATAGTCAGAAGGAGTTTCTAAGCCTGCTGGTTTTAAGGACCAGAACCATTAGTGGTCCTGCTAGGAGCAGCTATAACTAACTTTCTCCCCTCCAATTAGTTTTATTTTTACTATTTAATCAGCACAAGTCAGAATCCAACTTGGAGCAATGCCCATCCTTAATTGCTCTTGGAGTAGGTGGTGGTGAGCAGTAAACAGGAATAATCTTATTAGCAGGTTTGGATGATGCTGAAATCTGACAGCAAAGCTCAATACAATGACTTGAACTCCAAGATTAAAGCTTTGAAGTTAGCATGCACTCACCACAACATGCAAATTAATCAACCAATATAAAGTCAGGCACATTCTTCATGTACCACAACACGGTGGCATCAACATAAACAGTTAAAACATAGCAAAAAGACTTCAAGCAACTGAAACAAGCCACCTAAGCATGTTCCTGCCTTAATTTCATTTTAGAGGATCTGTATGTTACTTCTATCCACTGTTTTGGTTTTGTAATATTCTTGATTAGCAAACAAATGATATTTTTATTTGATTTAGCTTCTTACATACAGTCAGAAATACACAGTACGGAAATACCCTTCGGTACCCCATGGGAGAGTTCCAGATTTCCATTATCTTTTGCATTAAGAAATTCCCAAGATCCCCTTCATAAACTAGAATCTTCATTTCCAGAAAATAAGGCGACTCAGAATGATGGATTCTCTGGCACTAGGGGGTGTGTTGGGAACTCTATATTTCCAATGTCAAGTACAGCAACTCCGGTATATTGCCAGAATAATTTTTAAATTACCCAGTTAAAATGGGTGGTTTCAAAAAGTGATTTGCTAACAAAATGGATTACCTATTATCTGTATGTTTTTCTTTCCCAAATGGGACTGAATAGATTTTGGCAGATAACAGACCTGTAAAATCCAGATGATTCACATTATATCAATGATCAAACCACATTGGGCATGGAAATTGGAAGCTTCAGTTTGGCCAGGTTCTGTTTCTGAAACATGTTATGAATATTTAATTTAGACACTGTAGTATTAACCACTTAGAAATGGCTTTCATCTTGCAAAATCTATAAGGTTTGTTTTATTCATTAGTGGAATGTTGGCATTGCTAGCTGGCCAACAATTCTATTGCCCGTCCATAGTTGATCTTGAGAAGGTGGTGGTGAACTGCCTTTAACTGTTGTTGTCCATGTTTATCAACCCACAGCATAACATGGTTAGGGAACTCCAGGATTTTGGCTCACTGACAGTGAAGGAACAGCAATATATTTCCAAGTCAGAATGGGACAATGGCTTGGAGGGGAACTTGCAGGTGTGGTGTTCCCATGTATCTGATGTGAATTGTGTGTTGTGCATGTCTCAGTGAAGGTTGTCGACTCTGATTGGTTATATGTGGAGTTACACATTTGCTTCCTTGTTCACGCAAGTTCCAGATATTCTGTAGGGGGCGCAGTGCTGTTTTGAATTTCTAATGACCGCAGATTACAGTGCAAAAGCCCACAGAAAGCCTGTGGGTGCATGTAAGTATAGTGGCAAGCTGTTCATGTGCTAATGACTGAAAAGTTCAGGCAAAGCTGTTTGCAACAGAGCGTAATTTATGTAAAGGGGTTAAAATTGTATTAGAGATAAAAGGTACTGCAGATGCTGGAGAATCCGAGATAACAAGGTGTGGGGCTGGATGAACACAGCAGGCCAAGCAGCATCATAGGAGCAGGAAAGTTTGACGTTTCGGGCCTAGACCCTTCATCAGAAATGGGGGAGGGGAAGAGGGTTCTGGAATAAATAGGGAGAGAGGGGGAGGCGGATAGAAGATTGATAGAGGGGAGGATAGGTGGAGAGGAGGCAGACAAGTCGAAGAGGCGGGGATGGAGCCAGTAAAGGTGAGTGTAGGTGGGGAGGTAGGGAGGAGATAGGTCAGTCCAGGGAGGACGGACAGGTCAAGGGGGCGGGATGATGTTAGTAGATAGGAGATGGGGGTGGGGCGTGAGGTGGGAGGAGGGGATAGGTGATAGGAAGGACAGGTTAGGAGGCAGAGATGAGCTGGGCTGGTTTTGGGATGCGGTTGGGAGAGGGGAGATTTTGAAGCTTGTGAAATCCACATTGATACCATTGGGCTGCAGGGTTCCCAGGCTGAATATGATTTGCTGTTCTTGCAGCCTTCGGGTGGCATCACTGTGGCATTGCAGGAGGCCCAGGATGGACATGTCGTCTGAGGAATGGGAGGGGGAGTTGAAATGGTTCGCGACTGGGAGGTGCAGTTGTTTGTTGCGAACTGAGCGTAGGTGTTCTGCAAAGCGGTCCCCAAGCCTCCGCTTGGTTTCCCCGATGTAGAGAAAGCCACAACGGGTACAGCGGATGCAGTATACCACATTGGCAGATGTGCAGGTGAACATCTGCCTGATGTGGAAAGTCTTCTTGGGGCCTGGGATTGGGGTGAGGGAGGAGGTGTGGGGGCAGGTGTAGCACTTCCTGCGGTTGCAGGGAAAAGTGCTGGGTGTGGTGGGGCTGGAGGGGAGTGTGGAGCGGACAAGGGAGTCGCGGAGGGAGTGGTCCCTCCGGAAAGCAGATAAGGGTGGGGAGGAAAAAATGTCTTTGGTAGTGGGGTCTGACTGCAGATGGCGGAAGTGTCGGATGATGATGCGTTGGATCCGGAGGTTGGTGGGGTGGTCCGTGAGGACAAGGGGGATTCTTTTTTGGTTATTATCGCGGGGACGGGGCGTGAGGGATGAGTTATGGGAAATGCGGGAAACTCGGTCGAGGGAATTTATGTAAATATATTTTTCCTCAATTTCATTTGGCATAGGAAACATAATATAACTCCAGCAAAAAGTTACGATATTTTGGTTTATGTTGTGGATAAAAGAGTAACTCAGCACAAGTGGTGAACTCTAGTGATAACAAAGTTATACAGCTTCACCATTTCTATCCAAATAATCATCCAATGTCTTCTTGAATGTTTCAATTGAACCTGCACCACCACATTTCCAGTGCATTTCATTCCCTAACTACTCATTGTGCGAAAGTCTTTTCTTCCATCATCCTTGCTTTGTTTGCACATCACTTTACAAAGAAAGCTACCGCTGAAGTTGCATTGATTGAATTCTAAAGAATGGCAAAAGATCTATCATAATAACTGCTTCACTAATAAAACAACGTCAAAGAAACCTGGATTTCTTCTGAAAGTGATCATATATCATGCTTGAACCTGATGAGCAAATTTGGTTACGCCAAATCCAATGAGAACTACATGGCATGGTTGCTGCTCTGCCAGCGGCAGTTCTCCACAGCTTTTCAAAGCTGCAGCAAATCTTGCAGCCTGTGAACTGAAGATGTGTAATAATTTCCATTTGTAGGAGTTCAACAATGTGGTGAGATTGCAAAAAGCTTGAATTCTCATCTTTATGTACTGCACTGAGCTTGGTTGAAGCAACACCGTGGAATGTTTAAACAGGCCACTAATGTAAAACCCACAATGATTCACTATCAAGGAGTGGAACAAAATCGCAGCCCATGATGTCCAGCACAGTTAGTAATGGCGCATTAATCTTGTTGTTGACAACACTGTCAAATCAGAGAGCAAAATAACCAAACAAAATGGTGCTTTGAAGTCATATCTGCTTTCTGATTTCTATTATGTCTCATATAACATGCCGTTGTCAGAAACAGTTTCGTTGTTGGAAAGAAGAGTAAGTCTCTGCTTAGTCTAGAATTCAGCCAAGATAAGTTCACTCTCCCACATAGTAATATGTTTGCTTGCCTGTGTAATCTTTTCACTGCAATTTAATTTTGGATATAAACTGTTTCTGTCCAGTTTACATGGGCTCAGAATGTCCGAAAGGGCTATGAATTCATTGTTAATTATGAACTATCAACTATGAATTAATTTCTACTATGGCAGCCAAATTCATATGGCATAGTGCCACAGATGGCAAAGAGATAAATGTTTTGGATGGTGTTGATTGCAACAGAATGCAGTGCAGGATACTTGCTGTTCTTCTTTTATCAATGCAATGGAACCTTTCACGTCTACCCAAACATGTAAATGTTTAGTGTCACATCTAATGGATAATGTCCCTGGCAATGCAATACTTCCTTGGCACTGTGGTTCAGGGCCACCAGTACTGTGTGTTCAAATCCTGCTTTACGCAAATTTATAATAGTGTGGTGACTGGAAGAAAAAAAAACTTCAGTTAATGTTACACAGATCTAAATGAGTCAATTTTGCTATCCACTCTGAATATCTGGGTCGGTGGACGCAATGCCCAAGGAAACTCGGGACACAAACTGGGTCAGTGGAAACTCTGATAAGTTGACACAAGCTGACTTGCCACATAGTTTCTCCTCCACAATTTTCTTTCACCTATGCTTAGGCTAAAATATGCAGGCATGCCAACAACAAAACTGCTCAAAAATAATGCACAAACTATACAAGCCACAACTTTGTGCTGCATTTAAACAAAGCAGCTGTAATTTGAGCAACTTTCTTTGAATTTCAAGATACTTATTTGGATTGTTAATTTGGAGGAACAGGAGTTCACAAAATGGTGATAAGTATTATGTGACTACAAAAAACAGCATTTGGACCAAAATGATGTGTCTTTTATCCAAAACATTGGACAGGATGTTTCCATGGAATTTGGGATCAATGCCAAATGGTTGCGAGCCAGACCAGGGGGAGCTGTTTTTCTGAATACTTCCTGATTGACAACATTTGTTCTTCTTTCCTACTTAGGAATGATGTGCAGACTCTCACTGCTGCTGATCCAATTAGAGGGTCAGCAATGTGTAAGCCTTTGCAGTCCCACTGGTAGAGCAGGGAGTTTGGTTACAATCAGGGCACTTCAAAATGGAAGGTCCCTTGAAAGCATAGATTTTAAAATAAAAATTTAGAAGCACCTAACAGGAAGAGCCCCCAGAACACAGGCAAAACTCCTTTGGTGGCAGCGTTTGGGCCATGGATACAGTATTAGCTGCCGAGGAACCTCCTTTGGAGTCTGGAGCCTTTGGCTGTAAAGGATCCCAGCCTGCTGAGGAGAGCCATCTCCATTCAGGTGGTAGACTCCACATGAAGTGGTAGACTGCTTTGTCAATTACAAAATGCCAATGGATGCTTAAATCAACCCTAATTGTTGGCATAATTACTTACATTGTTCATCTCTGGACAGCAGGCAGGAGGTCTGCATTCAGCCTGGGAAACCTTTCAGAATTGGCATTGTTTTGAGTGAGGGCAGTACGGATATACCTCGTGCCCCACCTCAGAGGGCATCTTCATTTCAAGTTGACTCTGCAGTCTCCAAAATTCCTTTGAAGCCTGCAGGTCTCCTGTCGAAACTGCGGTGGCTTTACAGCTACTGGGCCGGCTACTCCTCCTGTCTTACTGTCCTTAATAGGATGGGGAGCATGACTGCAATGGCGCTTCAAAATGAACAGGCTGTTGGAAGCATAGACTTAAAATAAAAATTCAGAAACACCCACCAAGAAGGCCCTCAGAATGCAAGCAAAACTCCTTTGGGCCACAGTACTCTACCGTCTTTGCTATCTAAGGGCCCTGTTATTAACAGAAATATGGCTTCTTCGAACTTGTTCTCTGCAAGCGCAGGCCTTGGAATCCTCATTTGGTCCTATCATCGGGTCCTCAAAACCCATGGGAAAATTGAGCCCAACATTCATGTGAGGGTATTTGATACAATCATTCTGTAGATTATTTCTTTTAGTATAACAGATACCTGATACCTCAGCCTCAAATCATTCTGATCAAAAGTAGCTATACACAGATTTGAAAATATAATCACATTAAATTGTCTGAAAGGCTTGGTGAACCCAATGCATGCCAGTGTATCTCAGAATTTTGAGCAGGAAGTCCAATCAAATTCCACAAAGAATTTAAAGAAAATTAACAATAGAGAATAAAATATGTGCTTGATTATTAAATAAGAAGTGAAAGAACTGTGGATGCTGTAAATCAGGAACAAAAACAAAGTTACTGGAAAGTCTCAGCAGGCCTGGCAGCATCTGTGAAGGAGAAAACAGAGTTAACGTTTCGGGTCTGGTGACCCTTCCTCCAGTTCTGAGGAAGTGTCACCAGACCCAAAATGTTAACTCTGTTTTCTCCTTTGCAGATGCTGCCAGGCCTGCTGAGATTTTCCAGTAACTTTGTTTTTGTGCATGATTATTGTTCTGTTGTTAGAACTACCAACAAATAGTGAGCAGACCAGTATCTCTTACAAACAAAAGTTTTGACTTCCTGGATGAACTGTGGCTGAATTTTCTTTTTTGTCAAACTGTATATTTTTAAACCAATATGCAACATCCATTTTTCAGCTAAAAAATTCTACTATGAATTAATAATATGTCTGTTTTGATTAATAGGTAATTTTCAGAAATACTTTCATGCAAAAGTGCTTGGGTGCTAGATTAGTAGAACTTAAAATCTTTAGACAATTTCATGTAAAATTTAACCCTTTGTTTCACCTTATTTTATTTTTAAATAAATATGACTCCACACTATAGCATCTCCGTAAGGGTAAACGGTTACCTTGGATTCTTTTGTAGGTGTGGACTGCCTAGAAAACCATTGTACCCACACGTAGCTTACTGGAAATGTCATCTGGTAGACAAAAAGTTTACCGTAAACACTCAGTCAACGTTGCAGTTAAAGTTGACCACAGATTCTGACATTGCGAAGGTTAATGACTGCAGACACAAAAACAGAACAGGAAGCAAACTGAAATGCACCACAACACCTAACTGTGTGATATTCATAGAATGTACACTTTGGACAAATCATTCAACATATTTAACATTCTGACATATACTGCCAAACCTTTTAAAATACACCAGAAGAGATCCTGTGTAGTTTACAAAGAGATAAATTTGATTGAAGATGAAATGTAAATGCAATGTAATTGTTAGATTTAGTTAATTGTGTCTGTGGTGACAGATAGGTATGAGTACTTGACTGTTAGCAATAGAGGCACTGTGCATATTAACTCCTGGCCACACTTTAGTAGAAAACCTAATCATATGTTTAACACAAAACCAAAACAGTTTCAAAATCCTACGGATTTTTCCAATATTTCAATTACCTTTGATGTTAATAGTAATCAAAATGCATCATATAAAAGAGCATTTATTTTGGAAAATAATTATTTCCATGCTGAATTAACATTAATAATCATAAGAATTCAAGCAAAGAAGGTCTGAATAGATGCTGTTAATGTATTTTTGTATTTACTGATCTCTGTTAAACTAATTAGGTACGATATTGTCAGCATTTCCAAAAAAAATGGACATGCAGCAAACATGTTAATTCAGAGGGAATACCTTCCAATGACGCACCTTTACTCAGAGCTGAAAAGGTGAATTTTTGAGAGGCAGGTTCTGTGACAAGCGCTGTATATGAAGCTACCAATATCATCGTGGTTGTTGTTAGTTTTGTCATCTGTTGCCAAGCCACATCATTGTGGTGGTGCACTGCAACATAATGAAGCTAGTTTTCAGCAGAAAAGATTGAGAACATTTGAATGTGGCTCATTATTAGTGTTTGTACTGAGTTTAATTTTCCACAATCATTTATGCTAGTCCCACAAAACCTTTGCTAAACTCTGTTGCTGATTAATACAGCAGTGACCACCCACCCCATGCAAAAGAACAGCTCACATGGATTTTCTTTATTTAAGGATTTATTTTCAGATTATTTCTTAATGACACTAGCAGTATATTTTTTCCAAGTTTGAATGATTTTTTTTTGCCATCAAATTGCATTCGAAATTGAAAATTGTTCATGATCAAATTGTTTTGAACATGCCCAGTGTTGGATGGGCATAAATTATGGTTCAACGACTCAATTTTCATAGACAAAAAGGGACTTAAAGAAAGAATATGGTGTAATGGACACATTTGTTTCCAAGCATTTCTACTTGTTTATATTGTTTTTTTCTTGATCTGGCATATAACAACGAGAATGCGGGCTATTTTGGCATAAGTCAGCAAGTTCAGGGTCAACTTTCAGGAAATTTATTTTACGCCAAGCCTGGAAGTTCTGAATTTTCATCAGAGACCTTTGATACCAGAATGCATAACACTATTGATCCAGATCTAGACCAATCTGCCACAGAGACAAAGTATAGTTGTTCTCAATATTCGGAGACCATTTGATGTATTATGGAGCTAAGGAAGCCTTGTAAATGAGGTCTATAAGGTCAAGGAGAAACTCCTCCTTAGTTGGGGTCACACCTGTCAGAGATCAATCATCATAAATCCAGGAAATCACTGCAAGTGGTTCTCAGAAATGTTGCCTTGGAGCAATCTTATTCAGTTACTTCATTAATATTCACTTTGATCAGAAATGGGGTACTTGCTAATTAGCTCCATTCAAGGTTCATCTGAAAATAAATGTTTACTGCAGAAGAGATAGTAGGAACTGCAGATGCTGGAGAATCTGAGATAACAAGGTGTAGAGCTGGATGAACACAGCAGGCCAAGCAGCATCACAGGAGCAGGAAGGCTGAGTCTCGGGCCTATCCATCTTCTATCCACCTCCCCCTCTCTCCCTATTTATTTCAGAATCCCCTTCCCCTCTCCCATTTCTGAAGAAGGGTCTAGGCCCTAGGAGCCTTCCTGCTCCTCTGATGCTGCTTGGCCTGCTGTGTTCATCCAGCTCTACACCTTGTTATCTCTGTTTACTGCAGAACATGGATAACATCCAGACTTTGATTAATAAAAGTTCTGAAAGAATTAATCTTTATGTTATTTAAATTCATAACTATGAGAAACACACTTTGGAAAAGATAAACATGATGTGACAAAAGGCAAGTCTGAACTATAGTCGAATAAAACAGTTAAGCAATATTTCAGATGCCGAGGTAAGTAGTGTTATTGACACACTGAATGGCATGTTTGAAACACAGCTTACAGTTAAGCAGCTATCAAGGCATCACACCTGTGTAATCCTGCTGGCATGTTTCTGTTTTGATAAATTTTCTGTAATGACTGGGCACCCATCCAGGGAGCCAAATGAGAAAGGGAGCCAATGAGTTTCAGTTGGGAGCCAAGCAGGATGACTTCAGCCTTAAACTGAAGAAGGTAGTGAAATTGAATTGGTTACTTACTACAGATGACATCATTCAGATTAGGCATAAGACTGGTGTGAAACCAGCAAACTTTCTTCAAATGATTTGCAATACTGCCATTTACAAGATTTCTTGAGCTATAAAAGTACCTTACTTTTGTTAGAGTAAGGAATGTTATAAAGTCCACACCTAACTCTGAGGACAGCAGAACATTCTGTCTGTAAAAATATCTTGTGAAACATGTTAAACATATACAAAAGGTGGCAGGCAATTCCAACTTTCCAAAATGATTAGAAAAAACACAGAAGAAATGTTTTAATGACACAAATTGAAGAACATCAATACCTTTAACTGCCTATATGTCAGGAACAGAATATTGGTATTTTTGTAGTTCGCTTTCTGCTAAATCTCACTTTGCAGATCAACAATGCTCACTGAAGAGTAAAAGCCAATCAATTTGTTGGTTAACACCTCCTGATGAATAATTTATTTCTGGAATTAACCCACCTTGCAAAGCTGCACCTTAATTTACATTGTTAATAAAGGTACCAAGCAATATTTGCAGTCATTTACCATTGTGCAGGGTACCATTGTTACCGGTTCACTGAACAATAAACAACAGAATAGTTGTTTGGAAGCACAGTGCTTCAAAAATAACCATGAAATTAAGATTAATAAATGTCTCAGATAAACATAAATATATGATTGAAAAGTAAGGGCCAAACCACCTCCCAGAGTTTCTTGAGTCTCCTTTTGTCACGTTCTCAGTAAAAAAAAAATACAAACAGATAGAGCAGTACCAGAGTATTAAGAAACTCATTGAACAGTGCAAGTTTGACATTATCACCTCATTGGTACATTGCCATCTATCTTCTCCATCACTTTATAGTACAGCAGGATCATGACTGAAGTTTTAAATTGGCATCACAAATCCAATTTTGTAAACTAAAACTTAAATTTGCATATATGTCAGATCATCAAATGAATGTTATGTGTGTAAGTTAGTCGTAAAAAGTTGGGGTGGCACAGTGGCACAATTGTTAGCACTGCTGCCTCAAGGTGCCAGATATCTGGGTTTGATTCCACCCTCGGGTGACTGTGGGAGTGGAGTTTGCATGTTCTCCCTGTGTCTGTGAGGGTTTCCTCCAGATGTTCCTATTTCCTCCCACAGTCCAAAGATGTGCAGGTTAGGTGGTTTAGCCACAGTAAATGCAGGGTTATGGGGATAGGGCAGGATGATCTTCGGAAAGTCGGTGCAGATTTGATTGGCCAAATGGCCTCTACTTGGACTGTAAGGATTCTATGACCCCAAGTGTTATAGGGATGCACATCTGGGGTGTTATGTATTATTAGTGCAGTGCAGTCATATGTTGAGTAATAACCTCAGCAAGGGTTTCTTGACAGAGTAATATGTGATAATGGAACCTAGTTCTCTTCCACAGAATTTAACTGATTCATTGAAAGTTTCAACATAATCATTTCAATAGCACATTACCCAATGGGCCTCAGGTGCATAGAAAGACACTACGGAGACAGAATAAAAAATTTACGAAATGCGGTAAAAGAAGACCTGAATCTTAAGGCTGCCAAGAAATCTCTACAGAGTTACTGATCAAAAGAAGATAATTCTAACAGCCAAGTTTCTAATGATCGTGAGGAAGTAAGACCACAACCCATTGTTTCACAAGAAGGCGGAGGTCATCACTTTAACAAACATACAAAATTCTTGGCCTACCAGTAGAAGAAGATGAACTGTATATGCACAGGATCCAATAAGGAAAACCTGAAACCAAGCAAAAGCTGTTTGTGAAATTGAGACTCAAAATTGAAATGGGTAATCAAATGTGAAAGATTGAAATTCATATTCAACCCACACCAGAGTTGGAATAGTAGAAAACTTCTAATCTAGAAGGGAGGGTGTTAGAAATCAGAGAAATAAAGGCCAGTTAGCTCATCATCTGTTGTGGGAAGGGTGTTCATTTTGATCATTAATAAGGTTATGACTGGGCACTTGGAATAACTCAAGGGGAGTTGTGTTGAGTTAATTTGTTGGAATTCTTTGAAAGAATAACGTGCTATGGATAAGGGGGTCTCTATTGATGTGTGGCATTTGGATTTTCAGAAGGCGTCTGTCAAGGTGCCACCTAAAAGGTTTTTGCAAAAAATAGGAGCTCATGATGCAGAGGGTAAAATATTAGCATCGATAGACGATCTGTCTGGCAGAAAAGAGAGAATTTGCATAAATAGCTAATTTTCAGATTGGCAACTAGGGTCCCACAGCGGTCTGTGCTGGGCTCGCAAAATTTTATAATTTATATCAATGACTTAGATGAAGTGATTAAAGGCTTGGTGGCTCCATTTGCAGATGACACAGAGAGGTAGTGTTGTGAACATAACGTAGATGCAAACCAATATAGATAGGTGGAGTGAGTAGCAAATGTTTTGCTGAGGGGGTACAAAGTGGAAAAATGTGAAGTTGTTTATTTTCACACAGAGAATTAACAGCAGAATGTTATGTAAACATTCAGGAGGCACAGCTGAAATTCATCCCAAGGAAGGAGAAACATTCTAAGGGGAGTACGAGGTAACCATGGCTGTCACAGGAAGTTAGGGCCAGCATTAAACAAAACAGAAAGCATACAATGTTTCAGAGTACGAACTGCAGATGCTGAAGAATCTGAGATAACAAGGTGTAGAGCTGGATGAACACAGCAGGCCAAACAGCATCAGAGGAGCAAGAAAGCCGACATTTCGGGCCTAAACCCTTACTGAAGAAGGGTTAAGGCCCGAAACGTCAGCTTTCCTGCTCCTCTGATGCTGTTTGGCCTGCTGTGTTCATCCAGCTCTACACCTTGATATCTCAGAAAGCGTACAATGTTGTGAAGATTAGTGGAAAGTCAGTTTTTCAGGAAGTCTTTAAAAACTAGCAGGGCAAAATTAAAAAAAAAAAAATTAGGGGGTGCAGGATGAGGGTTGGGGGAGGCTATCTAGTAATATAAAAGAAGATTGCAAGAGTTTTTTAGACATTTAAAAGAACTGAGTGGCAAGAGTGGACAAGCTGGAAAATGAGTCTGGAGAAATAGTAATGGGGAACAAGTAAATGATGGAAGAATTGAATAGGTACTTGATTTTTCAGTTATTTAGTTATTGTCACTTTATTTTATTACAAAATCTAGTGAAAAGTGTTGTATGGTGTCACCACTCTCTGGCACCATCTTAAAACACAGAAAAATAAGCCAAAACATAGAATACAAAGGCATAAAAATAAAGAAACAAAGAGAAAGTGTTCAACTTACAGTCCTTCTTGTTACGTGTTCCACCATGGACCATGGGCCCGGTGGCCAGATATGAGTCCTCTTCGCTGCTCTGTTGCCACTGGAATGAAAGTTACCACTCTTTGCGGCCATCTTACCTCCACCGATGCTCCCACCACTGTGAATCATCACTGGACCTTGCCAATGGAGATGGCACCAATGCTGCTGGGCACTGCACTGGCCCAAACTTGACTCTCTCACTGCCACAAGTCTGCTTCGGGCCTACTGTGCCATTGCAACTGCTGCCAATGCCGTTGGGTCCCATACTGGGCCAAACTTGCCTCTGCCGCCACTTCCATGAATCTGCATGGGGCACAGATGCCGCTGAGAACCCATCTTTGCCTCCACCCCAGCAGGCAGGAGTTGGCGCTGGGACCACTTCATTGATACAGAAGCCAGAGGGAGCCAAAACTTGCCTCCAATGCCACCACTTTGCATTAGTTTTCACAGTGGCAGATGCCAGCATCATACCAGAATCTCAAGAAAGTAAGGGGACGGAGGTGAGTGTAGCAGCCATCACTAAGGAGAGGATGCTGGGGAAGTTGAAAGGTCTGAAGATGGATAAATCACATGGACCAGATGGACTACAACTCAAGAGTTCTGAAGGAGATATCTGAGGAGATTGTGGAGGCTTTGGTGATGATCTTTCAGGAATCACAGGAGTCAGGGAGCACTGGAAGATGGATAATGTACCATCCCTGTTTAAGAAGGGAGGGAGGCAGAAGGCAGGAAACTATAGGCCAGTTAGCCTGACTTCGATTGTTGGTAAGATTTTAGAATCTGTCATTCAGGGTGAGTTGCAGAGTACTTGGAAGTGCGTTGTTAAATAGGACTGGTTCAGCATTGCTTTATAAAGGGAAGTCATGCTTTATAAACCTGTTCAAATTTGTTGAGGAATAACGAGCAAGTTAGACAAAGGGAAGCCAGTGGACTTGATCTATTTGATTTCCAGAAGATCTTTGACAAAGTGCCACATAGGAATCTGCTAAATAAGATTACAGCCCACGGTGTTAGGAGCCATGGATAGAGAATTGGCTGACTGGCAGTAGAAATTTTTCTCAAGATGGCAGCCAGTGATGAGTGGCGTTCCATAAGGGTCAGAGTTGGGACCACAACTATTCAAGTTAGACATTAACAACCTGGACAAGGGAACTGAGGGCTCTGTCATAAAGTTTGGAGATGACACAAAAATAGGTAGAGAGACAGGTAGTGTTGAAGAAGTGGGGAGGCTGCAGAAGGTCTTGGGCAGACTAGGAGAATGGGTAAAGAAGTGGCAGATGGTATACAATGTGAGAAAATATGAGGTTATGCACAACGATAGGGAGAACAGAAGCATAGACTATTTTCTAAATGGGTAATGGCTTCGGAAATCTAAAGCACAGAGGGACTCGTGAGCCTAGTTCAGGATTCTCTCAAGATCAACAAGCAGGTTCAGTTGGCAGTTAGGAAGGCAAATGCAACATTAGCATTCATTTCAAGACAGCTAGAACACAAGAGCAGAGATGTGCTGTTGAGCCTGTGTAAGTCTCTGGTCAGACCACGTTTGGAATATTTTGAGCAATTTTTGACATCATTTCTAAGGAAGGATGGGCTGGCACTGGAGGGGCTCTACAGGAGACTCAAAAGAATAATCCCAGGGATGAGGGGCTATCACATGAGGACGAATTGAGGACTTTGATTCTGTACTTGATGGGGTTTAGAAAGATGGAGGGGGTGGATCCGATTGAAACTAACAGAATGTTGAGAGACCTAGAGAGAACGGACGTGGAGAGGATGTTGACATAAGTCGGAGAGACCAGGACACAGCCTCAGAGTGAAGGGTCAACCCTTTAGAACTGAAATAGGGAGGAATTTCTTCAGCCATTAGGTGGTGAATCTATGGAACTCAAAGCTGCCGAGGGCTGTGAAGGTCAAGTCATTGAGTGTATTTAGGACTGAGATAGGTAGTTTCTCAATTGGTAAGGGATTCAAAGGTTACAGGGAAAATGGGGTTGAGAAACACATCAGCATGATCAAATGGTGGAGCAGACTCGATGGGCTGAATGGCCTAATTCTGCTCCTACACCTTACCACCAGCCTTACCAACAAGCTGTGCAACATCATTATGCCATAGGCAAGTGACATGACATTAGCAACATAAACAGAACACCTACAGCTAATGAAACAAACACAGGGAACATTGCAGAATCTCAATACGTCTGGAAGTGGAGAAAGGAACAAAGTTAAGGTTTTGAGACTTATGTGACTCCTCTTCCAAACTTACAACATCTGTTGCGTGTCAACTCACAAGTGAGAGCAGTGAATGCCAAATCCACATTTTGGTTAAAGCAGGTTGAAGCACAACCCTTGACCACCAAAGGAATACAGTGAATAATATTCTGAGAAATGAAACAAGTTATGAAAGACTGTTAAGGGATTCTATGTCATTCATAGAAAACATTTGTTAATCCTCTTTAGTTTAAAAATGAAGTTAATGATTAAGACAGCTTTATTGAGTTTCTTTATTTGAGACAGCTGTTGAGTTTCACCAGCAATTTCTGTTTATTGTTTTAGAGGCATTATATCTTCTTTTGTTGTACACCCCTCTTTCTTCAAAAGAAGATAAGATGTTTCTAAAACAAAAACAGAAATTGCTGGAAAATCTCAGCAGATCTGCCAGCATCTGTGGAGAGAAAACAGAATTAAGGTTTCAGGTCCAGTGACCCTTCTTCGGAACAGTCTCTCAATTATTTTGTTTCATCTCAGCTTGAGGTCTCAAACTGGATCCAGAAATTTTTCCTCCTGCATGCTCACATCATATTTTCTGTAAAAAGTGAGCTAGATCATTGAAAATATTCAAAGACTATAGGATATTAAAGCCATAACAAACGTTATAGTGGACACCTCAAATTGAACTGCAAAGGTTTATGTGAAATAAACTTCAGGATGCAAAGATGTCATTTTCAAAAATAATAGAAAGATGGCATGCAATGTGAGTGTTGTAGTAGATTGATTAAATCAATGGATATTAACTAAACTACATAAATGCACAAATATTATTGGACCAAGAGCAATATACTCTTCTCCTTAATTCTCTTCTTTAACCAACTTGTCCTATAGGAGATAACAAATGTATTTATTAGAAAGTTTATTTTTTGGAATGTTTTCATGAGCTAGGATATGGAAGTGTAGTTAGAAACAGGGCAATTACCTAGCCTGCCATTGTTTCTCCAATAACTTTTCTTTGGTTGTTACAGCACAGTTGACCCAGCTGACCCTTCAATGTTCCCTTTAGTAGTATCTGGGGGCTAATGCCAAAAGTGAGAAGAACTGTCTCACAGACGCGTCACACATATGGAATCACACCTTAGACACAATGCCCCATATACCATCATCACCATTTCTAGGATGTCCTGTCCCACCAGCAAAACAGACTCAGCTGAAGTGATGGCACAGTGGTATATAGTCACAAAGGAGCCTAAACATTGAATCCTTTGATACGTTAAGTTCTCATAGCAACAGGTCAAACATGGGCTAGGAAACCTCCTGCTGATTACAAAGTGCCATTGCACCCCCATCTCAGTTGATCTGTCAGTAGTCCGCAATGGCAAAGGTGCAGAGTGGCCAGTGGACTTCAATGTCCATAGCCAAGAGTGGCCTGGCAGCAGTATTGCTGACCAAGTTGGTCAACTCCTAAAGGGGGGGGTATTTAAGGTGTTGTTCCCACACAAATGTTCCCGTCACTGAGGCAAAAGCCCCAGCACGTGATCGCAGCCAAGAGGCCTTAACTAAAAGGCTAAGAACTATACTTGGTCTGAGCCGAATAGGCCGACTCCTAAAGGACATCACTGCTAGGCTATGTCTGCATTAGATGGTGAAGGAAAAAAAAAGGAAAAACATACTTGGCCTCATCCTCCCCAATCTGTTGACTGCAGGTGGCTGTATGGTAAGTGACCACCGCTCAGACCTTGTTAAGACAAAGTCTCACCTTGACATTGAAAATACCCTCCATTGTGGCACTATCACCATGATAAATGGGATAGATGTTGAACAATCTAGCAACTCAAGACTTGGCATCCATGGGGTATTGTTTACCATTGGCAGCAGCTAAATTGTACTCCAACACAATTTGCAAACTTATGACCTGGCATATCCCCCAATCTACCGTTACCATTAAGCCAGGGAATCAACCCTGGTTCATGAAGAATGCAGGAAGGCATGCCTAAAAATGATGTGTCAATATTGTGCAGCTACAAAACAAGACTGATTGTGAGATCAGCAATTCCACAATGAAAGGATCAGATCTAGGTTCTTCAGTCTTGCCATATCTAGTCATGATGGAGATGAACAATTAAACAACTCAGTAGAGGAGAAAGCTCCATAAATATCCCCATCCTCAATGATAGAGGATCCCAGCACCTCAGTACAAAAGAGAAGGCTGAAGTATTTGCAACTGCCTTCAGCTAGTAGTGCCAAGTGGTTATCCTTCTCAGCCTCCTCCACAGGTTCCCAACATCACACAGTCAGATAGTCTAACAGACCCTTCGGTCCAACTTGTCCATGCCAACCAGGTTTCCTAAACTGAACTAGTCCCATTTGCCTGCGTTGGGCCCATAAACCTTTTCTATTCCTGTGCCTGTCCAAATGTCTTTTAATTATTGTAATTGTACCCACCTCTACTACTTTCTCCGGTTGTTTTGCTCCATATAAGCATCACTCTCTGTGTGAAGAAGTGCCCCTTAGGTCACTTTTAAATCTTTTCCCTCTCACCCTCAACCTGTGCCCTCTAGTTTTGGATTCCCCTACCTTAAGAAGCCATTTGATTCACTCCATGTAATGTCAAGAAATGGTTGGAGGCAGTGGATACTGTAAAGGTGATGGGCTCTTGACAACATTCCAAGGCTAATACTAATGCCAAATGCTCCAGAGCCTGCCACACTCCTAGCCAAGCTGTTTCAGTACAGTTACAACACTGGCATCCAAATGATAATGTGGAAAATTGCCTAGGTATGTCCTGTACACAAGAAACAAGACAAATCCAACTCAGCCAATTAGTCAACTCTCAATCATCAGTAAAGTGATGGGAGATATCATCAGCAGTGCTAGCAAGCAATAACCTGTTCATGACACCTGGTTTGGGTTCCAGCAGAGTAACTCAGTGTCTGAACTCATTACAACCATGGTTCAAATATGGACACAAAAGCTGACAAAGTTGAGGTAAGAGTGACTGCCTTTGACCTCAAGGCCATATTTGTTTGCATATGACATCAAAGGGCCTAGCAAAAGTGGAGTCAATGGGAATTGGGAGAAACCATTTAACTGGTTAGAGTTATACCCACATTTGTGGTTGTTGGAGGTCAGTCATCTCAAACCCAGGACATCTCTGCAGAAGTTACTCAGGGTAGTGTCCTAGGCCCAACCATTTTCAGCTGCTTCATCAGTGACCTTTCCTCCTTCATAAAGTCAGACTGGGGATGCTCACTGATGATTGCACAATATTCGACACCATTTACAACCCCTCAGATATTCAAACATTCCATGTCCAAATGCAACTAGACTTAAACAATATCTAAGTTTGGGCTGACAAGTGGCAAGTAACACTTGTGCCATGTAAATGTTAGGCAATGGCTAACTGTAATAGGAAATAATCCAGTTACCACGCCTTTGCATCCAATAAAACTACCATTGCTGAATCCCTTGCCATCAACATCCTAGGGGTAACCATCGACTTGAAACTGTACTGGGCTAATCATTTAAAGACAAGAGCATGTCGGAGGCTAGGAATTCTGCAGTGAATAATCCACCTCCTGACTCCCCAAAGCCCATCGACCATCTACAAGGTATGAGTCAGGAGTTAAATGGAATACTCCTTACCTGCCTGGATGCTTGCAGGAAGCTAGAAGCTCGATATCATTCACGACAAAGTAGCCGGCACCACATCCACAAACAATCACTCCCTTTGCCAGTACTACTCAGTAGCAGCAGTGTGTACCAACTACAGGATGCATTGCATAATAACACCAAATCGCCTTAGATACCACCTTCCAAACCCACAACCACTTCCATCTAGAAGGACAAGATAGATGGATTACAGTAGATACGTGGCAACACCACCATTTGGAAGTTCCCTTCTAAGCCACTCATCAATATGATTTGGAAAAATGTCGCCGCTTTTTCAGTGTCATTGGGTTAAAATCCTGGAAGTCCCTCCCTAAAGGTATTGAGGGTCAAATACAGCATATGGACTGCAGCGGTTCAAGAAGGTTGCACACCATTGCCTTCTTAAGGGTAATTAGGGATGGGCAATAAATGTTGGCCCAGCCAGCCATGCCCACATCCCATGGCTCCACCTAAGGATAAAGAGGATATGCAAACAATTATTTTATGAAAACTGTGCTCAACACCAATATAGATTTGCACGTTTTTGTCTTTTCTTAGCTTTAAAGGCATTTTCTTCCTCAGCGATTTCAGGCTGAATTTTCCCAATCTCTGAAAGACGTGGGCCATGGTGAGACATCTGGGAAAATCTAGTGAGAGGGAAAAACTGAGTTGAGGATAAAAAGTACTGCTTGCCACATAAAGTTTTTACAGCTTTATAAGAACCTCTGTAGTGAATGGCAAGGATATATTGCCATGCATTGATGTCTTAGTGTGACTAACCTCACCTAATTTGTTTGCAGGTTGCTATTTTCTCACAGGGAGTGAGAAGCTCGATAGTTGATAATTCCCAACTCTTCTCCAGTCTTCCATCTTGGTCAGAATTTGCCAACATCTCAGGACATGTTCCATGGATAACTACCAGCTGCAGCCTCCATCTCCAAAGGTTTGCATTAGCAAAGGACCAGTGTTGCCATGACAACATTGGTATATTTCAAATTAACTTCTAATACGATGCATTGTTTGAATAGTGCAACACCCTTACATTGCAATGTTGCTGCCAGGCTAGCTTGTGTATGGATACAGGCACACATCTCAAGCCTCAGAACAGGATACATCTCAGGGCTCCCAGGTATTTTTCTTCACACTCATTCACTTTGCACTTACTTGCTGACAGCATCTCTGCCTTGACTCACCTTTTAGTGCAGACAGTGCAAAATCAATTATCTTGTATTAATTCATTTCAAACAAATAAAATGTTTTCTCACTCTTTTGTTATGTTTAATTAAAACAAACAAAGAACAAAGAATTGTACAGCACAGGTACAGGCCTTTTGGCCCACCAAGATAACACCGACACATGATGCCTTTCTAAACCAAAAGTCTTGTGCCTCTCTGTGGTCTGCTTCCCTCTATTCCTCGCCTATTCATATTTCTGTCAAAGTGCCTCTCAGGCTTTGCTATTGTATTCACCTCCACCATCCCCTCTGGCAGCGCATTCCAGGCACTTAACATCCTCTGTGCAAAAAAGTTGCCTCCCACATCTCCTTTAAACTTACCTCTTTTTATTGTAAATCTATTTTCCCTAGAAACTGGCATTTGTAACCTGATAAAAAGTCTCTGACTATGCATTCTTTGTGCCTCTCATAATTTTGGAAATTACTATCAGGTTGCCCATCATCCTTCGACGTTCAAATGAAAACATGGATAATACCTTCCAAACCAGGTAAAGTTCTGGTAAACCGTTTCTGAACCCTCTCCAAAGCCTTCACATCCTCTGGTAGGGTGGCGACCAGAACTGAATGCAAAATTCCAATTGTAGACTAAATAAATTTCTACACAGCTGCAATATGACTTGCCAATTTTTATACTCAATGCCCTGACTAATGAAGGCAAGCAGGCTATATGCCTTCTTGACAACCTTATCCACTTAAGTTGCCACTTTCAGGGAACTGTAGACCTGAAGTCCTAGATCCCTCCTTCTGTTCATGCTATTAATGGTTCTGCCATTTACTGTATACTTCTCTTCTGCATTAGATCTTCCAAAATGCATCACATCGTATTTGTCAGGATTAAGCTTCCTCTGCCATTTCTCCACCCAAGTCGCCAATCTATCTATATCCTGCTGTATCCTCTGGCAATCCTCCCGACAATCCACAGCTGCCCAACGGCCATCTACATTCTCCTTCAGATCATTTATGTATATATTATAAACAACAGGGGTCCCAGCACTGATTCCTGCAGAACACCACAGTTCACTTGTCTCCAGTCAGAAAAATAGCTTTCCACCGCTACTCTCTATGTTCTATGACTAAGCCAGTTCTGTACCCATCTTACCAGCTCACCACAGATCCCATGCGATTTCTCCTTTTATATCAGTCTGCCATGATGAACCTTGTCAAAAGCCTTGCTAAAGTCCATGTAGACAACTTCTGCTGCCCTGTCCTCATTAAGCATCTTTGTCACTTCCTCAAAAAACTCAATCAAGTTTGTGAGACAACCTTCCCTGCAAAAATCCACGGTGGCTATCGCTAATAAGTCCATAGTTTTCCAAACGCGAATAAATCCTAATAAATCCCTTAAGAATCTTCTCCAATAATTTCCCTACCACTGACATAAGGCTTACTGGCCTGTAATTTTCTGGATTATCCTTGTTGCCCTTCTTAAACTGGCTGTCCTCCGGTCATCTTGGGCCTCTCCTATGTCTAAACAGGATACAAAGATTTCATACAAGGTCCCAACAATTTCCATTCTGCCACCCTCAGCATTCTGGGATAGATCCCATTAGGCCCTGGGGACTTGTCTATCTTAATGCTTTTCAAATTCTTTATGTTTTTCCCTGCCCTCCACATGTGAGCTTTTTGTATTTGAAGTTCAGCATAAACCTAAAGCTATTTACAGGTAATTAGACTCCTTAAACCTAGTTTAATTTGTGAAGAAATTCTTTCAGACAGCACAAGGAGCAAAGAAATTTGATTCTGAAGAAGGGTGCCGACCTGAAACGTCAGCTTTCCTGCTCCTCTGATGCTGTCTGGCCTGCTGTGCTCCTCCAACTTCACACTGTGTTATCTCTGTTTTAAAAAGTACTGTTTTCCAAAATAACACACAAGCTTTCCCGAAAACTAGCCTTTGTCGATAAGATGGTTTAGAACAGAAACTTTTGAGTACAACTTTACAGTTGAGGGGCCAAACTTAATCAAAATTTGGCAGTCTCAATTGCAGGGAATTTCATGAAAGTTTTCCTTCTGTGAGTCCTACCATGATTTCCTATGCAATTTAAAAAAAAACACAATCATTTCAAAAACTTGGCAGTGGTGGTACAATAGGTAATGTAAGAGTGCTTCAAAGGCACAGTAGATATCAACACGAAAATCAAACCATGGCACTGGAAATATTTTTAAATAATTATACACTATCAGACTGTAACAATTGAAGTTATAAGAATGAAGATTGTGGTGTAGTGGTCGTGGCCCTAAATTAATAATCCACAGGCTCTGACTAATGCTCTGGTGAAATTTAAACGGATTCATTTAGATCTGAACTTGAATGCTTATCTCAGTAATGATGACCATGAAACTATCATTGATTGTTGTAAAAATCTATGGTTCACAAAATCTCCTTTAGGGAAGTAAATCTACTATCCTCACCCAGTCTGGCCTACGTGGGACTGTATACCCACAGCAATATAGCTGACTCTTGACTGGCCTCTGAAATAACTTCTCACAATTTCATAGAATCATAGAATCCCTCCAGTGTGGAAACAGGCCCTTCGGCCCAGCAAGTTCACATTGACTCTTGGAGCATCCCATCCAGAACCAACCCCCTATGCTATACATCTCTGAACACTATGGGCAATTTAGCATGGCCAATCCACCTAACCTGCAAATCTTTGGACTGTGGGAGGAAACCGGAGTACCTGGACGAAACCCACGCAGACACGGGGAGAATGTGCAAATTGTGGAATTGCCCACAGTTCCAGTATTGTGAAAAGATTGAAAAGCATCAGTTCCTGGAATGCTCTACGCACATACTTCTTTACTTATCTCAGGGAGTTTTCAGGCACTTTAATGGCCTGCTGTAGTCCTTCCTTGTGATGGGGTAACCTGGGGAAGGGAGGAGGGGTGGCAGATATCACCCCTTAAGGGCTGCTTGCCAAGAAGAGGCTGGTAGTTATGCTTGCTCAGTAGTGTCTCCAGGAAGGGGACACTCACCCACGGCTCAGGATTGCTGAGGAAACCAGGGCATAGGCGAGTGATAGCTGGAGGAGTTTGTGAAAGTATCAAAGGTGGTTAGCAGCAATGGTGGATGTTCGCTGTCAGTATATCCACCCTTCCTGGTGCTAGAGCTTTCAATGATGGACTACAACCTTCTGGAAGCCCAAAAGCAACTCTAACAGCATTTGCTTTTTGGAATTCTGACATGGCAAGACCCCTGCCCTCCTCCAGTTATAAAGGAGTAATAATGAGATGAGACCTGTAAAGTTTGTGTTAATTACCTACTGATCAGCAGGGCTGGAATGCCATCCAAGAGCCTTCTCACCTTGAACATATGCATTGCAGGGTCCATGCCCCAGCACCTTCCTAGCGAGTTTAGTCCCCACTGTGCCAACAAACTCACCTTGAGGGAAGGCAATAAATAAGCTATTGAAATCCATTTCTTTTGCTGGTACCTCCTGCTTCAAACTCCATTATGGTTTACTTTCTGAATTTATCACCAATTGCACTGCTGTTGTTTTGATTAATAGTCTATCATTTAAACATGAATTTAAAATATATGCGCAACATTTCCAAGATACTTTTACCTCAAAAAGCATAGTTCTCACGTATGTGTCCCTTAGAAATATAAATGACTAACTCTAAATATCTACAGTCAGGAAACTTTGTTCCGTAAGGTAAAAGTGCTGGAGAGATTTGTAATCTGGTGTCAAAATGGACAGCTCATTCACAGATCCAGGTATGTGAATATATGATTAATCGTGGTCAAGTTAAGGGGGTTTTGTCAACACATTTTCTGAGATATTTCAACCTAAGAACCTTTGGAACAACGATGGAGTAACAGCAATGAATATTTCAGATGTCATGATGGCTGTGGAGAATTGCTGTATAATGCCAATTCCTAGGTAGCGCTATTGTTCCATAACAAGTCAGATTTAAAAAGTGAATTGTATATCAAGTTAAAATCCTAAACAAAAGCAAATTGGGGATGCTGGTCGAAGCATTCAGTGTCTTAAAAGATCTTGCTATCACACTGACTTGAGGGACTCTATAGCTTACTCCTTGTATTTTCTTATGTGACTATATTTCCACACATACACAACAATGAATGCTGAGGGTATGGACAAAGCATGTTTCCATGTGAAAATGGGTGGCACAGTGGCTCGGTGATTAGCACTGCTACCTCACTGTGCAGGGACCTAGGTTTGATTCCAGTCTCGGCTGGCTGTCTGTGTGGATTTTGCACATTCTCCCTGCATCTGTGCGGGTTTCCTCCCATAGTCCAAAGATGTGGAGGTTAGGTGATTTGGCCATGCTAAATTGCCCATTGTGTCCAGGGATGTGCAGGCTAGGTGGATCAGTCTTGGGAAATTGAATTTCAGCTCTGCTGATCTGTGGGTAATTAATGCAAACTTTAAAGGTCACAACTCATCATTACTCCTTTTCAACTGGGATAGGGTTGGGGGGGTGGGTCTGTGTGGGATGTTCTTCAGAGGGTCAATGTGGACTCAATGGGCCAAATTGCCTGCTTTCACATGGTAGGGATTCTATACGTCTATGAATATGGCTCCACCAAACCTTGATTTGGAATGATGGAAAGAATTAAGGAAAAGAGTGCATGGAAGAAATTGCTCTGCTTTTGGCTAGGTCTGTATAGAGTATAAAAGTATAAGTATAAAAATGTGTTTAGAGCATTCTGAGATCTTGTGTGTTCCAGCATTCTCTCAATGCTGCAGCATTAGGGAATTCCACAAATCATGAAACCAGCATTAAAAAAAATCAATGCTGGAACCATCTGTCATATCCGAAGAAAATTGAAAATTTTTAAACTCTTCAAGCTGAGGTTTTAGTACAATGTGACTTACTGCTTAATAAGTTTCCTGTTCATTTCTAAACTTCTGATTTACAAAATTTTAACAACTCTATCTGACCCCTGTCATACAGGAAAACAACAGAAAGGTGTTAGTAAGCATCTGACCTGAATCACATGTTCAGGTTAACACTAAGTCAAATGCAAGAAAGCAAGGTCTGGGGAATTTTTCTTTTTTTTTGTTGGTTGAGCCTTTATCAAGTAATGGGGAAGTACATTTCTTATAGTCTTGTTGAACATCCCCTGTTGAACTCATACATATCAGCTTTTGTGTGGTTTACTCTATGCTCAATAGGCGTTCTTGAACACAACTGAGATTTAACCCTTTGCCATTCCAAACTGTAAACTCTTGGTACATCCAAAGAATGCATCCAAACTCTAACAGCATGTGGAACTGATCTGATTATCAAACAAGCTTCCTCAGTCAGTCTCACAAATGAAACAATATTCCACATAGAGTGATGTGAAAGCGAGATACTACAGGTGATAGAAATCTGAAATAAAAACAGAAAGTGGTAGAAATAATCAGCATGTCTGATAGCATCTGTAACATAGTTTTTTTTATTTCATTATGGTGACTAATCTTCAGTATTGCAGCCCAGATATTTTCAGAGGATATAAGGGATTGACACCTACATCCATTGAATAATGAATAAAATTGAATGAATTAATCATATATTACAATCCATGCATCTATTTTCGGGTGTTGTCCACTTAAACCCTCACAATCTGCTAATGTTGCGGCTATAGCAGAATTCATATTTCTGAAAAATAGGAGCAATTATTTGTTTTATTAACCACTATGTGGTTTGGCGACATCAATAAAATTCTAAGCATCAATAAATTTCTATACAAACCATGTATGCAGGACTAAAAGATGGAAAATTCAGCCATAATGGTGAATTTATTTTTTGTCGTTGGCATTGTTTTAGATTGTGATGTGTGACACATTGTAGTACCAAATCTGCTGGTAGAGAGTGTATGTATTGTATTCTACAAATGGAAAATGAATGCAATTACTAATGAAAAGCAGGCCGCTTTATATTTAAGATAACAAGGTGTAGAGCTGGATGAACACAGCAGGCCGAGCAGCATCAGATGAGCAGGAAGGCTGATGTTTCGGGCCTAGACCTTCTTCAGAAAAATTTTATATTTAGCCGGTTCTGAAGCTTATAGCTGAAGAAATGAGTCATCATAGGTTTTCATGGCTGGTAAACTGATGTTATCATAAAGAATCCTCTGTGCATCCGCCAAGATGTTTCACTTGCTACCTACGAAATTAGTAGAAGCCAGCATTAGGAAGTTCATCTAAAGAAAATCAAAACTATAATTTATCTTGGCTATTGCTGTTGTCTGATTTTCTGAAATTCAAGGTCGTGTTTTGTCGTTATTAACTAAGGTGTATTTTCTGACTTCAGAAATTGCCTCCCAACATTTTGGTAACCTTGAATTTGCGTGGGCTGATTGCTGCATTCATCTTCCTATTATGTACATCTACCAGTTTAAACATAAAAAATTGGTGATATGTCAATTTTGGGAGTTTCATGAACAGAATTTCTGTCTGTGAATACTGATGAGTTACTTCACACAATTCTCCACAATCCCCTCATTATGTATGTCCCAGACCTCTATAGCATTGCACTTGCACTATCTTGCATTCACCAGTGCAGAAGTACTCACCATTGCTGGAATCTTCTGGAATTTGCGCCACTGGTACCATATTTAGTGCCCAGGTCAAATGCTGCAAGCCAGGATTAGGACTTCACCATTGCCTTGTGAGAAGAATTGACTATAAGTTCATTGGTTGGTAATAGTTGCTAATTTGACTATCTATTATAGACTACTTTCAGACCGAAAGTGATTAGGAGATTAGGAGAAATACTTACAGATTAACAACTAAAAGACCAGTGGGAATTCTTTCTAAAAATAAATTAAGAACTAAGTAAATATTATAGAGAAGCAGGGCCAGGCGATGTGTTACACCTCAATAAAGTGGGAGCTAGTGGATCCCATTGTGGTTCATAGTGACCACATCTGTAACAAATGTTGGTTGCTTGAGGAACTTTGGCTTGGCTGATGATCTGGAGTCTGAGCTTCAAACACTGTGACATATCAGGGAGGGGGAGTGTCTCAGGGCGTAGTCACACCTCTTAGGTAACCGCCTCGATTTTGGTCAGTAGTCAAGGACAGAAGGGTGTGACTAGGAGTGAGGCAGGTGAAGGGATTCAGGAGGTACTGCTGAAGGAGCTTCAGCCTTTGGGATAATCTAACAGATTTGAGATTCTTGCTCCCTGTGTAGAAGAGAGTGGAAGCTGAAAGGAGGATGAGCAAACTGACAGGAAGCCATTCAAGAGGAGGGAGAAAAGAGAAATGTAGTGGTAACTGGGACAGTATACTCAAGGGAATGACACTGTTCTTTATGGCCAGGACCAAGAGTACCAAAGGCTGTGTTGTCTGCCTGGCGCCCATGTTCAGGATCTCTCAACTGGACTGCAGGGGAACTTGGAGTGGGAGGAGAAAGATCCAGTTGACATGGTTCATGTAGTTATCAACAATATAGGTAGAAAGAGGAAAGAGATTCTGCTGAGGGAATATGAGCAGCTAAGGGCTAAATAAAAAAAGCAGACCCAAAGAGGGAATAATCTCCATGGGATTACTACTTGAACCACTAGCTAATTGGAACAGGGGCAACAAAAATAGGGGTTAACGTGTGGCTCAAGATTAGAGAGAAACGGGTTTGAATTCATAGGGCAGTGGCACCAACACTGGAGAAGGAGGAAGCTGTTCTAACGGGACAGGCTCCATCTGAAACATGCTGGGATCAGAGCCCTGGCGAATAGTGTAACAGAATTGTGGATAGGGCTTTAAACTAAATAGTGAAGGGTATGTTCAGTTACATGGAAAATTATAAAATCAAAAGTCAAAGAGAAGGTAGGATTGCTGGTTAGTGATGGGGTTGATTGTTACCATAAAATAGAAGGAACAGACAGAATGTGTGAATGTCATATTGTACCAAGTGTAGGGAAACTCGATAATAGAACAAACTTAAAGGGTCTATATCTTAATGTACAAAGCATTCAGAATAGGGTAGATGAACTGATGGCACATATTGAGGTCACAAGGGCTTTAAACCAGTTAAGGTGGGCAGTGGGTGGAGCTCAGCAGTGGATATTAAAATTTCTAGAACAAGTAATAGGACAGACTATGGAAAGAGTCGGGAATCTTTCTTCAGACACAGCAGTTAAAGGGACAACTATGAAAAGGGTGGGTAGGCAGCGCTTAACACAGGACTGAGGATGTTGTACTTAAATGCACACAGTATACAAAACCAGGTAAATGACTTGCTGTGCAGAATGATTTTTGACGGTACAATGTTGTGGGCATTACAGAGACACAGCTGCAAGAGGATCAGGGCTGGGAACTAAATATTAAAAGCTATGTATACTATCGAAAGGACACATAGATGGGCAGAAGAAGCAGGGGTGCCTTGTTAGTAAGAAATGAAATTAAATTGATAGCAAGATGTGGTATAGGGTTGGAAGTTGTAGAATGTATATGGGTAGAGATGAGGAGCTGCAAAGGAAGAAAATTCCTGATGGGAGTTATGTACAGGCCTCCTAGCTGTAGTCTGGATGTGGGGCAGAAAATAAACCAGAAGTGACAGAGGTGTTCTTTGCCAATAATTCCCCCCTCCCATAACCTACCATGAGCTCTGATGTTGTTCGGCATAACTCTCATACACCTTGAGTCTTCCTTCCTTCACTCTCCTTGTTCACTTTTCCACCAAGCCTTGAATACCTATCCCATTTGGCAGGTACGTCTGTGGCATAAGCTGCTGGCACATGTTGTCGATGTGACATTGATGTAGCACAGTGCTGTACAGCAACATGTCTGCCCCTCAAAGGGTCTTTGCTGGCAATTATGACAGGCTGCCTGGCTTTGTGTTTGTCCAAAAGGCAATGCAAGACAGATGTACTGTGAGGCTGCAAATTCTGAACGAGGCACTGATGTGCAAAAAGCCAAGGCAGGGAAGAGTTGCTGTCAGGCCCGAACAGAGTGCTAAAAAAACAAGCTAAAAGCTCTGAGAAGCATCCTGTTCCAATGCATAAGACGGCTGTCTCTCCCTAACCACAAAGCAGCCTGGAAGCAGCATTGCAATGTAAGGTGTTTGTATGCTCCAAAGTGCACTATTGGAGTGGTGCATTACTATACGGTGAGTTGGAAATGTGCCATGGCGATGTAGTGATGTTGGTGCTTGTCTGATGCTCTACTCCTTGGACAAGTGATACAGGCAGCCACTTGATTAGAAATAGTCAGCATGGTTTTGTGAGGGGAAGGTCATGCCTCACAAACCTTACTGAATTCTTTGAGGATGTGACAAAACACATTGATGAAGGTAGAGTAGTGGATGTGGTATATATGGATTTTAGCAAGGCATTCAAAAAGGTTCCACATAGTAGGCTCATTCAGAAAGTAAGGAGGCATGGGATTAAGGGAAATTTGTCTGTCTGGATATAAAACCGTCTGTCCAGTAGAAGACAGAGGGTGGTAGCAGATGGAAAGTATTCAGCCTGGAGCTCGGTGACCAGTGGTGTTCCGCGGGGATCTGTTCTGGGACCTCTGCTCTTTGTGATCTTTATAAATGACTTGGATGAGGATTTGGAAGGGTGAGTTGGTAAGTTTGTCGATGACACAAAGGTTGATGGAGTTCTGGATAGTGTGGAGGGCTGTTGTAGGTTGCAATGGGAGATTGACGGGATGCAGACCTAGGCAAAGATGTGGCAGATGGAATTCAACCCAGAAAAGCATGAAGTGATTCATTTTGGAAGGTTGAATTTGAATGCAGAATACAGGGCTAATGGCAGGATTCTCAGCAGTGTGGAGGAACAGAGGGATCTTGGGGTACACATCCACAGATCCCTCAAAGTTGCTACCCAAGCTGGTAGGGTTATAAAGAAGGTGTATGGTGTGTTGGCTTTCATTGGCAGGGGAATTGAGTTTAAGAGCCACGAGGTTATGCTGCAGCTCTATGAAACTCTGGTTAGACCACACTTGTATTGTGTTCAGTTCTGGTCACCTCATTATAGGAAAGATGTGGAAGCTTTAGAGAGAGTGCAGAGGAAATTTACCAGGGTGCTGCCTGGTCTGGAGGGCAGGTCTTATGAGGAAAGGTTGAGGGAGCTAGGGCTATTTTCATTGGAGCGAAGAAGGATGAGAGGTGACTTGATAGAAGTGTACAAGATGATGAGAGGCATAGATAGAGTAGATAGTCAGGGACATTTTCCCAGGGCGGAAGTGACTATTACGAGGGAGCATAATTTTAAGGTGATTGGAGGAAGGTATAGGGAAGATGTCAGAAGTAGGTTCTTTACACAGAGAGTGGTGGGTGTGTGGAATGTGCTGCCGGCAGTGGTAGTGGAGTCAGGTACTTTAGAGACTTTTAAGCGACTCTTGGATAGGCACATGGAGGATAATAAAATGTAGGGTATGCAGGATAGATTGATCTTAGTAGGATAATAGGTCGGCACAACATCGAGGGCCAAAGGGTCTGTACTGTGCTGTACTGTTCTATGTTCTATCTTCTATGTTCCCTTGGAGTGTGCCCTGAGGCCTTGGGAAATTCTGGATAAGATGGAGGCCCAGTGAAACAAGCAGCTAGCATAAGCCACCAGGTATCATCATAGACTATCATGTTAGAAATTGTTGCCATCGGGTTCCTCTCAACTGTCTGGGAAAATAGCAAGCTACATATAAATGAGGTGAGATTTGGTAATAATGAGACGTTAGTGCATGCAAGTATGCCCACCGAGAGTCTCATCTTGACGGTGAAACCTAAGGTGGAAAATTGGACTTGTTTCTCCTCAACAGCAAGAATCTCATTTTTTTGATCTCACCATATTTTCCCAACTGACTCATCATTGCCCACATTGTTCAGGGACTGAGAAGATTCCACCTCTGTTTTGAATTTCATTGCTGACTGCTGGACTCTGCTTGCTGTCTTCAAAGGAGATGACATAATCCAATGACTAACAGCTTCAATTTGGGCACAATAGCTTTGAAACATTACACATTGTGGTTATTATAAACTTACACATTCTGTTTCTTCAGAAATACAAATCTATGTCAAAGATTAAATAGAGAATAATGGGCAAATTGAAGTTATCACAAAGCAGTAGCATCATTGACATATTTAAATAGCATTAAACGAAATAAAATGTGGTTACCATGTATTCAAAGCAAAATGACTTTATTGAACAATATAAAATTAACTGAATCAATACGAGTTTGCTGGTCACCCTGATGTAACAGTTAGTATATGCTGTAAAATCAGTTTTATTTGGATCTGAATCTGGATTAAGGTACATCCAAATAATATTTTGCAGCTTAAGTTTTGAGATATGGGTGAGACTGATAGAGCTTTCCATAGTTGCCCATGAGAAGACAATGGTAGACTTCCTTCATGAATTTCTAGTAAATGTTTAGATGTAACTGAGTGGAAGAGTGATTTAAGGGTGTTTGGTCAGAATCATATATAGGTCATTCTAAATAAGGAAGGCAGAATTCGTTGGTGAATTCATTGAATTTTTACAACAATCCAGTAAACCTGTGGCCCATCATACCTCTCAGTCTGCCAATACTGTCACACCAGGGGATCAACCTTGATTCAATGAAGAGTGCAGGAGAACTTCCCTGGAATCCTTAATGATGCTCCAACAATCATGAGGCTTGACACCATACAGGATAAAGCAGCTTATTTCTGTCTTAACCATAATCTGCTGCCAATGGCACAGTGGCTGCAGTATGTGCAATCTAGGAAGTGTACTGCAGCAATATGCCAAGATGCTTCCGACAGAACCTTTTAAATTCATTACCTCCACCACCTAGAAGGACAACGGACAGTAGATACATGAGACCCCTAACCTCAGCAGGTTCCTCTCAATACCGCATATCACCCTGATTTAGAACTACAAAGCCATTCTTTCACTACTGTTTTATTAAAATCCTGGAACTTCCTCACCAACTTTCTCAACAGCAATTAGGGAGGCGAAAGGCATTTTCACATCCCTTGAACAAACAATTAAAAAGTTGCTATGCTTGTGTAACAGGTACAAACTAAATTTGCCTCAGAAATTTAAGGCCTGTCATTTTACGTATCAGAATCCATATAAAAGCAAAATGTCCCATCTCATTGAGTTGTCACAAATGTTAAAGATTTTAACAGTACGTAGAATTCCTCAATTTATCTGTCATTCATACTTAGGTTGACAGAAGTGATGAACCAGGCTTCTGTGCTTCACATGAATAACTATTACACGTGTACAGATTCTAACTATAGATACACAATTTGAAACAATCACATATAACTCTACTAGTTAAAACTCACCTTAAAAATCTCACCCTCTGCATACACAAACAGACAAACATTAGCTACTGTTGGAGATTTTTATATGGTAAGACGTGTCTTTGGTATTATTTTAGAATATTTGTTTGAAGAGTTGTATTGTTAAGACCATATGCTTAATTTTTGCCTTTGAAGCAGGAAGCTTGAGTCAGGAGACTTCCCACATCAGCTGACTGTGTGTTTTCAAAGGGGCCCTGCCTGCAATAATTTATTCCAAAAAGGCAGGGCAAGATGTGGTTGGTCCTACTAATTCCAGAGACAATAAAGTCATGGGTATGGGTGAGTGCCAAACTAGGTTGGTCAGAAGGCTGACATTCGTTTCATAAACTTCAGCCCAGATGTGCAAAGGCTATTGGGCCCTCTATGCCCCACTCCTATCTACACCTCCCATACACTGCGTGCCATGCCCAATAACCTCACGTTATCTTTGTGTCCTCCATACTTCAATGTCATCTCCACCTCCCCACGTACCCACATTTCACCTCCAAGCCCTCTAATCACTTTCATCAAACAATATCCTCCAAATGAACATATCTGCTTTTTTGTTGCTCTATCTGAAGGCTGCAGTGTGTTTTTTTTTCACTTTAGAAGGGCTGGGGATTTCAATCGCTTCAGATAATGAAACTTAAACGAGCCTTATCCTCCCATTATGAAAGTTTACATCTTCTCCATTCAATTGCAGCTCCCATACTATGGTTTAAGGCTCTTGAAGCAGCAGAAATGATGTTTGTTCGATGTCAGCACTAATTTCTTACAAGCTTGCAGGGTTTAGCTATCTCGCCAGTGTGATATGTGTTTTGCTTCCTGTCTCCTGGAAAGAATAGGATTTGCCAGAAATGGGACTTCTCTCAATGGGTTCTAGCAAGTTACCTCACTCAATTCTTTGCCACATTCCTGATTATGCATGCACTGCACCTCAACAGTGTCCTACCCACATTATTGGGCACTCACCAGTGACAGATGTACTGGCCACTGTAGGGAACTTCTGGGATCCTGATGCCATACTTAAAAACCAGCTATGCACCAGGTAGAGCACTGTTGGCCAGGAACTGGCCCTTCACAGCACACATAGCAGGAGGGGAATAGGAAAGTAAAGCTTCTGAGGAAAGATAGGTGGCAGGTGACACTTCATTGCAATTACAAGTTCAAAGTTGGAAATGTATTTCCACTTTACATCATTATGTGTCGGATCATAGTAACTGCTACTATACACAGGTTACTTTTCCTTATCAAAATACAATGTGAGGATGACGCCTAAGGGAGTTCCCTATGTTTTTCCTAATACCCAGCGTAGTAAAACATATTCTCATTGTTCAGTGTGGGAGCATCATATGCTGGAAGCCTTCAAATGATTGAAAACATTAAACAACAGCAAATTAAATGTAAAAAACAAACAGGGAATACTTGCCTTTTGAGTATCAACAAATTTACTGTCAATGCATAATTGTTGGATCCAGTTCACATCAGTTAGAATTGGTTCAAATAAACATTGTCTAGCTTGCTGCATCTGACACTGCAGCACTCTATCATGTGAAGGTGATGTTCCTCCCACTCAATATCTTCAACTTCCTTCTTGGAAGTCTGCTTCACTCTCCAAGCTCTTCATCTTCTGCCACATCCCATCATTCCTTGCTTCAGTTGTGTACAGTGCAGTATGCTTGGATTATGCATCACACGTTGGAGTGTGTCTTAATGACCCCATCTGCTCCTCAAAATGGTTGATTAAAGCATCAGAACCCCATCTTCAGCAGACCGATCATCCACTCAATCATGGCCCTGATGGAAAAATAGGCTTCATTGATCTACACTCAGTCTCAGTCAGAGACTTGTGTAATGGAATCACCAGCCATGGTTGTAGAAGGCTGCCCTTGTCTCCCAGTAAGCATCCTTGGGAGATATCCAACTCCATGAAGATGGAGCATAAGAGTGATTAAGGACAGAGGTATCTTGGCAGCTTCCAGGGTAATTGGTATAGACCTTTAAGGTGTACAGATGATCATAGATAACTTGCACTTTGATTTTTCCATTCATGAATTCTGTTACATTATGATATGATGTTCTAAATGCAACTGGTGTACAGTTTATTGCTCCCTGCACCTGGAGAAAGCCAGCCCTTTTAGCAAAGCTTACCTCAGTCTCTAGCCCTGACCCTATCATTGGGGAATGAGAAGGAAGCAGCATGATCATGTAAACATTGACTGGAGCATCAATATAAAATAAAGATCTGTGGGTGCTAATGATTTGAAACAAATGCAGAAATTGCTGGAGAAATTCAGCAAGCTTTGAATTAAATTATTTAATTGAATCACTTATTGTCACATATATTCAATACAAAATACAGTGAAAGGTTTATATCATCACCATGCATAGGTGCCATTCTCATTAACTGAAAAACAAAATAAAAAATAAAGAAAGATAACGTAAAGCGAGTCCAACTTTTCCCTCTCCTTTGCTACAGTCCTGCTCCGAGCTACACCAGGCCAAGCCATGCTGCTGCCAGAGTTCTGCTCCAGGCCAGCCAGCTGATTGTCTAGCTATTCTGTCTTTGAAGATACCACCGCTCTGGACTCCATCAAAGCTGACTTTGATGGTTTGGCAGCCTCAGAGTTAACGTTTTAAGTCTGGTGAACCTGCATCAGAACTGAAGAAGGATCACTGGACTCGAAATGCTAAATTTGTTTCTCTCTCCACAGATGCTGCTAGAACTGCTGAGTTTCTCCAGCAATTTCTGTTTTTGACCACAGCCTTGATACCTCTGTGAGTTGATGATTGAGAGATCCCATATCGAACCCCAGTGGATCCTCGGAGGTATCCAGTCATGCAAAAATTTAGCACAGCATTCCTGTTGACAGACACTGGGAGGTGATGGTCACCCAACCTTTCAGGTTTGTTGGTCCCACTCCTGCCATTGGCATAGTTCTGTGATAATGTGGAGGGACATCCTCAGTCTGTGGTAGCAATGCATCTGGAGGCAATGATATTGAGGTTGATGGACCTCTGTTACATCCGGAGGGGATTTTCAGTTCTGATTTCTCCATGTAGAGGCTGTTTGATAACTGCTGGAGGTAGCCTCTCGCCCTTGGCTTGCTGGCATGCTCCTCCATCTCTCTACAACTTCATAGCACCACAGCCACAATGATAATAATACCAGCTGTGACTGGACCCAGTGATACTGTGTATGGAATATCAGAAAAAGGACAGGTTCTAAGAAATGTGAGCAGTCAGCATTTACATCACACACAAATCACTTCAGGTGGGTCATGAAGGCCTCTGGTAAGGAGAGCCATGAAAAGTTTCCAGATCGACCTTTGACATAGTGACCTTGTTCTGAAATGTGCACCGGAAGCCATCCTGAGTAAACAAAATAGGTGGTTGTAATTACAGTGGGATTACTGAAACCTTATCCATCCACACCCTACTCCCCATGTCACTATGAGCATCAACAGAGAAACACATGCATCGGCCAGTTCAGGACCAGCATCAACCCCCAACGGATGCAAAGTTTCCAGTACCCTCATGATGCAGTGAAAGTGCAGGAGATCCACAGTCATTCTTCATGGATGGGAAGTCCACCAGATGAGAGAGGAATAGAGGCACAGCTGAATGAGGATTTTCCAGGAAATTGTGATTTAACTTATCATCTGCTGTAGAATAAAAACTTGAAAGAACTGCAGATGGGGAGCTGGGATCTGAGGAAGGGTCACCGGACCCGAAATGTTAACTCAGACTTTTTCTTTCACAGATGCTGCCAGACCTGCTGACCTTTTCCAGCAACTTCTGTATCCGCTGTAGAATTCCAGGTGCCGGATGCTTTCGTACTGTAGTGGCAGTCACAATGCCATCCCATAAGACCCAGCATATATACAATGCAACACCTTCTTCCACTGGGTCCAATGAGGCCATACAGTGTATTCTCAATGTCAGGTTCCTGTGCTTGCTCTGGTCTGGGGGTTTATTGTAATTGAACACAGATGCAGGGTGCTTTATAATCCTTGCATGCTTTGCCCGAGACAACTGAAGGCTGCAAAGAGTGGGACACTGTTGTATCTGTGTGAGCTGCAACATTTTACCCAGCAAGAAAGTGAGGAGGTTCATCCTGAGGGATTTCACCTTCACCATTCTACAGCATTGTTGTCCACAGCGACCCCTACAGGACATCTTTGGTGACCACTCGGGAGAAGACAATATTTCCTGACTGTAAATGCTGCAGAGGCCAGCATCTCCTGTCTATTCCTAAATGCAGCTTACTGGTTTGATCTATCTGAGCTTTGCTTCTTGTTTAATAAAAGTCAGCTTATTAAAGAATTTTTAATATGCGCTTTTTATAGAATGAGAAACAAGTTGGTATTTAAAGAACTCTGTCATGTGTCATTATTTAATCAGCTTTCCATCCCCAATCTCTGTACAATTCACATTTGGATTCTAGAGAGGTACTAGCGGATTAGAAAACCGCCCATATGACATCCCTTTTCCAAAACTAGGGGTGGTGGGGCAGAAACAAAAAGCGAGTAACTGTAGACCAACTGGCCTAACATCTATAGTTGTAAAAATATTGGCATCAGTTATTCAGGAAGTAATAGCACTGCATTTAGATAAGCGAAATCTAATCAAGCTTCATGAAAGGGAGATCTAATAATTTATTCTAGTTTTTCGAGGAAGTCCCAACCAGGATGGATTGAAGGAAGCCAGTAGATTGTTCAATTTGGGCTTCCAGAAAGTCCTTGACAAGGTATCTCTCAAAACGTTTTGTCACAAGGGCCCCTGATGTTGAAGGTAGTTTATTGGCATTGATAGAGAATTGACTAATGGGCAGGAAACAGTGGGTGTGGATAAAGGGCTCTTTTTCAGGATGAGGACTCGTGACCAGTGTGGTTCCATAAGGGAACTGTGCTACAACCTCAACTGTTGACAATTATACTAATGACTTGGATGAAAAAAATAAATGTACTGTAGCCAAATTTTCAGATGACACAAAAAGTAGGTGTAAAGGCAGGATGCAAGAGGAAGACTAGCAGCTTAGAGAGAGTTATTGATGCTTAAGTGAGCAATAAGTTGGCAAATGGAGTATAACCTAGGAAAATGTGACAATGTTCATTTATTTGGTTATTTATTCATTTGTAGTATGTGGATGTCGCTGGCTGGCCAGCAATTATTGCCCATCCTTAGTTGCCCTTGAGAAAGTGGTGGTGAGCTGCCTTCTTGAACTGCTGCAGACCACCTGGAAGGGTGTAAAGAAGAACAGAATATTATTCAACTGGAGAAAAATTGCTGAAAGCTGCAACACAAGGGACTTGGGAGTACTTGCGCATGAAACACAGAAAGCTAGCACACTGGTGCAGCCGTAGTCAGGAAGGCTAGCGGAGCGTAAGCCTTTATTTCAAGGGTGTTGGCGTATAAGAGTAGGGAAGTCTCACAGCAACTGTAAAAGGTGCTAGTGGGACCCCATCTGGGTACTGTAAGCAGTTTTGGACACCTTATTAAAGGCAAGATACCATTTAATTGGAGGCTGTTCAGAGAAGGTTCACATCAGCCATGATTGAATGGTGGAGCAGACTCGATGGGCTGAATGGCATAACTTCTGCTCTTATGTCTTATGGTCTCACTAGGACAAGCTGAGGTGTGAAGGGATTGTCTTTTGAGAAAAGGTAAACAGAAAGGGATTCTCCTCACTGCAGTGTAAAAGAATGAGAGGTGATTTTATTGAAACATATTTCTTTCCTCCAAGTCATTAGTATAATAGTCAACAGATGAGGTTGTGGCACTGTTCCCTTATGGAACCACACTAGTCACCGGTCCTCATCCTGAAAAAGAGCCCTTTATCCACATCCACTGTTTCCTGCCCATTAGTCAATTCTCTATCAATGCCAATAAACTACCTTCAACATCAGGGGCCCTTGTGACAAAACGTTTTGAGAGATACCTTGTCAAGGACTTTCTGGAAGCCCAAATAGAACAATCTACTGGCTTCCTTCAATCCACCCTGGTTGGGACTTCCGCGAAAAACTAGAATAAATTATTAGATCTCCCTTTCATGAAGCTTGATTAGATTTTGCTTATCTAATTGCTGTGATTTTATTGAAACATGTGGGATTCTTAATGAGCATGAAAAGGTAAATGCTAAGAGGATGTTTCCCCTCGTGGGAAAGTTTAAATAAAAAGGGAATAGTCTCAGAATAAAGGAGCAACATTTTAAGTCTGAGATAAGGAGGAATTTCTTCTCTCATTGAATTGAGAGTGTTTGGAACTTCTTTGCTACAGAGAGCAGTGAGGGATACAGTCCTTATGTGTATTTAAAGCTGAGATGGATAGATACTTGATCAGTAGCAGAATCAAGAGTTTTGAGAGAAACAGCAATGTAGACATGAGGAATGTCAGGTAAGCCATTAAGCCAGGTGATCCCATTGAATGGCAGAACAGGTTCGAGAGACCAGATGGTTTACTCCTGTGCTTATTTTTTATGGTCTTATAGGCATTATATACACTTTCTCTGATAAATCAGACAAAATTACAATGGAATAAGGAAAAGAAGATAAAATTACACTAATCTATAATATTCTGCTAATATTTTGCTGAATCTATATAAACCAAATCTGATCTGTGTGATGTTCAGCTGTGTGAAGCTAACTGTCACAGGATAAACAAGATTAAAGAGCTAAACAATTGACTCAAAGTTTGGCGTGGAGGAAACGGATTCAACTTCATGGGACATCAGTATCAGTTCTGGGGAAGCAGGGAACTGTTCCGATGAGACAAGCTCTACCTGAGTCATGCTGGGAACAGAGTCCTGGCAAATTCCATAGCCAGAACTGTAGTTAAGACTTTAAACTAAATTAAGCAGGGTGCGGGGGGCTCATTAGCATGGAAAATTACAAAATCAAAAGTTGAGGAGAAGGTAGGATTATAATAAAATGTAGAACTGCAGATGCTGGAGGTCTCAACCAAAAACAGGTATTGCTAGAGAAGCTCAGCAAATCTGGCAGCAACTGTGGTGTGGGAAGGAAGCAGAGTTAATGTTTCAAGTTAACTGGTAACTGTTCATCAGAACTATGAGTAATTAGGAAAATGTGGTGTTTTGGCTGGGGTTCGGGGATGGTTGGGATAGGGGAGGAGTGAGCAGACAGGTGGAGATGGAGCCCAGAGAGGGAGAGAGAAATATGAAAGGGATAGGTAAACAAAGAGTTTATGAATAGCAGACTAGGACAGAAGAAAAGCTGAATAAGTGATAATAAAGAGCTCAGAGTGAGAAAATGGTTTAACTGTACTGAATGCAAATGTGATAACAGACCTAGGATTAGGGGAGAATGGTTGACTGTGCTAAAAGTAACCCATGTAACAACAGGCATGGGGCTGGATGAACACAGCAGGTCAAGCAGCATCATAGGAGCAGGAAAACTTGACGTTTCGGGCCTAGACCCTTCATCAGAAATGGGGGAGGGGAAAAGGGTTCTGAAATAAATAGGGAGAGAGGGGGAGGCGGATAGGGGATGGATAGAGGAGAGGATAGGTGGAGCGGCCAGGTGTGGAGTGGGTGAGAAAGTCAAGGAAGTTTGGAATCAGGCTCTAAAGTTATTGAACTCAATCTTGAGTCCTAGAGGCTGCAGGGTCCCTAAGAGGAAAACGAGATGTTGTTCTTCAAGTTTGCACTGAGGCTTACTGGAACACTACAGCAGGCCTCTAACAGAAATGTTGCCATGGGAACACAGTAGTGTGTTGAAGTGACAGGCAACTGGTAACTCGGGGTCATTTTTGCAGAATGAGTGTAAGTGTTCTGCAAAACGGTCACCCAGCCTGTGTTTCATCTCCCCAATGCAGTGGAGACCACACTGTGAACAGTGAATGCAGTAAACAGGTAAATTACTGCTTCACCTGGTTGGTATATCTGGGGCCTTGCATGGTGAGGAGGGGGGAGGTAAATGGGCGGGTCTTAAATCTACTGCAATTTAATGGGAAGGTGCCATGGGGGTGTGAGGAGGTATAGTAGACTGTACCAGAGTGTCCCAGAAGGAACAGTTGCTGCAAAATTCTGACGAGGGAGGGGAATATGTGTCTGCTGGTGGCACCTCGTTGGAGGGGATGGGAATGGCGGCTTACAATCTTTTGGATGCGGATGCTGGTTGGGTGGTAAGTGAAGACCAGAGGACCCTATCATTTTTGTGGGAGGGATGGAAGGGGTGAGGGCAGAAGTGTGGAAGAAGGGTAAAACATGCCTAAGGGCCCTTTTAGCCACAGTCATGAGGAATCCTCAGTTGAGGAGAAAGTGGACGAGTGCCCATCTACTATCACCCTCCTCTGCCTGGCCGACATTGTTATCTGAAAATAAAAGGAAGGGATAGAATTTATGAACATCATATTGCACCAAGGAATCATAAAAATGTTTGGAAACTAGATAACAAAACAAACTTAAAAGCTTTGAATCCTCATGAAAGAAGCATTTGAAATAAGGTAGATGAACTTATGGCGCAAATTGAGGTAAATGGATATGATCTCATAACCATTACTGAAATATGCTTACAAGGTGATCAAAACTGTGGAACTTAACATTCAGGGATAGTTCACCTTTCAGAAAGCCAGAGGAGATGGAAAAGGTAGTGGTGAGCACATTAATAAGAAATGAAATAAGGATAGTTGGGAGAGATGACCTGGGCTCAGATGACGTAGAGTCCATTTGGGAGGAGGTAAAAAACAGTAAGCAAAAGAAGACATTGGTAGAGGTAGTACACAGACCCTGAACAGCAGCCATTCTTGGGAAAGGCTATAAATCAACAAATAATAGGAGCACGTAAAAAGAACAAAGCGATAATTATAAATGACATTAATCTTCATGTTGATTGGATTAATCAAATAGGAAAGTGCAGCTATGACAACAAATTAATAGAGTGCATTAGGGATACTTTTCTAGAGCAAGCCTAGGAAGTAGCAATCGTAACATGATAGAATTTAAAATTCAGTTTGAGAGTGAGAAACTTGGTCAGAAACAATTGTGCTTAACTTAAATAAAGAGAATTACTATGAAATGAGGATAGAGTTAGCTTAAGTGAACTGGGCGGATAGATTAGTGGTAAGCAATCAGCAGCAGATATTTAATGATGTAATTCCTGACTCTCAGCAAAAATACATCCCAGTAAGGAGGAAAGATTCTAAGAGAGGGATAAACCAACCATGGCTAGCCAAGCAAGTTAAGGAGAGTCGAAAGTAGAAAGAAAAAGCATATAAGGGGCCAAAGTCAATGCTAGCTCTGAAGACTAGAATAAATTCCAGCAAGGGTGGACCAAAAAGATAATATAGACTGACAAAATAAACGACAAAGGCAAATTAGTAAGGAATATAAAAACTGACAATAAGAGCTTCTTTAAATATACAAAAAGGAGGAGAGAGACCAAAGTCAACATGGGCACCTTAGATATTGAATCTGGGGAGATGGTTTTGGGGAACAAGAAAAAGGCAAAGGGGTTAAACAGATATTTTGCATTAGTGTTTACAGTGGAAGATACTTTGGACATCCCATTAATAATAAAGAATAAGGGGGAGGAATTAAACACCACCACCTTCACTAAAGTAGTAGTATTAGACATCCTAATGTTGCTAAGGGAAGGTAAGTCCCCTGATGGCTTGCATGCTAGGATCCCGAAAGAGGTAGCTACACAGATAGTGGATGTATTGATTATAATTTTCCAAAAATCCTTGGATTCTGGAGAATTGTCAGAGGGTTAGAAAACTGTCATATGTGATATCCCTATTCAAAAAGGGAGAAAGACAAAAATTGAGTAACAGGCCAATTAAGCAAATATCTACTGTCGGAAAATTATTAGAATGAACTTTTAAGGAAGTAATAGCAGAAAGTTTGGAAAATCGTATCTAATCAAGCCGAGTCAGCATAGCATCAAAAACGAGAAATCATGTCTAAATTATTCAGGTTCTTTGAGGATGTCTTAACCAGAGTGGATAGAGGGGAACCAGTACACATGTTGGATTTTAAATTCCAGAAGGTGCTTGACAAGGTATCTCACAAAAGGTTAAGTCATAAGATGAGAGCCCATGGTATTGGAGTAACACATTGACTTTGATAGAGAATTAGCTAAGCAACAAGCAATAGTAAGTGGGGATAAAGGGTTCTTTTTCAGGGAGGCGACCCGTAACCAGTGGGGTTCCACAGGAATCAGTGCTGGGACCAGTTTACAATATACATTAATGACTTGGAGGAAAGAAGTCAATGTACTGTCGACAAATTTGTAGACAACCCAAAAATATGTGGAAAGGCAATTGGAAAATGGAGTATAACGTGGGAAGATATGAAGGTGTTTATTTTGGAAGGGAAACTAAAGGAACAGCGTATTATCTAAGTAGCGAAAAACTGCAGAAAGCTACAACACAAGGGACTTGGAGGTACTTGTGCGTGAAACACAGAAAGCTAGCACACAGGTGCAGTGGGTAATCAGGAAGGCTAATGGAATATTGGCCTTTATTTTAAGGGAGCTGGAGTATAAGACTAGGGAAGCCTGACAGCATTGTACAGGGTGCTGGTGAGGCCACTTCTGAAGAGCCATGTGCAGTTTTGGTCCACATATTAAAGGCAAGATATCATTCCATTGGAGGCATTTCAAGGAAGATTCACATAGATGATCTCTGGTATGGAGGGATTGTCTTTTGATGAAAGGCTAAACAATTGGGACTCAACTCAGTGCAGTGTAGAAGAATGAGAGGTGAGCTCATTGAAACACATAGGATTCTTAAGGAGCATGAATAAGTCAATGCTGTGAGACTATTTCCCCTCATGGGAAAATCTAGGACCAAAAGGGATAGGCTAAGAATGTTTCCCCTGGTGGGAAAGTTTAAAAAAAAGAGGGGATAGTCTCAGAATAAAGGAGCAACATTTTAAGACTGAGATGAGGCAGTGAGGGGCAGAGTCCTTATGTATGGTTAAAGCAGAGATAGATAGATACTCGATCAGTAGTGGAATCAAGAGTTTTGGGAGAAACACAGCAATGCAGACATGAGGAATGTCAGACAAACCATGATCCCATTGAATGGCAGAACAGGTTCGAGAGACCAAATGGCCGACTCCTGTACTTATTTTGATAGTCTTATAGGCATTATATGCATATTCTCTCATAAAGCAGATAAATAAGAATGGAATAAAGAATAGAAGAATCTATGACCAACCTCATGATAAAATTATACTAATCTGTAAAATTTTGCTCATTTCTGATGAAGGGTTTAGGCCCGAAACGTCAAGTTTTCCTGCTTCTATGATGCTGCTTGACCTGCTGTGTTCATCCAGCCCCATGCTTGTTATGTAAAATTTTGCTAATAGTTTGCTGAACCTATATAAACCAAATCTGAACTGTGTGAAGCTTTGAAGTACACATTGCATAAACCTGCCTAGAAATGAAAGATTAAAACTACTTTGGGGTTGTTCTAAAAATTGCAGGTGAGGCACAAAATAAATACACAGCTCGCCTTGCAAAGAAAACGTTTACTCTGCAATGAGGATGCCAGTTTTGCAATAAGAGGATAATATTATTTAATGTATCTTGAATGTAACTTATATTTGAAAAGAATATGATCCTCACAGCCATTCCCGTTATTATTGACATCATGGAAATATGAAATATGAAAACCTCATCAGAAAAAGACATTCTGACTACTGAATGTATCTGAGCTTTAGTTTCAAATGAATCCATTATAGTGGCCTGTCTAAGATACAATTTTATCCTAATTACAGAAGTATAAATGTTACTGTAATTCACTGCTGTCTGTACATAAAAAGCAGTTTATTCAAATAAACAAATAAAAAAACTAATAACATGGACACTGTATCTATGTACATAATGAGTCTATATCTGTACCAATGTATGAAATGAGTGTACAAAAACAAAGTTGCTGGAAAAACCCAGTAGGTCTGGCAGCATCTGTGAAGGAAAAAACAGAATTAACATTTCGGGCCTGGGCCAGACCTACTGGACTTTTCCAGCACTTTGTTTTTGTTCCTAATTTACAGCACTCGCAGTTCTTTCGGTTTTTTTGAAATGAGAGTACTTCGATTTGAGTCTGATTTACTCGGGACATGATTTTGATCTCTTCAATGATACCAGGTTTCATTTGTGTCAATCAGAGGTGAAGAAAATAAAAACAACTTTAGCTGCAGAGGACTGGCTACCAATCAAAGTCACTTTTAATGCTCAAATCAAACAAGACAACATATTTAGCGCAAGTTACAGCACATAGAGGAGCAGGTGGCTTCGGGGAATTGTCGCTGAACTGCTAATTATTGCTGGGTCGTTACTAGACACCCACATAATGTTCTGGGGATAAGGGTTTGAATCCCACCATGGCAGATGATGGAATTTGAATTGAATAAAAATTTGGAATTGGATTTCTAATTTTGATTGGGAAGAGCCAATCCTTTTAGGGAATGAAGCTGTCATCCTTATCTGTTCTGACCTACATGTAACTCCAGACCCACAGCAATGTGGTTAACCGTTAACTGCCCTCTGGGCAATTAGGGATGGGCAATAAATGCTGCCCCAGCCAACGATGCCGTCATCCTGTGAATGAATAAAAAAAATGTTATTTCTGTCTTGCATAAAAGAGGAAAAATGTTCTCAAGGAATACGCGCAATCAGGGGCTAAGTTAGAAACCAGAACCAAACCACCCTCAAAGCAGAATCAAACTCTCTGAGTTACTACTTGAGCCATGAGCTAATTGACCCAGAGTCAACAAGATTAATGAAGTAAACATGTGGGTCAAAGATTGGAGTGAGAGAAATGGACTCAACTTCATGGAACATTGGCTTCAGTCCTGGCGAAGGAGGGGCCTGTTCCAATGAGACAGGCTCTACCAGAATCATGCTGTGACCAGAGCCCCGGCAAATTCCATAACTGCAGCTATAGAAAGGGCTTTAAACCAAATATTGCGGTGAGGGGCCATCAGTTGAATGGGAAATTACAATACCCAATGTATAGGAAAATATATGATGAAAATAAAATAAAGAGCTGTGAATGCTGGAGATCTCAACCAAAAACAGAAATTGATAGAGAAAGTCAGCAAGTCTGGCAGCATCTGTGAAAATAAAACAGAGCTAACATTGATGTAGCTTGGAAACAATGGTATTTTTGCTGAAGCTGAAATGGAGGGGAGGTAGAGAAAAGGTGACTCGATAGCTGGAAATGAAGCCCAGACACAGAAAGCTAAGAAAGGGATAGGTAAATAAGGAGATAATGGATAGCAGGCCAAGACATAAGCTGAATAAGTGATAATGAAACGTGAGAAAATGAGTTAGCTGCGCTGAATGAAATCCATACATTGTGATAATGGGCCTAGCAGTACAGGGAGAATGAGTTACTGTGCTAAAAGCAACCCATGTCATAACAGGACCAGAGGTGGGGGAGGTAAACAGCATGGAAGGATGGAATCAGACCCTAAGTTATTGAAATTGATAACAAAATCATAAATTGCTGGACAAACTGGCAGCATCTCTGTAGAGGAAGCAGAGATAACATTTCAGGCCCAGTGACCCTCCTTCAGAACTTCTTCTTCAGAAAGTGAGGTTTTGTTCTTCGAGCTTGCACTGAGGCTTGCTGGAACATTGCAACAGGCCTCCAACAACAATGTTGCTATGGGAACACAGTGGTGTGTTGAAGTGACAAGCAACTGGGAGCTCGGGATCATTTTTGCGGACAGAGCGTAGGTGTTCTGCAAAGCCATCACCCAGCCTATGTTTCATCTCCCCAGTGCGGAGGAGACCACACTGTGAACAACAAATACAGTAAACAAGATTTAATGAAGTACAGGTAAATTGCTGCTTCACCTGGATGATATATCTGGTGCCTTGGATGGTGAGGAGGGAGGAGGTAAATGGGCAGGTCTTACATCTTCTGCAATTGTATGGGAAGGTGCCGTGGGAGTGTGAGGAGGTGTTAGGAATGAAGGAGAAGTGTACCATAGTCTACTAATAAAAACATCTCGGAGATTTGATGCCCGTTTAAGTATTGCTGGAGGAAACTAAACAGCTAATACATTTAATGTGTAAGGATTGTTTCTATTACAATCTGCAACTGCCTACATTCTTTTGTAAAACATGCAATACATAAAAGTAATATCTCGACTGCGATAAAAGGCCTCCAATAATCTTAACGGTGTTAAAGTTATCTTTCAATATGTTGGTGCTAATTAAAATAATTATTGCATTATTTAAGGAGTAGCAGTAAGGCAAAAGATGTGGAAAGTAACAAAGAGATTACCTGAGATAGTTGGAACTGCAGAGGCTGGAGGATCTGAGATAACAAGGTGTAGAGCTGGATGAACACAGCAGGCCAAGCAGCATCAGAGGAGCAGGAAAACTTGACGTTTCAGGCCTAGACCCTTCTTCAGAAATGGGGGAGGGGAAGGGGGTTCTGAAATAAATTGGGAGAGAGGGGGAGGCGGATAGAAGATGGATGGAGGAGAAGATAGGTGGAGAGGTGACAGACCAGTCAAAGAGGCGTGGATGGAGCCAGTAAAGGTGAGTGTAGGTGGGGAGGTAGAGAGGAGATAGGTCAGTCCAGGGAGAACGGACAGGTCAAGGGGGTGGGATGAGGTTAGTAAGTAGGAGATGGGGGTGAGGCTTGAGGTGGGAGGAGGGGATAGGTGGGAGGAGGGGCAGATGAGGGAGGTGGGGACGAGCTGGGCTGGTTTTGGTATGCGATAGAGGGAGGGGAGATTTTCAAGCTTGTGAAGTCCACATTGATACCATTGGGCTACAGGGATCAATGTGGACTTCACAAGCTTCAAAATCATTTCTTTTAGAGTGGACGAGTTTCCAAATAGTTACAATCTCTCACACCATTTATTTTGAAATGCTGTTGAGAAGCATGATTTTATCTAACCTTAACAGACCATATGAACTTCAATTTGCTTTGATCTAATATACATTAAGCATTTCCTACTTTCAATGCTGTGCATGCATAACTTTTATAAAAGTTCAGCATGACCAGGTGGAGAAAAATAATATTTTTATTTGGACACAGGGATAAATGAAGTAGTTTTAAAATTGTCAGTAAATGCTGAAATGACAGATGGAATTCAAATGTAGGCTGCTAAAGTTTGAGTCAAAGAAACAAGATGTTACACCTTCTGTTTGAATGATGAAAGGTAAGATAAGGCTTTGGTGTTTCAAATACATAAGCAACAGCACAAGTAAACAAAGCCGTAAGAAATAATTGGAATGGTGTAATAATGATGAATTATATAAAACTTTAGTAAAAACACATTTGGGGTGTGAAGTGCAATTTTGCGTTCAATACTATTGGAAGGATTTTGAGACAGCAGAGGAAGAACAGCGCAGATTAAAATGCTTCCTTGTGTAAGGAAATGAAATATGAAAATGGTGATGCTATGGTCAAGAAAACACAACAAAGCCTCTACTTCCTCAGGAGGCTAAGGAAATTTGGCATGTCTGTAAAGACTATTACCAATTTTTACAGATGCAACATGAAAAATATTCTATCCGAATGCATGACAGCTTGGTACAACAACTGCTCTGCCCAGGACTGTAAGAAACTACAGAAAGTCGTGAACATAGGCCAGTCATCACGTAAGCCAACCCTCCATCCTTTGACTCCATCCATACTTCTCGCTGCCTCAGGAAGGCAGCCAACATAATCAAAGACCCCTCCCATCCCGGTCATAACCTCTTCCAACCTCTTCCGACAGGCAGCACATACAAAAGCTTAAACACACATATCAACAGACTCGAGAACAGCTTCTTTTCTGCTGTTATCAGTCTTCTGAATGGACCTGTCAAATTTTAAATTTAAATGTTGATCCCACTCTTCGTGCACCTTCTCTGCAGCCATAATACTGTATTCTTTGCCCTGCTCTATTACCCTTATGGATTTTGTATGTTATGATTTGCCTGTACTGCACGCAAAACAAAACTTTTCACTAGGTACATGTGACAATAATAAATCAAGTCAAATTTGGAAAAAAATGAGGTGTTATTTATTAAAACATAGGGGATTAAGGGACAATGCAATGAAGGGCCTAGGTAGAGTAGATATAAATAGATTATATCTGTCATCAAAGGGATTAAAAATATGACTAGACATTGATATATGACCAAGTAAGTCTTAGGACAGTGGGCAGTAGAACTTTTATTTTACAGCTGGTGTCTGTGACACTGCAAAATGCATGATTGACATGATCAATTGGAGCAGACACCATGTGAACCTTGAAGAATAAATTAGACACATGATTAAAGGCAAAATAGAATGAAGAGATATAACAATAGGACAACCACATAGCATTAGGACAATTGCATGTGGAGGATAAAAGGCAACATGAACTCTGGCTCTCTAATTCTGAGTTCTATGTCATTCTAAGTAATTCATTATTATAACAACATGATCTTCATAAAACTGATTCAAAATAATTTCCTGGGTTGAAATATACAATATTGCAATTGAATATTGATTACATAAATATGCTGATTAAGTTCAAGCTTTCAGATGATATCATTAGACCAAAGATTAAACTGCTAATGACTTTTATCTGTTTCCTGAATGAGATTTTAGAGTTGAAATGATTGTAATGTTAGTGATTGCTAATGTTAGAACAGACATTAATTCATTCAACAATAATCTTCAATCAGTTGAAATATAACCATTTTTAACTAAATGACAGTATAAGTTTAAGTGGTAGTATATGGCATTGTAATAATTCCACTTGTACAGCTGACCATAAACCATTTACGGTGTGGAATGGGAATTTATGTGCTGTTAGAAGTATTTCTGATGATTTAGCAACTTTCAGGAAATGTAATGGCAAATGCAACAAATTAACAGCTCACTGTGAACAAGAGGTTAAAATATTTCCTATGCATGCAATGGTTGTTTGAAACACTTTTCTGTGGCTCAATTAAAATTCTAGGTGATACTAAATTGGTCAATATGGAGTTTTATCTACGGGATAATACCTTTGTGAAAAACCTGCATACAGTCTCCTAAAGCATGAGATTATTTTTTTGAAATTGCTTAGAAATAAAATCTTTGTGCAGATACAAGCAAGTATCACGTTTCATTCTCACTTGAACAGAATTACTTGATTGCATAGAATCCCTACAGGGCAGATAGAGGTCATTTGGCTTATTAAGTGTGCACCAACCCTCTGAAGAGCATCCCACCTTATCCTCATAACCCCACATTTGCCGTAGTTAACCTACCTAGCATGCACATCCCCGGACATTACGGAGTAATTAAGCATGGCCAATCCACCTAACCTGTCCAAATTTGGACTGTTGGAGGAGTCAGAGAACCCAGCAGAAACCCACGCAGAAGCAGGGACAACGTACAAACTCCACACAGACAGTTGCCCAATTCTGGAATCGAACTGTGCCACCATGCCACCTGATACTTGCAGGATAGTATGTTTACATACAATACTTCATAGATTAACAGGGTGGAAACTTATATGAGACTGAGCAACATTGGCTATGGTGGGATTTGTGGCAGAATTAAACAAGATGTCTAGCAAGGCTTATCTTGATGTTAAGAGCAGCTTGTTGCATCTTTTATGTGTATGCTAAGTGCTGAGGTGGGTTCCTGACTAGGCAGTAGTGAGTTCGCAAGTAGCTTGTTAAACACTTGTTAAAATGACGTTGTGGATGTGTTGTTGCATCTGTAGAAAGATTTATCACAGTTACTGCTGGTTAATTTGCCTAAGCTATTGAACTGTAACTAATGGAAGTTTTATATTTCTGTGTTCAAAGATTCTGGCATAATTGCATACTTAGTATTTGGTGGAATTGTGATAACTGTGTCTCTACCAGCAGGTGCAGTAGTCGTGGTTAATGGTTACATGTACTGAATGGGGTACAGTGTGTGGTGGAGTTCAAGAATCCTGAAGCATCATCTTGGTCCTCATCAAATGAAGGAATACAACTGAGATGTTGGAGAGATAGTAAGAACTGCCAGTGCTGGAGTCAGAGATAACACAGTGTGGAGCTGGAGAAACACAGCAGGCCAGGTAGTATCAGAGGAGCAGGAAAGCTAACGTTTTGGGTAGGGACCCTTCTTCAGAAGGGCCTGCTATGTTCCTCCAGTTCCACACTGTGTTATATCTGAGATTCTGGAGAGGCTGGACCAGCCACAATCTCTGGATGAGTTGACCAAAGCCCTTGAGTCCTTTGAGAAAAATAAAACTCCCGGAACTGACGGCTTACCAGCTAGGTTGTATTCTGTTCTGTGGGACTTGACTGGCCGGGACCTGCTGGAGGTGTATGACATTATGTATCTGGCAGGTAACATGTGTGAATCCATGAGGAAAGGCAGCATCACCCTCATCTACAAGCAGCAGGGGGGAGACGGTGGAAATTAGAAATTGGCGACCAATTTCACTTTTGAATGTGCATTACAAAATCTTGTCTAAGGTCATTGCCACTGGATCAAGTCTGCTCTGGAATCAGTAACTCATCTCACTCAAACCTGTGCTATATTGGGCAGGAAGATCGCTGAGAGCCTCACGTTCCTCAGGGCTACGATTGCCTATGTGCAATACAAGGGAGTGGACACCTGCCTCATCAGCCTGGGCCAAGAGAAGGCCTTCGATAGGATATCGCACATGTACATGAGAGATATTGTCTCCAAAATGGGCTTTGGGCAAGTTATCTGCAATTGGATCCGACTGCCCTACACCAATATCATTAGCACAGCCTCAATCAATGGGTGAGAATCAGAAAGCTTCCCAACCAGATCTGGAGTCAGGCAGGGCTACCCTCTCTCTCCTGCCTTGTTTGTGGTTTTATAGAGCCTTTCACTGAGTCCATCAGGAAGGATGCAAGCCTGAGATGGGTGACTATTCCAGGCAGCGGAGGGCTGCAGTTTAAAGCCTCCCTGCACATGGATGATGTCGCTGTTTTCTGTTTGGATCCACTGCCAGACTGCAGACTCATGAACATTTGTGACCAGTTTGAACTGGTCTTGGGTACCAAGGTAAATCAAGGCAAGAGCGAGGCCATACTCTTTGGCAACTGGGCCATCCAATCCTTTATTGCTTCACCATCAGGGCAGATTACCTGAAGATGCTGGGCATTTGGTTCGAAGGGTCTGTGGCATGCACCAAAACTTGGAAGGAGCATGTCATCAAAATGAGGCAGAAATTAGGCAGATGGGAACACTGATCCCTCTCCATTGTGGGTAAAAACCTGGTCACCAGGTGTGAGGTTCTCTTAGTGATGTTGTACGTGGCGCAGGTCTGGCCTATTTCCCAAAGCTGCACCACTGCGGTCACCCAGGCCATCTTCCACTTCATCTGGAGGTTGAAGATGTACCAGGTCCAAAGGGACATTATGTATAAAGAACTGGACAAAGGGGGGAAAAACATACCCAATGCTACCCACACCCTGATGACCATCTTTGTGTGCAGCTGCATCAATCTGTAAGTAGACTTTTGGTACGCAAACACTATGTGTCACTACTTACTGAGGTCTACCTGTCCCCAGTGTTGTGAAGGATAGGCTTGGCCTTGTTACTGTAGAATGCTCCAAGTAGTTGGACCTTCCTGTATCACCAGCCCCTCATGGAGAAATTTGTGAAGCAAAAACACCTTTGACCACAGGTCCATCAGGCAGTAGTCAGCATATAGGGTCCTTGAGACACTTCGGGAAAAGGAGAGGGAGGATATTTTTGAGTGGTTCCCTGAGCAAACTGTCAAAGTCATTCGGCAGAACGACTCCTCGCCAGAACTTTCCAACAAGCAGCAAGATGTACTTGGCTGGTGGTGAGAAGGGCTCTGCATGTGAGATCATTTATGCACGTCCAGACTCTGTGCGACTGCACGCTGCCCTGAAAGCAGGTGCTGAGGGAATGAGACTGTCACACACTTCCTTCTGGGATGTGTTTGGTGGATATCTGCAAAGGAAGACGTCTGGAGGAAGATGCAATGGCTTCTGTCGAGGTTCTTTCTGAGCAGCTACACGTCATGGGACTCTATGCTCTGGGGAGGAGGGGGAGTGTGGGGGGGGGGTGGTGCGGGGGCGGGGGTTCCCCCGGGAGGCACACTGGGACAAACATCAACTGTACCTGGAGGACTATCAACTCGGTGAAAGACACTCTTTGGCCTGCCTGAAACTTGCTGGTCTTCCAGCTGAAAGAGTTAAGCCTGACTGAGTGTTGCAGACTGGCACATTTCCGTGTCCAGGACTACGTGCTGAGGGACACACTAAAGCTAGGGGCAGCTGCTGCCAAGGCACGGTGGGGACGGACTACTGTGTAAAGTCTTCCTGCCAAAGCATTAAAGGGGTCCATTAAGTAATCAGAACCTCCTGATGCCTCAGCTAAATGTCTATAGTTTAATTGTAAATGTGGAGAAAGCGGAACCCCAGTGTTTGTTTTCTTCTCTGTAAGTGAAGACAATATAGGCCTGAACAGCTTCATTAACTGTGTACATACAAAGAGTTTCATTCCATGAACAAAGTACATTTTTGCAATAAAAATTACTTCTGTTGTGATATAAGTACAGAAATTTTGTAATGGCGAAGATGTTTAAATAACATGACACGGAAAGGAAAATGCTTATTTGACTCATTCGTGCGAAATACCAGTCTGGCGTCAATACCTGTGATGTAAACTCGTGAAGCCAAACACTTCCACGTATTTAGGAACGTGTTTAAGGACATTCTGAAACAACTTTTAAGATTACTAATTAACCAATTTTTACACGTTGGAATAATATAGTGTGTACAAGACCAATGAAGACCTAATCAGGTCACCAATTTATTCTTGCTGCATCTTATCCTGCCCGCCTAAAATGCCCTATTTTAAGTTCTAGAAATATAAATATGAAAAGAACTTTGTAAAAGAGTACTAAAGTTGGAAGAAAGTTTTATTTTTATAAAAAGAAGATGCCTCCATGTAAAGGGCCCACAAATAGTATTATAAATTAATTCGTAAAATGAATTCTGGATTCATGACTAAATTCTGCCTGGTTCCTTGATAGAAAATGTTGCTTTGCTCAAAAATGTGGTGAAACTATATCAGAAATGAACGATGAAATTCATCCTCAATATACTGTCCAATCTAAATTTGATTAGAATCTTATTTGACATGCCACAAAAGCAAACAGAAAAATAGAAAACCATTCTGAACAACATTTTGAAAAAGAAAAAAATGGCAAAACCCATCTGTACTGGCTTCTCCCTGCTCCTGACAAACCAGATAACTGATTGATCCTTTCCTCTCTCCTACCACAAAACTACATGGGGACGTTCGACAGAGAGGAGGGCAAGCATGGACTAAGGGTAATGTAGGAAGTAGAGGCACATGCCTAAATTGAGAGGACCAAACAAGTCTTTGGGTAAACCTTCACAGCATCGCTGATTTCGATTCTGGATCTCTGAATGTGAGCTTGATCTCATCTCTGATTCATTTGATGCTGTGTCTTTGCCACCATAATACTTCTTGAGACATTATTCCTTCTGATGTCTGCATAGTCACACTATTTTCCTCCTGGCAATGCAGTGTGCAACATGCGTTAACACGGTCTATCCATCATATGTGGACTCTCCCTTCTCAGTAAAGCTTGATCACCCGGCATCACATCAGTCTAGCATCCCTTTTGTGGTCTACACAGAAATTAGCAGCACCTTTCCTCAGCATCACGTTCTTAAAATGTATTGGTCAACACTGATATCTCTCAGCTTTGCCTTCTTATTTGTACTTTGCACCGAATTACACATTAAAGGGAAAGAGCCCAGCTGAATTATGTTGTGTTGCTCGTATACTACATGTTGCAGCAACACGTCCTTCTGTTCTTTGCCCTCAGCCTAAGCAATTCTCATCTGTTTCTCTAAGGATTGATTTTATCATTCCACTTTTCTGTTTGACTTTGTTCATTGAAGGATCACTCTGTGATGCTGAATGCCTGTGACTTGCATCAAATTGGAAATGGAGGTGAAATTAATTGTGGCCTATTATCTGAATGGAGAGTGACTGGTAGAATGCGCCCTGTAAGTATTTCAGTCAATGCAAATGCTTGCATCACTATAGACTTCATTCCCACATACTCACAGTGGTAACTGTGGTAGCCAATCACCATGCATGTGAACTCTCCTGATGGAAGTGGGACTAAGAAGATAACTGTAATATCATCCACAACTAACAGTTAGCTGTGTATTGGTTCTGATGGATTAGGTCTGCTGACAAATTGACACCCATAACATGTTTTATAAATTTCTCCACACCTTTCTTCATGCCTGGCCACCATACTTTGATTCCTTGTATGTTATTTGTTACATTTGAAATGAATCTTAAGTCTATTTGTTCTGGGACTTTGTGACGTCCAAACCTTTTAAATTCTTCCTTCTTGTATATGCCTGGTTTTGCAGCTTTGCTTCGTTACTGGAGATGTCTTGAAAAGACTGATGAAACATGCAGTGAAGTTAACTGAGAGGAGTGAATGAACCATTTGCCATTTTTTTCTTATTGGGGTGCCAGTAACTGAAGTATGCAGATTAAACTGTCCTTTTAAAGGTTGCATTTTGATTTCCAGGCTCTCCAGCAGATTATACTCATTTTCAATATCAAATGTGCAATGTTTCAGATGACAGGTGACATCTTTGAATTAAATTGCACTCAAGATATGTTGACAACTCCAGTATACGTTCATGGTTGAATGATTTTATTCTGATAAGAGCACAACTTGTGACGTTATTAAGATAGCAGTGGTGCTGAATTAGAAACCAGTCTCACTTCTGATTTCATAATTTACCACTCATTTGAAGAGTTAGTGTTCATTCGAAAAGTTTAACTATTTACATATTATAGCCCCTAACTTTTATATGTTGTTACCTTGCCTTTGGTTGAAGTGTGTATTGGTGCTCAATGCTTCATATATAAATGCACAATTTTTGATTTTGAAGCATTATGTGAGTATATGTATGTAAGTAAGGTTTGGACCTTCATGTTTGAAGCTGTGAAAATGATTTCAGTCGTTAGACTTGTATCTTTTTACATGTATGACCCAAACTGAAATTGTTCACGTGACTTAAAGGAAACAGTGATGAGTCAGGTGAAGCTGAAGCTGAAATCAACTGAAGCAGCTGGCCACATTGAGTCACACTGTCATAAACCAGAAAACTGAAAACAACATACCATCTGTCTCAAAACTCATTACAGGAAAGAATTTCCCAAAACCTGTTTCTGAAGAAAAACCATGAGACATTTCTGACCCTGATATGATTGATGTGGTTTGCATTGGCTTTTTCTTTTTCATTTTTCTCTATCCTTAAAAAATGTCTTGCAGAATGCCTGGCTGCATAAAAGAGGGGGGCATTACAAATAAAGGGTAACTAATTAAAAGCAAGCTTAGGAGAAACATGTTTCTACATTTACTAAATACATTTTCCAGGTTTTATTTTATACTTTTGGCAAAATGTACATTGATCTTAGATAGAATTCTCAAAATAGAGAAGGGAAAATATCTTCTACAGATTCTATTCATATGTCATTAAGTGTAAGCTGGAGGAGCTTGTCAAGCCTGAAAAAGAGCTGGTATAAAGGTTTCCACTGTAACTTTGTGCTGTTAACAATTCTGGTTTGGACTGCTTCTGTACTTTAAATCCGATATTATTTTGTGCTCAAGGATTCTACTTACTATGAAGTCTGGGCTTTGGTTGTCTGTGCTGATACTCTTGAGGCTGCTGTACTTAACTAGACTGTCTCTACTCCAAATCTACCACATCTCGGCTCGATCTTATCTGAGAGTGACTATTGTCTGATTCCCAGGAACATTGACAAAATCTCATTTACACTCTAATGTCTAGAATACTGATCTTTGCATCAAAGCGGTTACGGTAATGGTCAATACAGATTATTACATTTTAACATCCACCATCTGAATGTAATGCCTAATTCCTTTCAGAGATTAAAATGATTTTATAAAAGAACAAATGTTGACCTAAAATGGCTGCTGTGATCATCTCACCACTGAATGAGCCAAGTCCAGGAGACCAATGTGGAATGAACAAAACATTTGCGCTATAATTACTATTTTATCTGTCCACATCGAAAATAGGCAATTGAGTCAGCTTCAAGAAATTCCTATCTCATTTTTTAATTCACACTTGTACCTCAATTTCTTGTAATGGAAGATGAAGGCTTGCCTGCAAGTTATCCATCTTTGAAAGTCACAGGAAAACATAGTGAACTATATTTCAAGCAGTTCTTTACTAAAGAAACAGAGTGAGAATGAAAGTGGATTTGTAAACAGAACTAGAAAACTCTCTCTCTTACCTTTCCTGTTCCCCTCATAACTTTCAAAGACAACACCCAGTGGAAAAGCATTCTGGGCAATCAATCAGTCATAGTGAACTCAATGATACCTATAACTTCCACTATTGTTGAGGACACTCTGGTCCAAAACTAGACAGTGTAGATTTAAGGTGAGAGGGGAAGATTTAAAAGGGGACCTGAGGAGCAATGTTTTCACACAGAGAGTGGTGATATATGGAAGAGCTGCCAGAGGAAGTGCTAGAGGCGGGTACAATTACAAAATTTAAAAGACATTTGGACAGGCACAAAGAGAGGAATGGGTTTAGACGGATATGGGCCAAACACTGGAAACTGGGACTGGTTCAGTTTAGGATACTAGGTCGGCATGGATGAGCTAGGCCAAAAGGCCTGTTTCCCTGCTGTATGACTCTCTGACTCTATACCAGTCAACAATTTAATAATAACAGTGGTCTCAGATTAAAAAGTAAACACTTTGAGCTTTCAATGACTTTTTTTTATTCTTCCTATCTGTACTGGACAGACACTCTCACTCCTTTTCCTCAAACTTATTGCTTGTGTTTTAGTGTGTGTTTGATGTCACATTTCTTTTTTGAGGTTAGTAGGTACTAAAATTCCTCTTTCTTTCATTCAAGGAAACCTTGTAATTGGTTCCTTTATATTGATCTAGTTAATTGCATCTTTAATTGCAATACAATAGCTGCATGCTAGAAAGAAATAAAACATACTTGCTGTGATCCACCAAGAAGGAGTAAAAAAGAAGAGAGCTGAATTACCCCTCCTCATCTGGTTGTAACACAGCTCTTTAGTCGAGCTTTTCCATTCTACTGTTCTCAAATTTTAACTGCATGTGACTGGTGATGTCAGAGTTACACCATCCTAAGTATCATCAGATCATTAACAAATACATTTTCATTGTACTGTAAATTCTGCAATTAACATATGGGAGTAAAGTTGTCCTTCACAACCCTCATGAAACAAGCTTATAACAAATTGCCAACTCATTTACCCCAAATTGCCACCTGTGATCCATTTTACTTAACCATTAGAGTTAAACTACATTCTGAAAGGGCATGGTGGTCATAAATATTTTTCTCGCATCATCATTCTACTGTAATGTTATACAAACCAATGCCCAAACTGACTGCAGTGTCCACTGTTCATTATGGGAGCATTCTAAATCAATAGAAGACACTGACCCTAAGGAGATTAGGTTGATGAAGAAGAGGATCTCTAGCTTTTAAGGAGTGTCTGAAAGAAAGAAAGCAAAATGGCGAGACTGAAAGGTATTGGGAACCTGCCAGAGCTTAGGGCCTAGGAAATTGAATGTGTAGGCACCATTGGTGGAGCAGTTAAAATTAACTTCAGAAACTTCAGCACAGAATTTAGGCTAACACTTTGGTATGGTTTTGAGAATGCTTCACTACAGGAGATGCTATCTCTCAAATGTGTTGTTGAACTGAGTTCCTGTCTGTCCCCATCTGGTAGATACAAAAGATTTCATGGCACTATTTTGAGCAAGAATAAGGGAGTATATTTCCCAACTTTTAATGCTTAGCCAATATCATTACAAAAAAAAACTCAATATCGTTGTAACAGACTTGCAGGTCAGTTATTTTGTTATTTGTGAAGCTCTCTGTGAGCAAAAATGCTGCTTTATTTGGTTAAAATGATTACACTTCAACAAAGTTACTTAATTAGCTACAAAACACTTTGGGGTAACGTGGTTATTCTAGTATATGTATAAACTTTAGTTACTTGTACACTTGCATGCAACATTTAATATATGCAGAAAAACTTATCACACCAACTTCTTTGATCATCTTCAACACCTCAATTATATTGCTCCTTAATTATTCCCTCAAGTCTGGAAATCAGTCTGGTGTGTGCAACCTTGCCTCATAATTTAATCCATGAGCCCTCATTAATTCTGATGAATCTCCAATACCAGTGTGGCCTTTCTGAGATGTGGTGGTCAGGATTCTCAATGTGGTAACATCAGTCATAACTTACACTTTGTTTTTCAGATAAGCTCCCCACTGTTTGTGCACTCAACGGGCAGATGTAAGTAGCAGCATTTGGATTCTTCTCTTGTCTCTATCTATACCTATCCGCCTATGAAAAGTAAGGGACATAGTATGGATCAATGTGGAGCCCCATGGGAAACTGACCTTCAGTCATGAAAGCACCCATTGACTACTTCCTTTTGTTCTTGCCGCTAAGCCAATTTTGGACCCAACTTGCTACTTTCCCTCGGATCCCAGTGGGCTTATATTTTTCTGCAATCTGCTAGGTGGGGATCGCCATAAGATATACTAAAACCTAAGCAGAGATAGTAAGAACTGTAGATGCTGGAGCTAGAGATAACACAGTGTGGAGCTGGAGGAACTCAGCAGGCCAGGCAACTTCAGAGGAGCAGGAAAATTGATGTTTCAGTTTGGGACCCTTCTTTAGAAATGCCCGACCTTAGACGTCAACTTTCCTGTTCCTCCGATGCTGCCTGGCCTGCTGTGTCCCTGCAGCTCCACACCGTGTTATCTAAAACCTATGCAGACTGTGTTAAATGTTTTATCCTCAATTTGTCATCTTGGTCCTTGACCGATGAAGGAAAAGAATATTTGAGGACCATGATCTGAAGCCTGAGCCTAAGGTTATGATTTACTGGGCAGCAGTGATTGCTGTACTCCTGTATGCATTGGAAACATGGACCCCCAGAGAAGGCACCTAAGAGCCCTGTATAGTACCACCAGTGGTAGTTTCACTAAATGTGGCAAGAAATGCAGTCCAACAGCAACTTCCATGTCCAAGCTTACGTGCCCAGTACTGTGGCACTGTTCACTCAAAATCAATTCTGCTGGACAGAACAAAATTTTGTGCATGTGCTCATTATCAAGCTTGCAAAACAACTGCCCTACTCAGAACATGGCTACGATGGCACACTCCCAAGAAAATAGTAGAAATGCTTTAGGGATTCTTTAAAGTATCCCTGATGAGGTCAAACATAATTACTGACTCATGAGAGTCTCTGGCTTGCGATTGAACAAATTGTGGAAGGTTCATTCAAGAAGACACCAAACATATCAAGAAACTTTGTTGGGAACATGCCGAGGCGTGTTGGAGAGAGTACACAAACCTCCAAACAACACATCTATCCAAATCTTCAAGCGCCTCCTGCATGTGGCAGAATGTGCACACCATGCATTGGACTTATCAGTCATCACTGAACTACCTCAAACATATTGGAAGCAATCCCAAGGGCCTACCTATGAAGAAGAACCCCAAGCTACTCTTTTGTTGCCAGCTTCAAATGTGCAATCATACTAATCTGACATGATGTTCCCTTAGTTGAATGATGCTGACTATTCTTAAATAATCCTTCTCTCAGGCAATATTTACCATTCAAGGAGTGGATGGATATTTTAGCTGTTACAAAGTAAACTGGAAACTGCAAAAGTAACAGAGACTTGGCACAACTGGGCCTCTGCTACTTTGACATGGATGGGAGAGGGTGTAGAGAATTTGCCAGTAACCCATTGCAGTTCTGGTATAAATTGTCATAACCACAAGAATTTTTTTACCCCAGAATTTTTAATGCAAGTTAATCTCCCATGGCATTGTTCATATTCGACTAAAGATCCTGTCTTTGAGAAATATCAGGCATTGAGACAATGTACAGGTTTCAAAATTAATAGGATATGGATCTGCATCTATATTAGGAGTCTTCTGGGTTAAGAGGACACCTTCATGTTAACCATCCAAGTTGAGGACCTAAGCCAGAAGGTTCCCCTCTTAAAAGACCTGCATGATGAAGTAGAAATCCCCTTGCAAGGTCTAGCGCTAGGGTTAGGACTAGGGCTGCAGCTTTTGCAACTTTTGTAGCACCTTCATGAGATCAGTAGAATAGGCTCAGATGAGCCTCTCATTTGCTGCCAGAGTCACTTCCAAGCTCCAGCCAGCCTCCCACTTATGAGTCATTTGTAGGAACATTGAGAAGATCTTGGTGGTATCAGAAACTGGTCGTCAATTGGTCCTTTAAATGGCCTGATTGACTACCTGCTGAAAGCAGATGGACACCACTGCAATTTGACCCAACTCTGGCAAAATCAGTTGACAAGTGAGCACGTGCAATAGCCAATCCAGACACAGCTATTTCAAGTTTTGCTCCCGGACCCTTCTGCAAACCATTCTTTGTGGGCTGAGAAAGTCCATTTGGTTTAGTTTCTGAGGCACAATTATGCTGGCTTTTATTAGATTACCTTTCCAAGGCTTTTGCTCAAGATATTTGCTTTGACCACCAATCAATTTATGTAGACAACTCTTAGAAGAAAATAGTGACCAAACCCTGGGGAAAGCTTTGTCAGATCAGCAATTGTAACATTTCTTCCTGTCCTCAGAAAAACATATTCAGAAGGAAATAAATGATTTGCTTTCACTTTCGTTTGTATTTTTGAATATTTGAGGTGTGATATCTCAACAGCACAATCTAAATTGTGATTGGCATTTGCTATGAGCAATTCACACAATAGATCCATATGTATATTATATAGTCACACATGCTAGCAGATTTCCAATAGTGTTGCTCATGGTGAGTCAGAGATTATGCTGTATAGTGTGCAAAATATCAGTGTCACTAATTTATGGAAGTTTCGCTAGAAAATAATTGAAATTACTCAAAAAATTAATGGAATTTTGGTTCATTTTAGGGTTTCAGAACAGTGAATGTGCTCATACTTTTCTGAAAATTATAAATTGATTGCATTGATTTTCCTTTGTTTAGCTGTGGCTCATCAATACTTCATGCCTTTTTTCTAGGTGTACCCACGTTCAAAAGGAGGATGTTGCAGTTTACGAGTAGATAAGGCCCTATTTCAGAGAAGAAGTGGTTTTAGTCTTCAAAGTCTCACCTGGGATAGAGGAACAATGAAATAGGTAGCTCTATATTGAAGCAGTAGGAAATGGGGTTTCTCTGATGATTATATGTTGTAGTCGGAGTGTAGTGTGTAGGTGGTGTTGCATGGCAGAGGTAGGAGTTCAATCAATACTTGTAGGAGCGATAAGATGGTGATATTGGGCCATTGGGCAGATAGTTGTCAGGTACAGGAACAATACAATGGGCATTCTGGGAGTTAGGAACTTTGGGAAGAAGCTGGTCTTGAGCAATTGAGGAAAACACTCGAGTGGTTTATGGCTATGTTAGAAACTGGCTACACTGTCTTTAAGATGATTTCAACCTACATATAAGTCTGACAGATGCTGAAAGAAACCCATTAGACTATGAGACAAGGAGCAGAAATAGACCATTCAGCTCATCAAATCTATTCTGCCACTTATTGAGATCATGTCTGAATTGGTCATTCTCAGCTCTATTTTCCTGCTTTTTCCCTGTAACACTTGATTTGTTTATTGATTAAAAATCTGTCTATCTCAGTCTTGAATACTCTTCAATGATGTTTGTGCATGTATCTGACAGGAATTTTGCTACCTTTGAGCTGGAAGTATGCAATGGTGAAAAAGGTTTGGAGACTTCGAAGAGAGAGATGAAAGCAACAAGAGGATTGGAAACAATGCAAGTTGGGGAGGTAAAAAATCTCAGGAAGGGAATGGTTGTACAAGGCAATAGTGAGAGAGAAGAGTGTGTGAGGAAAAGAATGAGGTCTACATTTATTTTCTTCCCACCAGCAGAATTTCAAAAAATACTTTAACACTGATGTGAACAAGGGAGTGTTATTCACTGTATACTTTTTTCACATTGAAATTGCCAGTTTTGCACACAGCTGTCTTCCTGTACGGCAGTTTAAGATATTAGATTACTATCTTTTAGGCCTGCAAAGCCATTTATATATCTGATAAGCATAGCACAGATGTGGATGTTCTTTCTTCTCGACCAGTCATAGTTTAAATGAAAGTCCTGAAAGGTGATTACAAAGCTTATTTTGGTAGCGTTATAAAAGGCCGGTCTGCTGTTCTGGGCCTGCCAAACGAAATAGGCTGTTGTTGTCACAGGTTCCTCTCTTTTTGCTTGTCATACAATCCATATGGAATATCATCAGCTAAGTTCCATGGTGAGAACCTGTTAAGTCCTGACTACAGCCTGTTTGTTACGTCAAAGTGGGCTCCTTTTGAGCTGGCAGCTCTCAGTTGGGCCAGCTTTCTGTTGACAAAATACAATCCAAACAATTAAGTCTGAATGGTTGGCGAAACTTTACATAGCTAACAAAGATTCTCCTTCAGCAATAAGAAAGCAGCTTGCAGATTGTCAATTCATGTTGTAAGCTTTACACATTTAAAATTACTGAACTTGAAACAACTTGAATAGCATTATAAGATAACACAGTATGGAGCTGGAGGAACGCAGCAGGCCAGGCAGCATCAGAGGAGCAGGAAAGCTGGCATTTTGGGTTGGGACCCTTGAGTAGCATTAGGTTTGGTCTAAAGACAAGTATAGACATGAATGTCTATATCAGGTGACTGTATTGCAGTTCGATTGCATTCTTTACAGTAATTGCCTACTCTACACAAATCTTTTTGATGTTGTTCATTGTAGTCTATAACAGACAGTAAATTGTTGATGTTAGTTTTCTGATTGGGTTGTTAGAGGGATGAGGGATGATAGCCAGAGACTTTTTCCCAGGGCAGAAATGACTATTACGAGGGGGCATAATTTTAAAGTAATTAGAGGAAGGTATAGGGAAGATGTCAGAGGTAGGTTCTTCACACAGAGAGTGGTGGGTGCGTGGAATGTGCTGCTGGCAGTGGTAGTGGAGTCAGATACATTAGGGACATTCAAGCCACTCTTTGATAGGCACATGGATGATAGTAAAATGTAGGGTATGCAGGGTAGTGGACCAAAGGGCCTGTACTGTTCTGTACTGTCCAATGTTCTATGTTCTATCATGTATTGAAATACAGACAGGGAAATTTCTGAAGAAGGATCCCGACCTAAAACATCAACTTTCCTGCTCCTCTAGTGCTGCCTGGCCTGCTGTGTTCCTTCAGCTCCACACTTTGTTGTCTCTGACTCCAGCATCTGCAGTTCTTGCTATCTGTCAGGGAAATTCAAACCATCTTTCCATTGACACGAATAGTTTTCACCAAATAAAATAAGTTGTACATCAGGATAAAGTTTACAGCATCTGACATACAAATTCTTGTAACTGAACACATTTCATTGAGGAGAATTTTATAGAGGCCTGAACAATGTGGACTATGGCAAAAAATCTGCCAGAATCACATGAGATATTCAATGAGGCCCATCTTAAAGTCAGGAGCAATTAACTGCATCTTTTTAACAACATCTGGGCAATGAGATGACACTGTGGCTAGGCAGTGATAAGATGCCTATTTGCGGGGATTATTACTTGTTAACAGATTCATGAACAACAAATCTTTCCAGGGAATCGGAGGCTGAGGGGTGACCTTTTACAGGTATGTAAAATCATAAGGGGCATGAATACGGTAAATTGATAAGGTCTTTTTCCTAGGGGTAGGGGAGTCCAAAACTAGAGGGCATAAGTTTAAGGTCAGAGGGTAAAGATTTAAAATGGACCTAAGGGGCAACTTTTCCACACAGAGGGTGGTGCATGTATGAAGTGAGGAGGTGGTGGAGGCTGGTACAATTACAACATTTAAAAGGCATCTGGATGGGTATCCAAATAGGAAGGGTTTAGAGGGATATAGTCCAAATGCCGGCAAATGGGACTAGATTTATCTAGGATATCTGGCGGGCATGGATAAGATGGACGAAGGATTTGTTCCCATGCTGTACATCTCTGTGACACTCTAATAAGCATCTTCCTATTCTACCAACCGTAAATAAACTAGAAATCAATAATTCCTGATATGAAACTCTGAATGGGTACCTTGCAACTGCAGCTCACTGCTTGCAACTCCAGGACACCATCTTGGACAGCCAGTAAGCTGCCTCCTAGCACCTGCTAGCTGGTATCCAACACCTGACCACTTCTCAGACCCCTCATGGCACCTCTCTGACCCATTTGAAGGACACTTCTGCACTTCAGTGCTGCAGCTTGGGGTGCCCTGGCAACTAGCAATGCAATGCTGCTGCAAGGACACTTTAGGTGCAGGGACAGGGACTTTGCTCACACACTGAAGTAGGCTGCTTCTCAGGACTGTTCACTCGCTTTCTTATTGCTCACTTACTCTAAGCCTACCTGGATGCTCACAGCATCCCTGCTTTGCCATACCTTTTCAGTCAGAGTTTCCAGACACATAGTGCTTCCCACTCGCCTTGCTGTTTAACACAGGCACAAAGCCAGGAAGCCTGACACAATTGTTAGCAGTCCTCGGTTACATCAAGGAAGACAAACTTCACTCAGGGAATCCTTGAATAGTTAGTCAAGGATAACCTCTGATATCAGTCCAGGGGCTTGGACACTTGGGGCATTCAGGATCCACCACCTGTCTTCTGCCCTACCGTCGGCTGTTTACTCCTGGAATCAGAGGAAGTGAGGGAGTGAATGGCATAGCTGTTAGTGTCAGTGCGGGTGGGGGAAAAGTAGTGAACTGTCCCGAGTGAGTGAGTAGGCAGCACAAAGAACATGCAGGGTTGATGGTGTCAGATATTGGCCTGGGTGAGAATGAGTTGGGGAGGATGTTGTATATTATAGCCAGAGGAGTAGAGTATGAGACTTGGTGGGAGGTGTGTGCTGTAGCAGAAATAGAGTGTAAGGTAGCAGAGAGTAAATAGTTGTTCTTGTCTTGGCAGAGTGCAGAAGGTCATTGACCTTCCTTCTACACTATTGAGTATTCTTCCAGATGCCTGAGTTTGCATTGACCTGAGTGGCAACCTCAGCCCAGGCTGGCAGGATCTGGTGTTGTGTCTTATTTCTGATCCCCGAGGAAAGATGGCCCTCCACTGCATCACTTTGTCCACCAGGACCTCCAGGTCTCGGTCCATAAAGCAAGACACCGATTTCGCCTTCTTGGCTATGTCTGGGGCAATTGCCAGTGCTGGGCAGCTCTGGACTGACAATGCTTGTTCAGTTACACAGTGGCCGTTTAAAGATAACGTTAGTGTCAGAGATGAGAGTTGATTCTGGGATATCCCAGCAGTGACAAGATTATCTGGAAATGGCATGTGGAAGAATCAGGCGAGCATTGGATGAGAGTGTTGCCATAATAACAAATTTGACCTTGTGGGGGATGTAAACTAAACACTAAAGTTGGTGGAGTTGTGGATAGTGTGGAAGGATGTTGCAGGTTACAGGGGGACATAGATAAGCTGCAGAGCTGGGCTGAGAGGTCGCAAATGGAGTTTAATGTGGAAAAGTGCGAGGTGGTTCACTTTGGAAGGAGTAACAGGAATAGAGAATACTAGGCTAATGGTAAGATTCTTGGTAGTGTGGACGAGCAGAGAGATCTCGGTGTCCATGTGCATAGATCCCCGAAAGTTGCCACCCAGGTTGATAGGGTTGTTAAGAAGGCATATGGTGTGTTAGGTTTTATTGGTAGAGGGATTGAGTTTCGGAGCCGTGAGGTCATGTTGCAGCTGTACAAAACTCTGGTGTATTGCATACAGTTCTGGTCACCTCATTATAGGTAGGATGTGGAAGCATTGGAAAGGGTGCAGAGGTGATTTACCAGGATGTTGCTTGGTATGGAGGAAAGGTCTTATGAGGAAAGGCTGAGGGACTTGAGGCTGTTTTCGTTAGAGAGAAGAAGGTTAAGAGGTGACTTAATAAAAACATACAAGATGATCAGAGGATTGGATGGGGTGGACTGTGTGAGCCTTTTTCCTCGGATGGTGACGGCTAGCACCAGGGGATGTAGCTTTAAATTGAGGGGTGATAGATATAGGACAGATGTCAGAGGTAGATTCTTTACTCAGAGAGTAGTAAGGGCATGGAATGCCTTGCCTGCAACAGTTGTAGACTCGCCAACTTTAAGGGCATTTAAATGGTCGTTGGATAAACATATGGATGATAATGGAATAGTGTAGGTTAGATGGGCTTCAGATTGGTTTCACAGGTCGGTGCAACATCGAGGGCTGAAGGGTCTGTACTGCGCTGCAATGTTCTATGTTCTAAAGTTCAAGCATTAGATGCAGGAAATATTTTACCAAAGAGGGAGAGAACTCTATCAACTGGAAGAACAGAGCTGATTACTGGCTGGAGCAACATGATCCACACAAATGTTCGAAAGCATTGCCTCCTATTTTGTTTCAGAGAAAAAAGATAGTTAAAGATGATTGAATGTGAGGAAATATTACTTTCACAAACATAAATCACAATTCTCATTTAACCTTGGAGGAGGAAATTACTGCAGATGCTGGAATCTGTACTGAAAACAAGAAATGCTAGAAATCACAGTGAGTCAGGCAGCTTCTATGGAGAGAGAGAAAGCCAACATTTTGAGCCCAGATGACTCTTCATCATAGCTCATTTAATCTTAATTTTCCTTGCTTACTTTTAGGCACTTCTCCTAAACACCATGAAAGAGATTGATCCCACTTATAGAAATCTGCCTGTTGCTCCATGGAAAGGTCAGCAAATATACCCTTGTGTTGTATCTTCACTCTGTGAGGTGTTCATACATGACTTAAGATACCCTTCTCCATCCAAGCTTATAGATTAACTTTGTGGAGATTTCTGGGCACAATATACACATAACATATAATATTACACTAACACGGATGGTTCAAGTTTGCTATAAACCGGAAGTATTGGCATGAAATACATTCTTGCCTGCAATATGACAAGTACAAAATCTGTTTATGTGCTTCAGTAGTCAAGTATGTACACCCGGGTTAGCTTACAATCTGACTTCAACTCAATTCAGTTGCATTTTCTGTTTCAAAACTCAAATAAAATACAAATTATAGAGTCATAGAGACTTGCCTATACTGACCAAGTTTACCAAACTTGTCCCACTTGCCTGTGTTTGGCCCATATCCCTCTAAAACCTTCCTATTCATGTACCATCAACTTTGATGATCCAGAAATTCTCATTTGCAGCCACTAATTAATTTGACTCAATTTATATCGGTAGAAACATAGAAACAGAGTAAGCCATTCAGGTACTTGAGCCTGACTCTCTGTTCAATTAGATTATGACTGCTGTGTATAATAACTCAATTTATCCACTTTGGCCTCATATTCCTGAATGCCAATTGCTTAAAAAAGAAAATCTGTTGCACTTTTGAAATTAAAGTAAAACAACAGCTTTTTGGTTAGAAAGTCTCAGATTTCCACAACCCTCTGTGTGAAGAAGTGTTTCCTGACATCACCCCTGAGTGGCCTAACTATAACTTTAAGGTTTTGCACCCCACATTGTAGACGAAACAGTTTCTAACTCCTCAACCAAATCCTTTCATCAAATTAAACAATTACTAATTTTGTATGTTTTATATGTTCAGAAAACTTGCTTCCTGAAACTGCTTCTCATGACTTGGATGATATTATTCTGGTGAATCTACACTGCACCCACTGCAAGGCCAATACTTCCTTGTTGAGGTACAGAGACCAGAACTGAAAGCAGTATTTTAAGGCTTGTGGCATTTCCGAGGAATCTCAGCTTACTTAATAATATGACTCTTGGCTCCATATTCTGTAATTCAGTCGAGCACCATTTTGGCTAGGCCACAAAATAAAGCTGTATACCATGCCTGAGAGGCATGATTATGTTGTTCTGATAATAATAGTAATTGAGCGAGGAAAAGATTTTAGTAGCAATTTTATCTATCACTGTTTCCTAGTAGTTGCTTTTCAAATGTTGAACCACAACCCACATTTCATTAACTGAGTCAAATCTGGCAGTGTTTTTAGGATGTCAGACAGTGATATGCAAAATGCACTTTTCTGCAGACTACAATGTTCCACTTTTATGTGCAAAATGCAAGGGATAATGCTACAATGAAACTGTAAATATGTGTGATCTTTATACCACATTGTACAACTTTCAAAAAGTTTGCAGTATTATTTAAACCTGACAAGAACTTGTTTGAAGAAATCCCCTTAATTTACAAAAACTTCCCAAGACTTTTGAAAAGTGCATAAATCAGAAGAAAACAGATATAGCCGGAGAGGTGATTCAGGTTGCTGATGTGTTTCTCCCTGATTTATTTTATCACACAAAGTTAGGACCTATCATGCTGATTTCCAAAACCTAGTAAACAATATGTCAACTTCTGTTTCAAAGTAGTTATAAAACCAGCAAATGCTTCAAAATAAACAAACAAAATTAATAAATGACAAGTAAAAGGAACTTGGCAGAAAGATACTGTTGAGGTCAAAATGAATTTTTTCCTATTGATGAAAGTGGGACATTTTTCCAAATAATCAGTTGCTAGGAAGGGTCTTATCAACAATATAACCTCATCAAAGATGCCTTGAATTCACTCAGGATGGCACTTCACAGTCATAAGAAGGAAGGAGAAGCTATAATCAAAAAAAGTGCAGTTCAAAATCAACTGATTACTTCCGAACTTCAATCCAAAATGAATATTTCACAATTTAAATTTGTTGTAAAATTCCTGTTGTGACCTTCCTTAGAATTTTTTTTTATAATTTGACAAGGTGCTGCACAGGAGGCTGTTGAATAAGATGAGGGCCCATGGTGTTAGACCTAAGGTGCTAGCATGGATAGAAGATTGGGTCTCTAGTAGAAAACAGAGAGTGGGATTAAAAGGGTCTTTCTCAGGATGGCAGCTGGTGACAAGTGGTGTTCCACAAGGGTCAGTGTTGGGACCATAACTTTTCACTTTATACATTAACGATCTAGATGGAGGGACTGAGGGCACTCTGGATAAGTTTGCAGACGATCCAAAGATAGATAGACGGACAGGTAGTATTGATGGTGCAGGGAGGCTGCAGAAGGATTTGGACAGGTTAGGAGAGTGAGCAAAGAAGTAGCAGATGGAGTACAAAGTGGGAAAGTGTTAGATCATGCACTTTGGTAAGAAGAATAAAAGCATGGACTATTTTCTAAATGGGGAGAAAATTCAGAAGTCTGAAGTGCAAGGAGACTTGGGAGTTCTAGTTCAGGATTCTCTCAAGGTAAACTTGTAGGTTGAGTCAGTAGTTCGGAAAGCAAATGCAACTTTAGCAATTATTTTGAGAGGACTTGAACATAAAGGCAGGGATGTACTTCTGAGACACTAGAAGGCGCTGGTCAGGCCACATTTGGAGTATTATGCGCAGTTTTGGGCCACATATGAGGAAAGTTTGAGAACTCTGGGTCTATACTCGATGGAGTTTAGAAGGATGAGGGGGGGATCTAATTGAAACTTACAGAATACTGAATGACCTGGACAGAGTGTATGTTGGGAAGATGTTTCCATTGAAAGGAGAGACTAGGACCCATGGGCACAGACTTAGAGTAAAAGGAAAACCTTTTAGGACAGAGAAAAGGAGAAACTTCTTCAGCAAAAGAGTGGTGAATCTATGGAATTCACTGCCACAGAAGGCTATGGAGGCCAGGTCATTGAGTACATTTAAGACTAAGATAGATCGGTTCTTGACTGTCAAGGGGACCAAGGGTTACAGGGAGAAAGTGAGAGAATGGGTTTGAGAAACTTATCAGCCATGATTGATTGACCGAGCAGACTCAATGGGCCGAAAGGCCTAGTTTCTGCTCCTATGTTTTCTGGTCTAATTTTCTCTATTTCAGTGGCCTTGCAATACTGCTAAATTCTTCCAGGTAGGTGACCTGCTCCTTATCTCTCCAAATTTTTTGTTGAAGCAGCAGAGGTCTGGAAGATTGTAAAATAAGTAGCATGTGATTTTAAACTGTGAATTTTGTTCCTTACAGTGGAAATGCTGTGTTCCATGTGGTTGTGTACCTGCCTGGGGGTGAAAAATTGTCAAAGTGGCAATCATGCCCCAACTCCTGTTATTCAATGATAAAACATTCATTTCATACTATTCCAGGATATAAATCTGGTATATAATCAACAGTGTATTTTTAATATTAAATAGTAAATGGATTTTTTTTTAACAATTTAAACATAATATTATTCAGGTCTGTTTTGTTGATATTATGTTTGAAGATAAATACTCGGTTAATAATACAGAAATCAATCAGGACATGCAAAATGAATAGACTCAAAATAAATTAACTATCCAGCAGCAAACTTAAATTCTGTTTCTATGCACCGCTTGACTTTTTATAGGAGACATTCTATGACCCAGATTTTGCAATGGAAACGGGGGTGGACAGCACATTGATGGCTGTCGTTATACCTATGAAACTGGCAGCACTTTCAAAAGGTTCAACATACACAGATCGAAATGGAAATTCTGATACTGCAGTCTATCACTCAGGCCTCCACAGTAGGCTGTGTTGTGGATCACACCAGCCCCCTCATCCAGCTCCCCCAGAGACGAGAATGATCAAAATCAGTGAAAATGTTTTCTTTTCAGCTCTCACATCTCTGTTTGAACACAATGTAAATTCTTTGTTTTATTTTCATCAGGTGTAGATGGATTTATAATGGTGATGTGACTAATAAATTTTGATACACAACCGAACAGAACGGGTCTGAAAAAAACAATCATTTAAATGATTAATCAACATTTTTAAAGTTATTTTCCAGAAACATATCTTCTTCCTTCACTCCATGTCTTTATTCCAATCCTTAATTTGCACTATCTATAAAATATGTTAAAAGTGATTTCATTATACCACTTTTATTCGTTTCCCATTCGGGCTGTCCTTTGACATGATTGGCAGCTTAGATCACTAGTGACACCACTGCGGCTTCGCTCTGGAAATGCCTGGCAAAAAGAAAACACTACAATCGGTTGCAGTATCACTGCATGGCAATAGAGGTGAGATTCCCACCTTAAAGATCACCAGATCTTAAAGCAAAGCCAGCACTTATCATCCATTCCTAATTATCCTGAGAAGTTGCTGGTTAACTGGGATCTTAAACCACTGCAGTTCTTGCCGTTAACATTTTGCTGTTAAGAAGGCATTTTGATTCAGAGACACTGAACCAAGGTGAGGCAGGGTGGTGGGTGTCTTGGAGGGGAACTTGCTGGTGGTGATCTTGCCACCTATCTTCTGCCCTTGTCCTTCCAGGTGGTAGGGGTTGTGGGTTTGGAAGGTTTTTTTGAAGGAGCCTAGGTGAATTGCTGCAGTTCATCTTGCACTTTGCAACTATGTCAGTGGTGAATGGAGTTAATCTCCAAAGTGGTGGACTGGGTGCCATTGAAGCAGGCTGATTTTTCCTGAATGGTCTCAAACTGCTTAAGTCTTGTGGAGTTGTACCTATCAAACAAGTTGGGGGTATTCCACTGCAAGCCTGACTTGTGCCTTGTGAATGGAAGACATGCTTTCAGGAGGCAGGAAGCGAGTTCCTCCTCACAGAATTCTTAGCCTCTGACCTGTAGTGTGTATAAGGCAGATACATAGTTCAAGTCAATGGTAACTGCAAGATGTTGATAGTGAGGGAGTAATTGGGGTTTCTTCCTGATTCCCATTGACTCCTGTTATGTTACGATTCCTCTGTGTCACTCTTGGTCAAAAGCAGCCTTAATGTCAAGGGCAGCCACTATCACCTTTTTGTCCATGTTTGGACCGTTGCTGTAATGAGCTCAGGAGCTGATTGGCCCTAGTATACACCACTGAGCATCAGTCAGCAGGTAATTGCTAAGCATTGCTTAATAGCGCTGTCAATGACCCATTCCCTCACTTTATTAATGGTGAAGATTAGATTAATAGGGTGATACTCACAAGGTTGGATTAGACTTAGAATTAGAATATCCTTTATTGTCATGAGTACTCAAGTACAGGAGTACAGTGAAAAGTTTACAATGTCACTCCATATGGCACCATCTTAGGTACAAGATGAAAACAGAAATCTCCTAACCTCAACAGAGGATCCGCTCCATTAAAACTTCCAACACTTTTATGAAATAATGTTTGCAAATTTTGGGATACAATGAAGGTATTGTAATGTAGCAAACATATTTAAATTGCCTTCAATGGTATAGGTAGTCAACAGATTAGAAGGTGATTCCCTCTTGCTTAACTCCAAAGATCTTTAATTTATACAGTTGGCAAATGTGCTGCCATGATCCACATGAACAATCCAATGACATGTTCCATATGTCGATTGACTGATGTCACTTCACGGACACTAGATAACACATCAAGTGGAAGTGTTCATTTCTGCTTTGACGCATTATCTCCTACTTTAGATTCTCCAGTTCTTACAATTTATGTTGCTTTCGGAACAGCACAGTTGTCATGCTCTCACACCAAATTATCTCCCACTATGACATGGGGGAAAGTTTAACGTTATGAAATAAGCAGATTCTGTAAGAAAGAACTTAGTATCTTTTTTTTCTTTTTGATGCAATTATTTTTGTTGCTTCAGAATAATCTTTCGGAACATTTCCTTACCTTGTTCTAACTCATTGGGCACTGAAAATGAGCCCCAATGTGACATTTTGCTCAGTTAATATTTACAAGAAATTATTTCCCCCCACCATGTGGGGAAAAAGGTGAAAATTTCCCGTGAGAGCATCGCTTAAAAGTGTGAGTATCATTGAGCTTATGATATCTGAAAAATGAGAGTCAGCATCCAATAAAGTACTGATTTCACAAGACGACACTGTTACACCCTGCAAAGTCTCAGAAAATTGAAGTGTTTGTGACAATTTTTGAGTTTCTTGCTTGATTAAAATGACAGCTTGCATTTATCGGGTGGGTTGGATGTAGTGAAGTCCGCCAGAGCACATATTAAACAATCTCAAGTTAAGCCGTGGGTGAGAAGCGTCCAGTGCAGGAATCTTGCACATTGCTGGTCAGAAAGCAGTCAGGCTCATTAGTGAGTGCGTAAAGCCATTTATCCCTCTGCCCACTGGAATTCAGTAGTGACTCTGGGATTCTTCTGAATTCACCAAGGCTTTCCCAAAGTCAACCAGCCTATACCCACTTGAAGGGAAAAGGTTCACTTTTAGACAGACTGTGCTTGACTGAGGACCTGACATTGGGAAGGATGGGAAGTATCCATTGAAATCCTATCTGCTGCACATACAACTAACTCCCCTCCCGCTGGTGTCTGGTAACCCCCCAGCCTGACCTCACTCACCTGTGTCCTGAGATTGGGTCAATCCTGGGGCTGGCCCTCAGTGCAAACTGGGAGCACAGTTGGCAATGGAGAGCTGTGACATCTGATGAGCCAGAACATTTTAGGGACAGAGTTGTTTTTTGGATGTCAGTGTTTTTGCCTTCCAGATCACATGGGAGGTCTGATGCTGGGCCTTCCCATAGGAGGTGATTCATAGTTCCAGCAGGTTCTCAATGGACAGGGGACCCATGTTGCTGGAACAAATTCTAGCCCAGTGTCATTAACATAGTAGGATGATCCATGTTGCAGAAAAGAGAGTTCTAGATTAAAAATGAACACCAAGCCACATAAACAGGCATTAGGACAGTTTAGTCAATAAGATGATTTGTCTGTTCCCCTTACTGCTTGTGTTCAATATATTCTGTATATAAGTGGTGCGCCTTTTCTTCACTCCTGTCCATTTTCTGGAGCATGGATCGCAATTAAAAAAAAAAATTCCAGCAGCAGGCTTTTGAACGTTAAAACAGGAAGGTTATTCATTTTCACAGAGTTAGCCAGAAGGTACTGAATGTACACTTGACCTCTCACATACACACATACACCAAACCCATGTACGTACATACACCCCAAACTTACATACGCACATACACCCCAAACTCACATACGCACATACACCCCAATCTCACATACGCTCATACACCCTAAACTCACATAAGCACATACGCCCCAATCTCACATATGCACATACACCCCAAACTCACATATGCACGTACTTGTGGATATACACACAGACACACAAAGATTGGTGAGAGAACAATATAGGTTTACAAAATCAGGCCTGTAGTTTCTTGGATTATTTCAATATCTTAAATTTAAAAGTGAGGGTCTTGTAAAGAGAAGGATTCTCAGCAATTTTTATGATGCAAAATGTGTGATTAATTTTATTTATTTTAGTGTTTGATTTTGAACTAGTAGCAGGTGGGCTGTGGTCAGTGTGTAGGAGGGGTTTAATGATTAAGTTCTCAGGCTTTCGAGAGCCATGTCTTTTTAAAACCAATTATAGAACGAGTCCCTGGAATGATAATAGAATTTTGTTTGTATTGTGAGAGTTTTATAATTGAACAAATTAAATATTGAATTAGCTTGCTTTTAGTTTAGAAAAAAATTCATGGATTAATTTTCTTTGGCTTCAGGAAAGAACCCATTGATTTGAAAACATTTTGTTTCAATTTTCAGAAGTCCAGGTTGAAGTTGGATGTAAGAAACAGTTTATCCTGAGAGTTGAGTTAGTTCAGAAAAGTTATGAAATTGATTACTCCAGTGTCAGAGTTTTGGTTGAAACCTCCAGTCCAAAAGTGTTAGGTTAGAACCTTGAAGGGGTTATTTGGAATTGAGAAAGCTGATGTTTGATTATGTAACTAATCAATTAAAAAGGCTATCAAACTCTCAAGTCCAGAAATTGGAAGAAACAGTTATGTCAAACCTAAAGATGTGATATAAAAGGGAACTCTTACCAGTGTTTCAGTACCAAAGAGTCATGGTGTTGGTATAGATGATATTGTATTTTACTGTGTTAAATTTTAATTGTGTTAAACACATTTAGTTTGGATTGTTCTGTTTTATCTTCATTTCTTTTGCATATAAACTTCTGTTTTGTTAGAATCAAATCTGCAACACCGTATATTTATGTTCCCGTGAAAGACCACCTCATTAAATAAAAAGGAAATCTGATCTATCAAGTTAGTAAGTTTGCAGATGACACCAAAATCGATGACATAGTGGACAGTGAAGACGGTTATCTAAGATTACAAAGAAATCTTGGCCAATTGGGTCAATAAGCTGAGGACTGGCAGTTGGAGTTTAATTTGGATAAATGCAAGGTTTTGTATTTTGGTAAAAAAAGACAAGGTCAGGACTTATAGAATTAATGACGGGGCCTTAGGTTGTATGGCAGAACAGAGACACCTAGGGGTTCAGGTACATAATTCTTTGATGTTTGCATCACAGGTAGACAAGGTGGTTAAGAATGTGCTTAGCACACTTGCCTCTATTTTGGAGACCTTTGAGTATAAGAGTTCGGATGGCATGTTGAAGGCGTATAGGGCATTTGTGAGGCCTCTTGTGGAGTGCTATGTGCAGTTCTGGTCGTCCTGCTACAAGAAGGATATTAAACTGGAGAGGGTTCAGAAAAGATTTACCAGGATGTTGCCGGGAATGGAAGGATTCGGTTATAAAAATAGACTGAGACTTTTTTCACTGGAGCACAGGATGTTAAGGGGTGACCTTATGGGAATTTATAAAATCTTGAAGGGCATAGATAAAGTGAATAGCAAGGATCTTTTCCATAGGGTTGGGGAGTTCAAAACTAGGGGGCATACTTTTAAGGTGAGAGGAGAAAGATTTAAAAAGGACATGAGGAGCAACTTTTTTCACAGAGAGTGGTTCGTGTGTGGAATGAACTGCCAGAGGAAAGGGTGGATGCAGGTACAATAACAACATTTAAATGACATTTGGATAAGTACATGAATAGGAAATGCATGGAGGGATATTGCCAAATGCAGTCAAGTAGGACTACTTTAGTTTGGGAACATGGTCAGTGTAGACTAATTGAACTGAAGGTTTATTTCCATTCTGTATGACTGTATAACTATGACTCCACAAACCAGATTTCAGTCTGGGACAGACATGTCTGGTAATACCATCGGCTGGGATCATAACAATTTCTTGGAGCTGAATCTCTAGGGTGTTGGCTCTCAGATCAGGTTGGAACTGAACTGGAATCCTCCTCTTTGTTGTATGACATTTTCAGCGTATTGCTGTTAATCACCTTGGCTGCTTGGTGGCTCAGAGCTAATTTGTGGTCTCACTTTCTCATCGTTGGAGCTGTCTGCAAACAACTTCTGGCTGATTATAATAGCAGACACCACCATGGTCCCATGTGACTTTCTTGAAACTTTCGCATTTCATGTGACATGTGACTTTTTACAGGTTTAAATCCTTTTCCAAATAAGACTTGGTGCTCATGTTGATTCCAATATCCCGTGTTATGGTTTAACAATTTGAGAGCTTGAAACCATCATCTTGTTAAAACAGGACTGTGATAGAAAAATTCGCATCTGTCTGCCAAAAATTTTGTTAATTTTTGTTCAGAATGACCTTTGGAGACAGACAACATAAAGATTCCTTTGGTATTGACTACCCCTAAACAAAGAGTTGTATGGAGATTCCTGATGCCTATGAAGGTCTACATGTCATTAGTTATTCACTTGAGATATTTTTCTTTTTTTTTATTCATTCACGGGATGAGGGCATCACCGGCCAGGCAGCATTTATTGACCATCCCTAATTATCCAGAGGGCAGTTAAGAGTTAATCACATCACTGTGGGTCTGGAGTCACAAAAAGGCCAGACCAAGTAAGGATGGCAGTTTCTTTCCCTAAAGGACAATAGTGAACCAGATGGGTTTTTTCCCCAACAATTGGCAATGGATTTACAGTCATCGTTAGACTCTCAATTCCAGATATTTATTGAGTTCAAATTCCGCCATCTGCCGTGGTGGGATTCAAATCCCAGTCCCCAGAATTTTATCTGAGTCTCTGGATTAACAGTCCTGTGAAAATGCCACGAGGCTATTGCCTTCCCATTACTATCTGTAATTGTACAGTCTATACCAATGTCAAACCTCACATAACTCACACCAGCCATTTCAATAGCTTATTTGTGTTCACTTTTTAAAAGTATTGACTGGAAGTTCAAAATATGAAATTTCTGAATTGGGCATGCCAGTAGTCTTAAGGAACAGCATAGGGAAGGTTGGAGGCAGGTTGGAAGGTGGAAATTTTAAGCTGGAGTGATGTATCATTTTATTCTTGCACCCCACCTCCTCCTGAGATGGACCTTGTCAGGGTCCACTTATTTGGGTGTGAAGGTGTGGGATGAAGATCTATCTCGTTTCTGACTGTCTCGATTAAGTCTGGCTGGGAAGGTTCAAGGACAGGCATTTAAGGACTAATTGAGGGCCTCAACCAGCAGCGGGTCAGGACCACACGTGGACACCCATTGGGTAAACCCAAGATCCTGGTGAAGGGTGCCTTCTCCTTGGGCAGCCTATGCCTAACAGGGTCACCCTCCTTAACCCTGGTAGCCTTGGATATTATTGCCTGCTCACTGCATCCCTTACCACTATATCCTTGTCTGGTAATTGTGAACCCACCATATCCACAAAGCTTCAGTGAAATTCCTGCGGCTCAGTCCGCCCCTACCCTCCTGACATTGCCTACTGCTCTTACTGGTACTGAAGATCGGTGGGTCGTGTTGCCTAGTGGTTTCCAGAAGTGGAAAATGCCCCTACGACAAGGAGGGCTCAAATGCCGTCCAGCTGAGTGGTTAAGTGGCACTAAATTGGGTTGTCAAGCATGAAATGGCTGTGGCTAAGCTGCCACGAGATCTCTAGTTGGTGGATGGGTCCACTGCAGCAAACAATGTTCTGCTACAATGTAAGGCTTAAAACAACCACAGATTCAGAGCATGAAATGTTTGATCTTCTAATTTAAGCACGTACTTTTCAACAAGACGATTGCAGTTCCTGCTAGCCAGGAGCTTGCCATCCTGAAAAATATTTCTGTCCATTTTGAACCCAAACTCCAGGGATTGGGAAAAGAAACAATATCTTCCTTGTACCTTTAACACAGGAAAACATGGAACAAGTCTGACTATCCTGGTCATTTTTCCTTTCATCTCAGGTACCTGACATGATCCTACACCCCAGTCAATAAAAATATCAGAATTAGAAAAAAAAATTCTCAGATAATGTTGACAAAAATAAAGAAGGCCATAAACAAAATGATAGAAAGTTCTGAATAAAAACAGAGGCTGCTGGGAAAGCTCAGCAGGTCTGGCAGCATCTGTGAAGAAAAATCAGTTTCGGGTCCGGTGACCCTCCCTCAGAAGTTATTTCAGTACTTCAAATTTGCAGGCTGTTTTAAAATTACCAAGAAATTTATAAATTAATTAGCTAGAGCATATTTACTGTTCTGCTTATCAATCGCATCAATCAGCCACATCCCATTGATACGCTACAAGTTGGCAAGCAGATCAAAGTTATGCCTATAAAAGGTAGTTATGGCAAACACAGACAGTAATTGAAGCGATGGGTATTTCCAAAGATACTTGGGTTTGTAACCCCATTTACCACACTGGATAGCATTGTAGGTTTATGAGCTAAAAGGCACATTGAAGTTTACCAAAGCGTCTGTCATATGGTAAACCTGAGGGGATCTTTAATACCTCCATGTAATGTACAATGCTAATTTTCCTTCTCATCAATTATCTTTTAAGACTAAAAACACATCATGAAATCAAATATATCAACTTGAGTTTCTCTCTGCTTCATTGCTTGGAAGCAGAAAAGTCAGTTTAATTATAATAAAGTGGCCTAAGCAGTTTAAAAATGAATTAGATTATCCACACAATGGCCAATTGTAGTCTCAGGACAGCATACAACGTATTTCTAAAAAAGCAATATACAAACAATTTATTTTTACGCATTTTCTCCAGGGTTTCGGCAGTTTTGCTGCTGAATTGTTCCATGTGTACCTTACCTTTAAAGAAAGATCACCTTGAAGGACTCTATGCGCTAGGTGCATACAGTGTTGAAACTGCCTGGCAATTAGTCTGCTGTGGATTTGCAAACCACACACACACACAAGGAACAAAAACAGAAAAGCTAAGCATCTGTGAAGAAAAAATCAGAGTTAACATTTCGGGTCTGGTGACCCTTCCTCAGAACAGTCACTAGACCCAAAACATTAACTCTGATTTTTTCTTCACAGATGCTGCCAGACCTGCTGAGCTTTTCCAGCAACTTCAGTTTTTGTTCCTGATTTATAGCATCTGCAGTTCTTTTGGTTTTTATGAGAGAGAAATCAGTTTGCTTTGTAACTTTTAATGTGCTTTGCTGTTTCAAATGAACTAACCCACAGAATTATTTAAGCGCTGGTGAGTGAGTGATTGTTACACCATAAACATTAACCTGACAGAGGTTACATTGGAACACTGGGGAGAACCCTGAAAAAAATTAAGGGTAATCACCTTGTTTTTACCAGCTTTTACAAATGCAAACAGAATAATGGCTGATATACCAAATTTCAATACTTCAAAATGAAAAATGTAATTGTCCTGCAATTGTCCAACCTTACCAAGATTATTTACCTTGCTAAGTGCCAAACCATATGTAATACCTAAACTGTATGCATGAGCAAGAGAAGTGGTACATTAATGTGAACTGAAAAGGAATGAGGGAGGAGAACAATGTAAATTGTTGGGGCATGTGTGTGGTGGAAACACCAGGGTGAAATGATGTGGGGGGGGAGGTGGAAAATTGAGCCATCGTAAACTGGGAGGAGTATGAGGGAAAGATTACTGTTGTGAACTGGGAGATGGTGGGGGAGAAGGGTGCCTGTCAGTGAGTGGGTGAGTGGGAAAAAGTGCCTCTGAATTATTTTAATAATTGTATAAGTAACCAATTCTAAAATAACTTACCAGCTTTAGAAACAGAAGGTTGTTGTAAATATCTGCTGTAGCCATAACTTTCCAGATGAAGTTGGGGGAAATTGACTCTCCAAATTATTACCCTCTTTATTAAGCAATCGATTGTTGGGGATGCCTGCAGTTTAAGTTATAATAAGCTTTTGACCCAATGCACTTTCAGTGCAACCACAGCTCTGAGGCTTGTATTCAGTGTTGCATTTTTAAATGATCAGCTGTTTAGAGAATGTGCCAGACTTTCTGAGGAAAGTTGTTGAGGAGCATCTGTTAGTAATCTTAATTGGCACAATGAAACATCTGGGTTCTCCACACTGAAAACACAAGCTACATTGATAGACAAGAAGATTACATTTGAGAAATTTTAATAGTTACAAAGATTACAAAGCATGAAGCAATGCAAAGGAACATTGATTTGATGTCATTTGATGTGGTAACATTTCACATTCTACATTGGGGTGTTTATCTGTCCACTTCAGGAAGGAAGCAGACATATGGGAGACCCCAGCTAGTTATAAAAATATTCAGTGCACACAATGAAAGTTTTTCTTGTCATATCCTTTGATTACTCCATCATAGGACAGCTCTAACACCTTACAGAACTCCACTAGTAAACCTCCATATTCAAGAATGCAATCAATTCTCTATCTAACCCAGATTCCACCCTCAAATCCCACTGAACTCTACCTAATACAATACAATGATATATATTTGAATATATTCTGTGGCACAATATCAAAACGTCTAAATATGCAATACAAAAGCAAAATACTTCAATGTTGGAATAATAAAACAGAAAATATTAGAAATACTCAGCAGGTTGGATAGCATTTGTGGAAGGAAAATGGAGTTAACGTTTCAGGTGGATGATGTTTCATTAGAATCTTGTTGCTGTCCACATGGATGCTGCCTAACCTGCTGAGTATTTCCAAATATGCACTGTAGAATGACCTGTGGCCTTAGTTATTTCTTGAAGAAAATTATTGCCTATAAGATAGTAAACTCGGCTGCATAGAATAGGTTGTATTGAATTGAGAACTCTCGAAAGTAATTACTTCTACACATCTTAATATAACGTTACATTGGTGTAGGGAGAATTTAGATAGAATATTGACTTGGGTCATAATTGCACAAGTCACCTTAGCACTTCAGACTCAACTTCTTCAATTAACTCGTTTTCCAAGATAACAAGCATGGGGCTGGATGAACACAGCAGGTCAAGCAGCATCATAGGAGCAGGAAAACTTGACGTTTCGGGCCTAAACCTACTCGTTTTCCAAGTTTGATAGGCCAATTACTAAACTGAAATTTAATAAAATTAATTCAAATCACCAGAAAAGGCAATATTTTAAAGAACCTGCACAATACCTACAAGCATGTAAACCTGTCCTGTTGAAAACACACCTCCTTGACCATAAACTGTGTGTCCCAGATATTCTGACAATTTAACCTACACCCAAAATCCTTAATTACAGCTATAAGTTTGTAACATGCTGAAAATTATTTTGCCTTTTGTCGGGTGGAATGCCAGATTGCTCCACCACAGTGTTTCTGTTGTCTGCCTAATGAAGTTCTGCATGCTAAGTCAAGTGTTCAAAAAAAACAAAAAAGATATATTCTAAGGGATGATTTTCAAATGGTGCTCAAACCAGGCATGAAATGACCAAACTGTCTGTTGATCCTATGCATTTGAAGTAAGAAAAGTACACAACAATTGCCTTGGTCAAGTCTAATTCCCAATCCACAAACAAATTCATTGCAACTCACTGATTGGAACAGGCTGTCAAGTTAACAGCTTCACTCTGGAGTCAGCTGCTGCAAATAGATAAGGAAGTTGGCGGTGGGTTTGGGGGAGTAAGCTGTTCAAGAGTTGTCTTTGAAAACATTCAGATCAGAAAGGGGTTTTCACAGGATGGAAACAAAGCATTAGTGATTGAATTGTTTGAGGAACCTTGAAGAACTTTGGTCTTAAGGCCTCAGTCTTAAAATAAACAATGACTAATGGACACTTTATGTACATGTAGTAAAGAGGGATTCCATATGTATAGTTAAAGGGATGGACTAGGGGGAGGAGTCCATTGCAAATATCTCTGTCACAATGCAAAAACTGTAATGCTATTCAGAGTACCTCAGAGAGTGTGGCAGTCCAAGAAATATCCAAGACAACAAGGCTCCCAAGAAAAGGGCATTGGCAGCCTCTACAAATTAAGTGTTTGGTGTTTGAGCTTGTAAAGGATACATGTTCGCTGTCATATGTTCTCTACATGGAAATCCTCACATTCAATGGAATTAGATAGCTATCTTTGCTTTCCAGGTTCTAATCAGAAAGTAATAAACAAAGAAGCCTACTTAATCATATTATTAATAACCTAAAGGTGAGATGCTGCCTGATTAATTTGTTAAAGGCCATTGGGGGTTACCAGGAATGATCCAGTGGCATGAAATTTCACAGCACCATGATGGGTAACATGTTCAACCAGTAAGGTCAGAAATTCCCAACAATGTCTTGGATGGGTAGCGGGTAGGAGAACAGTGAGAGAGTGCAGCCTTCTGAGGCATTGAACAGCAGAGAAATATTTGCAAGACTTTCTATCTAAAACTCATGCAGTGGGTATAAATGTGTTAGAAAGACATATCATTTGTGATGCCTCGTTCTAAGTTCCTCTGATTTAGCATCTCCGATTGATTCAAACCTCTGTCCTTCACATCAGAGATGGAGAGGAATTCCCCATTGAGAAATCTATTTCTCCCAATCCAAGATGCAAAAGTACTTCAGTGTTTGTACAGCTCCAAATTATAACATTAAAAAACAAATTGGCTTTCTGGGAAGTTTTCAGAGAGCTCAGGAATTTCACCCAAGATGGTCTCTGGTATAATGGCTCTGCCCAGGGAACTCACAAGCATCACTAAACCCCTCATGCCCACAACTGACACAAGTTCACAAGCTGGTGGTAACCATCCATACCCACTCTATAATGACATGTTCAGTTGCCTTCCATGCATCACAGAATCCCATGTGAAGAAAGCCTTCCGACAAGCTGGTTCTTTGGATCTGGGATTGGAAACATGGCAAATCACTAACCAGACCTGGTTCCTGCGACAAACCCCATCTGTTAAGTGGCAGGTTTGGATGGTCCTTACTAAATAGGTTCAGAACAAACCAGGGCTCCTGCTCAGCTAACCTCCTCTTCAGGCAATTCAAATCCCTTAGGCAATTGTGGAAAGGCACAAATTATGCTGCACATTACCAAAGAGTGTCCCCTCTACAGGCTAAGTGGCAAACTAATCAAATTAAATTTAGCAATAGCTTAGGCTATGGTTTGGCTTCAGAGATTGCATTCATAGAATGATAAATACAAGGACCACAGTCACTTTTGCATTTTATTGTATTTGCTGACATTTCTTTGAGTGATTTGACCATTCATACGGGGTGCGGTGAATGTAGGAATTGTGGTCACAAAGACTGGAGAGAGTTTGAAAGCCATTTCCTGTGGCAGATTGAGTTGGTCAGTAGTGGCAACTGATTCTACACAGGGTTGCACCTCAAAACCACTTAAAAGGGGCAGAATTCCAATAGAAACTCCCAGCTCAGTGTTCTCACTTGAATTGTTGTCTTTTGCATCCACAAGTTTTAAACTACAGTTAATCAACTGTGACTGAACAAGTTTGCTACAGCTTTCATTGGTTCTAAGGATTCTGGTATCCTACGTGCAATGATACTCTAAGCATCTCCAATTAAATTTACCAGATATTAACACTCCTTTGTACCCAAGCGATACACTGGTTAATCCATTGTAAACAGTGTATATAGAAGCCTCTATTCCCCTGAATTATGGTTGACCAGCCACATCTGATCAATATCTGTAATATCTGCACTAAGAGCTCAGATTGACTTTTTGATTTTATCTTAAATTTGAATCTGCAAAGCCAAGATGCAAATACAAAAGGGTTTATTCAAATTTGTTGATTTGCTTATCCATTTGAAGTAACTTGTAAGCCACCTGCTGGTTAAACAGAGACATGCGGCAAATGTTAAAAAAATCTTTAGAAATCTATGGAATGTGAATCATGTACTTAGGAAAATAAACTGTATAGCAATTTATAGTATTCATATGTGATCAACACCAGACCACTCAACGCACTGGAGAAACTCATCAGCATCTTTGGAGGAAAAACAAAATTAATACTCTGCGTCTGAAATGACTTCTGAAAAAGAATTGTACTGGACATGAAATGTTACTTTTGTTTCTCTCTCCACAGATGCTGCCAGACCTCCTGTGTTTCCCTAGCATTTTCTGTGTTTGTTTCCGATTTCAATCATTTGCAGCTCTTTGCTTTTATTTACCAGATACACCAGTATACCAGTACTGAACAACAGAAGACACACATTGAAATAAATCTGATAAATATTGTGCTTTATGTTGCCAATAATCAGCCACTTTAAACTCGTTTTCCTTTTTCCACTCCAACTGTTTAAAATGTGATGTTTAACAAGCCATCTACTTTCATTTCCTGCAGCATTTACCCAATAGGAAAGCATTGCTGAAAATCAACACATTTTGTTGAAACGTTTTGTCTTGCACCCATCAGGAAATTCTCAAGAAAAGCCAGTGTAATGGGAAACAGTATTTAGATTGTATGAGAGAAGAGTGCTGATTTTTTTGGCAAGTGGGCTCTGATTGTTGGAGATTTTGCCATAGAAAATGCCCAAGTTAGATGATGGCTGACACTTAACTGCCCAGCTTTGCTTTAATTTCAAATCAGTCATGAGAAAGAGTTATGAGGGGCCATGAGGGATGGATGGGTGGAGAGAATGGGTAGGCAAATTGATACTAAGTTAACATAGGGTTTATAAGGGCCCATGGGTTGAATCGGGGTCATGTTGTCATTAGGTTGGCATAAGGGCTACATGGGGTAATGGATTAGTATGGGTAAGATTTCAAATGGCTCCTATATTCAGACTTCCTGAGTGGCTGTGAACCAGAAGTCCTTGAGAATGTGGCCTGACTATTAGAAAATCTTGAAAGACTGTGAGATACCTGTTCCCACAATGGAGCTGGCCAGATCAGGAAGACAGGGTGTGGGACCACACCTTTCTTCCATCTGGGTGATAATTGGGGTTGCTGGTCATGTGGATGGGAGTTCCAGCATTGGGTCCTGTTCATCATTTTCAAAGGTGTGTGAAGTCTCCCTAATTCTGCAAAACTCCAGCAGCTCATAGCACCCCCATCCCATTCACCCAGCATACAATTTGTTCTGAACTAATAACAATAATGTGCAGACATGCTTAAAATCAGCCATTCATAACTTTCTGTAAAAAAAACTGTTGTTACTGCAATCCTATAATAGTGTCAAACAACCATATCTTTAAAAGATCAAAGCAGAAACTGTAAACAATTGACACCTCTTTATCATGTGTGAATAAATATTAAACAATTGGCAAGATATATCTAAGTTAAAACAATACTGTCAATGAAATGTTGTCTTTTTTTAAAGAAACTGCTGGAAATGCTCAGCAGGTGAGTCAGCATTTGCTAAATGAGTTAATAGCTTGGATGTTCTGTGGATGGCAATGACAGTCAGAGCGTCACCTCACTGTTGTTTCTTTTCATCTATGAGGGACCATCAGTGATGTTTTTCTTAACTAAAAATGAGCTTCAAAGATCTTGCTGCAATTCTGAACCTTCCTTCAGAAATGTGCTGTGTTCTGCTTTTTAAATACCAACACTGCCAACCACTGACAGCACTTCTGAAAGGGCGAGTATGTAAAATGTGACGTGAGGGGGGCTGTTGGTTAAGGAGTTAGGACTCAAGGTGGGCTAGGTGTCAGGTAGGTGATAACTAAATTAGGTTGCGTTCAGGAATTGGGGTATTGCTGGGGCTGTGTGGGGGGTGTATGAGTGGGCTGGAGGGGATTTTTCCTGAGTAACTATTAGTTTAACTGAAACAGAACCCTCTGAACTCCCCAACATTTTTTGGACGGTTTAAGATACAGGGGAATTGTGCACTTTTCTAATCAAGCCTATTGCAAGTCTGAGGAATCTCATCTTTCAACAAGGTGCTTTATAGCCTTCCAGACTCAACAGTGAATCTCAACCGTTTCAGATGCTAACCTCATATTCCCATTTCAATCTCTGTAGGCTCATCTTTTGCTTCTTCTTTAATTACCACCTCCTTCTTTCTTGCATTATCCTCTGTTTTAATTAATCTGTCTTCTATTCTACTACAAAGCTTCCACTTTCCCCACCTTCCCCCCATCCTTTCCCTACATCCCCTGCTTAAAACTTGTTATGTCTCTAATATTTTTATTTCAGTTAAAATGTCATGAACCCGAAATACTACTTATGTTAGTCTCTCCACAAATTCTGTCAGACCTGCTGAGTACTTCCAGTATTTTGACATTTCATTTTGGATTTCTGGCATCTACTGTATTTTGCTTTTATTTTAGTGCGATTGTACTAATCACGTTGATGTTCCATTGCTTCGTTTTTTTTGTTTCTCTTATTAATTCGATTTCAATTTATTTTAATTTGCTAATTTCACCAAAAGTTAAGTAGCAGATCCACAAGGAGGCCAATTCATAGTATTTTAAGGACTCACCTCATCGTAACTCAAGAAGTGAAACCCAAGACCCCATTTCTGAAGAAAGGTCCCAGCCTGAAACGTCACCTTTCCTGCTCCTCTGATGCTGCCTGGCCTGCTGCGTTCCTCCAGCTCCACACTGTATTGTCTCAAGAAACTCTCTTTACTACTACATGTATCATTAGCACCACCTAGTGTCTGAAAGTTTAATAAATTATAGATCCCCAGTTAGAATGGGAATGCGTTTTACACTGCTGAGGGGGCAACCAGGACATGCCCAGAGAGCCAACGCCATCTTGAACTTCGAAAGACATCTGGTAAGGCATCTTTGAGCCAACTAATGGCTTCCTGGCAGGAATCTGGCTAAGACCAGCAAGCAATGGAGCAGCAACATACCCAATTTGACAGGAAAGATGGTATGTCCAGGGAAAAGGGGGAAGGCTGTGAAATGGAAGCTGGTCACCTATTTGAAGGCATCCCTTGGCATGCTGCAGTGGAAGTATTCATTTGGAGGTGCAGGTTTGTTCCACCTTGTTAAGTCCATTCAATTATTGCAACATCAGCAGATAAGGTCTTGCTTTCAAATGTTGATAATTGTTGTGCAATAGTGAACCATTCAGGACTCTTGTCGGAATGAAATGAACATTTGAATGTAGCTGATGTATTACCATTATGAATAATAAGTGTTTAGGAAAAATCTCAAAATCAACCTTTAAAGTTTCTCTGTTTTTCCACAGATAGAGGAGAGAATCGTGCCACAGGCACAGAAGGACCCAGACCAAGGATGGGGCCATGGTTTGATGATGTTGCTGATTGGAAAACTCCTGTTGCCTGTTAGTGATCAGCAGGAGCTCCTCAAGCAAAGGAGAAGGAGCCCGCCCAAGCTGACCAAAACAGCCTGGTGGAGATTAAAGAGGAGATCAGCAGCTGTAGGGGTCATCCAAAGAACCATAAAAAAGCTCAATGAGCTCGAGATCAGAGTGTCTTGGAGATAGACAAAGAATCCCGGAGATGCATGGACACTTCTGCATAAAATGCCTGGGATTGCATCCTTGTAATGTTGCAAATGAATTGAGTAGATTTTTTATATCCAATTTGAAACTGATGAATTTACAGAATATGAGCTTCTGCAGCAAGCTTCACTTTGTGACATCAAAAGGTTCTTTTGTTATATCAGCAAGCGGAAGGTGGAGGAGCAATTTCAGCAAGTGAGTCCAGAAAACACAAGGCACAGATCAGCAGAAAAATTCTTAAGGAACTTGCTCATCAGTTGGCAGTTCCTTTTTGTCTGCTCTTGCAGAAATTGTTTGATAGCATACTTTTCTTTGCTGTTGGAAATCAGTCAGCATTGCCCCTGCTGTTAGAAATTCATAGCCTGCTGAACTAAATGATTACTGACCAGTTACCTTCGTGATGTGGTGAGCATGGTGTTGCAATTGCAACTGTATCAAAGTGTCTTTTTGATCCTCTTGTTCCACCTATTGGTGAGATCCAGTTTGCCTTGTAATTCATTAAATCTGGAGTACTGCGAACAGTTTTGGTCCACTTATTTAAAGAAAGATATAAGTTCACTGGAGGCAGTCCAGAGGAGGTTCACTAAGATGTTTCCAGTATGGAGAGATTGTCTTATGAGCAAAGGTTAAACAGGTTGGCACTCTACTAATTGGAATTTCGAAGAATGAGAGGTAATCTCCTTGAAACATATAGGGGATTGGCAGGGAAAATGCTGAGAGGATATTACCTGTCATGGGAGCCTAGGACCAGAAAACGTGATCTCAAAATAAAGGAGCACCAATTTAAAATGAGATGTGCAGGAAGTACTTCTCTCAGAGGGTTGAGTTTTTGGAACTCTTTGTCACAGGAAGCTGCGGGCAGAATCCCTGCGTATATTTAAGGCTGAGATAGATAGATTCTTGATCAGGAGGGGAATCAAAAGATAAGGAGAAGGGGCAGGAAAATTGATGTGAGGAAACTCAGGTCAGTGATTATCCTATTAAATGGTAGAGCAGGCTAAAGGGGCCGAGTGTCCTACTCCTGATCCTATTTCTTATAGTCTTAATAAGTCAGTGGATGGCATTCTTCAGACCTTAGTCCTATCGTTTCAACAGTACATGGATAGATTGGGCAACTATGTTCACACCACCTTTATTGAATTCTTTCAGCTTTGATTACCATATAATTATTCAAGCTTATTGTAAAATTGGAAAAACTATGATATTAATCATAGGATTCTACTTTCGATCAGTAATTTTCTTCATGACAGGATCTAATGTATCTCAGAGATAGTAAGAACTGCCGATGCTGGAGTCGGAGATAACACAGCTGTGGAGCTGGAGGAACGCAGCAGACCAGGCAGCATCACAGGAGCAGGAAAGCTGACGTTTTGGATCAGGTCTGAAGAAGGGTCCCGACCCAAAACGTCAGCTTTCCTGCTCCTCTGATGCTGCCTGGCCTGCTGTGTTCCTCCAGCTCCACACTGTGTTATCAGGATCTAATGTGTGTTTATTTCTGGAATATACATTTAGCTCTGTTGAAGAACTATTGAATCACCTCTGTATTACATCCTCTATATGAATGATTGTCAGTCTGTGTATGATAACGATCTTGAAATATGCTGACAATTTGATATTTGTGGATGTCATTAGGAATCACAGAATAAACATTCAAAACTTGGTGGAGAAGTTTGTGAAACAGTATGGTAACAATTTCTTAAACTGAATGAAAACAAAATGAAGGAACTAATTCTAGACTTGAGAAAAAAACAGTTAGTGACATTGCTGCGGTTAAGATTCATGAGATGGATATTGAATTAGTTACTAACTATGAAGTAGATGAATGGTTACATTTGAGGGAACAAGGTATAAATGTGGTGGATAAAAGTCATATATGAGCATGCTACCTCAGAACGTTTAAATCCTTTCAAGTAAATCATACAATCATGGAATTCTTTTGCAGACTTCTAGCTAAGGGTGCTGTTCTTCTTGGATATCTCACTGCATCTGTGGTGTTAGGAAAGCAGACACCTTAAGGTTACAGGGATTTCATTGAAAAAACCAGGAAGGGTGTTTGTGAGCAGAAACTTCTTGACGAAATCTGCTCTCAAAGAACTTTGATGAATGTAAAGGTTGTCACGAAATAGGAGAATCGTACTTTGTTTCTGTATTACTGCTGGATGCATTCAGAGAAAAGGTTGTAATTCCTCAGTTCTAGCACAGATCAGTTCCTCAGCTTGTTTGTGTCATTTTCCATGCAGATGTATAACACAAGTTTAATAAATGGATGAGGAAATGCACTCAGGATGGGACACACTGAATCCTTACTTTAATGAATTGCAATGGATTTTAGTACATATATTAATGGAAGTTGGATCTATGTAATAAGGTAATTTTGTTACTTTATTATTAAGTTTTTAAGCTAAATGAGTGATATATCCAAAATGAATGTACATACAAACAATAAAGTTAAATGAATTGAGGTGACCTATATGGAAGGATGAGATGGTGTGATGTGTGTTAAATATGGGATGCCCAATGTTTTGGGCAAGTATAAAAAACAGCATGATGTAGACATGCCACTTGGCATGGCAATGGGGCTTGGGGGTGGGGCTTTTAATTCGTACATTGACTGTACTATTCAGGTGGGAAGAGTAACATGGAAGGGGGATTTGTAGAATGAATTAAGAATTGATTTTTAGAGCAGTACATTGCAGAACCTACCCGGAAGAGGCTATTTGAAATCTAGTAACGTGTAATGAGGTAAGATTAATAAGAGATCTCGTAGACAAAGATCCTCTATGATTTAGCGATGGTAGAATTCAAAATTCAGCCCAAGAGAGGGCAACGTAGGTGTCAAACAACGGCACTTACAGAAGCATGAAGAAACAGTTGTCTAAAGTGAGCTGGGAATGTAGACTAAGGGAAAGATCAGTGGCAAATATTTAAGTAGATATTCCTGGTCAAAAGGAAGGAGTTGATGAGAAGGATGAAGCACCTACGGTTAATAAAGGGGGTCGAGGAGAGATTCCACTCAAAAACTAAGGCATACCATGTAGCAAAAACTAGTGGTAGGCCAGAGGATTGGGAATTTTTTAGGAATCTGCAGTAGCTGACTAAAAGCTAATTAAAAAAAGAGAAATTTGATTATGAAAGTATATTGGCAAGAAGTATAAAATAAATAAACTGCAAGGGCTTTTATGCGTATATCAAAAGAAAGAGAGCAGCTAAATTAAGTGTGGCACCTTGGATAGTGGGCCACTGAATTAATAACAGGGAACCAGGAAAATGGCAGATAATTGAAACCAATATTTTCCGCTGGTCATCATGGTGAAAGATATTATAAACAGACCAAAGATAACAGATAAATAAGGTACTAAGGTACTTCCGTTCTACAGAAGACATGACTTCTTCCATGGAGGAGCTAGTGACTGTCATCGAGGGTGATTCCTTACTGATGCGATACAGTATCGGCTTTCTGACTCATGCCCGGAGCCAGTGAAAGAGGAACACAAGGTGCCTGGATTTGCAGTCAGGTTCCTCCCAGGAAAGTGGGGGGGGGCAAATGCAGCCCTCACAAAATCTTAGAATGTATGGCAGCAAATTACGTAATACTTGGCCTTCTCTGAAGCTATTATTTCCACCTATATTAATACTTCAGTTTAATGCATGAATTCTTCAGAAGTAGGCTTGAAAAGATGAAAAATAATAAAGTTTACAAGGTTTACTCCAATAATAAGCACTAAAGTAATGAGAATCTAGATAGACTATACAGTTACTAAGCTGAATTATCAATAATATTATTCAAGGCAAAGTTGGTTTATCATGTCAGCCATGATTTCGGGCCTCACAATGGCTGAGAGAGGCTGCTGACAGCATTTAAGGCCACATTTCTGAACTGGTCCCCATATCCCTTGACATCATTATAACTAGAAATCTATCAACCTCTAGTTTGAGTTGTAATATCCTGTCCTCTAATTACTGACAGGGGCAAGGTAACATCCTTTCTGCATTTACTCTCCACATCCCTTTCAGAATTCTGTACATTTCAATGAGATTGACTTTGGTTCTTCTAAATTTCAGAGAATATGGAACCAGTCTCCTCTTGTTCTTGTCATAGGACAGTTCCAGCATCCCAGGAATCAGTCTGGGGCACCTGACTGCAATCTCTCTCTGGCAAGTACACCCTTCCTTTAGTAAGGGGACAACTGACATGCAATGCTCCAGACATGTTCTCGCTAATGTTCTATAAAAGAGAAGCAAAATTTCTTTGTTCATATTTTTGAATCTTCTTATGGTGAAGGCTAATATGCATTTTACCTTCTGAATTGCTTGCTGCCCTGCATGCGGTGATGTATGAACAAGGACAACTACATCCCTATAGATATTAACACATTCCCTTCTCTTACTATTTAAGAAATGCCTTGTACCTTCAATAACTTCTCACTTATCCACATTATATTCCAGCTATTACGTTTTTGCTCGCTCACTCAGCCTGCCTAAATATTTTCATAACCTTTTTGCTCCTCATCACAACTCACTTTCTTACCTAGTCTTGATATTTCTGCAAACTTCGAAATATCACAAATGGCCCTCTCAGAACCCCAGGAACAATGCTGCTTGGTTTTTCAAAGTATTGGAGGATTAAATCAACAAGTAACTGAATAATCAAAACATTGTTCTTTGTTATCTTAATGTTACTGACTGAATATACTTAAAGCTAAAGATCTAGTAATGGTCTGGTGGATAATGCAATCACATGGTTTAGCAGAAAGCCATGAAGACTAGATGATCTCAGTTTCAATGTCTGGGCTAAGTTGATCTAATTTGTGGCAGGCTTAGAGATGCTACAATCAGCTTCAGCATAAATGTGAGAAAGAGAAAACAGCCAAGGTGATTCCTTAAGGCTGTCATCCATAACTATCAGGAGGAATCTTCAAGATTATATATAATAACAATTTAATAACCAGTAACAACTTGGATCTAATATAACTTATGGAAATAATAATTTGCATTTCTATAACACTTTTCACAGCTTCTCAAAGTATTTTTGAAGTGTGGCCATTGTTGTGATATAGCAAAAATGTGGCAGGCAATTTGTGCAATTGTGTGCAATTTGTGCACAGCCAGCTCAACAAACAACAATGAAACAAAGGACTAAATAACTTGTTTCATGATTTTGCTTGGGAGATGAATACTGGCGGAGATTGTTGCATTATAATAATTTCACTGGACTAGTAATCTAGAGGTCCATGTTTAAGCTCTGGGGATGTGCGTTCAATTTCCAAATTGGGAACTCATAGAATTTAAATTCAATTAATAAAATCTGGAATCGAAAGCTGCTCTCAATAATTGTGACCATGAACCTTTTGTTAACTAGCACTAAAAACGCCATGTTTAAGTCACTAATATCCTTTAGCAATATCATCAACTCTTAAATTTGCTTATGTCCCTGAACTTAGACATGACTCAAAAGATAAATGCTGCAGCTGATTTGTATTTTAAAGCCGTGTAAAGAGTGCTATTTTAAACTCAATTTCACAGTGAAGGAATAACCGTTTTTAAATTAGAAAAAGGAAGATCTAAATCTGAAGTTAACAGAGATCTTGTACATTTTCAACTTTTTGTATCTGTGTCTTCAGATGCAAGAAATCTCACTGTTATCTTTAATGGCCTGTGTATCTGTACCAAACTATCCTTTCTGAACCTCTACTCTGTTTAAATTTAGTATTTCAGTGCATTTATTTTCCCAAATGCTCTTCCCAGTCTTGTGATCAATGTAAACTTTAAAATTTATCTCTGGATTTTACCATGACTGACATAATAAATATTTCTTTTCTACCTTGGACAACATTGTTGAAAGTTCAGTTTGGTAACTGTAGAATCTTGTCATGAGTCATACAGCATGGAAATAGATCCTTCAGTCCAACTAGTCCACGCTGACCATGTTCCTAAACCAAACTAGTCCCACTTGCTTGTGTTTGACCCACATTCCTCCAAACTTTTCCTATTCATGTACTTGTAAAAATGTCTTTTAAACATAACAACTGTATCTGCATCCATCACTTCCTCTGGCAGTTCATTCCACATACGAACCTCTCTGTGTAAAAAAACTTGCCCCTTCGGTCCTTTTTAAATCTTTCTCCTCTCACCTTAAACAAATGCCCTCTAGTTTCCAACACACCCCACCTCAGGGAAAAAACACTTGCTATTCACTTTATCTATGTCCCTCATGATTTTATAAACCTCTGTAAGGTCACCCCTCAATCTTCTATGCTTGTACACTTTCAACTTTGCATCCTGCTTCTTGCATTCTGTGTCTTTAATGGCTTGTGTATCTGTACACCAAACTATCTTTCCTGAACTTCTACTCTGTTTAAATATTATCATTTAAGTGCATTTATTTTCCTGAATGTCCTTTCAAAATGTTTTGGTCAATGTAAACATGAAAACTTATCTGTGAATTTTATCATGGCTGATATAATAATGCTCCAGTGGAAAAAGTCCCAGCCTATCCTAATAATTCAAACTTTCTATTCCCGGCAATATCCTGGTAAATTGTTTCAAAACCTTCTCCAATTTAATAATATCCTTCCCATAATAGGGTGACCACAACAGTATACAGTACTCCAGAAGAGGCCTCAACAATGTCTTGTACAACCTCAACATGACATCCCAACTCCTGTACTCAAAGGTCTAAGTAATGAAGGCAAGCGTGCTAAACACCTTCTTAATCACCTTGTTTACATGTGACACAAATTTCAAAGAATTGTGTACCTGAACCCCGAAGTCTCTCTGTTCTACAATAGTACACACGGCCCTACCATTAATTGTATAAGTCCTGCCCTTGTTTGTTTTACCAAAATGCAAAACCTCACATTTATCCAAATTAAACTCTATCTGCCACTCTTCAGCCCAATGATCAAATTGATCAAAATCTTTTTGTAATCTAGATTCTCAATACTTCAATACATATTTTCATAGAGCCTAAACTTGTAAATTGTATTAGTTTCCAGCTTTCCAAAGCTACTTCTGAAGTATTATTGTATTAAATTAAAGAAATAATATATGCGGAAAATATAGCACAAGGTTAAGCCAAATGTTATTTCATTTGCTGCCCCGTGCCCTAACATTTTGGAAAAAAATTCTGATTCAGTTTCGTTATCGTTGCAGTCATAGAATCATAGTCATAGATCTGTACAGCATGAAAACAGTCTGTTCGGTTCAACTGGTCTGTGTCGACCAGATATCCTAAATAAGTGTAATCCCCTTTTCCAGCATTTGATCCATATTCCTCTGCCTATTCACATACCCATCCAGATGCCTTTTAAATTGCACCAGCATCCACCACTTTCTCATTCCATACATGCACCACTCTCTGCGTGAAAAACTTGCCACTTGGGTCCCTTTTAAATCTTTCACCCCCACCTTAAACCCATGCACTCTAGTTCTGGACTCTCCCACCCTGGGAAAAGACCTTGTCTATTCACCCTATCTATGCCCCTTATGATCTCATAAACCTCAATAATCTCACCCCACAACCTCTGACCCTCGAGGGAAAATAGCCCCAGCCTTTTCAGCCTCTCCCTATAGCTCAAACCCTCCAACACTGGCAACATCCTTGTAAATCTTTTCTGAACCCTTTCAAGTTTCACAGCACTCTTTCTATAGCAGGGAGACCAGAAGTAAGCACAGTATTTCAAAAGTGGCCTAACAAATGTCTTACACAGCCGCAACTTGACCTCCCTATACTCAATGCGCTGACCAATAAAGGCAAGCATACCAAACGACCATAGGTCCTGGGGTAGTAGGAACTGCAGATGCTGGAGAATCTGAGATAACAAGGTGTACAGCTGGATGAACACAGCAGGCCAAGCAGCATCAGAGGAGCTGGAAGGCTGATGTTTCGGGCCTAGACCCTTCTTCAGAAATGGGGGAGGGGAAGGGAGTTCTGAAATAAATAGGGAGAGGGGGGAGGTGGATAGAAGATGGATAGAGGAGAGGATAGGTGGAGAGGAGACAGACAGGTCAAAGAGGCGGGGATGGAGCCAGTAAAGGTGAGTGTAGATGGGGAGGTAGGGAGGAGATAGTTCAGTCCAGGGAGGACGGACTGGTCGAGGGGGCGGGATGAAGTTAGTAGGTAGGAGATGGGGGTGGGGCTTGAGGTGGGAAGAGGGGATAGGTGGGAGGGAGGGCAGGTTAGGGAGGTGGGGACGAGCTGGGCTGGTTTTGGGATGCGGTAGAGAGAGGGGAGATTTTGAAGCTTGTGAAGTCCACATTGATACCATTGGGCTGCAAGGTTCCCAAGCAAAATATGGGTTGCTGTTCCTGCAACCTCTGGGTAGCATCGTTGTGGCACTGCAGGAGGCCCAGGATGGACATGTCGTCTGAGGAATGGGTGGGGGAGTTGAAATGGTTCACGACTGGGAGGTGCAGTTGTTTAGTGCGAACCGAGCGTAGGTGTTCTGCAAAGCGGTCCCCAAGCCTCCGCTTGGTTTCCCCGATGTGGAGGGGACCACAACGGGAACAGCGGATGCAGTATACTGCACAAGCTTCAAAATCTCCCTTCCCTCTACCGAATCCCAAAACTAGCCCAGCTCGTCCCTGCCTCCCTAACCTGCCCTTCCTCCCACCTATCCCCTCCTCCCACCTCAAGCCTCACCCCCATCTCCTACCTGCTAACCTCATCCCGCCCCCTTGACCTGTCCGTCCTCCCTGGACTGAACTATCTCCTCCCTACCTCCCCACCTACACTCACCTTTACTGTCTCCATCCCCGCCTCTTTGCTCTGTCTGTCTCCTCTCCACCTATCTTCTCCTCTAAGCATCTTCTATCCGCCTCCCCCTCTCTCCCTATTTATTTCAGAACCCCCTTCCCCTCCCCCATTTCCAAAGAAGTGTCTAGGCCTGAAACATCAGCTTTCCTGCTTCTCTGATGCTGCTTGGCCTGCTGTGTTCATCCAGCTCTACACCTTGACCATAGGTCCTGCCCTGATTTGCCTTTCCAAAATGCAACACCTCACTTGCATCTAAATTAAACTCCATCTGCCACTCCTCAACCCACTGGCCCATCTAATCAAGATCCTATTGTACTCTGAGACAACCTTCTGCATTGCCCACTACACCTCTAATTTCAATGTCATCTGTAAACTTACTAACCATATCTCTTATATCCACATCCAAATCATGTATATAATAATATTTCTTTAAAGAAAAACTTATTGCTCAAATATCTGAATGGTTTTCAATGCTAAAATTATGAAATTTAGAGTGCACGTACAAAGCTCTTAAAATTGTGTCATTTGTCTTCACATGAAAATATGTGACACAATTGTAAATTATTTATTTGAATAGTTCTAGAGATAAGTAAGAACAATTCTATATTGCCAGTAAAATAATTTAAAATGGGATCAATAAACTAAAATAAGTGCATTTGATAACATTTAAAAAAAATTTTTCCAACATATTATACTTAAAGTAACTCCTCACATCTTCCTCGTCTTAATGCAATTTCCACACTTATAACCACAAGACAGAAGCTCCTAAATAAAACATGAACACTAACTATGTAAACTATACAAGCACCCCAGTTGTTCGACAATGTTTGTGTACTATTGTTTTGATGGATGGCAATATAGCTGGTTTTCAATTTTTATTATAGGAGAAGACTGCAAAAAAAATGATACATTTATGTTAGTCATAGAATTTACAGAATGGAAAATGCCTTTCGGTCCATCATGTTGTTCTTTCTATGCTGGAACAATCCACAGAATTGCAACTGCCTCTTTCACCCAAAATATTTCCCTGTCATCACATCAAGCCTCTTTCATAAACTCCTTCTAAAACCACAAACTCTACCACCTAGAAAGTCAAGTGCAGCAGGCACATAGAAAAAACCCAATTTACAAGTTTCTCTCCAAACAACACAGAATCCTGACTTCGGAATGACAATCACTGTTCTTTCCTTGCGGCTAGGTCAAAATCCTGGAATTCTTTTCCTACCACCACATGGACTGACATCGTTCAAGAAAGTGACTTACAACCACCACCTTCTCAAAGACAATTGGGGGTTAAAATACATTTTTAAAAATGAAAGATATAATGAGCCAGTCTCTAAGAGGACTGCAATGTTTGTCTTCACCATTTCCTCCTATGATAATTAGATACACTATGTTATGACTTACGTCGTACAGCAAAATGGTATCAGAGATTTTCCATAGATGCTTATGTGTAGACAGAGTTAGGAAACAAGACTGCCACTTGCAGAGTTTCTGAGTTCAGAGGTTTCAGAGAAGAATGGAACAAAACACAAATGCAATCGACTGAATAAGCTAAAAAAACGATTTACACATTTTGAGTTTTGTGCACACAGGATGTCAAAGCAACAGCAAGACAAAGTGTGGAAATGAAAATGTTGGGGGAGGGAAAAATTATGATGCAATAACAATTCATCTATTTTTCTCACAGCAAAAGCAACTTAGTGGTCAACACATCATTTTTAGAAAATGCTGTCACTGCATTCATATTCTTCTGAGCAGTGGAGGGAACTTGCAACTTCAACTCACAACTGGCACAAAGTTCTTTGTGTATCCATAGCAACCTCTGAAGACTTGATGTCAGGATGGAACATTATTCAGGACTGGGTCTCATTTGAATTTTACTGATGAGCCAAACTGGGGCCATCCTGGAGCTTTTGCACAGCTTGCTGTGTTCTGAAGCTTCAAAAAGAGGTAGGGAATTGTGCTGTGTGGGCTGGATATGTAGGTAAGGATGGGGTAGGGTAATGTGGTTATGAAAGAAGTGACAAAGGTCCAGCAGGCAGGCTAGATCTTTATGAAGACAAGAGGATAATGAATGCTCACATTACACCAGTAAAGCCTTAACAAATAAGCTTACCTTTAGTTGAAGGGCATTCAGGAACGCCTTAAAAAGGACCACTGGTTATGTCTTTAAATCAGTACAGTTTTGCCTAATGCATACAGTACATGTATAACACATACCTTACTGTCCATTATACTTAAAAATTTGAATCAGGGAGATTCAATATTTAGACAATCTTCTTACTGTTTTGGTTGAATACTAACTGGTGGTATATGAAGACCTGAACATCATCACTTGGTCTTCCTCTGCTAGTTTTCTACAACTTGTAACAGCTTTCCAGTTTTCAAAATTTGTGTACTTGTTTCTGCATTTTATAGTTTTAGGGTTTTATGCTTTGAATTTTCTGTGGTTCATCTCTCTGACTAAAAAGAATGGTAGAACACTTGTGTATGTGGCTTTTGGCTTTTGAATTAGAAGATCAAGGTTGATAATATAAATGCGATAAGCAATACTCTAATTTTTGATTGGGTAATTGGTCTCAGTCAACTACACAGAATGTTCAATATATTTAACAATGAACAGCCCCCTAGTTTCCCCAATGTTTTAAATCCAGTAATAATTCTTCTTTACTAAAAGATCTTGTAGTAAAAGTGAGAGACCTTTGTAGAAACATGGAAAATATGAGCAGGGACAGTTGATTCAGCCTCTCGAGCCTGTTCTGTCATTAAGTTAGGTCACGGCTGATCTTCTACCTCAAATACATTTTCCAGAATAGCTATCCTCATATTCCTCGATGTTATCAATTTCTAGAATTGATCTCTGTCTTGAAGACTGAGCCTCCACGGTCCCTGGGATGGAAAATTCTAAAGACACATCATTCTCTGAGTAAGGAACTCCTCCCATCTCAGTCCTAAATGCCCTATCTGTTATTCTGAGACAGTGTGTCTTTGTTCTAAACCCCTAGGCAGAGGAAACAGTTGATTTCCAGCACTAGGTCAATATTTTCAGGTATGTTAATTCTTGCAGGAATCCACACAGAACATGTGGAAATGTCAGTTCGTAAAGTGCAACATTCTGAAGATAAGCCATATGTAACCCCATCCTTCTTTCAGATATAATTGTATGGTCAGTGACATAACAATTGAGCCGGTGCAGGATAGGCTGCCATGGAAGTGCTTATTGCCACAATACTTTAGAGAAGAGATGGAAGAAATTCTGTAGGATTCTACTCTGTGTCCCCTTGTCAGATCAGTGGAAACCCTAGAAAAACAACATAAAACGGCCATTTTAGCTACTTCTGAGAATTCAGCCATCTCTTGTCACAGTGGTGGAGAACTGTTACAGACATATCGGGTGGTTATGCTGTGGGTTGATGTAGAAGAGGGTTTTATTTTGTTACTTACTGCACGATTTTCTATTTCTTTCTATTCTTAATGTTCTTTGTAGGTCCTGATTTGTTTTTTTGAATCAATGCTCATTAAAGTCTCTCCAAACAATTTTCCCTGCCTTAGCATTACACTTTTAATTGGAAGTTAGATCAATAACTTTACTAAATCTTAAACTAAACTGCAGCTTTATCATACAAACATTGAGTAGCCTTGGGGCTGTCAGGATTTGTTTGATGCCATGAGACCAACCAAACCTCGAATCCATGGAACCACAGAACCAAGATCAGTCATCGTAATGATTAGAGGCAACCTCCATAAGGATACAGCCATGCCAGGAGTCAGGCCATCCTTTCAGGATACCACATTTCCTGTGCAGAAGAAGGTCTGCCTGCCTGCCAAGACACAAGAGTTATTACCACACTTGGGCCACTTTTACTAGAAGCTGACCTGAAAGGAGAGACACCTTAGCCTCAGGAACCTTTTGCAGAACAGAAGCAGCTAATTATTTCTCACAACATAGTTCCTCAGGTTTTACCAAGGAGAAACACTAGAACAGGGAAAGAAGAGTATGTTTAGACAGCTTGAGGAAGCATGATTTGAGAAGCAGCAAAATGACTTATAATCAATTTGTAATTTGTATTAAAGTTAAATGCATTCTATGTCATGCTTTACAGTCCTTCATTAAAGTGTGTACAGAACTGCTGGTGAAGGCAATATCATTGTAATAATGTCACTGGACCAAATAATGTGGAGCTCATGCTCTGGAAACTCAAGTTCAAATCCCATCACAAAGCCCAACTAATGGAATTTAAATTCAATTAATCATCAATGGTGCCATATATTGCTGCTGGCCTAATGAATCAAGTCATTCGTACAGTGATAGGCAACAAGACAGTTTAGTGTAATATCCTTGGAAAGAAATGGACTTTGAGAAATGTTCCTTTATTCCATGGTAGAAGGAGGTATTATGGAGTTTCTGATGCAGGTTAACTTTGTTAAACAAACAAGAGCATTTCATTAATAAACTGTCTTCAGATCTGTAGACTGTCGAGTGATTGTTATCCTCGTTATGCCATTCTTGTTTATCTGGTTCCAAAGCAGGTTTTTGTCATTTATATAAATGACATGAGCATGAACATTGGAGGTATGGTTAGTAGGTTTGCGGTTGACACCAAAATAGGTGGTGCAGTGGACAATGAAGATGATTATCTCAGAGTACAATGGGACTTTAAGCCAATGAGCCGAGGAGTCTTAGATGGAGTTTAATTTAGATAAATGCGAGGTGTTGCACTTTGGAAAGGCAAATCAGGGCAGGACTAATACAATTAATGATAGGGTCCTGGGGACTGTTTCCGAGCAAAGTGATCTCGGGGCGCAGGTGCCTAGTTCCGTGAAAGTGGAGTCGCAGGTAGACAGAAGGATGAAGAAGGTGTTTGGCATGCTTGCCTTCATTGGTCAGAACATTAAGTATAGTAGTTGGGACACCATTTTGTGGCTGTACAGGGCATTGGTGAGGCCACATGCAGAATACTGCATACAATTCTGATCACCCTTCTTCAGGAAGGATGTTGTTAAACTTGGGAGGGTGCAGAAAAGATTTACAAGGATGTTGCTGGGATTGGAAAGCGATAGAGGGAGGCTGATTAGGCTGGGGCTTTTAGCCCTGGAGCATCGGAGGGTGAGATGTGACCTTATAGAAGTTTATAAAATCATGAGGGACAATAATAACCTGAATGGCCAAGATCTTTTTCCGAGGGTGGGAGTGTGCAAAACTAGAGGAGCATAGGTTTAATGTGAGATGGGAAAGACTCAGAAAGGGCCCAAGGGGTAGCTTTTTCACACAAAGGCTGGCGTGTGCAGGGAACCAGCTGCCAGAGGAAGTGGTGGAGGCAGGTACAATTACAACATTTAAAAACTATCTGGATGGGTATATGAACAGGAAGGGTTTAGAGGAATATGGGCTGAATGTTGGCAAATGGGACTAGGTCAGATTGGGATGTCTGGTTGACATAGACGAGTTGGACCGAAGGGTCTGTTACCATACCATATGAGTCTACAAATTTATGAGGTCCTCCATGCTTCCCATAATGCCCATACCTACATCTCTTTGAATAGTAACGTTGTGCAGGACACGGCAAGCTACAATTATGCTGGACACATGACTAGGAGTACATTACAAAGGTCCTCTTGATCTACTGTACAGCAACGGTGCCTGCTAAAGAAACTAATGACCATCCTTGTCGGGGAATATACTTCACTGCATCACTCTTCTGTGCTATTTTTGCAACTCTTTGTGAGATCATTGCCCATGGCCTGTTCACCCATGAGCCATCTTTTCACATGGGTGACTTCTTTTAAGAGCTCAGGGAGGACAAATGGATCCTGATGAGTTCTAACATGTACATTCCCCTTACTTAAGGAGGGAAGTAATTGCAGCTGTAATGCTTTGGAGGCAATTCAGAGGAAATTCACTAAACTGATTCCACAGTTGAAGGGTTTGAAGAGAGGTTAAGCAATTTAAGCCTATACTGTCTGGAGTTTAGAAAAATGAGGTGATCTAATTGAGTAATATAAGATGCTAAAGGGGATTGACAAAATACAGGTAGAGAGGATGTTTCCTAATGTGGGGCAAACTAGGACGAGAGGTCACAGTTTTAGGATAAGGGGTAGCTGATTTAAAACAGAGATGAAGAGAAATAACTTCTCTCAAAGGGTTGGGAATATGTGGAATTGACTATCCCAGAGTAAGGTGGATGCCAGGACGTTGAGTAAATTTAAGGAGGAGATGGACAGGTTTTTAATGAGTAATGAATTAATGGGGAGTGAGCAAGAAAGTAGAGCTGGGCCGAGATAGGATCACACAAGATTGTATCAAATAGCAGAGCAGGCTTATCGGGCTGAATTACCTACTCCAGCTCCTAGTTCTTTTGTTCTTATGTTCTTATACATCTTGTTTTGATTTGCAGGATTCTTTTCATATGTTACACAGAGTCTGGAGCCCAGACTATTTTAACTAATTTAAGCATAATTGTTGGCACAAAGGATCGCATCACTTTGAGTGGCAATATTTTTCCGCATGTGCGTGCTTAAACTTTGTAACTCCTGAATGATAGAATCGGATGTACTTTAAAGCGGCCTTAAACTGATTATTGCCCGGTATTCTGTACATAAATTTTGGCACAGGATAAGAATCTCTCTGGAGAAAATAATTCCTGTTTAGATATTTTACAAAAATCATAAACATAGTGTGGGTAATTTTAATTTTTAATGGTGGGATGATAAGGGGAATCGTGGATCAGCCATTACCTATACACCGCATCTGATTGTCCTGTTGACTTCAATATAAAGGAAAGTGATGTGATACAGATGGCCAATCAGATATTGTCTGTTTTAACAGGACCAGTGTGGGTTAAAATTGCATCCATGATTACAAAATTACCAAACAAATAAACGTATGAAATCATACTGGTTTAAAATGCCAGTGAATTTGGAGATCAGAGGAATTTTTACATTGGACTATTTTGGTGATTTGAGAGAGTAGAAATCTGTCCAAATATCTTTAAGTGTTGAATATTCATTGGAGGACGTAAAACTGAATTAAGTTATTAGGGGGATTCCAAGGAAGAATTGTGTCAAACTGTTACTTTTGCTTCCTCACATTTAAGGCGTTACGAGTGTTACAATCTGAAATTTACTGCCAATACCAATGGTGCAAATTGTTTGTTGGTGTTTTAAGAACACTTGGGAGAGATAGATTTCTTCATATTTATTAATTACTTTTAATTATCTGCTTTTTCAATCAATTTGGCCTATGACAAAACAGGACAGGTAAATTCACGTCAATAAAGTTAACATTATTATGCGATAAATACGTTACTTCAAGGAGCCAACAGTTATAGAACGGGAAAAAGTAGACAGTGGAAAACTTGTTACAAATATCACAGTGGCCCTTTACCTCTTTTGGTAAATAACTTTATGGCAAAATAGTTTTTATTATCGAGCAAATATTGTCAAATATTAAATTTCTTGGTGGTTTAATTTCTGGTGTATTTCCATCATCACCCACATTATTTTGTAATGGCAAAAAAAGACAGCACCAAGCCATTGGCTAGAAGTTAAATAATATAAAAACACATCCGTAATGGAACCTCTCGGCAACAGTTCCTTTGATGCTTTTATGATGAAATGGCAAACATTTACATTAGATATATAAAATATCCTTTACCTAAATAGTGGCTGGAATGTGGAACTTCCTAACACATGGAATTGTTAAACTTAAAAGCATGGGTGCTTTTGAGGTGAAATTAGATGAAGACATTAGAGAGAAATGTTATGTTAATAGGATTAGATGAAATGGTTTGTAGGAGGCTTTTGCAGAGCTCAAAAATAAGCGTTCACCTGTTGAAGCAAATTGTCTGTTCCAGTGATCTAACTTATATTTCATTCTATGGAAAGTTTGTCAGTGTGTTTCTATTATGTAGATACTCTTCTAACAAATGGTGCGATCAGATCTACAGTTAAAAACTTTAATGTTCATGTACAATTCAAGGGCTAATTACCATCGCAGAATATTTTGTGCAGTATGTGCCTTACGTCGCCGGTTGCTTCTGATTCATTGCTGTTGTACAGAATACAAAACAAGCCCATCCTGTGCTGAATTTTCAACTGTTATTCGTCTCTTCCTTGCTCCACTATTGCTTAGGGCTAATGGCTCAACTTAGCTCCTAATTTAGACCTCCCTCTCCAAATACACATGGTAAGGGTCTAAAAGTTAAAGTTATATATTGGAGGAAGGCCAATTTTGATGATATTGGGCAAGAACTTTCAAAAGTTGATTGAGGGTTGATGTTCGCAGGTAAAGGGTGGCTGAAAAATGGGAAGCCTTCAAAAATGAGATGAGTGTCCAGAGACAGTATGTTCCTGTAGGGTGAAGGGCAAAGTTGGTAGATGTAGGGAATGCCTAATGATTCGAGAAATTGAGGTTTTGGTCAAGAATAAGAAAGAAGCATATGTGAGGTATAGACAACAGAAATTAAATGATTCCCAGGAAGAGAACGAGGGCAGTAGGAGTATACTTAAGAGGGAAATCAGGAGGGCATAAAAGGGGACATGTGATAACTTTGGCAAATAGGGTTAAAGAGAATCCAAAAGGATTCTACAAATACATTAAGGACCAAAGGATAACTAGGGAGAGAATAGGACCCCTTAAAGATCAGCAAGGCCACCTATGTGTGGAACTGCAGGAGATGGGGGAGATACTAAATGAATATTTTGCATCAGTGTTTACTGCGGAGAAGAATAAGGAAGATGGAGAACATGGGGATATAAATAGCGACATCCTTTAAAAATATCCATGTTACAGAGGAGGAAGTGCTGAACGTCTTAAAACACATAAAGGTGGATAAATCCTTGGAACCTGATCAGGTGTACCCTAGAACTCTATGGGAAGTTAGGGAAATGATTGCTGGGCTGCTTCCTGAGATATTTGTATCATTGATAACCACTGGTGAGGTGCCGGAAGACTGGAGGTTGGCTAACGTTGTGCCACTATTTAAGAAAGATGGTAACGAAAAGCCAGGGAACTATAGATTGGTGAGCCTGACATCAGTGGTGGGCAAGTTGTTGGAGGGAATCCCGAGGGAAAGGATCTACATGTATTTGGAAAGGCAAAGACTGATTAGGGATAGTTAACATTGGCTTTGTGGGTTGGAAATCATGTCTCATTAACTTGATTGAGTTTTTGAAGAAGTAACAAAGAGGATTGATGAGGCCAGAGTGGTAGGTGTGATCTATATGGACTTCAGTAAGACAAGGTTCCTCCTGGTAGACTGGTTAGCAAGGTTAGATCACACAGAATACAGGGAGAACTGGCACATTTGGATACAGAACTGGCTTGAAGGTAGAAGACAGAAGGTGGTGGTGGGCAATTGCTTTTCAGACTGGAGGCCTATGACCAGTGGTGTGCCACGAGGATTGGTGCTGGGTCCACTGCTTTTCGTTATTAATATTAATGATTTTCGTGTGAACATAGTAGATATGGTTAGTAAGGTGGCAGATGATATCAAAATTGGTGGTGTAGTGGACAGCGAAGAAGGTTACCTCAGAGTACAATCGGATCTTGATCAGATGGGCTGAGGAGCGGCAGATGAAGTTTTATTTAGATAAATGTGAGGTGCTGCATTTTGTAAAGGCAAATCAGGGCAGGAATTATACATTTAATGGTAAGAACCTGGGGAGTGTTGCTGAACAAACAGACCTTGGAGTGCAGGTTCAATATTCCTTGAAAGTGAAATCGCAGGTAGACAGGATAGTGAAGAAGGCATTTGGTATGCTTGACTTGATTGGTCAGTGTATTGAGTACAGGAGTTGGGACGTCATGTGGCAGCTGTATAGGACATTGGTTAGGCCACTATTGGAATACTGCATGCAATTCTGGTCTCCCTTCTATAGGAAAGATGTTGTGAAACTTGAAAGAGTTCAGAAAAGATTCACAAAGGTGTTGCCAGGATTGGAGGGTTTGAGCTATGGGGAGAGGCTGAATAGGCTGGGGCTATATCCCCTGAAGCATCGGAGACTGAGAGGTGACCTTATAAAGGTTTAATAAAAGTAAGGGGCATGGATACAGTAAATAGACAAGGTCTTTTTCTCGGGGTGGGGGAGTCCAAAACTAGAACGCATAGGTTTAAGGTGAGAGGAAAAAGGTTTAAAACGGACCTAAGGGGCAACTTTTTCATGTAAAGGATGGTGCGCGTGCGGAACGAGCTGCCAGAAGAAGTGGCGGAGGCGGGTATGATTACGGTATTTAAAAGGCATCTGGATGGGTATAGGAAGAGGAAGTGTTTAGAGGGATATGGGCCTGGCAAATGGGGCGAGATTTATTTAGGATATCTGGTCAGCATGGATGATTTGCGCCAAAGGGCTTGTTTCCGTGCTGTGTATCTCTATGACTCTATAATTGTTGTCACAGAATAGAGAAGACTAGGTTTTAAAAAGTCCTAAGTCTTGAATTTCCCATTATATTTGATTTTATTTCATCAAAGTGTTCTACATATTGCCTTGGGCATCCTGTCAGGATATGTTTCCTTTATTTGCTGCTTCTACAGCCCATTGCCACTGTAACATGTGGCGTGGCGCAGGCCTGATGCAGTATCAAATTTTCAAGTATCACAGAATCACTTCCAATAGGATCTTTAATAGGATTCTTAGTATCATTCTAAATGTCAGATGTGTGCACAATGGTCATTTAGCATCTTGGAGTTACTTTTTTCCAAAGAACAATTTGAAACTTTTACTGTAAAGTTCCGACTCACAAAATTCTGTTTTGTAATTGTGCTAAAATTATGAGGAATTTGACCCCCTCCTCTTTGATCTCTGGAATTTCTCCATCAGTAAATGGATTAACTAATACCATATCAATGGGATTACAGTACAAAATATTTTCCCCTCATGATTCACAATCGTAATGTGCTTTCTGTATTATTTCTTCAACTTTATCCTGCACAATCCATCAAAAGATTACACTGCGACGGACTTACAGTCCAGGTCACAAAGAATATGCATCTTACCCATGCAAACTGGTGTTCTCAAGCATAGTTGTACAGTCCTTATTTGAAATGGAAGGAAGTTCATGTCCAACTTTCTTCTTCACCTTTAAAAGTCAATTATGCAGCATTTTATAATGTTGATCATTGATTACACATACATTAGTTTGGTAAAATAAAATTGAGCAAGTAAATTTTTTAAAAATCATTTACGGATGTCCTTGTGAGAATCAGAACAATGGTAACTATTATGGCATCTGAGAATAATGATTCATTTATCATCTCCGTGCAGTGATGGAAAGTGCACAGTGATTGTTGCATTCACGTAATTTGATCATAGTTAAAATGACTTCATATTGCATTCACTGACCTGAGTATTAGACTCCATTTTACACATTCTTTGACAAATATGTTGAATATTCTCACTTCAAACAAAAGCACTTCTTCATGATTCCTAAGCTTAGAAAGCATTATTATTCCTCAAATTATCAAGAACAACTGACAACTTAATAAACTTAGCATTTTTCACTCCCAGTCAGATGCAAAACCTACACTTGTTCCTCTCCATATTGGTGTTCATACATACTTTAAAACAGCTGCTGTCAGAAGTACTGCAGTAAACAATTAGACCTTGAGAGAACTTTGAACCAACAGCATTGCACCAAACATCCGATTTGACATCATGGTCTGCAAAACCAAAACATTCACACAATCAGATAAAAAAAACAGGAAATACACTCAACTGTCTGAAATGAATCTTGATTGTGTACAGATAATGCTCAAGAAGGACATATTCATGACAGCTTTCTCATCTAAAACGATTCAGTACAAATAAGAAGAAATAATTCAGGGACATTTAAGCGACTCTTGGAGAGGCACACGGATGATAGTAAAATGAAGGGTATGCAGGTTAGTTTTGATCTTAGAGTAGGATAATAGATCGGCAAAACATCATGGGCCGAAGGGCCTTTTCTGTGTTGCAATGTTCTATGTTCTATGTTCTAATTATTATGAATCTAAATATATGCAAAATCTTTAGAAACAAAATGAACCACACTAGTAAGAGAAAGTATCTCATTCATCACAAGTGAGTTTGTAGCCTTTGGCTCCAGGATAACATGATTTGTAGTAGGAAGGTGATTTAATGAAATGTTGATAATTGATTTTCACCGCATGAAAGGCAGGTTCAGCACAGTTTAGTAATTATTTACTAGATTTTGACTATCTGGGTGTTTAAATAAAGAAAGTAATTCAGGATTCTTAACAGCTTGACATAGTTTGGATTCTGCTATAGTTTCCTACTCATGTCAAAAATCCCAAGGTAGAGGCACTAGCATTCCTGTCTTAATTCATTGATGAGTTAATAATGGCAGGCATGCCCAGTAACAATGGTAAATGTAATTTATAATTCTTCTAGCACATTGATGATATTGGTTTCTGCTTCCAGCATTTTCTGAATCGCTTTCTTGAAATTCACATCTTCTTGGAACTGTAATAAGTCCGACAAAAATGCATCAGAAAATTGAACAATTCTGTCACTTAGGATTTCTGATTTCAAAGCTCTGAAGTCACCATTTCCTAGTAATATGTGGAGATTATTAATTAAACTAACTTCCGATTCTCCCGAACGCTGAATCTTCTGTTAGAATTCTTAAAGGAGCAAGAATTATTTGTTTCCAGGTTAAGGTAATTGTTAGAAGTTTGTAGAATTGCATTAAAATTGTCTATGCCCTCTATTATGTTTTGATTAACTTTCATCGTAACTTTGTTTTGATTTAATCAGTTCTGGGTCCTATTGAATACAATTGTTAGTTACTTGTCCATTATTGATTTAGTATCTGGTTTGGTCGCAATTCTGGACCTGAAGAACTGTTTTCTTTAAAATGCCAAATCCTATGTTCAATCTGGCTCATTCCTGCAATTAAATCTGCTAGCCAATTATTATTTCTCCGGCCATTTCTTCCTAATGTGGTTTTTTTTTATTACTTTAAAGCATTTCTGTTCTACAATATTGCAATGCTGCATTATTTTCTTTGCCTGACAGGCATTTAAATATACTGCAGAGCAATGATATTTTAATTCCCTGCTGTTACATCTTTCAGTTCTGTAGTATCGATGAGCTGTATCTCTATGCTGCTAACTGAAGTTTTGCTGTGATTTTGCAATGGAAATGAAGGATTCCTGCTTAGTTCGTCAGGCTAAAGGGATCAAAGAGTATGGGGGAAACAGGAACAGGGTGCAGAGTTGAATGATCAGCTATGAATATATTGAAGGACAAAGCAGGCTTGACGGGCCTACTCCTGCTCCTATTTTTTAAGTTTCGATGATTCTCCTCATCTCAATGATTCAATGATATTCAGTGAGGGAGGATAGATATGAACATGTGGTCGTGTTGAGACCTATTTTACAAGCAACTCACCCAAACAATACATATTGTTTATACATAGTATAATTTCTGTTTTTGTAGTCCATGTAAAAATCATTTCTGTTGGAAGTTTAAACTTAGTTGATATTTCTGAGTTCTCATTAGGCACTGAGTTATCATTTGTTACTTGAAGCTGGGGTCAGTTAGCTGGGCTTAAAATTATGTCAGAGATAGTAGGAACTGCAGATGCTGGAGAATCTGAGATAACAAGGTGTGGAGCTGGATGAACACAGCAGGCCAAGCAGCATCAGAGGAGCAGGAAGGCTGACGTTTCGGGCCTAGACCCTTCTTCAGAAATGGGGGAGGGGAAGGGGGTTCTGACATAAATAGGGAGAGAGGGGGAGGTGGATAGAAGATGGATAGAGG